>JAGIQG010000004.1:38017984-38617984 GCA_024679065.1 Sphyrna mokarran | reverse complement strand
GGTTTGAGATGTTACAAATTTTGAGGATGATGATAGAAAGAAGAACAAAAGGGAAGGGTTTATGATAGTGTGGAAACATAAGGAATTAAATTACAGAGGATATCAGGGTGCTAAGCTTAAGTGGGACTAGTAAGGAAACAAAAAGATGTGTCTAGAAGCATCGTGAATGGCAGAAAAGCAGCCACCCGAGTGCAAAATAAAGGGATTAAGAAAGAAAAAAAGAGAAAAAAATGAACCAGCAGAAAAAAACATGAAACAAAATTTGACTCAAGGTTATGATCTAAGCATATGTGTTTTCCTCCCTAGCCCAGGAATTCTTAGCCCTGACTTTCAGGGAGTTGAAACTAAGCCATACCTTATCCAAAATGGAACCAGGAGTCTGAGTCCAAAAGTCTTTCCCTATATCCAGTAAGCGTCATTTTTGCTAGGGGAAAGTGGGGAGGTGGGGGGGGGGGGTGGGGGGGGGGGAGAGCAAAGGGTGAGGCATACTCACACAAAAACCTGTTTCTCAGGATAACACAGTGATATCGGGAAAATATTGAAAAATTGAACACTGCCAAGTTCATGGACTGCTCAGATCCTTCCTGCTGAGTTACTCAATAATTATTAATGAGCAGTCAGGATACTGGAAGGTCCTTCCATCCTAAATAAGAAACATAGAATGGAGGGGAGGGAGGGTGATTGTAGTGGCATGGCCTCTTTAAGGGAGGGAGGGGAAATCCCTGAGGGTCATGTGAATGGACCAGACCCTGTAGAAAGCTAGCATGGGAAGCTGAGCTGATTGGCAGCAAGGCTACACGTCGGGAGGCCAGGGAGGAACCTCAGTGGGAGCTGGGGAGCAGAGAGTGTTGTCTTTAGTTCTATTGCTTGTATGTACATATTTATATTGTTGGTAATGAAACCTTCTTAATTTGCATGGCGAGTTGCCCTCAAGTTATTTCAGTAATTAAAATAGGTAAACATAATAAAATAGAACAAAGGAGAAAGAGAAAAAATAGAAAGAGATAAATAAATATATGAAAAATAAAATGGAAGTGAGCGAATGTAAAAGAGAAAATTAGTAAAAGTACAGTAAAAACATTTAAAATATTAAAGGCTAGCTTCAGAAAAACAAAGAGATCCTTTTGTTACTTATCTGTATAAAGAAGGATCAGAGATGCACAACATGAAACTTCCCATAACTGGGTGATAATTTATGGATGTTGCCTGCAGAGACTCAAAAGATAGATTCGGGAATGCCATACTTGCATAGGACAAACTATTTCCATGACCATGGAATTAAGTTACTTGCGTACTGCTATCAGGGGAGCTCTCACTATATTGTAAATGTGTATCAAAAATGCAATAAATTCAAGCTTTGTAGTACACTGTCCTGCCATTTATAATAAATCATCCTCACATGCTTTCTGAGTTGGACAATATCTGTACAAAAATATTCCCAAAAGGTGACCTAGTAGAACATAAATTTTGAAGATACAATGATAATCTTGGCCTTCACATTAGGAATTAGAAATTATTGCAGACCATTAGTTTTCCAAAGCAGGGCACTAAATTAATGGATTAATGAATCAATGTGTGTGCATTGATGGGCTCTACACCAGTGCAATTATAGAATTTCTTGGTATGATATTAATCAATATCTTGAAACAAGGCAAAACTGACAGATGAAAAGACTTATTTCCCCATACTTTATGTTAAGACAAAGGAGTATTTTTTTTTCATTTGTGGGATATGGGTGTCGTTGGCTGGCCAGCATTTATTGCCCATCCTTAGTTGCCCTTGAGAAGATGGTGATGAGCTGCCTTCTTGAATCACTGCTGTCCATGTGCTATAAGTTGATCCACAATGCCATTAGGGAGGGAATTCCAGGATTTTGACCCAACCACTAAGAAGGAATGGAGATATATTTTCAAATAAGGAAGGTGAGTGGCTTGGAGTGGAACATGCAGGTGTGGTGGTCCCATGTATCTGCTGCCCTTATTCTTCTAGATGGAAGTGGTTGTGGATTTGGAAGGCGCTTACCAGGGATCTTTGGTGAATTGCTGTAGTGCATCTTATAGATAGTACACAGTACTGCTACTGAGTGTCAATTGTGGGGAGACAGCATGTTTTTAGCTGTGGTGCCAATCAAGTGGGATGCTTTGTCCTAGATGGTGTCAAGCTTCTTGAGTGTTGTTGGAGCTGCATCTATCCAGGCAAATGGAGAGTATTCCATCACACTCCTGACTTGTGCCTTATAGATGGTGGATAGCTCAGGGAGTCAATAGGTAAGCTGATTGCTGCAATATTCATAGCCTCTGACCTGTGCTTGTAGCTACTGTTTTTATGTGATGAGTCCAGTTGAATTTCTGGTCAATGGTAACCCCTATGGATATTGACAGTGAGGGGTTCTCAACTTTTTAAAATATAAGATTATGGTCCTCTGCACAGATGCTCATGAACACTATGACTGACATTATAAGCATATTTGTTCATTTTGCCTTATTCTTCTTTTAAATTAATCTTAATATTCAATTTTTCAGCCAGAATTAGGTTATCAGCGTTTAACTAAAAAGGCTTTTTCTGGGAAGCTGATCAGTGGGTGTCAGGCTGATCAACTTTATGAGTTATCACAGCCATAACCAATCCTTTCTCTCACAACATGCATGTAACAATGATCGATGAATGACCAACTGGAATAATATCATCCCACCCCTCTCTAATCTGAGGATGAAGACCAGAGGTGATGTCCCACAGCTAGAAAAGATAACTCAGCACAGATCAGTATCAATCCAAATGAAATGGTCCAAAGGCACATTAAATGACACATTTACTCACCAAGCCTATGGGAAGGTTTTTTCTTTCCTTTGTTTGTTGTATTTCTTGGAATTATTTTCTGCACGGGATCTAAGGAATGATGTTTTCATTTCTTTATTTTGCTGTTATTTTCGTTCAAATATATTGTAATTTGTTTTATTTTTATTGTTCAAGATCTGGCATCTTTTAAAGTTGGTTATCTCAGAGCTGGTTTGATATTCTAACAAATGATTAATTGGTTATAGAAGTGGTGAGTTGTTCATGGCAATATTTTTTCTGTAGGGTTTGGGTAAGATTGACTAATTTGAGTAAAGCTTGGCAAAAAATTGACAGAAGAAATTAAAATTATGCAAGATTTGCATAAATTAGCAACAGATACCTTTAATGACTTAGCATATCAGAGGCAGAACCAGAGGTGAGCTTATTGGCAATTTCATAGTGAGCAGTGGGCTAGCTTCCTGATATGGTCCTGCCACCCACGGTCTTCTGGTGCAAAATGTATCATAGTATCCCTACAGTGCAGAAGGGAGCTATTTGGCCCATCACGCCTGCAAAGGCAACAATTCCACCTCTAACCCCTTTTGATTACCCTGCTGATCTCCCTGACTCTAAGGAACAATTTAGTGTGGTCAATCAACCTAACCTGCACGTCTTTGGACTAGGGGAGGAAATGGGAGCACACAGAGGAGAACCACGCAGATACGGGGAGAACTCCACACAGACAGTGACCCAAGATCAGAATTAAACCCTGGTCCACAGTGCTGTGAGGCAGCAGTGCTAAACACTGTGACACCGTGCCACTGAAGTATGTCAATTCCCATGTTTTGAAGGGTGCTCAGAGAAGGTATTCTGTGTGTACACTTCTAGCATGCAAAGTGGACAGGTCATGACCTCAATCAGCATCTAACACTGGCACCCGTCCTGCCATTTTGGACTACAATGGCAATGCCCTTCACTGCTGTCCTTTGAATGTGTTCAGCTACATGACTCCCTGCTTATGTTATTTATAGGAATGGCTGAACTTGATTAGGTGCTCTTTACTCTTTACTTGCTGTCTTGAGCTAATGGAAGTAATATATGCACCATCAGTAGCCAATAGCATTTTTTTCAGTCAGAGGAGAGTGCTAAATCATTGGAAGAAGTGGGGTGGATCTGAAAGACCTCAAGAGCAGAAAACCTTCTCTCAGTCACGGAGAGTTGTGATTACAGTCGCTCCAGGGTACTGGCATGACATGGAGATGGAACAGAGACAGCAGCAGTGAGGAGTGAGTCTACAGAGGGGGCCATATCTGCCCATCTTATAAAATTAGTGGCAAGTGATATTAGGATCTGAGCTCAGAAAAGTGCAATTTCAGAAATGAAGTTTGGTAGAAGAAATTTTACTCAAAAGTCTAGAAAACCAATCAGCCAAACTTCAGAAAAATATCAAACAAACTTGCTTCTTTTGTTTTTAACTAGTGTTTCAGTACAATTTCTTATTACTGCTAAAGTGCGCCTTTCTTCTTGAATGACAGTATAAAGAATAAAGTACAGCACAGGAACAGGCCCTCCAGGCTTGTGCTGATCATGATGCCCTAACTAACATTTAAAAAAAAGTTTTGACCTTATTTGGACCATATCCCTCTATTCCTTCCTTATTCATGTACCCTTTCAGATGCCCCTAAAATGTTGCTAAGATGTTTTCTAAGTAGTACAATTACTTTCCCACATATTTTCCTCTACCTTTCTCTGTTTTCTTTTCCTTTCTAGTATTGCCACACCCCTGTATTTGTAGAGAGGATATTTTCTTAGGTTCAACATGAGCAGTATATCCTCCCACTGCCAATCCATTCCCTCTCGCCCTTTCGTTGGTTACAGGATATCAGGGTAAGCAGTGAACCTTAACTTTGTGCATCAGTTGCTGGAATATGTTGTTTGCTGCCATGTCATTCTCCTCCCCTCAAAAAGCAGACTTGTTTCTCCTGCTGCCAAACTGAATAATCAGACTTCGGAATCAACGAACAGTGTAACACAAGATGGATGAATGAACAATAAACAGTATTGAAATATTATAGTTCTCTGAACATACAATTATAAAGGTACCATTGCTTTCTGTCTAAATATAAGGGATAATTTTCACCTAATGGGAAGTAGATAGGATCAGTTCAGCTACCTGCTTATATCCTGACTGAGTTTATTTTCTATTGATGTCAATTGTAAGTGAGATGGGGCAGGGAGTAAATGGAGCAGGGTTAAGTTAAAATGACCCCCATAGTACATTTACGTTAAGTACATATTTATTTACTCTACCTGTCGTCTAAACCTAGCTCTGACTTTAAACTTCTGGCTCTAATAATTTAAAACAGCAACTAATGGCAAATTGAAACTGGCTCCCACTATCATTCAGTGAAAAGGCTTACCAGAGTTTTCTATCAAAGATGTTTCCTGCACATTCTTAACCTTGTTCCCTTTCTCAATGATTTCAGAAACAACTGTCAAAGTTGGCAACAATATGTTGACTACAAATCAATTAAAAACGGCAAAAGATGTAGAATGAGTTGTTGATTTGTTACAAATCTGCTTCTTAGTAACCACCTAGCCCTTCGCCCACCTGCCCTCACTGCAGTGTTCGATGTGCTGACTGGGGTTATCAGCAACAAATAGAACATAGAACATAGAACAGTACAGTACAGTACAGGCCCTTTGGTCCTCGATGATGTGCCGAGCTATGTCCAAACCCAAGATCAAGCTATCCCACTCACTATCGCTCTGGTGTGTTCCATGTGTCTATACAATAACCGCTTGAAAGTTTCTAAAGTGTCCGAATCCGCTATCACAGCAGGCACTGCATTCCACACCCCAACCACTCTCTGAGTAAAGAATCTACCTTGGACATTCCTCCTATGTCTTCCACCATGAACCTTATAGTTGTGCCCACTAGTTACGGCTACATCCACCCGAGGAAATAGTCTCTGAACGTTTGCTCTATCTATCCCCTTATAAACTTCTATTAAGTGGCCTCTCATCCTGCTCCGTTCTAAAGAGAAAAGCCCCAGCTCCCTCAATCTTTCCTAATAAGACCTACCCCCCAAACCACATGGCTTTCTGGTAAATCTCCCCTGCACTCTCTCTAGTGCTTCCACATCCTTCTTATAGTGAGGTGACCAGAACTGCAAACAATATTCCAAATGTGGTCTTACCAAGGTCCTGTACAGTTGTAGCATAACACCACAGCTCTTAAACTCAAATCCCCTGTTAATAAACATTAACATACTATAAGCCTTTTTCATAGCTCTATCCACTTCAGCAACCTTCAGAGATCGGTGGATATGAACTCCAAGATCTCTCTGTTCCTCCATTTTCCTCAGAACCCTGCCATTGACCCTGTAATCCGCATTCAAGTTTGTCCAACCAAAGTGAATCACCTCGCACTTATCAAGGTTGAACTCCATCTGCCACTATTCGGCCAGCTCTGCATCCTATCAATGTCTCTTTGCAGCCTACAAGAGCCCTCCACGTCATCCACTATTCCACCAATCTTGGTGTCATCAGCAAATTTACCTACCCATTCTTCAGCCCCTCTTCCAAGTCATTGATAAAAATCACAAATAGCAGAAGAGCCAGCACTGATCCCTATGGTACACTGCTGGTAACTGGCCTCCAGTCTGAAAATTTTCCCTCCACCACCACCCTCTGTCTTCAATAAGACAGTAAAGTTTCACAACACCAATTTTAACTCCAACCAATTTATTTGATAGTAAATTCACGAGCTTTCGACACTATGGCCTCCGTCAGGCAAATGCAGTGTTCTGGTCTGCAATAGCACTCATACCAACACAGACAGTCATAGATTGCTGATTAGAATGCGAATCCTTACATCTAACCTGCTATTCAAGTGTTAAAGTGGCTAACAATGTGTGTGAAGGGAATCCTGAGCATTGGTTAGAGAATTGTGTATTTTCTCCAGACAGCACAGTAAGTGAGGTTTTTTGCTAACCCAGGCAAGTTACGGGGGTTACAGATAGTGTGTCGTGAAGCCAAGATATTCAATAAGACAGCCAGGTACTTGTCCAATCGGCCAAATTTTCTTCTATCCCACACCTCCTTATTTCTTCATGAGCCTACCATGTGTAACCACATCAAACGCCTTACTAAAATCCATGTATATGACATCAACTGCTCTTCCTTTGTCTACACACTTAGTTACCTCCTCAAAGAATTCAATCAAATTTGTGAGATAAAATTTATCCCTCACAAAATCATGCTGACTATCCTGATTAAGCTGCGTCTTTCCAAATAGTCATAAATCCAATCCTTCAAGATCTTTTCCATTAACTTACCAACCACCGAAGTAAGACTAACTGGCCCATAATTACCAGGGTCATTCCTATTTCCTTTTTTGAACAGAGGAACAACATTCGGTACTCTCCAGTCCTCTGGCACAATCCCTGTGGACGTTGAGGATCCAAAGATCAAAGCTAAAGGCACCGCAATCTCATCCCTTGCCTCCCAAAGTATCCTAGGATGTATCCCATCTCCCAGGGGACTTATCAGGTTTTTCAAAATTGCTAATACATCTTCCCTTAGGACATCTACCTCCTCCATCTTATCAGTCTTTATCACACTCTCATCCTCAAAAACATGGCCCTCTTCCTTAGTGAACACTGAAGAAAAGTATTCATTCAAGCCTCACCTTTCTCTTCTGACTCCATGCAAAGTTCCTACTTGACCAGCCCTAATCTCACCCTCGTCATTCTTTTATTTCTCATATAAGAGTAAAAACTCTTGGGGTTTTTCTTGATCCGACTTGCCAAGGACTTCTCATGACTCCTCCTAACTCTCTTAAGCCTTTTTTTAACTGATTCCGAATTACCGTGTAACCCTTAAGCGACCCAATTGAACCTTGTTTTCTCATCCTTACATATGCTTCCTTTTTCCTCTTAACAAGACATTCAATCTCCCTAGTGAACTATGGTTCCCTCACTCAGCCATTTCCTCCCTGTCTGACAGGGATGTACTTATCAAAGACACGCAGTATTTGTTCCTTGAACAAGCTCCACTTTTCATTTATGCCTTTACTTGTTTCTGATCCCATCTTATGCTCCCCAATTCATGCCTAATCACATCATAATTACCCCTGCCCCAATTATAAACCTTGACCTGCCATGTGAACTTATTCCTCTCTATTGCAATAATGAAAGACTCCGAATTGTGGTCACTCTCCAAAGTGCTCTCCCACAAACCAGTCTAACACTTGGCCTAGTTCATTACCCAGTACTAAGTCCAATGTGGCTCCACCTCTTGTTGGCTTATCCACATATTGTGTCAGGAAACCCTCCTGCACACACTGTACAAAAAGTACCTCACCCGAACTATTCGACCTATAAAGGCTCCAATCAATATTTGAAAAGTTAAAGTCACCCACGGTTAACTACCCTGTGACCTCCACACCTATCCATAATCTCCTTTGCCATATCATTCAGGCCTATGGCTCACATTCCTGTGAGTGTATGAAATATTCCAGAGCCTATTTAATCTCATTTCCTACATTAGTTTTTAGTTTGATTCAAACACAATATTAGGACATATTGAAACTTAGTCTGTTTCATTTGGCTTCAATGTCTCTGAAAGCATTGAAGAAAATATTGGCTGAACATTTTCCTTCTCTAAGTAATGCTACTGTTGTCACCATCCTAATAATATTCTTTGGGTTGTGTTAGCTGATTTGTATCCTTGTGGTGCACTAGCTGATCTTTTTAACATTATTAAATTAAGACGGGAAATGTTGGAATCTCCCTGCTGTTATTGTGAGGTGAGCATTCTTGAGAACTGATGCCATAGTGAAAACTTGTTTTGATTCCTGTCATGAACACAGCACACACCACTGCCAGTTTTGATGTCGCAAAGCTTGAGTTATGGAATGCATAGAACAAATGCTACTGAATCCCATTAATTTATTGATTTTTAAAAGAACTTGGGCTCCTAAACATCTTCCCACCCATCTTGTTTTGTTCAGTGTAAGTTCCATTTTCAATGTATTTTCCTGTTTGCATCATCCCAAGATCAGCTGTTAGTGATAGCTTACATGACACAAATTGTATAGGGCTAGGGAAAGGCCTGTGCAAATATTTGACACTTGATTCCTCATGTGAAAGCACATAAGTGGGATAACTTGGCATTAGTTACTGGTGCAAGCTACCTTGCGCCAATGAAGGCATCAAAATGTAACCCATAATTCTCTGCTTTAAGGACTATCCCTGCTGGTTGTATATACTCTGCTGACCTCAGCTGGAATATTTGCTGAACTGCAAACTTCAAAACAGACAAAGGCTGTTCACATCAGACAAAAAAATACCATGGCAATAGCCCAGGAAAAGAAAAACTTCTTTACGCATGTAGGAATCCCAACAAATAAATATCCACATCAATCTTCTCACAAATTGGGAAAATTGAAAAGTTGATGTTCAGTCATTTTATTTGTAAACATACAACCTAGTGTTTAAGCATTTCTTTTTATGTAGGTATGAACAAGGCTTATAGAACTAAATGTTCTAAAAAAGATTCCTGGGAAAGCTCAGTTGAAGTCACTGTAACCTTGACAGGAATTGTTAACACGAAAGCCGAGAATTTCCTGCAAAAGAACGACAACAGACTTGGCAAAAATAATTACAAGCTGAGAAAACCCAGAATTAAACATACACTAAGGGATAAACCATCAGTGGCTGTGGTAAACGTGGACTGTCTTGGAAGCAATGCAGCAATCACTGTCTGGGTTAGTTAGCAGAGGACTGACTAACATATCACAGGAGCTGACTCCATCTACTTTTATTTCTGAAATGTGCTTTTCCTCATCCTTTGAAAGAATTACTTTCCACCATTTTAATTCTCTCAGTCTCTCAAGATTTAAAACAAATCTCACTGTGATAACTTTGAAGACACAGTGGCACACTGGCTAGCACTGCTGCCTCACAGAGCTGGGGACACGTGTTTGATTCCAGCCTAAAGTCACTGCCTGTGCATAGTTTGCATGTTCTCCTTTTGTCTGCGTACATTTCCTCTTCACTGTGGGTTTCTTCCCACAGTGCAAAGATGTGCAGGTTAGATAGATTGAAATCATAGAAACCTTACAGTACAGAAAGAGGCCATTTGGCCCATCGAGTCTGTACTGACCACAATCCCACCCAGACCCTACTCCCTTATCCCCATATATTTTACCCACTCATCCCTCTTAGCTACACATTTCAGAACATTAAGGGGCAATTTTAGCATGACCAATCAACCTAACCCGCACATCTTTGGATTGTGGGAGGAAACCCATGCAGACATGAGGAGAGTGTGTAAACTCCACACAGACAGTGACCCAAGCTGGGAATCAAACACAGGTCCCTGGAACTGTGAAGCAGCAGCGCTAACCACTGTGCTACCATGCTGCTCTTTGGCTGTGCTAAATTGCCCCTTAGAGTCAGGTGGATTAACATTAAGGTTGGAGGGATTAGGCCTGAGTGGAGTAATTGTCAGTGCAGCCTTGATGGGCCAAATGACTGTCTTGTACACTGTAGGAATTTTTGATTCTGTGATTTGTTACGGTTTTAAGCTATGAATAGTTTATTATCAACAATATTTATACTCCCTTCTCCCTGGCTCCCTGGCTTCCTCTCTGGTGCACCCTGGCACCTGATTGGCTCGGCTTCCTGTGCTGTCTCTTCATTAAATCTGGCCTGATTACGTGGCCCTCACGGATCACATCCTTAAAGAGGCCATGCTATCCCATTCTATCCCCTATAACTCTATTAATCAACTCTATGAAACTAAGGAACACCATTAAACATAGGACAAGCACAACTCAACAAGACATCAGGAACATCTTAGAAATGATTAGTCACAAGCTCAGTCTACTAGGAGACTTCCAGATCCTGGAGGAATGTCTCAATTTGGTACAATGACCTCTGGTAGTAAAGAATGGGCTATGGCAAAAGATAAATTCATCAATCCAGGATTGAGATTCTCTTTAACTACAGCCCCCTTGGTTTCAGACATGATGTCCCGGCTCCATACTTATAACAGGGATCCCTGTAATAGTAACTGGTAAACATGAGTCTACCGCAGGAGACGCATGTTGATCCCTTGTATCAAGCCCATCTCTCTTCCTTAAATGATCTATATGTTTTTTTCCACAACAGCCTTGTACTTCTACAATGTAGACAACCGATCTAGTTCTTTCCATAATTTTATCAGACATCCATATCAGTCCTGCTGTACAGCTCCTGGCTGGACTAGATTATCAACTTGGTAAACTCTATCCTTTATCCGTGAATCATTGTTTTCTTACCAGCCTCCACCCTTCCCAATAAATCTGGAAATCCTAATTCCAAAAGGGTTCTCTAAATTTTCATTCGTAATTTGGCTGGTGTGATGCCTGTGGTTGCATTTGTTGTGGTATTCTATGACAACAAGAACGTTGTTAAATGTGAAGGCAATGGTCCATTAGTTTGATATTTCATTGATGATTTGAACATTTGTACAGCTCGCTCTGCAACCCATAGGAAGCGGACTGAACATGGCGAATACCATATGACTTCCCAAATATTTGAAATTCTTCTGCTATAAATGCTGTACCATTGTCTGACACTAAGGTCTCTGGAATGCCATAGATCTGCCTCAATTTGTCAATGATGGCTGTGGCTCTTGTATAGTTTGTCAATTATATATCCAGCCACTGATGAGAAACATATGCCTCATGAACAGACCTGCAAAATCTAGATATAGTTATGACCAAGGCCTACCTGGCCACTCCTATGGATGCATTTTCACTGATGGTGTCAATGCCTGTTGAGTTTCACAACTTGGGCGTTGGCTGGCCATTCTTTCAATTTCTTTATCAATGCCCGGTTACCATACATAATTTTGGGCAAGTGCTTGCATCCTACTTTGTCTTGGGCACGTGGCAAGTATCTAATGTGGCAGCATCAACATTGCAGAAAAATCAGTGGGAATAAGGCTATTAAAAAAAACAAAGAAGAAAAAAATTTAAAAAAGAAATTCAAAACACTAATAAAAGCAGTGGGACAAGGGAAGGGGCAGGGAGAGAAGTATCCCTGAGAGTGAAAAAAGATGAGAGGGAACAGGGCAAAGTCCTGAGAGGTGACCCAAATAAGGGGCAGGGGAAGGCTCCAATATGTGTCCCAGATAAGAGACAAGAAGGAGATCTCTCTTGGGAATGGCAAGGGGGAGGGAGAGATGTCCCAAAGTGTGTCCCACAGAGAGGGACAAGGGAGAGGGAACAGGGAGAGGCACTAAGAAGTGTCTCAGGTATAGGATAAGGACAAGGACAGGGGACATAAACAGGTGTTAAGTTCAATTAAAAGGAATTAGCAGAGAAACCATCTCTAATTAGAGAAAAAGTCTGCAGAGAGCAAACTTTATATGGCATTGGCTTTGGAGAAGTCCTGGTAATCGAAGGGGGATCAGATGAAACCCTGATGAACCAGAAAAGAAGCCAAAGTCTGGCAACTCTGTGCTGCAGGCCACTGTGGCCTGTGGAACAGTATGTTTCTGCTCAGTGTGATCAAAGATCTGAAGTTAAGTCTGAAAAGTAATGCCAAGTGTGATTGGGAATCCAGGAGAATTGAACCTTGGAGGTTGAAATCCTGTGAGGTGGGTCATCCTTGAAGCCATCTGAGATAGACTGAACTTTAGGAGAAAGTAAGATCTTCGAATGTGAAAATTAGAATCCCTAGTGAGAGAGTTTGAGTTTGAGTTAGCTTGGTTGATTCGTAGTCTGATAAACATTTGTTTGGGTTATTGAGAAATCCAGGGAATCTGTTTTGCTTACATCTGTCATTTAGTGTGCAGTATGGTGTGTTTGACCACAGCTTGTCTCTTAATCTATATGCATCTCATATTAGAATATAAAATATATATTGTAAATTATCTCATTTTTCTGACCACGTACAGTAAATTTTAATTTTGTTTGTTCAAAATTCATGGAATCTCGTGGCTTTATTCACTGAGCAAATGTCTTGAATCTCAAACTTTGTCTATTCTAAACAATATATTATTGGTCCCTAACCAGACTCTAACCACTTGAGGGAAGCTGGACAAAGATCGTAATGATTTGTAAAAGTTCTTACGAACTGTTGATATCTGCTGGCTTCACTCTCATTCTGTTCTTTCCCTTTCTTTAAATCAATTTTTTGGTGACATTTTCCTGATTTCTAATATACTCCAAATCTTAGACTTACTACTTGCAGCATTATTAGCCTCTTCTTGTTCTGCTTTATGCTTCCATATATATTCAGGTACCTGAAGGAATGCATCACCTTGCCACTATTGAACTCAATGATTACTTTGGTGGATGCACAACTGTTTCAGCTGATATCCTCAAATACTGAAGAGTGGTCATGATGCTTATTCTAGACTATAGCCTTCATTACCAGGAAAGCATTCTGAAACTTGTCTTTGTGCATGAAATACTTTATGACATAGCAATAAAGACATTATAACATATGTCTGGGAAGCCAGCTTTGACTCGCATAATTCATTGCTGATGGCTAAAAATGAGATAAATGTTCAAAAAGAAAAATCTTTTCCTTTTTGTGTACCGTATGGTTCCAAGTAGAGAGACTGACTTACGTTGCTTTTTCACAAGCACTTGTAAATCAAACCTTGCATGGGCCCTGATCATTTGACATTTGGTGGTGTGTGTGCCTTTGCTTATAGATTTTTGAGTGCGGGTATGGTTAAGTATATCAATCCCACCTGACTGAGGCACTTCTATTGGTCCTTTTCTTACTCAAAGATAAATATTAAAGGAAATTCTGATGGAGAAACCCATTGGGATAATGTTGGAAGGTTGAAATATTTCCTTGATTACATCAAAGAATTCGGTTAACCTAAAGTGGGAAAAAAAGAGAAAACATAACAAGTTGGGATGCTCTTACTAATAAGGAGGAAAGAACCTGCATTTTTATAGTGTTTTTCAAGATCCCTAGGTGTCTCAAAGTGTCTTCTAACCAATGAAGTTCTATAGAAGTGCAATTGCTGTTCTGATGTAGAAAGATCAGCAGTCAATTTATTAATTCATTAATGTCCTTTAGGGAAGGAAATCCACTACCCTTACCTGGTCTGATCTACGTGTGACTCTAGAGCCACAGCAATGCGGTTGAGTCTCAGCTGCCTTGGGCAACTAGGGATGGGCAAAATCTGCTGGTCAGTCAGTGACACCCATGTCATACAAATAGATTAAAAATAGTCAATTTGCACTAAACAAATATCCCTCAAATAACAATGAAACAGCTCATCTATCTTTTCAGGTGTTGGTTGAGGGATAAATATTGACCAGGATATTGGGTGAGCATCTTTGCTATTCTTTGAAATAGCTCTGTGGGATCCTTTTCTACCTGAAAAGACAGCCAGGGCCTCAGCTTATCCTCTCATCGTGAAGAATTTTAAGTCAATTCCTATAAACAGCACAGTTCTGAGTATTCCCGGATGCTCACATTATGTGATTGTGTGCATGATATAGTTAATTCAATGCACATCATTTTATTTACAATTACCACATCAGATTATCAATGCGTTGTCCTTGAACCACAGTCAGGAGCTGCCATATTTCAGTTCTTTGAAGGGTCTAGGCATTTCATTCACAGAAACAAGCACTCTTTTGCATCAATGAAAGCACGAACAACTCATGATTATTTAGCGAATTGCATTTGAAAGAAATATTTAATTATAGGCCACATTCAGCTCTTTTTGAATACAAAATTTCTTATAAGATAGATAGATGGAATAAAAAGAGGCCATCTCAATGGCTGATGTGAAGGTATTTAGGGCTTCCACTCATTACCCCATGAAGAGGCTGCAGAAGGCCTCAGTCTCAACCATAACCCTTCCCCTCAAGGGATTTACCCCTACTCTGATGATCCTATCTGATGTGGTTCTACTGTTTTGCAGATGTATCATGCAGATGTATCATGTATCATTTGTGCAAGTTCTCCTCAACGTGCTTCAGCAGCATTGATCTCTGTCCCTGGGACGGTCACCTGGTGTGATCCACTGCTGGTCCTCTTGCCTCAGGAACCCATCCAGCATCCTTTATTGGTCAGTGAATTCTAAGGTGTTCATTACCGACTCCAGGAAGATCGTGCAGGCGGATGGAATCTAGACACCATCAGCTTCAGAATGTGGAAATGATACTGACACCTGAGAATCTTTGAAGAGTGGAAGCTTTTGCCCTCAGTCTTCTATCATCATGGTAGAGAACACAAAAACATGCAAAAATACTGGGGGACCAAGTAGTGAGAATGGGGAACTTTTGAAAATGAGTATTAATAAATAAATAATAGGAAAGAAATTAATGGGACTATATATAAGTGGATACATCATTAGGAGCCAATGGCCTATTTCCCAGTGTGTTAGAAGAAGTGGCTAGAGAGATAGGGGACACATTGTTCTTCTGACACCAGGTAGATATGGTATTAGAAAAGTTGACTGCACTTGAAATTGGAATCATAGAATCCTACAGTGCAGAAGGAGGCCATTCCACCCATCGAGTCTGCACCGACTACAATCCTACCCAAGTCCTGTCCCCATAATCCCATGCATTTACCCTAGCTGGACCCCTGATAGTAAGGGGCAATTTAGCATGGTCAATCTAATTAATTCGCTCATCTTGGACTGTGGGAGAAAATGGGAGCACCTGGAGGAACCCCAATCAATCATAGGGAGAACGTGCAGACTCCATATAGATCCAAGCCGAGAATTTTGAATCAGGGTCTCTGGCACTGTGAGGCAGCAGTGTTAACCACTGGCCACTATGCCGCAGTCAACAGGACCGATTGAGTTGCATCGAGGTTACTGAGGGTAGTAAGGCTGGGAATTGTGGGAACATTGTCGAATTTCTTTTGAACCTCCTTCGATATCGTTATAGTGCCAGAGGACTGGAGAATTACGATAATTACATGGTTGTTAAAAAAGGATAAGCCCAGCAACCACAAGCCAGTCAGCTTAATTTTAGTGACAGGAAAGCTTTTAGAAACAACAATGTGAAAAAGAATTGACAGCCACTTGACAAATGTGGGTTAATTAAGGCAAATCAGGATGGATTTGTTACAAGCAAACTCTGAACTGTAACTTCTTAACCCCCAGCAGCGGATTTAGAGATGCGCAAAGATGTGTTGAGATCCTTCTTGGAAGTTCCAGATAAGGGTATACCTGGCACTTGTTCAGAAGAGCTAACTTCCCCCAGACAATTGCATTGGGCTGAAACCAGCTGACACTGTGATTTGAAAGATTAACTTTGGATGACTCTACCTGTGTTAAGCTAATAGTTACTCTGAAAGAGCTTGAAGAAATAATATCACTTCTAATTTCAATGTAACTGTTTTAAGCACCCAGATGGATCCCTGCATGGGAAACCCACCCAAACTCTGGACACTGCAACCCTCAAATAATAAATCCCCACAGTATTCTCAACCCACTATCTTAACCTCACCCATGGGTTTCCCCTAACCCCTGACCTCAGCCACACAGGGACTTCCCCCCCCATCACCAATCTACAGGCCTGACTCTAAGTCCCCTTCTCTGACTTGACCCAACCTTGACTTGTCCCAACCCTCACTTTGACTCTTGGTGTGGATCTGACACCACACTACTTCCCCCTACCCCAACAGAACGGACTCAAACCCTAACCGCAGCCAGACCTGACAGCCTGTCTTGTACAATGTCATGAGGAGTCTGGACCCAGTCGATAGAGAGAAACTATTTCCATTGGCAAGAGAGTTGAAAACCAGAGGACAATGATATAAGAACAATCAATGACAACATGAGGAAAAAGAATTTTACACAGTGAGTGCTTAGGATCTGGAATGCACCAAGAGTGTTGTTGAGGAGGCTGATTCAATTGTGGTTTTCAAAAGAGGATTGGATATTTATCTGAGGAGGAAACATTTGCAGAGCTATGGGGGACACAGTGGAAAAGTTGTTCTTTCAGATAGCCAACGTGGAAATGATGTCTAAATGGACTCCTTTGGTGCTATAACTATTCTATAATTCAGAGATGGTTCGACTACTTTTCTCCTGGCTCAGTTCTTCTGTTCTTGGATGCTGAGCATCACTGGCTAGACCAGCATTTGTCACCTGTCCCTAATTGCATGTGAAAATGTGTTGTGAGCCATCTTCTTAACTTGCTGCTATCCATCTAGCACAGGTACAACAGTGAAATTAAAGAATTTCAAGGTTTTGGCTCACTGACAGTGAATAATGGTGTGCTTTGGAGGGAACTTTGCAAGTTGTACTGTTTCTGTCTGTCTGCTGTGCTTAATCTTCCAGATGGTAGAGTCTGTGGGTTTGAAAAGTTCAGTCAAAGATGAGATGTCACAGTGCATCTAGTAGGTGGTGCACACTGTTGCCACTTTGTCTGGTAGTATCTTGGAGTCGTAGAGGTTTACAGCATGGAAATAGACCCTTTAGTCCAACTTGTCCATACCGCCCCTTTCCTTTTAACCACTAAGCTGGTCCCCAATTGTCTGCATCTGGCCTATATCCCTTGATAGCCACCTTATCCATGTAACAGTCTGGACGCTTGATAGTGAAGGGAGTAGTGGATGGGGTGCAGAACAATTAGGCTGATTGGTCTTGGTAAATTTGAATTTCTTGTGTGTTGTTGGAGCCTCACTCATCCAGACAAGTGGAGAGTATTCCTTTACTAGCCAGACATTTGCATCCAGTAGATGTTGGACGGGTTTTTGGAAGTTTTTGGTGAGTTACTATTTTGCAGAATTCACAACCTCTAACCTGCTCTTGACACAATAGTATATACAAATATATATAAATATATATATGACTAGTTCAGTTAATATTCTGGTTAACACTAATGTCCAGCATGCTATTAAATAAAGTGGGGAGCTGGTTAGATTCTTTCTTGTGGGAGATGACCATTGCCTGGCAACTTGATGGCATGAATGTTACTTGCCATTTATTAGTCCTTATCTGATTGTTTTCTTGTACCTCCTGTGTGTAAGTATGGCCTACTTCAGTATCTGATGAATTGTAAATGATATTGCCCAAATATCAGCGAACATCCCCACTTTTGATCTTATGTTAGAAGGTAGTTGATTGATGAAAAGATTGCATCTAGGACACTACCTTGAGGAACTCCTGCAATGATATCCTGGAGCTGAGATGGTTGATCTCTAACAGCTATGACTATCATTCTTTGTGCTAGGAATGACATCAACCCAGTATTTTATCTCCAGTGAGTTACATTGACTTCAATTTTGATAGGGCTCCTTGACATCACACTCGGTCACATGTGACCTTAGTGTCAAGGGCAGTCATTCTCACTTCACTTCTGGAATTCAGTTCCATTATCCATGTTTGAATCCAAGATATAAGGAGTTCTGCAGTCAAACTCAAACAGGGCACTGGTGAGCAGGGTATTGCTATGTAAGTGCCACTTGATAACATTGTTAATGATGTCTTGTATCCTTTTGCTGAAGATTGAAAGTAGACGGGTGGGACACTAATTGGGTGGATAAGATTTGTCCTGTCTTTTGTAGACACCACATATTTAGGCAATTTTTCACATTGTCCATTAGATACCAGCGTTGTTGCTGTACTAGAACACATCTTATTGTGGCAGCTAGGAGATCAATCTTAACTTAAATTCCAGAGCCATTCTGCAGAGTAGGCAACCCTAGAATTTTACAGACATACAAAAAAACTAAAGTGATTAGATAAAAGCAGAGAATACTTGCTCTTCATTATATTGTCACTGTGGAGGGATGATTTTCTTTAACTTTACAAAATTGCAGAGACCCTGGCTCAATTTATGTGATTCCAGCCTCAATTTAGATTTGTCTGCCTTCACAATCAGCCTGGCTCATTCTCTGTCATTCACTGCTCTTAGCATGGCACTTAGTACACCCCGGCAGCACTTCTGGGCTCCCTCCAAGAAAAGTTTCCAGAAATTGACAGACGAGGCTAAAAGGAGCTGAGTAGATACTGCACCACGTAAAAAAGATCAGCCTGATTCTCCATCTAAATAAAATTATGTGCAGTTCAAGTCCAAACAAACCTTTCTTCTGAGTTATCATGCCACCCAGTTGCTAGGCAATGCCCAGGATATGATGATATTGGGGGCCTTCCACCGAAACAGGGAGCAAGCCTTCAAATTGTTGCACGAAACCTGTCAGCAACAAGCAATAAATACCAACTATGCCTGTGATCCCAAGAATAAATAAAAGAAATGATCTTGGCTGAGCTTTGATTCAGTGACTTAAATGCCTCTACATGGGCCATCACAATGTTGTTATAGAGTGTACTATATTTATTTTGCTCCTAACCTTAACTAACATTTATGCCATTAGACATAATTAACAAACTGCTGCGTGAGTTCTATATTTGGCAATTTATTTTCAGAAATCTTTCCTTCCAGTAATTTAATTCTTGGCATAGCTTGTAAACCTAAACTTAGAACCATAGTAAAGTTATGGCAACGAGGGAGACCATTCACATCATTGTGTCTGTACTGGCTGGGAAAACAGTTAGCTGCCCATTCAAATCCCATCTTCTAGCACCCTGTCCATAGCCACACATAGGTTACAGCACCTCAGGTGTAGATCCAGGTACCTTTTAAATGGATTGAAGGTTCCTGCCTCAGTCGCCAATCCTGGCAGCGAATTTCAGACACTATCTTCTGGGTAAAGAAGTTTAACTGAAATAATTGAAATCTTATAATATCAACATTTAAATAATTCTTGTGGTGCAGTGGGTAATGACTGCTGCCTTTGAGCCAAGGGGCCTGAGATTGAGTCTCACCTAGGACTTGATGGCCAAGGAAGATATGTTCATAACGTGGCTAAGCAGGTTGTGTATCAGTTTCGGCCTATACTCTCTGGAACTTAGAAGAATAAAGGGAGATCAAATTGAGGTATGTGACATGATAAAATGTATGGATGAAGTCGACGTGGAGCAGATGCTTTCTCTTGTGCAGCATTCTAAGACTAGAGAAGTCATAGTCTTAGAATAAGGGGTAGCAAATTTAAAACAGAGTTGAGGAGAAACTACTTCCCCCCCAGGGTCGTGAATCGGTGGAATTCGCTACCCCAAAGTGCGGTGATGCTGGAACAGTGAGTAAATTTAAGGAGGAGTTAGACAAATTTTTAATTGGTAATGGGTTGAAGGGTTATGGAGAAAAGACAGGAAAGTGGGGATGAGGAGCATATCAGCCATGATCAAATAGCGGAGCAGACTTGATGGGCTGAATTGCCTAGTTCTGCTCCTATTTCTTAGGAACTTGTGAATGTCATGAATTTGTGCAAAATCCTTCCAACACATGGCAGGTGGTAAGAGGAGAGAGACTCCTGGTCAGCCATGATGTAAAGTGGTATCTCTGTTGTTATAAGCACCTGGAGACCTGTTCCAGGAAAATTCTTGCTTTGGCTGCAGGGGAAAGTCTGCCTTGTGCACCACTAGATTTGGAAAAGAAAACAACAACATTAAAAATGATATCTCCTGTAAGATATTTTATTGCATTTAAAGATTTATAATGATAGAGAATATTCAGATGTGTGGCAACGTTCAGAGTTTAAGGATATCCTGTGCTTTTTCTTGAAGCATTAATTCTTTGGCTGAAACTTGTCTAAATTTTTTATGAGTAACATAGTTCTCTTTAAACATTGGCACTACAGCAAGACCAGGTCTTCATGCTTGTCACAGTCATTTGCCTTTCAAACAAAGAGAAACAAATACTTGGAGCAATTGCTCTGACGTGATACCACTGGTGTACTTAAAGAGGATAATCACGCAAAGACATAAGATTTAACACCAGGGCAACGTCAGGAGGGCAAACACAACATGGTGTAGACGCCAACAAAAACATCGCTCCAATAAACCCACACAAAATTACATCCATGTTAGTGTAAGGTACATCCATGTGCCAAAGCAAAAAAATCCATCTTGGGATGAAATACCTGTTTTTTCGCAATTAAAATTTCCAGTTTATTCTCACACCAATTTACCTGTTGAAATGACCACACAAAGGAGCTTCACCCCTTCATGCTTAGTTAAAAAATGAAACCTATTTGATAATTTTCCATGATTAAGTATGTACAATATTGTAACAGAGGGACATATTTTTCGGATAATACCGTAAAAGTTAACAATCCGGTCAGCCATATGGTTTCTTGGCAAAAATAAACAAGATTGAGAGTAGTGAAGAGGAGCTTACCTTCTGATGTCGTTTTGGACAAATGCTGACAGTGGGGATGTCTTTTACATTTGTTACATTTGAATACGACAGTGTCATTTTGGCCAACCTGAAGACAGCATAACATACTCAGATGTTATTAATGAGGCTTCCACTGCAGCACGGAACATTCAACCTTCCCGTTCAGCCACGGGAATTTGGCTGGAATTCTGTGACTTTGTCACACATGTCGCCACCAGTGAGAACGGAAAATTGGGCCTTCAGTCAAATCTCCATTGCCGCAGCAGGACCAGAGAACCCCAGCCATGGGCAAGGTCAGAGAGTTCTGGCTGTTACCTCAAAATGGGAGAAATCCTTTCAAAAATTATGGACTTCTACATGTAAAGCTGTTTTTAAATTGTGACTTTTCTTTTACAGTGCTGCATCTTTGAGAATAGCTAAGAAAGATTGGATAGGATAGCCAATAACATGGTTAACATGATTATACTCTGAGATTCCTCTTTGTAGAGGTTCATACCAAAGGAGAAGTGGAGAAATGGAATTGCCCTCCAGTCTTGCATAGGTTCCAGTTTTCCTGTAAAAGTTTAAGGTAGGAAGTCGATTTAAAAATAAAAATAATTGCAGCTCAGGGCAATGAGGGAACATTTTACTTACAGGAATGCATAGATTTGGGAGAAGATGGGAAGGTGTTAAAATTGTGGAAACTAAAAGCATGTCTTGAAGCAAGTCTGGAGGCAAATTGCATTGCTTTAGGCTGTGTGTGAGCAACCCTCTTCCTTGCAAAGTAAAATTCCTCTCATTGTCTGGATTGCAAGATTTAGAAGACCGAATGCATCTCTTTTATTCAGAGTAACAAGAATGCTAATTATATAGTTGCCATAGTCCCAGTTTACAGAGATGACCAATAAACAACCATTGTTCACTTGTAACTACAGAGACGCACATTGAAAGGTCAAAATTAAACAGAGTATCCATTTGTCACTAGGAACATGTTATCCAGTGAACCTGAACAGGCGTTGTGTTTTTATTAGAAGTTATAATGACAAAAGCATGCAATGCTGTTTGCCTTAGTTTCAGTTGCTATGTGGTGTACCTAACCTGCTGATTGATTGACACTTTTATTCGCTACCGTAGAAACAATTGGCCTACCCATCATAAACAACCAAAAGGTGTGATATTTAGCTGCGGAGGACTATGGAGCTTTCAGATCTTCTGCAGATTTAGCTGAAATCTTGCACGTTGGAGCTCGACAGATCTGAGCACCGATTGCCAAACTATTCCAAGAAGCCAGTCAAAGAATGGGCTGCCACAGCAGTAAGGGTGCTATGGTGCTGGATGGATCTCACAAAGATAAAGGTCGTCCTCAACAGGAAACGACGGACAAGGATTCCAAAACTGAAAAACCTTCCATGGAAAACCTACCAAAGGTGGAGATTGAAAACACTGAAGATTGAACAAGGTACATGAGAAAATACTTCTCTGGTGTGACATGTAAAGTTGCATTTATTTTTAATTTCTTATTTAATCTAATTTATTTAAAGTTAAAGTTTTAAAGTTTATTTATTAGTGTCACAAGTAGGCTTAAATTAATACTGCAATGAAGTTACTGTGAAAATCCCTAGTTGCCACACCCTGATGCCTGTTCGGGTACACTGAGGGCAAATTTCCCACGGTCAACGCCTCCAACCAGCATGTCTTTCAGATTGTGGGAGGAATCTGGAGCACAGGGAGGAAACCGACAGACAGGGGGAGAATGTGCAGACTCTGCACTGTGACTCAAGTCGAGAATCAAACCTGCATCCCCAGCACTATGAGGCATCGGTGCTAACACTGTGCCACCGTACCACTGGCAAGGGATTCAGTGCCAGATTGGAATGAGGAGGGACATGTTTGTTTGATTTTTTTCTGGTTGTTGATTAACTCAATTATTTCTTCCTCAGGCTTTGGCTATGAAATGCAGTGAAAGAACCAAACCTGAATTTTATTTTTCTGGAAGTTAAAACAAATCAGTTGTCTGCACCGTCAAGATATCCAGTTACAGTAACCCAAAGTATTTATCTTTTCAAAACATTTTCAACTGAGATGATTGCAATCTTCAAATATCCCGAACTGTGGACACCAAACCAGTGGAATTGTGTTTGAAATGCAATCATATTGCATTGACCAATTGTAAAACATTGAAATTGAAATCCTGTTTGAGGGTTCTCTCTTTTCAAATGTTGAACACTATCAAGGGCAATAAATTGAAAGGATTTGACAATCTGCCCAGATAATTTTATAATAATTATATGACAAAATTATTACTAAATATAATGAGGGGAATTTTCCTTTCCGCCCATCATGAGAATCGTAGCGGGCAGGGGAGTGCATCACGCAAAGGTTGGATGTCAGGCAGGATTTTCCAGTCTTGGGGTGAGCGTGGCCGGAAAATCCTGCCCTGTATACTGTTCTATTCATCAGTAGTGCTCAATGATCCCGAAGACAGCATTTTATGAATCATCAATGCATGAGTACATAAATTTTCCGATAGTTTATTTCATTGCATTGTTCTGGCAGGCAGGGTCTGACAAAGGAAAGATTAGATCAGCAAATGTGATATCTGTTTAGGTACCAAAGCATTATTGTTTAATGATTAGAAGCAATCTGCAGTTGCATAAGATGTTCAAATCAATTATGTGCTAGGGTAGAGCACCCTGCGCTAGTCATATTTTACATTATTAGCAATAACTGTTGAAAATTAAAAGAAACATGAAAAATTATAGTTAGCATACACCAAAGGGTTGGATTTCTGTCTAAGTTTTCCAGTTCATCCACTGTAATGTCACGATTTCCATAATACTGATGTTTCCATTGATCTTCTGCTAACATCACAGTAGATAATCATAGAAATCTGAGTGGTCCCCATGACATTTCTGGAATATTCTGGCGAGGCGTAGATGTCAAGGGCTGAGGTGGGGCTTTGGGGATCGAACGGAACAATTATAACAATGTGAGGTAAAATAATCAGTTGTAGGATTGACATTTCATTGGGACATCAAGGCCACACATGTAGGGAAGCCTCAAAAGTTACACACATGTCGCAGCTGAGAGAATGTGCTTTAGTTTTCCGAATTTGGCTTTCTGCATAGATACCAGGCCATGGATTTGGCAGCTCTTCCATAAAGCACGTAAGTGCATCTCTCTGTGACAGACATGGGATCATTAAGGCCAACTCAAAATACAAGATGGAATATTACACTGAAGCCTCTCATATTTTAAAAAAAAGATTTTCTCAGGAATCCAGTAGCCACGGGCTGTAACGATAGTCATAAATGTTGTAAAAATATGTATTTACCTTGTTTGTAATACAATAAATAAAGAACTGAAACTACATAATGACTCCTGCTTAACCAATAATTACTCTTACAACTTTAAATACAGCTTCCAACATGAGTTTCTTACCTTGCAGTTCTTATTAATTTTTCTCAAATATGCTTTGTTTATTTATTAGTGTCACAAGTAGGCTAACGTTAACATTGCAATGAAGTTACTGTGATAATTCCCTAGTCACCATACTCTGGTACCTGTTCAGGTTCACTGAGGGACAATTTAGCATGGCCAATGCACTTATCCAGCATGTCTTTCAAACTGCGGGAGGAAACCGGAGCACCCAGAGGAAACTCATGCAGACACAGGGAGAATTTTGCAAACTCCACACAGACAGTGATCCAAGCAGGGAATTGAACATGAGGCCCTGGAGCTGCTAGGCAGCAGTGCTAACCACTATGCCACCATGCTGAGCCAATTAAAATTGGCAGAATTTTACACTTGCCCAGGGTGCCTGCCCAACCTGGTGTTAATGTCTGATAAGAAGTCTCACAATACCAGGTTAAAATCCAACAGGTTTATTTGGTAGCACAAGCTTTCAGAGTGTTGCTCCTTCTTCAGGTGAGTGAAGAGTTGTACAATGCTTGAACGGCCTGATCCCTTCTGGCAGCTTGCCTTGCAGCCTTTTAATGTTTGGCTGATTGTTAAGTGACTTAAAGCAAATTTCTGCCACTGTCTGGAGAGCAAGCCATGCCCCAAAGACTACTGGCCAACAGCTGTCTGGTCTCAGCAGTGCCAGCAGCAGCGGTGGCCATTGCTGGGATTACAATTAGTTCCCTAACAGTGATTGTCACTGGAGCCATACAACAAATTAACTGAGGGAGAGTATTATCAGAGCCAAACTGACACGCTCTACCAAGGAAGCTAGGTAAGGAAAGTGCATGGGGGAGGAGGTAATGGAGGGTGGTGAGGGTAGACCAAGGGAGGAAATAAGATAGTGGGGAAAGAAGGAGACCTGGAAGGGAAAGAGTTGGGGTTATGTGGAGGGATTGATCGTCAGAAGACCTGTAAAGGAGATACGTGCTCTTGCCAGCCACATCGTGAGCAGTGAAAACTGCTGTGAGAAAGAATGGCAGATTGGCGCCAAGCAAAGTATCATGCCCAATTTTACACCCCCATGCCTGCCAACCTGCCCCAAGGATTCAGCCCAGATGGTTTGAGCAAAATGATACAAATAATATCTCCTTTTAAAAACATTTCCTGGAACTAATTACAGCTGCTTGTTACTTGGAATATGGGATTAAAACATCATGACCAGAATTCTCTGATCTCGCCTGCAGTTGACATCTTGCATTCCCGCTGTAGTGAATGGAGATTTGGCTGAGCGCCAAATTCTCCGTTCTCACTATCAGCAGTAGCAGGACGTGTGAGACTGGGGAATTCTGTCCCATCTGCTTTAGGATGTAGATTTTTAACAGCAAATCTTGAGATTTGCTGTTAAAACTTGTAAGAAAACCTTAATTGAACTTCCTTCTTTTTATCTATAATTGTATTACTCAAAGATTTTGCTTAGTTAAGTAGAATCATAGAGTCCTTATAGTGCAGAAGGAGGCCTTTCAACCTATGAAGCCTGGACCAACACAATCCCTCCCAGGCACTATCCCTTAACCCCACATATTAACCCTGTTAATCCCCCTGACACTAACGGGTAATTTTAGCATGGCCAATCAACCTAATCTGCACATCTTTGGAGTGTAGGAGGAAACCGGAGCACTTGGAGGAAACCCATGCAGACACAGGGAGAATGTGCAAACTCCACAGACACAGAGCCCTAAGGCCTGGTCCCTGGTGCTGAGGGGCGGCAGTACTAACCAAATGTGTGCCATGACTGCCAAAGTATTTTTAATTACCAGTCTTTTAATTAAAAATTTTCTTTGCACTTGAATAATGGCACAATCCTTTCAGAATTAAACTGTTAGTTTAAATTATTTTCTGCTCATTACCACTGAGTGCTTCTAGTTGATAGATATATAAAAGAAGTGAAACTGTTCTAACTATTTACATGACACAATAAATGTACACTAAAATAACACACTAATAATTTCAATGCCACACATGACTAGAGGCCTAAAATCTTTTGTGAGGACAGACTGGTTGAACAAAGCAATCAGTCCTTTGGACTGAACAGACCTCTATGATCTATTTTATACCTCTGTTCAAAGACTGTTTTGAAAATGATTTACATTTCGTATGAAACTTCATATGTCAGGCAGTATCTGCATGACCCCAAATTTGTCTTTTAGGACAATTTGGGGTCTCGTGTTCATTCCACATGCAAAATGGTTGCCTATTGGCAATTATCAGTTTTGTACCTGGTCTAGACATAGTGTAAAATTTATAGTAGACGGCAAACATGCAGCTTTCTCACTGTCTGGAGGTGGATGTGGAAATGCCAGTGTTGGACTCAGGTGGACACAACTCTGTGGAGCTGTTAGTCTTTAACCTGGTGTTGGGAGACTTCTTACTGTACCAGTAACACCGTTTATTGGGGTCTTAGTCGCTGCTGCTGGAAGTGGCACACATGAAACATGCGTGGAATTTCTTATGTACATTCCAGTTATTTGTTAATGTGTGATCAGCTACTTTCCTAATTTCTTGCCTTTGTTGATATACAACCTTGTCATTTTTCCCATAAAATTTCAGGAAATCAATAGTTATAACGATTTATTACTTTTCATCAGCATTGTAGCTACTTCAGTGAACTAGGCGAAAGTGGGTTTTCTGCCAATGTGACATTTTTGAATGTACGTTTATCATGCACGGTGAATAGATGCTGATATAGATTTATAATTCTTAGACAAAACGTGCTATCTCTCTGTAATAAACTGCTGCGATCTTAACAGGGAGGTCAAAGTGAGCAAGTTAGTGTGGAGTAATCCTGGCAGGATGAGGAACCCCGTGAATGAAGCCCAATCCATCAAGCAAACCAGCCCTCCATCCATTGACTCTGTCTACATTTCCCGTTGCCTTGGAAAAGAAGCCTGAATAATTAAGAACCGCACACACCCTGGATGTACTATCTTCCACCTTCTTCCATTGGGAAAAAGATACAAAAGTCTGAGGTCATGTACCAACCGACTCAAGAACAGCTTCTTCCCTGCTGCCATTAGACTTTTAAATGGACCTACCTCTTATTAAGTTGATCTTTCTCTACAGGCTAACTATGACTGTAACATTTCTGCACCCTTTCTCTCCCTTCTCTATGAATGCTTTGTCTGTATAGTGCACAAGAAACAATACTTTTCATTGTATACTAATACATGTGATAATAATAAGTCAAATCAAGTCAAAGAACCTGGAGGCCTTTTTTTATCTTAATGCCAAATGAAAGAATGCAGACTCTGACTCGGCAATGCTCAGCCTCAGGAGGAGGATTAGATTTAGCACAAATCACCTTGTCAGGTGATTTGGTGAATGTGGCCCCAGCTTAAAGCTGGTGATCTCCCCTATTCACTGACAGTGGCTCTGATTGCATTGGAGGGACAGGGGAGATCAGTGAGAGTAGTCTGAGAGGAGACAAATTGCATCATCACACACCCTGCCAGCCAATGTGAAATTGCAATTTAGCTCCTCATGGCAATATTGGACCCGATGTTTATATTTCAAACACTTCCTTCCTGGTGATGCCAGGCTCACTGGCTCAAAAGAACAGATTAATATAGAACATGTAGAATGGGATCGGTGGGGGCAACTGGCATCCATTATTATAACGGATGAGTTTTCAGCCCGGCCGTAGCAGGTTCCCCCTATGGTGGATGTGGCGAACCTCTCAAATGTCTGTTTGTCTCAGCGGGACAGGAAGATGGGAGGAGGTTGGAAAATTCTAATCCTGGGGCTGGATGTTGGCATTAAAATTGGGCTCACAGTGTAAAGAAAGAGAATGGGGGTGATTCCTACCTGCAGGATAGATTAGGCAGGGGGTGTTCAGCTCAGCCTTTTTGATGCCATCAGTCAGAGGACTGAGATATTTTTATAACTCAGCCTAATTTAAGTTTTTTGGCAGCTAGTTGATTGGGAGGTCGGAAAATCAATTGGGGTGTATGTTATGTGAAGGTAATGACAGTTTTTCAGGCTCTGATGCCTCTTTGATGCACTATGATTGAAAGGGACATTCCTACACTTTACTTACAAGCTGATATAACGATTTGTCTCGACAGGCCAATACCTGCTGTTGCATTAATACATCTGCTTTTTGAGAGATACATCAGCATTTTTTGGCACCCAAAAGGAGCAAAGATAATGAGAAATTGGAGAATTCTTTTAAAGCATAAAGAAGGGTTAAACCACAATATTTGCTTTGAATAAAACAAGCTACCTACAAAGTGGCACAGTGATACAATAGCTAGCACAGCTGCCTCACAGCATCAGGGACCCGTGTTCAATTACAGTCTCGGGTGACTGTCTATGAGGAGTTTGCACATTCTCATCGTGTCTGTGTGGGTTACCTCCAGGTGTTCCGGTTTTTTCCCACCGTCCAAAGATGAGCTGGTCAGGTTGATTGGTCATGCTAAATTTCCTCCTAGTGTCCCAGTATGTGTGGATTAGTGAGGTAAATATGTAGGGTTACAGAGATAGGAACTGCGTAGAATGCACTGTCAAAGAGTTGGTGTGGAATCAGGGGGCTGAATGGCCTCCTTCTGCACTGTAGGCATTCTATAATTCGAAGATGATGGAAGCAAATAAGGGAGAATGCTAATGACACGTGACCAACTTAGCTGTCAAAACAGTGAAAGAACTGCATGTGTGTCTGACAGTCAAAACCAGAATATGTTTTTGGAATGCTACCTCTAGTTAATTTTGGCATTGTGGTATTTTTAGCTTTTCCTAAACAGAGCATCTATTTCAAGCAAGTTGGCGCAATGCCTCCCTCCACTGACACCCAGGCAGCAAAGATAACGTAAGTGCAATGGAGCCGATTTTAGGAACAAACGGATTTGAGACAAGTACAGGCATGGTGGGAGGAGAATCCTGCCATGCCCCAAGTTGAACATTAAAAAAACCCCATGAAACATAACATTCTCCCCGACAAAGTACTATCCTGTTATTTAGCAGTCACCTAACTGCACTCAGTCCTTGAATACAGACATTGATAGGAAATTTAACCCAACAGGTGAGGTGGATATGGGTGGAGAATTAAAATATGGATTTTTGGATCAGGGTCACAACATAGCTCAGTTCTGGCTTTAATAGAGATCTATTTTGATGCCTGCAAATAAACCGTCCACTTGAGGTGGCAATTAATTAGTGAAGGATGATAGGTACTTAATATGGCCTTTAATGTTCTTGGGAAACTTTCATTATGTCTTTAAAATTAGTAACACTGATCATTAAATTTACCATTTCCATGTGTTTCACATGACTTGGGGGATCTGAAAGTCAAAGCAAAATGAGAATGGCTGGATGGGACAGATAACAGCTTTGTAAGCACTGATTGTGGATGAGGCTTTGCTGTAAAGTTTATTTATTAGTCACAAGTAGGCTTATATTAACACTGCAATGAAGTTACTGTGAAAATTCCCTAGTCGCCACACTCAGGTGCCTATTCAGGTACACTGACAGAGAATTTAGCATGGTCAATGCAGCTAACCAGCCCATCTTTCAGATGGTGGGAGGAAACCCGTGCAGACATGGGGAGAATGTGCAGACTACACACAGACAGTGACCCAAGTCCCTAGGACTGTGAGACAGCTGTGCTAACCCCTGTGCCACCGTGCTGCTCCTCTCAACTAGGCTTCGTACAGTCCCCTGAATTACCTATTTGACACCCTCTGATCACATACCCATGGTCAGCCAACAAGCCCCTTGCCACCCCCACCCCCACAATCAGCCTCTCAGTGTCCAATGTCCGATTTACCTTTGGACCTTCGCCCTAGCCCATGCCTGATACACTGATCGGTTTCCTGGCTGCATACCTGCCAGTTAGCCTCTTCATTTAATTTAGTTAGTTTATTAGTGGTACAAGTGGGCTTACATTAACACTGCAATGAAGTTATTGTGAAAATCCTCTATTTGCGCCTGTTTAGGAATACTGAGGGGAATTTAGCACGGCCAATACACCTAATCAGCATGTCTTTTGGACCTTGTGAGGAAACCAGTGCATCCGGAGGAAACTCACGCAGACATGAGAAGAACGTACAGATTCCGCATCAACATTGACCTAAGATGGGAATTGAACCCTGGTCCCTAGCACTGTGAGGCAGCAGTGCTAACCACCATGCCACTGTGCTGCCTCTGCTTGTGACCGGAAAATTTACATAATTCCTGCTTTTAAATGCTGCGGCACATCCTGAAGCCATCTAGATATCCTGGCTGTCAAATCTCCCCCAGTGAGGTTAGGAAGAATGGTGGTTTTTGGGTGTTAGGGTACTGTTGGGTGACCTGTCTGACACTTGGAATTAAATCACACTTAAGGGCCTCATTCTGCTGCTGCTGGGATTTAACAGGTGGTGGAAAAGATCCATACCCAGCCTAGCAACTTTCCCTGTACAGGTTGGCAGCAGGCGGGGGCAGGGGAGGGGTGGGAGAAACGCCACCCCTCAGTCATTCCAGGGCATGTCCCTATTGGACAACTGGCAACCTCTGACTGGCCTGCAATGGCACTTCCTATTCCTGAGGGGAAGATCAGCCATTCAAGGACTTCTATTTTCCTGGATGATTCTTTGAGTCATATTGGTGCTCCAATAAATCCATCCCATATCCCTTTTTTATGACTCCATTCTCACACTATACAGTTAACTTTCAATGCATCGTGAAGGGGTCATGTAATGAACTTATTTGGGAAAAAAAAAATCACTGAACAGTTCTGAAAGCATCTTGGGGTATTTAACAAATGCAGCTGTCCCCGTTCTGAGGAAAAAAAGGATCTAACCTATGCCTGAAGAATGGTCTTTTTCAGATTATTGTTCGACGTGCCAGTACGTTTGATAACAGCATGAGCAGAGACCTCTTTTCACCTGCTATGTATTGAAGTTGGCCAAGTCCCTAATGAGTCATGAAAGCTCCTTTCAGCTGTTGGGGAGGGCCTCGCAGCTGCCATTTTAAAATGAAATGGATATGAACGACAGGCTTTTTGCTGCTACCTTTGGCCTACGTCAGTAACAGATTCATACTTACCGTTGGAAGTGACACGGTGGCACAGTGGTAGGCAGTGCTGCTTCACAGCACCAGGTTCAATTTCCAGCTTGGCTCACTGTCTGTGCAGAGTCTGCACATTCTCCCCGTGTCTGCGTGTGTTTCCTTTGGGTGCTCCGGTTTCCTCCTACAGTTCAAAGATGTGCAGGTTAGATTGATTGGCTGTGCTAAATTGCCACTTAGTGTCTGGAGGATTAGCAGGGTAAATACATGAAGCTATGGGGATGGGGTTTGGGTGGGATTGTGGTCAGTGCAGACTCAGTGGGCTGAATGGCCTCCTTCTGCACTGTAGAGACTCAATGATTCTAAGCTGTGTGCTAAAAATCTCTGCATGGCACTGATGCCAAAGCTGCATTGCAAAGAAGTCATGAGCATTGTGGCCAGTCTTCCAGTGTGCAGGCTGCAGAGTCTCTGCTGATGCAGCACATTATCTCACTATTATTAAAAGGCTTATTTTCTGCTGCTCTGTATTATGCTGGTTCCTACAACCAAATCCCCTTTTGTCTGTCCACCACAGTTCAGAAAGTAATACTGCCAGCAATAACACGCATGGTTTATCACAGCGATCAGCTGCAAACAACATTGTCAGTTTGCAGCTCACTTTGAAATCTCAATTCTTGTATGAAGTGGAACATCAAGCATTTGTTTTCACTGATGATTCTTTGAGTCATATCTTTCTGGAGCTATCAATTAAAGATCTTTTCACTAATGCGGCTAGATTTTCTATCTATCGATTATAAATGTGGAGAAATCTATCTCATACATATTGCAGGATGAATGTGGCACAAACCAGGTATTAATATTCCTGAAATAAAAGGACCTGGAATGTGATCATTCCATCGGCACACAGTCACTCTGTAGTCAATGACATGTACGCTGACCTGGCCATGTTCACTGAATAGATGATAGTTGTATACCATTTTAAAATTTAATGGGTGGCACGGTGGCACAGTGGTTAACACTGCTGCGTCACAGCGCCAGGGACACATGTTCAACTCCTGGATTGGGTCACTGTCTGTAGGGAGTTTGCACATTCTCCCTATGTCTGCCTGGGTTTCCTCCCATAATTCAAAGATGTGCTGGTTAGGTTGATTAGCCATTAGTGTCAGGGGGATGGCAGAGTAAATAAGTGGAGTTCTGGGGATAGGGTCTGATTGTGATTAGTGCAAAGTTGATGGGCCAAACAGCCTCCTTCTGCACTGTAGGGATTCTATGATACCAAAAGACATTCTGCATGGTGAACAGGATGAGGCATGGCCTCTTGGACATTCCACCACAACGACACCTACAAGCAAGATCTCAGGATGGCGGATGTTGATAGACAACTGGAAGACAGTTGCTGACATCTGGGGATTAACTGGAAGTGCATTGGAAGAGGTGAGGAGAGTGCCCATAGAAAACCTTCTCAGCCCACTGTCTCCTTCTGCAGCAAATGCACTAAAAGCTGTCCCGGTCTGAGTGGTGCTCCTGAATCATACCAGGTGAAGTTTAACACAGATCCGACCAACCATCAAGATACAAACCGTTGTCTCACAAGACACAAGGTGGGTAGGAGGAGGAGTGTGTGTGGTCCTGATGAAGGAAAAAAGATAGATTTTAAAGATGCATGATTTATTTAATTAACTGCAATTTAAATTCCCTAAATGCTGTGGTGGCATTGGGACTCAAGAGTACAGGCCTCTCACAAAACCATTACGCACCTCCCGGCCAACAGGCAGTGCTTTGGAAATTTACCCTTTCCCCAAAGCTGTATTCCCACCTGCCTGAAACTGTGTCAAGTTAAACCCGTGAGGGAAGTTAAATGTGAAGGTCCCAGCCTCAATATAATATATAAATGACCTACCCTTCTCCTGCCACACTGCTGGGAGTGGGTGGATTGTGGATCAAGTTTCAGTTTGAAACAATGTTTACAGCCCAAAATACTCATTTTTCAAAATTAAAATTCTCCCCTTTGCCGTTTTTCATCACAATTCATATTGAAGGTGGAAAATAAATTTCTCTGCAATTGTCTGGCTGCCTTGAGGGTTGGGGAGGCTCTGTAGCACCACCTTCTGGTGTTTAAGGGTTTGACAGTGAGCATGAAAATGTCAACATTCTTTAAACGGCATGGATTTTGTCATCAGTACAAAGTGCCATTGCTTTGCCACTGATCTCAAGTAATCTCTGCAGTGTGGATTTAACTTTTGTCAATGATGGTATAGGGGATTAGCTCCCTTTGCCTCACAGCTCTAGGTACCTGGGCTTGATTCCTGACTTGGGTCATTGTCTGTGTGGAATTTGCACGTTCTCCCCATGTCTGCGTGGCTTTGATCTGGGTGCTCTGGTTTTCTCCCACAGTCTGAAAGATGTGCTGGTTAGGTGCGTTGGCCATTCTAAATTCACCCTCAGTGTACCTGGTGTTCGGAGTGTGGTGGATAGGGGATTTTCACAGTGACTTCATTGCAGTGTTAATGTAAGTCTACTTGTAATACTAATAAGTAAACTTTAAACTTAACTTCATTCAATGTCAGTACTTGGTACTTAATGATGTCATCCAGTTAGCTAAAGTAGCATTAACATTGCAGAATTCTCACAGACGGTGTACACAGACAGAGATATAGAATCCCTACAGTGCACAAAAAGGCCATTCAGCCTATCAGATCTGTACCATCCACAATCCCATCCAGGCCCTATTCCTGTAACCCACATTCTTACCCTGCTAATCCCCTCACTCTAGGACCAATTTAGCATGACCAATCAAACTAACTCGCATACCTTTGGAAAATAGGAGGAAATACATGCAAATGCAGGGAGAATGTGCAAACTCCACTTAGACAATGACCCGAAGCCGGAATTGAACCCAGGTCCCTGGTGCTATGAGGCACCACTGTACCAAAGTAAAACACGTTAATTACCCTTCACTTTTTAAACATTTTACAGAAAGTGAAACACACACACACGCACACACACACACTCACACACACACACACAATTAAATTAGAAGCTAAATACTATTTACAATCTCTTAAAATATTTTATTTTTTTCCATTTTTGAGAAATTTGCTATTCCACAAATATAATTTTATTTCCTGGCCCAAAGAGATATTCAAAAGTAATTATGTCCTGGTACATTGCATAACAACCCAATTACATCTCAATCAACAAGACATAATTTTCCAAATGGTTTTTATGTTGAGAGTAACTACACAAAGTGATTTCTAAGATTTCCATTTATGAGGAATTCAATTACCCCATTCCCCCCCTCCCCCCACCTCTCCATCCAACCCCCATCCCCACTTCCACCTCCTCCACCCAGCCCCCACTTCCACCTTCATCCCCCACCCACACCCACCTCCACCTCCATCTCCCATTCCCCCCACCACCTCGCCCTCCCCCTCAACTCCCCACCTCCCTCATCCCCTCCACCGCCTCTGGTGAAAGAGCAGCAAGTCACTGGCAGCGATATTTTGGATTTCTGAATTACCTGTGCATGTGTGGACCAGGGCCGGAATTCTCAGGAAAATGCGACAGCTGTGGTAATTTTAACATTGGGACTGGTTACATAACTGTATTGGAGCAAGCAACTCCCCAGGAGAATTTTAAGGTGTGGAAAGCCTGCAGAGGGATCTGGATAGGTTGAGTGAGTGGGTGAGGACCTGGCAGATGGAGTATAATGTTAGCAAGTGTGAGGTTATCCACTTTGGTAGGAATAATGGTAGGAAGGATTACTATTTAAATGGAGAAAAGCTGCAGCATGTGACGGTGCAGAGGGACCTGGAGGTCCTTGTGTACGAATCACAAAGACACAGTCTGCAGGTGCAGCAGGTGATCAAGAAGGCGAATGTAATATTGGCCTTCATAGCTAGGGGGATAGAATATAAAAATAGGGAGGTTCTGTTGCAGCCGTATAGGGTGCTGGTGAGGCCACAGCTGGAGTACTGTGTGCAGTTTTGGTCGCCGCATTCGAGGAGGGATGTATTGGCCTTGTAGGGGGTGTGGAGAAGGTTTACTAGGCTGATACCGAAGATGAGGGCGTTGGATTATGAGGAGAGACTGAATAGGCTAGGTTTGTACTCTGGAGTTTAGAAGGCTGAGAGGGGATCTTATAGAGACATATAAGATAATGAAGGGGATGGATAGGGTAGAGGTTGAGAAACTCTTCCCACTTAGCAAAGATAGCAGGACCAGAGGGCACAGCCTCAAGATTAGGGGGGTGCGGTTCAGATCTGAGTTGCCGAGGGGTTTCTTCACGCAAAGGGTGGTGAATCTTTGGAATTCTCTGCCTGATGAGGTGGTGAAGGCTTCCTTACTGAATATGTTCAAGTGAAGAGTGGATAGGTTTTTGATTGACAAGCGAATTAAAGGATATGGGGAGAAAGCGGGAAAGTGATACTGAACCACTACAGATCAGCCATGATCTTATTGAATGGTGGGACAGGCTCGAGGGGCTGCATGGCCTACTCCTGCTCCTATTTCTTATGTTCTTATGTTCTTAATATACTATCCACTTGCAGACATAGGATGTTTTCCCTCATGCTCCTCTAAAACTTGGTGGAGTATTTCCCTACGTTAAAGGTGGAATATCTTCCTACATTCCTACACAATTGCAACCTACCATGCAATACAAATTGACGAAAGATTCTGTTTAGGTTACAAAGGTCATACAAGCTCAGCAACCTTAAACGTTGTCTATAATATCAGTACGGGTTGTACTTACAAATGCTTGTGGACGCAGCTATCCATGTGACTGTGGCAGCGTCTGACTAAGCTGTAGGGTAGTATTGGTCTGAATGTCATCAAGGTATAGCAGCAACAGTAGCTAATTATTAACACCAGAAGATTTAAATTTTTAAATGCTGCCAAGAGCTTTAGGTGACCCAGCAGCAGGGTTGTAGTGAGACTTATTACATTGCCATTACAGAGCAGCATTAGAACTGCATCTGGAGGGTAGGAGAATGATCCCAGTGATCCTGCAAAAACACAGTACCTCCGTATGTTTCAGGGAACTTTCAGAGATCTTTGACTTGGGCACCACCTTCCAGGGGAATGCAGTACCAATAGCATCAGGTCTCTGTCCACACCAGAGATGTGATGTAAACGTTGCTCATATTGGGTGCCACAATAGTGTCGTGATCAGCACTGCTGCTCATAACTCCAGGGGCTTGGGTTCAATTCCCAGCTTGGGTCACTGTCTGTATGGAGTTTGCACATTCTCCCTGTATTTGTGTGGATTTCCTCCAGGTTCTCCATTTTTCTCCCACAGTCCAAAAGTGTGCAAATTATGTGTATTTGGCCATACTAAATTGCTACTTGCTATCCTGGATACTTATGCTAGAGGAATTAGTGGGTAAATATGTGGGGTTATAGGGATAAGGCCTCGGCAGGATTGTTTGTGCAAACTTGATGGGCTGAATGAACTTATTCTGTACTATAGGGATTCTATGATATTGTTTTTCTGGGATTTACATTTAGATAAGATTTATATTTGTCATTTAAAGCTCCTGGCAGCATTTAAAAATGTAAATCCTTTGGTGTTAATAATTAGCTTTATGTGCACATATCCTTGAAATAGCATTTGATATCTCATCCTGTTTGACAAACTTGTTGAAATTGTGTGGCATCACCACTGAATTCCAACCATGTCTCGACTTTCTCAGGGGACTAAGGAAATTCAGCATGTCTACAATGACTCTCACCAATTTTGACAGGTGAAAGCATCATAGAAAGCAACCTTTTCAGATGTATCATAGCTCCTGCTCCGACTAAGATTGCAAGAAACTACAAAGTGGATTGTGGATGTAGCCCAGTCCATCACGTAAATCAGCCTCCCCCAACATTGATACTATCTATGTTTCCCATTACCTTGGAAAAGCAGCCAGCATAATTTAAGATCCCATGCAGCCAGATATATTCTTTTTCACCTTCTTCTGTTAGGATAAAGATGCAAAAGTTTGTGATCAGATCCAACTGACTCAAGAACAGCCTTTTCCCTGTTGTGATCAGACTTTTGAATGGACCTATGTTATATTAAGTCGATCTTCTTCTACACCCTAACTATGACTGTAACACTGCATTACGCACTGTTTCCTTTCCTTCTCTCCTGTATTCTGTATGAATGGTGTGCTTTGTATAACACGGAAGTCTGCATGCAGTCAGAAGATAGGCAGGAAACAGACTTTGGCAGCACCAGAGCAGCATCACAGTTTGCCTCACAGTGAGTCATCTTCACCTTCTTGCCTGGACAAGTCATTCACTGACATCGCTAACCCAGGCCCATCACCCTGGTGTGATGTCAATGGGACCCTCGAAGGAGAGAAGTGGGGTGCTGTATGTTGGAGAGTGTGGACAAGGGTTCTGGCAGCGTAGATGAGGGCTTTGGAAGAGGGATTTGAAGGCTTTCTGATGTATATGCCGGACATCACACCTACTTCTTGGAAATCTTGCAGCAATGAGGGCTTTTCTGGTCTGCTTCCTGTTCTCTATTCTCTGGGTTGTCTTGAGGCCCAATCCCTCATGTCTGCCTCCTCCTCAGAGGAATCCTCCTCCAGATGGCAGAGACTTGTGGAGATTGTACTGCAGTGCATCACCAGAATGGTCCAAGCAGCAGAACCATATTGTGAGCAGGCCAATGCACCATTCAATGATGGATCAGGGTGAGCCTTATTATACATTAGACACGTCATTGTCTTGGATTCAGGCCTCCGCGCTGGTATCATGACCTCAGTGGGTAGCGCTTGACCCCATGAGCCATCCTGGCAGCCTGAGGATATCCCCGGATCTTGAAAATCCGGGGATATCCTAGTGCCCCAGTATGAAGCTGTTGTACTCGGTCCCTGGATAGCACCCACACACGTGCATGATGTTGAGCAGCAGGTCACACACAATTTGGACATTCAGGGAATGGACCTCCTTGCAGTTGATGAAAGGCACTCCCTGATGCCATTAGTCTCACAAAGCGAAATGCTTGCCATCTGTCACCCACTTACTTGTGGCATACCAGTGATGACCGTGAAGCTTGCACCCCTCGACATCTTGTTGGGCCTGGCCCAGATCAAGATCGATGCCCAGGCATACATGGTGTCCATGACTTCTCGGATGCACTTGTGGGTTGTTGACTGGGAGATGCCACACACATCCCTGCTCGAGCCCTGGAATTATCTGGTAGTGAAAATATTCAGGGCTGTCATTTCCTTCATGTCTATTGGGAGTGGGAGGTGCCAGGACATGCCACAGGTACTGCACCACCTCTGCACTCAGGTGGAATCTTCAGTGGCATACAGTGTCACAGGACCTGTGAGTCCTGTACAGCCTTCTCTGATATTTTGTGGCCCTCTCTTGCCACAGGTGGCGACATTTGTCAGCTGCCACAGCAGCACCAAGGATTACTGCCAGCTCTACTGGCTCAATCCCAAAGTTCATTGCTCCTCTAGCAGGGGAGCAGGGAGAAAGAAGAGAGGGAGAGACAGAACATGGGGTTATCCATCCCAGAGCTCTCAATCTCTCTCAGCACTCCGTGTCCTCACCATCCTGGAAGCTGGCTTCCCCAGTGCTATGTGTCACCTCAGTTGGCTGCCGTCCATTACCACATCATCACCTCAGCGGCAATGGGCACTGTCTATGTCCTCTTATGGTCACTAATGGCTTCTCACATGGTTGTGCCCTCCCTTCACATAATGCAGCAAGATCCCAGTTGCATGGTTGCTGGCATGAGGCAAAAAGCTGCCCCTCTGGATGGCAGTATTCACCCCATTGCTCACCCTTGCAACTGTGGTACGTGGACCGTACTTCAAGGGACTGGTACTGATTCATGTCTGGGTAATATCCTGCCAATGAGGTGAGAATATTCTGGAAGGGGGAACAATAGCATGCTAAACTTGGAATTAGATTGAAAGCCAGTTAGTCTGGTGTGCTTTCTGAGTGCAATCTGGATTGCGCCAGCAGGAAAGGACCAGGACAATTGCAAACCATTTGGCATCAGGCACAAAACTCACTTTCAAGATCGCACATAATTTCCTGGGATTGGTGACATCTGCACCAGGCACAGCAAGGCCACAAAATCACCTCCTATATTTGGTAAAATAAAAGATACTCTCTGCCATCCTCCTATGTATGACAGCAATACACATAAAGTGAGAGTAGAACTGGCTGTACTCATTTCCATGTTTAAAAGATGCCTGAATTAGTCCATGATCTTGCATGAGGTATAGGATATTGGTGAGGCCACACCTGGACTATTGTGTGCAGTTTTGGTGTCCTAACCTGAGGAAGGATATTCTTGCTATAGAGGGAGTATAGCGAAAGCTTATCAGGTTGATTCCTAGGATGGCAGGTCTCTATATGAGGAGAGACTAAATTGGTTAGGATTATATTCTCGGAGTTCTGAAGAATGAGAGGGGATCTCATAGAAACTTATTTAATTCCAACAGGATTAGACAGAGTAGGTTAAAAAAAAATGCTCCCAATGGCAAGGGACTCCAGAGCTGGGGTTCACAGTTTGAGGATGAGGGATAAGCCTTTTAGAACTGAGGTGAGGAGAAACTTCTTCACCCAGAGGGTGGTGAATTTGTAGAATTCACTACCACAGAATGTGGTTGAGTCCAAAACATTGTTGACTTCAAGAAGAAATTAGATAGAGCTCTTGGAGCGAAAGGGATGAAGAGATATGGGGGGAAGGTGGGATCAAGAAATTGAATTCGATGATCAACCATGATCAAAATGAATGGCGGAGCAAGTTTTGAGGGCCAACTGGCCTATTCCTACTTCTAGTTTCTATGTTTCTATGTTTTTATGAGATAGAAAATATCTGCTCAGTACATCATCTGCCCTTTATAATACTATGTTCTTATAGCTGCTATTGCACAATGCACCACTTGAGAGCAATAAAGTTACAGGGAAAATGTATTTTTTTTAAATATAGCATCAATATGAATTAGTGAGCTAGATTCACAAAACATAAGATGTTATAACATATTCAGACGATAAAGCAATTTCTAGAGCAGCATAAAGATTAAAGATCTACAATAAGTAAATTTAGGACAGACATGATTAAAAAGCCTTTGCCTTGTTTTGCAATATATTAGAAAATCATGCATTGAGCAGTTTCCTAATTTAGAATATGATAATGTAAGTGACATGAAGATTTTGCTGTTTACATTAATGTTTGATGCAAGGTGCCACAATTTAGATGTAAAATATAGTGATAGTGGGGGACCTACTGCTCTTGTAGAACCAATTAGCAAAGATGCAGGTTGAGCTGTGGCAATGCAGCTCAAAACAATTCACCTTTGAATTTTAAAGTGCAAGCGAGATTGGACTAACCATTTAATGTGGCTTGAATACAACACAAATGCATTCATTGAATAGAATCCCTTTAGTGCAAAAAGAGGCCATTTAGCCCATCGAGCCGGCACTGCCAACAGTTCTATCCAGGCCCTATTCCTGTGACCCCGTGTAATCCTTGCTATTCTCCCTGATACGAAGGGCAATCTAGCATGACAAGTCAACTTAACCAGCACATCTTTGGCATGTGGAAGGAAACCCACATAGATACATGGAGAATGTGCAAACTCCACACAGTCGGCGATCGGAGGCCGGAATTGAATCCGGATGCCTGGGCACTGTAGGGCAGCAGTGCTAACCACTGCGCTACTGTCCTGCCCAGATTACTGTAAAATCTGGTGTATAGATCATTCATTGTGTAGCCACTTTACATTTCTGCCATGGCATTCGTTCTGTTGATCAATTTTTTTTTCTTTTGTGGGATATGGGCATTATTGGTTGATCAGCATTTATTGTCTATCCCCTGTTGGCCAATGACAGTTGAGAGTCAATCATATTGCTGTGGTTCTGGACCAGGTAAGGATGGCAAATTTCCCTCCCTAAAGGACATTGGTGAACCAGATGGGTTTTTCCAAAAATTGACAATGGTTTCATGGTCATCAGTTGATTCTTAATACCAGAGATTCTTTTTATTGAATTGAAATTCCACCATCTGCTGTGGCAGGATACAACCCTGGGTCTCCAAAACATTAGTTGAGTTTTGGGATTAATAGTCTAGTGATAATACCACTAGACCATCACCTTCCCTTAATTTTGTAGCACTAAAAGGATTGATAAATCTTACTTCCCATTCAGTTTGCAGATATTCCCCCCTCTCCTCATCTCCCTCTTTGATGTTATCAAACGCCTTTGCCTCTGCAAGACCACCAGCTGATGTGTCCAAGAAAGATACGTGGCATGAGTCAACTTGCTGGTAGTGATGGATAACATTTATCCAGAATCTATCAAACACTCTTTTTCAATAAAAATGATGTGTTTTATCTTCAGTGCTGATTAAAGAACCTCTGCAATTTTACTCAGAAATAATTGGAACTTAAAACTGTTATACATTTTCTGAGAGACTTTATGAACAGATAAAAGAAGAAATGAAGATCTATTTAAAAATAATTCAAAAGCACATTGATTTATGAAAGAATTCTGCTTTTACTAATTGGCACCAAGGTTCCACAAGGTTTCTTTTTGTCTCCCATTGTAACACTGGTGCACAGCTGTAGATGCCCTGAAGAAACAGGCTCTTTCTAGCTGTTTATTATGATGGCACAGTGGCCAGCACTGTTGCCTCACAGCTCCAGGAACCCAGGTTCGATTCCAGCCTCAGGTCACTATCTGTGTGGAGTTTATCCTTCCTGTGTTTGTGTGGGTTTCCTCTGGGTGCTCCGGTTTCCTCCCACTGTCCAAAGATGTGTGGGTTAGGTTGAGTGGCCATGCTAAGTTGCCCCTTAGTGACCTAGGAGGCATAGGTTAGAGGGATTAGCTAGATAAATATATGGAGTTACAGGGATAGGGCCTGGGTGGGATTGTTAGCAGTGCAGACTCAATGGGCCGAATGGTTTCCTTCAGCACTGTAGGGATTCTATGTATCATTGTACCTATCCTTTTTGCTGAAAATTCTTCTCAAAAACATATCCAAACTCTCAGTCATTCGAGATGCAACTTGTGTCAGGAGGTTGTAGGGATTGCGATTGGGACAAGAACTCAATACTACTGGAGCTCCTGAAGATTGAAGTTGTGCTCTCAGTGATGCCACTGCTGTTGTCAGATCTGCTTCTGGTGTCCCTTCCTCTTGTGCTGGATGAGGAAGGGCTGCATTTTCTATGGCTTACAAGTTCTACTATCATTAGAAATGACAATTTCCATGAATACTGTTTGCAGACACTTGTGCTGGGCATGGCATAGGTTTATTTAATGGTTTGTACAGATCAAATAATCCAAATTCAGTTTTAAGAACCCTGAGCTAAGATGCTATTAAGTGAACTTATTAATGGTTGAAGCAATGATTACCCTGAGAACACACCAAGCCTCCCATGTCTTATTATTGCAAAAGTTTCCTAGACTGCTATATTCACTAAAATGAGCAGTCTGTTCTGAAGTACTCCTGCAAAGTCTCGCACATGGGGTCACGCATTCCTCCAACAGAATGTCCATATTGAGTTAATATGCAGACAAACCATTTTTTTGAAGACCAGTTAGCTTCCTGCTTATTCCGATCTTTAAGTCCCAATGATTGCTCTTTCGCTATCTGTTAATAATTTGTATTTGGCAATTATAGACACATTTTTCTTTGGATCAAGATGATATGGAAAATTCCAGACTTAATGTGGTAAGATTGGCCATGCTAAATTAACCCTAGTGTCAATGGGAATTAGTAAGGTAAATATATGGTGTTACGGGAATAGGGTTTGGGTGGGATTGTGGTCAGTGCAGACTCAATGGGCTGAATGGTCCCCTTCTGCACTATAAAGATTCTATGCTTCCATTGTTTTATATTGCCTGTAGATAATTCATTGCATCTGGCTTTCAGATGCAGGCTATGCAGAAATCTCTTTACCTTTCACTGGAACACCAGCACACTTGAACTCTGAAAGTTTTCATAAGGAATAGGCATCTGGAACTTGCCAGATTTGTCTTTGAAGCGATTGCTTCCTTAGGTGGAATAGACATTAGGAATTGGCCGTATTCAATTTTATCATCTGGTATATCAAAGGCAATAGGTGAATGAAGTTCTTGAACTTAATCCTTAAAATGCTTCAATAGCAGTTTATTCAAAACATTAAAATGTCAAATAAAATAATTATAAACAAAATAATGATGAGGTTTCTTTCAACCTCCCAATGATGATGCAGAAGAGGGAGATGTTAAAATTTTAAAGGTCTGAAATTTTAAAGTTCCCTTTCAGTTTTAATGGAAAATGGCTTGGAGGTGGATCTTGAACATGCTATTGAGAAGCTATAAATTTGTGTGCCTTAAATGTTATAGTGTTTTAGATTTGGTGACTGCAGGTTTCCTGCATTCACAAAACTCAACAGCTGAAGGCAGTGCCTAGCTTGAACCTTTCCAGTACAACCTGTGGGCTAGAAATAGCAGCACTGCTTCTTCATTGCCCCTCAGGCAAACCTTTTCCTTTCGCTGTGGATTGGCCTCATTTCCCCTGAATCTGAAATCCCTCCTGATCCATGATCTCTTCACATCCTCCGTGACCTCCCACCTGACCCACAATTTCTCAATCTGCAGCCTGCTCCCCATCTCCTGTCGCCGTTATGATCTCATTCTGTCTCCTCTCCAACCGCATGGTTGTGGCTATTCCTTCTGGTCCGACAATTGGCCATCTTATTAACCTGGCTGATTGCTGTCTGGGAAAAGAGGAGAAAATTGGGGTAGCATGGTGGCACAGTGGTTAACACTGCTGCCTCACAGCATCAGGGACCTAGGTTCAATTCCAGCCTTGGGTCACTATTGTGTGGAGTTTGCATGTTCTTCCCATTTCTGGGTGGGTTTCCTCCAGGTGCTCCGGCTTTGTTCCACACTCCAAAGAAGTGCGGGTTAAGTTGATTGGCCCTGCTAAATTGCCCCTTAGTGTCAGGAGGATTAGCAGAGTAAATACACGGGGTTAAGTGGATAGGATCTAGATGGGATTGTTGTCAGTGCAGGTTCGAAGGGCCAGATAAACCTCCTTTTGCATTGAGGGATCCTATGAAAAAAATTTAATTAGTTCTTGTTAATTTGGCAAATCCTCTGCATTGCCTGCATTTCTAGCTTTCCCAGCCATTATAATTGCCACAGCTCTGCTCCATCCCTGTCTACATCAGGCCAATGTTCATTGAGCTATAATTTTTGAGCTCCATCCTGCCAAATAAAATCAAAACTCTTGTTATATTAAATGCTATTTTCATTATGATTTCCATATATGGCATACTCAACATGACATGATCATCTGCAAACCACAGAGTGTATGACCAACTGGTAACTTATGATAATACTTTCATTGATCAAGAGGAGTGATAATAACATTTTGTTGATCCATATTCTCAGACTTATCTCCTTTTTCCAACATTGCCAGGCTATGCGAGTGCCAAGCTTGTATCGGGTGGTGATTATTGATGCTTTGTTCAGCAGCTGAAGAGCCTTCAATGTGACCAAGTTGGGGGTTTGAGCTGAAACACCCAATTTCAGTTTCAGCTGGGTTTAGTGGAGTTGCTATCTTAGTAAAGACGTTGAAACTTGTGTTAGGAACTGCAATCAAAGGATAAATAAGTAACTGATTGCCATTTAAATTGCTTGTTGATGCTCATTAAGGAGGCTGTATTGTATTTTGGTAGCTAACATTTGACGTAATACCCTTTCCTAATGACAACCAGCTGATTGGGAGTAAGTCTTTACAAAGCATTTTAGACACTGCATAAAGATATAATGCCTTTCATGATTCATTTGCTGCTGGTGGTTAAGATGATGACTTTTGAAGCATGTTGGGATGCTCCTTCAAAGACTTTATCCAGACTTCACCAATGTTTGACCAGTAACTACTGTGGAAATCTCTGAAGATTTCAGTGCAAACAGGTGAGTGTAGTGCCACTCTTCCTAATTGGAATCACCAAGAGACAGAGAGTGCTAAGTCATTGGCACCTTGCAATTGGTCATCTTTAGTTTGAAGGAGATGTGCGAGGAGGACCTGAGACATAGCACCAGCTGTGGTAAAGAAAAGAGAGAGTCAAGAGGGTAAAGTATGGACTTCTTTCTGTCCTGCGGGTCCTGGATACCTGAATCTCCTCTACTAGGGTCTCCAGTGGCCCACCCAAGAACCCTCTCCCTTGGTTCCTGAGGAATCCTATAACTTGCCTCTATGTGTCAGTCTGTGCACTCCATGCTTCAGGGCAAGTGGGTGTGTGAAGCCCACTACAAAATAACATCCAATCAGCCCTTCAATGCTAAATACTTAGAGAGCTTCTTTAACACTTTGACACAAGTAAAAATAATAGTAATCACCAAATATGACTAAAATTGCATACCAAAACCAAACTTTCAAATTATGAACACTGTGCCCTTTAACAGCTGCTTTTCATTCTTTCTCCAAAATAACCTAGCATCTAGTTTCTTTCAGTATCTGGCCTGTAGGTGTTATCAGTCCAGTATTTTAGCAGGGATTGTAAATATTTGAAATTCTGCATTGATCTGCTTTTGCTGGTACATATTTTACTGACATTTGCAGCCTACATATTAATTCTTTTTAAAATTCAGGGGACACAGTGGCACAGTAGTATTGTCAGAGGCCCAAGGGAATGTTCTCTGGACCTGGGTTTGAATCCCATCATGGCAGATTGTGAAATTAGAATTCAATAAAAATCTGGAATTAAGAGTGGGGATTTTCTGGCCATGCTCACCCCAAAACCTGGACATTCTCTCTGGAGGTCAACAGACCTTTGCATGGTCCACCCACTGCCTGCTACAATTCCTGTGATGTGTGGAATGGAAACATTTGCCCCTAAAAGTCTAATGATGACCACAATACCATTGTCAACTGTTACAAAAATCCATCTGGTTCACTAGTGCCTTTTGAAGAAGGAAATCTGTCATCCTTACTTGGTCTGGACTAAATGTCTCCTGATAAGTAGTATCATTTACAGATGTAATTACCATGATTATTCCTGGCTCTCTCCTTACCAATGCTCTGATGTTTCTAGTTCAATATTTAGCTTTCCTCATCCATTTATTGACTGCCTTCCAACACTGGCATTGCATAGTACCAAGGTTTGGCTGCGAGGTAGCCTTCATAAAGGGTCCCAAAGCTCTTGACTGTGCTCACCCCAAGAATGGAAAATCCTGCCTGAGGCCAATGGATCTTTGCATAGTTCATGTCCTGCTCTCTATGATTCCCGTGGCGGTAAAAGGAGAGAATTCCACCACTTCTCATTAATTTTGTTCTACCATTCCTCTCATTTTCTCAACAATGTGAAGCTCATCATGTTTCTATCTCTCTTCAGTTCTGAAGAATCATGCGGAAGCAAAATGTTAACTCTGTTTATCTCTCTCCACCGATGCTGCTAGACTTGCTGAGTGTTTCCAGTATTTCCAATTTTTAAAACAAATTTAGACCTCCAGCATCTACAGGACTTTGCTTTAAGTTTATATTGTTGCCATTTGTTTGGTCTGATTAATCTGTAGTTAAGAAAACATTTCCTGGAAAGTCATCTGATTTCTGGACACTGGTACAAATTGGATCCCAAGGGGTAATTTCTAGTCGTATGAGTGCTTGCCTTTACGTGCACCAATTTCTGCTGCTTTTTGTTGAAGTTACACACAACAGACTATTATCAGGGCTTCCCTGATGTCGGTGTCATTACTTGTGATTTCAGAACTGGCCTCCAGAACATTCTGTTCAGGTTTTATCACAGCCACAATCATGTTTTCCAGTCACTGGTGGGTTAATGTCTTGAAATTTTGAAACTGCATGTGATAAAATTTGACTGACACCTTTTCCTTTGGGGAAAAATGAGTACAGTTCTGGGCTAGCAATATTTTTGCTTTGGCCCGTCCATCACCTAAAGACACAATGAGGTGTATTTGATTATCCTTTGCTGTACCAAGTGCTAGTTGAATAAGGATTCACACTTTTTCATGTGTACGCCAAAAGTCTTGGAGTGCTCTTCTTAATATTGGCCTAGTTAATGTAAGGTTACAAAAGCCAATCTTGATTCATCACTGAGGGGCATCTTCCCTCCACAATTTAAGGTAATTTTCTCATTTGATTTTCATATTTACATAGAATTTTACAGCTTGGCAACACATCTTTTGGCCCAATAGGTCTGTGACAGTATATGCTTCTGCTCAGCTTACTTCAACTCACCCTGACAACATCCTGCAATATCTTTCTCCCTCATGAATGTGGCTGTTTAGTTCCCCTAAGGACTGGCAGTAAGCATCCAGAATAACTCACCAGCAATTCGTTTTGTATACACAATCTTCCAAAAAATTTCTCAAATAATTTGGAGATATATCAGCCCCTGGTGTCCAATTCAAATTCACACTCCACAGATTTGATCCAGAAAAGGGCTATTATTATGTGCTGCACATTTCCTATTGTGGAAAATTCAGGAATACATGTCAATCTTTGGAAATGAAACTTGGGCACTTTTTGTACCTCAAGCAAAGGTTTAACTTCATTGCTTCCCTCTTTCTGATCCTGATGAGAGAGCTCGTTTAAAATCTATGAAGATAGTAGTATTTTTTCCCTCTAATACCCTTAGGAGTGTTTTATATTCATTCCTTTTCTCACTGCTTAACCTATATCAACACTTAATTTAAATTCATAACTAATTCAAAAAGTAGTAGGTTGTCATATTCATGGTTGAACTAATCACAACATCTGGGTATATTTTAAAATGACATATTAGATCACATTCCCACCAAAACCTGTTCACAGGGATGGTTATAAAAACCAATCCCATACATAGGTAGCAAAATAGGTTGAAGGAGCAGATAGATTTTTCATTTCATTACATGTGCTATACCTGATTTAAGAGGGAAATTATGATATAAAAACAAGATAGAAGTGCTTATATTTGTAAAAGCTATTTCCTTACAAAATCACCCTCAGCCACCTATATTAATCTGATTGAGTCTGTTGCCATTTGATCTCTGGTCATGGATTGGTAAAATTTCCTTCAGCTCAATGCCAGGAAAACCAAAGTCATCCTCTTTCATTATCAGCATCTTCTGCTCTCTGGTTGCAACTTCTTCAACCTCACCAACTTTCTGGATCAGATGTTGCTGAATGGTAGTGATTTTCTCAGCTTCAACTGAGCTGATCTTTTACTTCCCCAGCAAGACTATATTTATACACTTCTGTGGACTGTCACAGAAATACTGATTCTTAGCTTTGTCTGAGGATTGAATCTTACATAGAATTATGCTTGATTCCTCAAGTGCTCTCCTCACTGGTTTTCTTCAGCTTTCACAAAGTCCTGTGAACTCAGAATTCCACTGTTGTCGCTACATGGCCACTGCTCCTGTTTCAGCCAAGCTTCATCGGTCTCGGCTCCTGCTCTTTGAGATTCTCATTCTTGTTTTCAAGTCCTTTAGTTTCATCCCAACCTGTCTGAACAACCCGGATTAATACAATTTTGGTTGCACTGTAAAACGGGTGACGTTAGATTGTCTTCCCTGCCCAAATTCCCATCCCATTGAAGTCAACAGAATGAGCTCAATGAAAAGAAGAACTGGGCATTGTATGTGGAATGGACGGTCAACACAATGTGGTTTAATTTGCACTTTTGCTGAATATTTTTAGATTTGATCTCATCTCCTTCAGCCGAACACCCTGAAGTTACTGTGAAAATCTGCTAGCCGCCACATTGAGGGAGAACTTAGTGTGGCCAATGCACCTAACCAACTTGTCTTTTGGACTGTGGGAGGGAACTGGTGCACCTGGAGGAAACCCATGTAGACACGGGGAGAACTTCAGCCTCCACACAGACAGTGACCCAAGATAAGAATCACACCCTAATTGCTGTGAGGCAGCAGTGCCAACCTCTGTGCCACCATGCTGCCCTTGGAGGGAAACCTGTTTAAAAAATTAACCAAACATTTAATTGAGATGAAATCTGTGACATTTAAGAAAACCTGGCCTTCTGGGTTTTCTCACTAATTCCTGCCTCTCTCTCTGAAATGCTGCCCAGTGAATCATACAGTCATAATGGCCTGGATTCTGGAGCAAACAACATGCCATTTCTTATTGCCGGTAATCACATGGGCAGAGAATCTTGTCTGAAATTTCAATTTTATACATGGTTTTACTTTGAATTAAATATCCCAATTTGTACATTCTGGTTTAGACTCTGTTTCAATAAAAATTCCTTAATTTGATTGGATGAAGAGAAACACATTGACTTGCTTTGTTCACACAGTCCCCAAATCCCTATAGAGGGTAACATATTACATTGGTCTCCCAAATACCATAATTGCTGACATGACCCTGCAATAAGGCTGTAGACATATCCAGTACCATTCAGTTACCACTGACTGCAAAATCCAGGCTGATACATTTAATTTGTGTAAATTTGCTCCTATATTTTGTAAAATTCGAAGGGAAAATGAGAACTTTTTAAAGGATACAATCAATTCAAAAATATCTTCACTAGAAATGGAACTTATTAATTTGTCTAGAATTAAAAAGATAATAGAATTAATGTCTTTAAATCTTGCTATTGATCAATACATCTGCAAAAATGTTTTTTTATCTGTTCATTATGACCCTAGTCTTATGAATGCTTAATATCAAATAATCTATCTAGTTAACAATGGGTAATTTTAATTATGCCATAATGGAAAAGAAGGCTTGTTACTGTGACCAGGTACTTTATGGTTATTAAGAGAAAACAAAATATGTGCTCTCATGCTTTGAAGAATTTAATTTACCAAGCACGAAACATATTTCAAGCTTGTGGAAGTAATTGCATGCCACTGTAAGTAGAACTTGAATCAATAGTGTTGTGATAGGTATTATACCAAAAGAGATTGCATTCATCCATTTTACAATGGCTGTGATTCTCATGAATTGGGACAAAGTGCCTACGCCAACTGGAAACCTGGAGGGTTTCCCACTGATGTTACCAGTGGTGAGATTCTCCCAACTGATGGATGCTAAATTATTCATATAGTGAAATTTACCTCCTGTTCAAAGACTGGGCCATCCTTTTTCAAAGGGCAACTTGGTCTCTGCGCTCATTTTCCATCCCCATTCCCACTCATTCTAAAAAATGAAATGATGCCTGCCCACTGACCAGTGGAGAATCATCAACCCCTCACCAAAAAGGCACGGCCTCTTCCACACTCAAATGAGTAACCACCTTCCAACACCACCCCCCTCCCCCTCCCACTACATGCAAGCATGATGGTGACCGAATTGATTCCAGTCCTTCCCTTCATGCTCCTTCTCTCCTCACGCCCTCTCCACCCTCAGGCATCCCAGTCAGACCCATTCACCCCTCAGAACTCCACTCAGCCCCCATTTAGGCTCCACACCTTGGCACTGCCAAAAGTGTACTGTCCCCAGGCATCCTGGCAATCACATCCTAGCTTGATGCCATAGGCTCCGAGGGGACTCGAGGCATTGGGTCCAGTGACAATTTGCCCCTTTGCTGCTGCCAGGTTGCAGAGAGAGAATCCCTCAAGGATTCTGGTGGTTGGGTGGGCTCGGGCAAGGAGTTGACCTTGCCACTCTCCACTGGGCTGGGTGTATGTATGGATTGCCCCTTTTGGCTTGGCAGACCTGAAGATCACCCCTGGCATGGTGATTTCAGATAGCCCTGTGATCAACATCTGCATTTCTGCCTGACAGCTGTGCAAATTCTGAAATATCCTGGTCACTTTAACGTCCATGTGCCCTGGTAACTTGGCACCATTTCAAATCATTGCAGCACTTCATTCTTTAGCAGAAGTTTTCCTCTCTTCCAGATAGAATCAGCATGAGATCAAACCCTTCCAAAGCCTTCAGACAGGGAATGTTGTCCATTCTGCATAGTTGTGCATTCAGCCCCAATATACGTACATAGCTTTAATTTGAAGTTGCTGTGGCTTCCCAGTAAGCAGAAACTTCTCTCTAGAAACCCTCTCCGTTGCATTTGAAGCCAGTAATTAATTCAATGTGCAGTGTCTTGTAAAAGATTCAGCTGCCAGCTCAAGGGATTTCTATCATTCTCCAGCCACCTGTGTTTTTTTGATTTCTCTTCACAGCACATCAAGTATCCCATTGATAATAAAGGAAGTGAAACCACAGGCTGTCAGTCAGGATTAGACTTTGTCCACATTGTGGTCAGGATCAATGGGCTGTTGCCAAATGTGGAGGAGGTTGGGACATGTCCCAAACCAGTATAAATCAGAAAAGGTAACAGCAGGAAGGGCACTCAGCTGTAAAACCACCCAGTAAATCAAGTGATGGTTGATATGAATGGAATGGCACTTAGGCTAGGGCTTGCACTGCAAGTGAACTTAAATGTAACAGAATTGGATTAGAAATGAGTGACTGACAAGAGAAGAAAAGTGGTCAAACTGTTTATGGTCCTAAAATGGCAGAAGCTGAAAGAAGAAGACTATTGTTTCTAATAAAAGCATCTAACTGATCAATCTGTGAATGGGTGATATCATTTATTGCTACTACTCAATAGAGCTTGCCTTACACCTTCAAGGGCATTGTTTTCAACTCTGTAGATTGTACCTGACAACTGGAAGTTAAATGTTATTCCAGCATTTAGTAATTAACAAAGTGACGCATGATTTGGTTAATTATACAATTTAAAAAGATTGGTGATGGGAAATGAGGGGTGACTCAAGCAGAGGCTGTTTCATGGGCTCCCCACTGGATGCCATGGTCTCTGCGAGTCTCCAGTAGCTGGATTTCAGGTATCGTCAGCTCTGCACCAGAAATCAGTACAGACCTGTATAAATGGCCATTAAATCTATTTTACATTTGATTAGCAGGCTCAGGGCTGAAATCTCTGGGTGTGCTAGCGGCCCATACTAGACAGGAATGGTTCATTTCAGTGGGGTTTACTATAACTTTCCACTTGTGGGGAGCTGGTGGCCTGATCCCATTGGAGTGAAAGGGTGCCACGGAAACCCCCCAGAGAGTTGGCCACCAGGGGAATGCCACTTGGACATTGCTAGCTTGGCTCATTGAAACTCTCGTTACTGCCATGCAACATTGAAACATTCTACTTGCTATTGATGTGTTATTTCCTATTTTCCACATGAGTATCTGTGAGGTAATTTTGCAATACATTTTGGATTTCTTCAAAACATAATTCAAAGTTCAATTTTTGCAGCCAATGTGCCAAGGAGACTTACAGCCGATCTGAGTGCATTCAAAATAGACCTCAGAATTGACAGATGAGTGTCAATCTACAATGCTGTCCAGTTCAAGCTATTACCATGTTTGATCCTTAAGAGAGGAAAAGCATTTTGGAAAATGTTTAATCTGTGTTGCTGGAGTTGAAATATGGAAGAGGTACAGATACAACACAAATGGTTAAACGCAATATATTTGAAAGTCAAATGGAGAACTTGGTGTGCAGTCAAAATTCTATTCATGGCAGTGGGACTGGAAAATCCCAGCCATGGGCAAGATCGAAGAATTCCAGCCTCTATTTAGTTCAGGGAAAATCAAAAAGATAAAATAGCCCACTTGTGTAGCCAGCAAGGGAGTTGTTTAGCTGTGAATGGAAAGGTGAATGTAAAGCCCCGTCTTGTGTACCACTTCACTGAAAATTGGAACATGTTTAAATTGCACATATATAGAAGCGTCAAAAATCCTTATTCTTCAATGAAGAGCTGATTTGACAGAATACTGAGATAGCCAAAGTGAGTCAATTTCCTTTTTCCAATTTCAACCAGTTTCTTCAGACTTATCAGTTACCAGTTAACAAATGGTTATTAATCCCACTTCAGTCCTTGAACAAAGTCCTTAATAGATTGCAGGTGCCAGTCCAAAAGTAAGTACAGCCAGCAGGTACCATTTTGAATTCCTAATAATTATATTCTTATAAATGTCAGATTTCCTTTGGATTACCCATTAGGCAGCAATTTCTTCACTGTAAATGTTTGGAAACTTTTGTGGAGCATGATTTCTCACCATATGATTTTTTTTTTCCTCATGTCCTGTTCATAAAAATGTCAAAGAACTAGCAATTGTTTGTTAAAAGCAAGTTACTGCAGATGCTGGAATTTGAAACTAAGAGAAACCACTGCAAAATCTCAGCAGATCTGACAGCTCCTGTGAGGAGAGAAAAGAGCTGATATTTCGAGTCCAGATGACTCTTTGACAAGTGTTTTCCTGTTTTCTTCTCCCAAATCTTTATGAATGGGAATGTTGGGGATGCTTTCCCTTTCATGGCACAGCAATAAAGGGCATGTGGGGAATATGGGACAGCATCAGGAGTTCCTCAGTTTGAATGGATTTAAGCATCCCTGACACTATCTCCAGGGAGAGGTTTTGGTGGTGTTGTAACTTGATGAGCAGGAATGAACTGGCTCCTTTTCTATCAACCCTTTCAGGTGGCCACATGAAAGATTTTAAAAGTGTACCTTCCCCTAAATGTCTCTTCTAACCCAAATGGGTTTATTTCTTAACCAGGATCCAATCAAATCAGGTTTTCCTGAATCACAGGAGAAACAAGTTTATTAGTTAATTGATTTATTAAATAAGAAAGTTAGAGAGGCTGATAAAAAGTTAAAAGAATATATAATTAATTCCCACACTTGTCTTTGAATTGTAGACTATTGAAAGTTGCAACTGTTTGGACTTAAGTTTCCTGTAGCATTCTGGAGTTGACTTTGTTCAGCTGTGCACTCAGTTGACAACACCCTTTTAGATTTCAGAGAGATTGAGAAGGAGGTATTTCCTGCTCTTTTCCAGCAATGTATTAACATAGAACATAATAACTAGAGTGGAGTAGGCCATCTGGCCCCTTGAACCTGCTCTGCCATTTAATAAGATCATGGCTGATCTTTTTGTGGACTCAGCTCTACTGACCTGCCTGCTCACCATAACTCTTAATTCCTTTACTGTTCAAAAATTTATCTATCCTTGCCTTAAAAACATTCAATGAGGTAGCCTCAACTGCTTCACTGGGCAAGGCATTCCACATATTTACAACACTTTGTGTGAAGAAGATCTCCTCTGGTTCTTCTGAATTCTAATGAGTATAGCCCCAGTCTCATCATAAGCCAATTCTCTCAAATCTGGTATCAATCTAATGAATCTTCTCTGCATCCCCTCCAGCCAGTATATCCTTTCTCAAGTAAAGAGACCAAAACTGTATCGAGTACTCCAGGTGTGGCCTCATATATAGCTGCAACATAACCTTGCTGTTTTTAAACTCCATCCTTCTAACAATGAAGCACAAGATTCCATTTGCCTTCTTAATTACCTGCCGCACCTTCAAACCAACTCCTTGTGATTCTTGAACAAGAACACCCAGGTTCCTTTGCACTGCAGCATGCTGCAATTTTTTACCATTTAAATAATAATCCATTTTGCTGTTATTCCTACCAAAGTGGATGACATTTACTAACATTGTATTCCATCTGCCAGACCCTTGCCCACTCATTTAGACTATTTATCCCCCTTTGCGGATGTTCAGTGTCCTTTCTCACTTTGCCCTGCCACTCATCTAAGTGTCATCTGCAAATTTTGACATACTACACTTGGTCCCCAACTCCAAATCATGTACATAAATTGTAGACAATTGTGATCCCAACACTGATCCCTGACGCGCACACTTAGTTACTGATCTCCCAACCAGAAAAACACCCATTTATCCCCACTCTTTGCTTTCTATTAGTTAACCAATCCTCTATCCATGCTAATATATTATCCATAAGTCTGTGCAACTTTATCTTAAATAACAGTCTTTGGTGTGACACCTTGTCAAATGCCTTCTGGAAATCCAGTTTCACCACATTTGCAGATTCCCCATTGTCCATTGCACATGTAATCGTCTCAAAGAATTCCACCAAATTAGCCAAACATGACCTTCCCTTCATGAAACCATGCTGCATCTTACCAATGGGACAATTTATATCTAGATGTCTGGCTATTTCTTTCATGATGATGGATTCAAGCATTTTCCCTACTACAGAAGTTAACCTAACTGTCCTATAGTTATCTGCTTTTTGTCTATTATTATTAAATGACTGCCATGTTTCTTTCTGCTCCTGATTGCTTTTTTCTTTGTTTGATTGGCAGAACTGGTTTCTAAACTCCTTGTCTGTATTTCTTGAAGGAATTCAATTGGTATGCCTTGTCTTGCCAGGTAGACACATTTTTTTGATCTTTGCAACTCCAAAACTCTAAATCAAGAGATTATAGGTATTATTTTGTCCTCCACATTGATTTTGAATGTGATGGGTTATCTGGTCAAAGCCCAGTGTTTTGCATTTTAATTCTTTTCTTTAAAGAGAATTCTTGTTTGAAGTGGACCTTGATACCCCATATGTGTAGAATTCTCTACGTCTTCAGTGCAATACATATAGACTTTCCAGAGAAGTGGTCAACATATAATCGCAGATCAGGTGATTTGTGGTGGCCACTTTTGATCGGTGTATTTTCTTGCATACTTTTAAAAATCAGGTCTTTAAAAAGTTCAGTGCGCCAGGGGTTAGCTGATAAAGTTGTAGGTAGCTCTCACTAAATTACTTTCCTGTTATTGTGACCATATACACCTATAATGTTTATGTGGCAACAGTAGTTGCCACAGCAAGCAGTATTCTGTGGCAAACTAGACTAGGACACAGTCATGGTGCAAGGTGTCATAATCATAGTTGATGATATAATTGGGTGTAAAGATCACAGAATGGAACCCTAGCTCAAAAAAACCGCAAGTTTTACTTTTATTTTAGAAAATGTGGAGCAATAGTCTACTAGAGGAAAAAAAGTTAAAAATGTGAATGTGATACAATGCTCATTTACTCCCCCTTTTAAGTTCACAAACACATACAGATTTTAAGATTAGTACAGATTCCAAAACATATAATAACTGCAGTGGTCTCAGTAACACTGTTTCTTTAAACACATGAGTTGGTTGAGGTCAAATACCCTCTTCACTTTGAACCTAAGAGAATGTCTGTGGACTCCTCTTCAAACTCCTCCCCCCCCCCAATTGATTGTCACATGAGAGTTTCCAAACTCCACTTCTAAAAAAAAGTTTTAAATCTTCTTTCAGAACAATGCTCTTGATTAGCAGTTTGCATCCTGAAATTCAGCCCATGCTTTCCAAACTAGTCTTTCAAACAAAGTTTCTGCTCTACTTTTAACAAAGAATCCAGCATCCAGGTTTTACAACTTTTTTCAGGCCCTCTTTGCCTTGACTGTTGAATAAACTGTTCCCAATTACTTTAACTCTTGATTCCCAGACTCTACTAAAATGGCATCAAACTTTTGATTTATCCCTGAAGTCTGCTTTCCCACTGTAACTCTAGTTACTGTAACTATCTTTATCACTCACAAGGCTTAGTCTGCTTTTTCTCTTAATTTTTCTCTGAACAAACCTTGTTCAACTCCTGGCTCTCTGTCCTCCTAACTTTAGTCTTCTGATGAAATAGCCTTCTCTAGACAATTTTGTGTCAGCCGCAAATTGAGCCAGTCTTAGTTATTCCACTTTGTAGTAAGGCTGTAAACGTTGAGAGCAGCTATGAGTCTTTAAGATAAAAATAAATGACAACACTTTTCAAAATTAGAGGCATCTTAAGACATTTACAATATGACTTAGTAAATCAAAAGTTAAAACTATATTGTAGATAAATGACTTATTGTAAGGTAGCTATCAGTTTACGAGTAACATATGAATGCAGAGTTTTATCTTAGGTTAGAAAGCAACAGCTCACCAGTTTCTTGAGCAGACTAATTGTCAAAATTAAAACAAGAGGTAATTAATGTTGATCAAATGTTAGTCATTTTGTGATTCCAATTTAATAACACTAAAGGTTTTTTCAAGTTGAATTGTTACGACTCCCCTTCTTTTAACCAACTTACTGCGCATTTTGTGGTGTTCAATGTTCAAGAAGACGGGAAAATAACTAGGTTGAAAACCAATTTTTGTAACTGATTTGATAACCAGCCACTCAGGAGAAAATTCTGAGTGGTTTAGCCATTTTTTAAATACATTCTATTGAAAGAAATACCTTGCCTCTAACACCCACAACCACTTTACTGAGACCAGTTACTCAACACTAAGCAGCTTTAGGCATCATACCAGTGTGAAACATATACATTAGCGTATGTTAGGAATGAACTTCAGCATCTCTTCAGGTTGTCTCCTGTGCAAGAGTAATTAAATATAGAAATTATAAGCTGAGCCATCTTTAATATTTGAGACATCTTGTTTGTTGAATACACTAAATAATTCCAGATGTTAGTATCATTATGCTACATGTTTGTATTGCCAAATAAAGATGATAGCTATTAGATATAATCTTTGCATGATCTACATAGCCAATTCTGTTACACAGTAAAATCAAAAAATAGTATAAGCTGTAATGATCAGAATTTGACTCAACAGAGAAATTTGAGCTGGCAATATATTGGATTTTTTTTATTGTGATTGGCTAATGATCCTCTTTCAACAGAACTAGAGATTGGTTCAATTTCATATCATTCAGACATTCACGTCTCCTAATTGTGATTTATTCCTGGACATAACATTGCATTATCTTCTGGGCCATTGCTCCTGTCTGAGATCTGGACTGTGCATCTAATATTTAGCATGGCCTTGTTTTTTTTTGTGCAGGAGACAGTTGGACTGCAGACCACAGTCCAGTGAAATGGGCTAATTTGGAGATCTGTCAAGTGAAAGGGATCTGAAGGGTGGAAAAAAATAAAAAGTGGTATGGATAAACATTTAATAGTTTCTGTTTATGTTGTAAGATAGTTCCCATGCTCTGACAATGGGTAGTTTTCGTAAAACAGCTGTGTTTTAAAAAAAATCTGCTGCTTAATCTTCCAGGAAACTCCAAAATATGATGTTGTACATTAGATTCAGTGGGTGAAATCTTCAGAGAATTTTGTGATTTTGGTCCATGGAATGCTTGCAGAGAGTTGCACTGGTGCTTTGAGTTGTAATGAGTTGCAACCTCATGGTTTAGTGATACAATATGAAGGCCCAGAGATCTGAAAGGTGTGCCAACTCTAAAAAGAAACATGGTCCCCCCCCCCATGCTGACAATATAGATAAGAAAACCCACCAATATCTCTACTTTCTCAGAAGACTAAGGAAATTTGGTATGTCAGCTACAACTGTCACCAACTTTTACAGATGCACCATACAAAGCATCCTTTCTGGTTGTATCATAGCTTGGTATGGCTCCTGCTCTGCCCAAGACTGCAAAGAACTACAAAAGGTTGTGAATGTAGCCCAATCCATTACGCAAACCAGCCTCCCATCCATTGACTCTGTCTATACTTTCCACTGCATCAGTAAAGCAGCCAGCATAATTAAGGAGCCCACAGACCCGGGACATTCTCCTTTCCACTTCTTTGTTGGGAAAAAGATACAAAAGTCGAAGGTCAGGTACCAACTGACTCAAGAACAGCTTCTTCCCTGTTGCTGTCAGACTTTTGAATGGACTTATCTTGCATTAAATTGATCTTTCTCTATGCCCTAGCTACGACTGTAACATTACACTCTGCGTGCTCTAGTTTCCTTCTCTATGAACGGTATGCTTTGTCTGTATAATGTGCAAGAAACAATACTTTTCACTGTATGTTAATACCTGACAATAATAAATCAAATTAAATCAAAACATTATTGTGGAGATTGCAAACAAATAGAAAATAACTGAATGAGAAAATAATGATTTTTGTTATGAATTCTATCAACTTTTGGCAAGATCAAACCTTAGTCTAGAGGGCATATCACTAAAAATAAACAACAGGTAATCTTCTGTATTTGCTATTAAGACAGTGAATTATTGGCAATTTGAGTTATTTCATTGGATTCGCTTTTTCTCTTTGCTAGTTTTTGTTGGCAACTTGTATAGCTTTCTAGTACTTGTAGATTGGGGGCAGGATTTTCCAGCCTTGTCTGCCCCAAAACTGGAAAATCCTGCCCAAGGTCAACAGACCTTTCCGTGGTCTGCCCCTTGCCTGCTCTGATTTCCATGACGGATGAGATGGTAAAAGTCACCACTGGGGCTTTCTGTTACTTTTTCACAACCTAATCAGCTATACTTTGTTTTTATGAAAGTTAAAATTTGAGTGAATCAGGTGCATGTGCAATAAATTACAAAACCTGTCTTAGGAAGTGAAATACTTAAAGTAAAGTTTATTTATTAGTGTCAAGTAAGGCTTATATTAATACTGCAATGAAGTTACAGTGAAATTCCTCTAGTCACCACAGTCCAATGCCTGTTTGGATCAATGCATCTAACCAGCATGTCTTTAAGAATTTTGAGGAAATTGGAGCACTGGAGGAAACCCATGCAGACACTGGGAGAACATGCAAACTTCACACGGACAGTGACCCAAGGTAGGAATCAAAACTGGGTCCCTGGCCTTGTGAGGCAGCAGTGCTAACCACTGTGTTACCACTTGAAATGTGATGGCTTTGCACTTCAAGGAAAACTATAAAGGGGAGATAAAGTCTTAGTTATGTAATATCTCTCATGACCTCAGAACACCCCAAAACACTTTACAGCCAATAAAGTATCCACAGGACTTCAGTAATATAGAGATTACAGCACCCAACTGCACATGGCAAACTCCACCAAACAGCATGGTATTAATGACTGGATCATCTGCTTAGTGATATTGCTTGAGGAGTAAGTATTGACCAGAAATAACTTACCCGTTTATCTTCTGTATATTCTAATTTTGGGAATCACAGATTATCCAAAGTAGGTAGTGAGGAACTCAGGAGTGATTTTAAAAACAGAAAAAAATCTGGAAAAGGTCAACAAGTCTGGCAGTATCTGTGAAGAGAAAGAAGCAGAGTTAACTTTTCATGTCTGTGTGACCCTTCAGTGTGACTTTTGCAGAGCAGAAAAGGACCATTTAGCCCATCAGCACTGATTCTCCAAACTGACATCCATCCAGGCCCTCCCCTTTGTCTTATCCCTGTAACCGTGCTATTTATCTTGGCCATTCCACCCCAACTGCATATCCTTGGAGTGTTGGAGCAAACCGGAGTACCCAGAGGAAACCTATGCAGACACAAGGAGTACGTGTGGAGTTTGCACAATCAATCCAGGCTGGACTTGAGCACTGGCATTGTGAGGCAGTGGTGCTAACCATTGTGTCCCTGTGTTATCATTGTGAAAAGATGAACAGATGGAGAAAATGAGTTGAATTCTGTAGTATATGGTCACAACTTTCTCTTCTCTGGTCAAAATGTTAAGAAACTCTTCCCCTGGTATTCTTCCATCTTCCTTTTGAAGATTAGGGTACTGCCTCGTAAGGATTGCTCCTGTCTTTGTGTATCGTTAATAAACTTGACGTCAGCCTTCACTGGACATTTATATAGATAAGAGGGTATAAGACGCTATTGAATTAACAGGAATGTCAGCAAGGTAGCCTGAAGACCTCTGCATTTTTAAGGATACCTTATGTTTTTCCAGAGAGAAAGTAACCTTCTGCCAGGTGGCTTCATGCTATGCCTGCCAATTCCATAAGAATTTTATACTTTGTTTTGAACATTATAATTTATTAAATGTCTCATTTCTCACAATAATGTCAGGGAATCTTTTGTCCATCTCATTTTAACACTAAAGTAAAAGGCAGTACCTCTGATAATGCAGTATTCCCTTAGTACTGCATAGGAATGTCAGCCTAGGTGCTTGTACTCATGTCCCTGGAGTGGGACATGACCCAATAACCTTCTGACTTAATGGTAAGAGAGTTACCTACTGAGGTATGGGTGACATGGTGGAATTTTGGAATTTTTGAACTAAGTGCCAACTCAGGTGGGAGAAGTGGTATGTACCCGTCAGCTGCACTGCTGGCTTTTCCTGTCATACTTCTAACTCTTGGTCAAGAAATAACCTGAAAATGGGTTCTATGACTCCATGCTGGTGCCTAACTCGCCAGCAACTTAGGCTCTAGAAAAATTTTCAAGGACACCCTGATGTGAATAAAAATAGAGAAAAGAGACCCCACCAGCCATCTTGGAACCAGCCATCTTTGACCCATGACAGTCAAAGGAACACTGCACCTTCCTCACAGAACCCCCTCCACTCCACCCCCTCACTGCACTAGGCACAGTCCCCTGGGCAATATCCCCTAACAGTGCCGGGGGCAGTGCCTGAGTATTGCCCAGACATTATCTTCCTCTCCCCCCCCCCCCCCCCAATCTGTGCATCTCCAGTAGGCTATGTTCGCCAGGTGCACATTGGTGGGGTAGGGGGTGGGACATCTATTATGATTCATTTGGGCACGCCATTATCCTGATGTGAATGGACAGTCGAATGTGGGGGCTGGGGGGGTGGTGGTGGAAACACCACTTTAGTTTGGTATCTCATGGAGTATAAATCCAATACACTATTAAGTCTAATCTGCATTGTCTCAGGACTTTGTTCAACACACTTGGCTCTATTTGACACACTTGATATCAATTTCAGTATTTAGAAAAGAAGGCCTTTCTCTTTCTGCTGTCTTAGTATTTAAATTTCTAACTTTTGGGGGAGAAATATGCACACAGCTGGATGAAATTCTTTCCTAAACAGGACAATACAATTAATAGGCAGACAGGAGTCAAGCAATGCACAATGACTAGGGATCATTGTGCCTTTGACAAAAGAAGCATTCTTCTCGACTTTGTATAAGACACTATGCAGCAGCATATGACAGCCTGTATGGTTAAGGAAAGGCAGTTGAGATGTTGCTTCTAGGTGAAGCTGAGGTAGGAGACATGCTCCCAGAAGATGCAATATGACCTCCTGTCTTCCTTTCTTAGTAGATCCAACCCTGTTTGCTCTCATCCTTCCTGCTCCAGCAACCCCCATCTAGTTCTCCTTCAAGCTCCAAAAATAGATTTACGAGTCCAACCATCACTGAAATATAAGTTTTGAATGTAGACAAAAACAATATGGTATTAGCAAAAAATGTGTTTGTTGAAGCTAGAATTAAATTGTAAAGATAAGGAAATAGGCCACAAAATGTTAACCAGCACCTAAACGGACAAGCCAGCAGCTAACCAGCATGTAATGGATGACCAGCTTTCTGAATAGCTTTTGGGAAAAGATCCTTCCTGCTTGTTAGCACTATGATTTGCTGATTGGATTTTTAACTTGAGACATCAAGCGTTAGGGAATTTCCAATTTCACACAAGGGGATCAACAACAAAATTGGGCTGCTGATATTTAAGTATTATAATGACCCTTTCACACACTTCATGCATATGCACTGGACTCCGATGATGAAGCCTCATCCAATATAGTGAACGTTGTACCCCTGATACAATGACAATTCTAGGTCCATAACTGCATCACAGATCAAAAATACAGCTCTTGAAAGAAGAAATGAAAGAAAAACCTGAGAAACTCACTGAAAATATTCACCCCAAATGTTAAGCAATTAGTTGATCAAATGATAGTTGTTCTGTAAATGGCAAGCAATTTTTAATTTAGGTGAAGTGTTTCCCCCTACCCCCCCACTCCGAGTCCTGGTTGAAGACACCCACCTCCAGAATCTATTGTTTAATGTCCTTCTAGAATCTGCAGCTTTCTTTCAAATGAAACAATTGATGCTTCAAAACTTTATAATGATATTATTCTCATGCTCTAACAGTCAGTGCCTTTTAATAATCCATTGATCCTGCTTATTTAGAGGTTGACATCCTAGCTGCTTCTTTGGACACTGACACCTTCAATCACTGATGATACACTTGGTACAATTTACAATCTCAGTTAGTGTCAACAGAAGCTTTAAGTGCTTAACTTCAAGTCAGCCATTGACCTATAGTGACCTTCGTAGCATTACCATTGTCGACCCAGCTATTATCTGTGGCTTACTGAGGCTTAGTTGGCAAGTGGATCAGAAATAAGTTGAATGAAGGTTCAAAAAAGTATTGCACATTTTTCTGTAAATTTCATTGCAGAGACGCTATACAAGTTGCCACATTACAGCAAAAAAAAATAAATGGTTAAAATGGGTTAGGACATGGAATGTGAAAAAAAAAGGCAATGAATACACTATCTGAACTTGGTAAAGCCATATACGTCATTTATTTCTCCTCTATGTCCGTTTTAATCGGATCCATAATTAAAATGTAAACTTAATTTAATTTGGTAGCTTGCACCTAATTACATGGTTCCAAATTTACACTTCCAAGTGCTTTGGCCTGAATGAGACTTAACCAAAGGGCAAGACTCTGAAATAGCAAATATCCAAGTTTATTTGAAAAGAAAGGTATACTTCAGAGCTGACTTTCAAATCCTCAATTGGGTGATCACTGAAGTGTAAATCTTCCTCAGATTTCCAACTAGATAGTGATTTCCCGAAATCCTGCCTCAGAGTACTGAGAATCTGTGTGATTGTCAACCAATTTGCAAGCAACAAGGTAGTGCCTTAACCCCACTTTGAAATAGCATCACCTCATCTAGAATCAGGGCATGTTGTAATTAGCCAATTTATAATTTGTTGTTACTGGATTAGTTTTATGGAATTTAGCCATTTAGGTATATTCTTCCATGGAGCGAAACAATGTGACTATTCATAATCTTTTATGATCTGAATTTAGACTAGTCTTCATTCATTCACCCGTTCCTGCTTTAGGTGTCCAAGAATGGACAAGGCCCATGTTCTCTTTGGTATCGGAATGCTTTCTGTTCCCACGGACAATGCCTACAGCAGTAAATTAATATTTTAAACTTCAAACCTTAGAATGTTATCCAGGCCTAATAACTACGTGACTAATTACTAATGCTTCAATTATGCATTGAGGCTCACTATGTATTTAATCATGTTTTTCTGACTGGTTAAGTTATTAATTATACAATAATTATTTATTAACACATATGATTGATTATAAAGAACAGCATACAAATAGTGTTCTTTAGTTCAGTGTTACAACAAAATGACGTCCTGACTTTGTTAGCTTGCTACAGTGAATATAATGTAAAAATGCTCTAAAAATGATCAAGTTAGACTAATGTAGGCCAATCAGGTTTGTTTACATTTCATAATGAACAGAGGGTGAGTTAGTGGAGGTAATGAGAAGTTTGTGCACAGTATAAACACCGGCATGAGCAGATTGGGACCAATGATGTGTTTGAATGTTATAAATTGTAATTAATTTGATCCTAGATACACAGGAACAGGAGAAGACTGTTGGATCCCTCAAGCTCTGCCATTCAATTAGGTCATGGTTGATTTATATCCTAATTCCATCTACATGTCTTGGCTTCTATTCCTTTACTTAATATCTTTTTGTTGGAAAATAATCTATTGATCTCAGATTTAAAATTATTAATTATGCTGGCATTTTCTTTGGTTCCTTCTACCATGCTTTGCATGAAGATGTGTTTCCTAGCTTCTCTCCCAAATAACTGGTCTGAGTTTAAAGCTGTATCACTTTGTCCTAAGTTTTCTCACTATTGGAATCACCATGGGAGAACCGTAAAGCAAAATAACAAAGTTTACTGAATGATCCCCCGAATAAAGAAATGACTAAAAAGATTTCACTTTTTTGTAACTATTACTTTAACAGGAATCAGAACCAATGGAAATTAAACACGACTTAACAGACAAATGATACTTCAAGTAAAAAGGTAAATTTAAGTTTAAATAATTTATATGGCGAAGATACATCTTGCACAAGCACAAGTGTGTGTATTACACCCCAGACACGCGTGTGCATTCGATGTTCTCTGCCTGAGCCACCAATTGTAGGATCTCTCACTTTCCCACTCAATCTATTCAGTCCTTGTGTTCACTGGCAACCATATTCGATCCAAGGTCACTTAACAGTGACAAGGCCCACGTGTACAAACCCATTCTCCTTTGGGCCATGTCAGTCCTGGTTGCATAACTTTCCAGAGTTCCCCAGGCCTGGACCTCAGCTCTCTCTCTCTCTCTCTCTCCCCTCCCCCCCTGGTGAATGCATCGAGAGTTTCCTAACTCAGAGACGACAGTCAGTGAGGATAGGTGATAACACCATCTCCATGATCATTTTCGACACTGGTGGCCCACAAGGCTGTGTTCTCAACCCCCTACTATACTCCTTTATACACCGATGATTGTGTGGCCAAATTCCCCTCCGATTCGATTTCCAGTTCATATTACTAAGGATACCACCTTAGTGGATCAAATCTCAAACAAAGACGAGACAGAGTCCAGGAATGAGATAGAGAGTTTGGTGAACTGGTGTAGTGACAATAATCTCTCCCTCAATGAAAACAAAATAAAGGAGATTGTCATTGATTTCAGGAAGAATATTAGAGGATACACTCCTGTCTACAACAATGGAGATGAAGTAGAAAGGATTGAGAGCTTCAAAGTGTTTAGAAGTCCAGATCACCAACAACCTGTCCTGGTCCCCCCCATGTCAACTCTACAGTTAAGAAAACTAAGGAAGTTTGGCATGTCAATTACAACTCTCAGCGCTTTTACAGATGCACCATAGAAAGCATTCTTTCTGGTTGTATCACGGCTTAGTATGGCTCCTGCTCTGCCCAAGATTGTAAGAAACTACAAAACATTGTGAATGTAGCTCAATCCAACATGCAAACCAGCCTCCCATCCATTGACTCTGTCTACATTTCTAAATGCATCAGTAAAGTAGCCAGCATAATTAAAGATCCCACGCACTTTGGATATTTCCTCTTCTATTTGCTTCTGTTGGGAAAAAAAAATAAAAGGTCTTGGGTCATGTACTAATGACTCAAGAACAGCTTTCTCCCTACTGCCATCAGACTTTTGAATGAACTTACCTTGCATTAAGTTGATCTTTCTCTACACCCTAGCTATAACTGTAAGACTTCATCCTGCACTCTATGAACAGTGTGCTTTGTCTGAATAGCACACTAGAAACAACACTTTTCACTGTATACTAAGACATGTGACAAAAATAAATCAAATCAATTCAAAACTAATTTGTGATCTGGTCCTTTAATACAAACTCTCAGTTCTTTTACATGTCAAAACTATTCGCACTACTTTTTAGAATCCAATTCCTTTTAGCACACTTGTATATCACATCCTGAAGATATTCTGGAAACTTATATTTCTGCTTACTGTCAAATAAAAACCCTGATTTTTTTTTTGTAGAGACTTTTGAAGGCTTCTCTTCACATGTCATTGTCTACTTTGTCTTTGTGTCGGCATCTGTGTGCTGATATCCTTCTGCCTATAGCTCTCCAGTCTTACAGCTCTCCTTTTGTGGTTTGTCATATGGTTTCCATATCTTGATCTCCTTCCTGTTGCTTCCAGATCAAGAGTCAGCATGTGCCAGTATTTCTATTGATGAAGAAAATTACAGTTGATCCCTTTACACTTGATGCAAATTCTTAGAGATAAATTTTCCAGTTCTGCCAGCCATGTAACTCTTCATGGGCAGAATGGAAAATTTGATGCTCCATTGAAAGGTCCGTTGACCTTGAGTGGGAATTTCCAATCTCAGAGTGGGTGGGATCGAAAGATCCTGTCCTTTAAAGTCCATTTCAAAAAAATGAAAAACAATTACAATTACCCCAGAAATTTTTAAGCAATTACAATTTTTCTCAAGGTTACTGATTCTGGTTTAAAGATTGTCAAATGGAAATAAATTCTCTATCTACCCGACCAATTTCTTCCAAAACATAAAACCTTAATTGAATTACCTTTAATATTCCAAGGATAACAAGTCTCATTGAATATTTATCCTCATAATGTAACTGTTTGGACGTTGACATCATTTTAGTGAATCCACACTGCATTGTTTCCAAGGTAAATATATATCCTTCTTAAGGTATAGTGCCCTGAATTATTCCTCAAGTCATTAATAAAAATTTGGAATATTCGAGGCTTCAGCATTGACCCCCCCCTCCCCCCTCCCATGGGACACCATTGGTCACTTTCTTCTGATTTGAGTACTAACTCATTTCCCTACTTTCTTCTTTTCCTGCCTTGCTAATCTCTGAATCATTTCAATAACTTACCATCAATTCCAGAATCTTTAATTTTAGCAGATATCCTTTTATGCGAAATCTCATGGAACACCTTCTGAAACTCCAAATAAGTCACACTAATAGACATTGCCTTGTCTACTATTTTAAAGTTCCTTACAAAAAAAGTCAACTTTTTCTGACATAGGCCTGAATTTGGCAGTCTCCAGCTTTTTAAGCGGGGTGGAGGACCGTGAAATTGTAGGAATGAGTTTCCCTCTGTCCCATCCTGATTTTGAGCTGATATTACGCTGCGGATGCAAAGCCTCTAACAGGACCCTGCCCTTACGTCAGTTGAGGCCCTTAAGGGCCACTTCCCACCAAGTCTTAATTTTTAGGCTAGCAGGAGGATTTAGCTGGTGTAGGAGAAGCCTATAAATAAATAAGCTTCTATCTTAGGTGGGTAAAGGTGAAGTGAACCTCCATCAGAAGCCTCCTTCTGACTGTGGGCATCACTATCTGCACTATCGCCACCTCCTCCCATCCCGTCCTGCCCCCCATCTCCAGTTCCCCGCCATCTGATAATACAGGACCTCTCTCGCTTCTGGAATCCTTTCCTAACAACCCAATCTTCCACTTTGTGTACTCATTTTACTTACCAACCCCACTTTCTCCCAGGCCTTCCCACCTCTCTCTGCCCTGGAGCCTCTTAAACTTACTTTTCCTTCAGGTCCTGGGACTTAGGCTCAGGCATCTTTGTAAAGTTTCTCTTCTCACAGCATGCCTTGTTTCTTCAGGGACTGGCAACCTTTTGGCCAATCAGATTGACTGGCAGTTCCCTATGGTGGGATTTTCTCCTGCTGTAGAGGCTGAGGGGGAGGGGAGCAGTCCCCCCTGCAACCAATTGCTGCTCAATTGAGTGAGGAATGGCTGTGGAGAAGTCGAAGTTGGAAGGAAGGGACATTCCAACAACAAAAAATTCAGACTATTGTTTACAAACCATCTTGGTTCTCTCTAATTTACATCCATCTGTAGACCCTTCTGTTTCACCCTCACCACTTGTCTTCCCATCTATTTTTGTGTCATCTACAAACTAGACAGTAGCATATTCACTTCCCTCATCTAAGTCATGAACATATAAATAATTGTGGTCCCAGCCCTGACCCCTGTGTCAGTCCACAAGTTACACGTCACCATCCTGAAAATGCATGTCTTATCTATCAGTTAGTCAATCCTCTATCCATGCTATATTTATAATACATATACTACTCTCAACACCATGGGCTCTTAACATATTAAGTAGTCTTTTGTGTAGTACCTTGTTAGAGTTTTGTTGGTACTGGAATAATGTGAAGACATTTTGAATGGCAGAGCTTGCTCCCCAAATAAGCCAATAGACTTGAGACTTATACTTGATCATTAATGGATTGAACCAAATTAAAAAAAAAATTCATGGCACAGCCAGCATTCCCTAATTGCCCTTGAACTGAAAGGCTTGCTAACCATTTCATAGGGCAATTAAGAGTTAATGATAGCGCTGATGTTTGACTTTTGATGCTACATGTAGGCCAAACCAGGGAAACACAGAATTAGTGAACTATTTGGGTTTTTATGACAATCAATGGCATTGTCATGGTGATGATTTATGAGACTAGCTTTATATTCCAGATTTTATTAATTGAATTTAAATTCCACCAGCTATCATGATGGGATTTGAACTGTATCCCAAGAGCGTGAGCCTGAGCCTCTAGATTACTAGCCCTGTGACAGTACAAATATGCCACCATCTCCACTGAAGGCTTTGACTGAATGTCATGGAAAAACATTCATGACTTTAAGAGTGTAGATCTAAGTCATCACTGTTACTACTATTGCTTCACTGAAAATAGCAGCACAGAATATATTATGGACATGAAAACAAAAATTAAGATCATGCAAAAAAGAGATGTTGATGTGGTTTTCAGAAGTCAATAAGAATATAATGCGTGAAAGAATTTGTGTGGAATATGAGGGACGTTAGGGGAAAGAATTTGGGCATTGTTAGGTGCTCGTGTGTTTTGCCACAAAAGCACTGTGGGCCTTGCTAACCCAGACTGTACAGGGAGGTTGAAAAGAATGGTCTGGATTGAATTGTTACAAATGCAAAGTTGATACGATTGGTTTATTTTGTGACTGTCTCTTTAATTAAGGATAAAATAGAGGAATGAAGGTGATTATGTGATTTGCTCTGAATTCTGCCAACAACAAGCTTGCCTGGGGGTTGGATATTAATTGGTAAATGGGGTCATCGTTATTTACTGGGAAAAAGGTTTAAGACATTCATATTGTAAACAATGACCTGAGCAGCTGTGCTGATGGTGGATAAATTGTTGGTCTCCAAATTCCATGAAGATGTTAGAATTGTTAGGTTTTGTGCGCACTCATGCTTTAAATTGTCTATTTAAGTCAAAGGTAGAATTAAGTTGAGTATCTAAAGGATAGCTAATTAGTATTTTTATCCTGGATACAAGGTCCATGCCATTCAAGTTGCCACGGAGAATGACGTTGAGAATAAAGGATTCATAAATTGCCATTGTTGGATTGAGTTGCAGATTTTCTTGATAATATTGCTGACCTCATAGATAGGTTAGCCTATAAGAATCTGTGAGGAGAGGGAGACCAGTGAGATAGAGACAGTAAATCTCTATTGTTCATCATGCAGAATACAGGTAGGAGCGTGCACTCAGATTGAACAAACAGAGTTTGTAAGGGTTTAAATGGAGCTGTGAAACTTGGCTTGCTTTGGCTTGAAGGAGTGATCCCAAATTAGGTCCTCACTGTGAAAATCAGTTTGGGGTGTAGAGGCTATCTGACTGGAGAAAGAGAAAAAGTGCTGAGTATAGCTTTGGACTAACTACTGGAGAATAAAGTACCTACTTAATGGACAGAGTAAAGTATAACCGTGGAGGGAGATTTTTAGACAATTAAATGTTAAATGGGGGACCTTTTCTACAGTTTAGAGTATAAGTTATCTATTGAAATATTGTCTAGTCAGTGTTGCTTTTAGTTTGTTTATAATAGTAAAAGACTTAAAGCTTCAAATCTTGCAGCGTGAACATCTTGGCTATTCACTGCAAGTTTGAATTTCTTCTTTTAAAATTAACGGTCTCCACAGGGATTGTAACAGGATGAGAATAACTTATGAAAATGTGTAGATTTCATGGAATTTTCTGCAAATAAACAAATCACTGACCTTAACTGTTATTATTATGTTATTTTGACTGCTATGTTTGAAAATTGCATTTAGATTATCAATTCAAGAAACATATGTTGAAACTAGTTTCCTGGGCTCAGTTAATCATTCTGGCCCTTGCAGCATACTATTAAAAATGATGGAATTGGAAATGTATTGTAAATGTCAACCATTTATTGCAGGCACCAGACTGCCACTGAAAATGTCATCTTTCCAACTGCAATCTAACTAGGCAGTGTTTTAAAGAACAAATGAGAGAATGGGAAAGCAAATGCCTGTTGAACTTTATTTTTGTAAAGCAGATCTGAAGCATTCATTTGTTGAGCTTAAACAAATGCACACTTGCAAATTCCTATTTTCAAACAAACATTACAATCATATTTTTTTCTAAGATTGGATTTTGCCTTAAGTTCAGTTTAGATTATCAAACTAAGAGATGATACTTCAAAATAATATGTTTTGTAGCCATATCAGCACTTGCAATATTCTACTGTTTAATATTTGACAGCTAAAATAGAGTTGGGTAAAATTCATTCTGATTCCATGCATTGAAAGGAAGAAAACTAAATGTGCTGTAAGTATATTTCTGGGCCATGCTCTATCACAAAAATCAGCATCAAAAATGGTATTGAAACTTTGGTTTAGGAAAGGCTTTTTACAGATAAGATTGTTAAATCTCGTGAGATATTCCATCACATTGGTTTCTCCACTAGCACCACTGATGTGTTGGTTTAGGGATCATTGTTGTTGCTCCCTTATCTCATCTATTCTTTCCAAAGCCCCCAGTACTTTTCAAAATAAATACAGCACTAAAACTGGAAAGATCTCCTTTGCAGTAGTGAATTTTGAAGGCGTTGATGCATGCTTTTATATGTTAATTTTTGGCATGGAGGCCAGATTGGGTAGATAGAATAAAATGACAAGATACGAAGAAAAACCCCCTAAAATAGCTTGACTCCATCTTGCTAAGAATGGTTTCTCTTGCACCAGAGTACCATGACATTTCGCTACTCCATTCAATTTCATGGGTCATATCACAATACGTGAGGACTTTTTTTTTGTTCATTCATGGGACCATGGGCGCTGCTGGCTGGCCAGCATTTATTGCTCATCCTTAGCAGTCCTTGAATTGAGTGACTTGCTAGATCATTTTAGAGGGCAGTTGAGAGTAAACACATTGCTATGGCTCTGGAGTCACATGTAGATCAGATCAGGTAAGGATGGAAAATTTCCTCCTCAAACGACATTAGTGGGTTTTTCCAACACTTTGACAATGGTTTCATGGTCTTGAGTAGGTACTTAATTCCAGATACTTTTTGTTGAATTCAAATTCCACCAACTACCATGGTGGGATCCCCAGAACATTAGCTGAGTCTCTGGATTGATAGTCTATCAATATCACTAGGTCATTGTCAAAATTGGTCCAATTCGGATTGTTAATAGTTTGAGACAAAAAAAAGTAATTACAAATATGCCCCTATTTGGATGAATAGATCTTTTAGTTGCCTCTATGGAGGACTGGACACAATACATTGAGCATTTGGATTATTACTTTCAGGCCATTAAATAGAGGAGGGGAAGACAAAGGCAATCCCCCTGAGGACGTGTGGGACCCAGGCTTACAATTTGATTCGGAATCTCATAACCCCAAGCAGACTCAACTACAAATCATTCAGTGAGGTCGTTGAATTAATAAAGTTACACCTCCATCCAAAACTCTTGGTCATATTACAGAGTTTTAAGATTAATTCAAGGGGAGAGTCCCAAGGGAAACTATTGTGACTTTTGTCACTAAGTCGCAATAAATCTTGGAGCATTATGACTTTGGAGCTACTTTGAAGGATATGCTGTGGGACAGATTAGTCTGTGGGGTGAATAACAAGGCTGAAGAGGCATCTGCACCATGGGGACTGCAGCGGTTTGAGAAGGCAGCTCACTACTGCCTTCTAAAGGATAACTAAGAATGGGCAAAAAATGTGGTCTCACCAGTGATGCTTACAACTGTGAAAAAATAAATTTTAAAAAGGCGCAGAATCTCCATGACCCTGCCAAATTCCAGGCCTTAGTGTTAAAAAAAATCTTTAAATCCCATGCTGTAATTGTTGAAAATGACGATGAAGGAAGCAAGGGAGATGGGTTTAAGAAGACAGTCTGCAGTGAGAAAGGAAACCAAAGACTATTCTCGTAATCCAGAATGATCTTGGAATAGTGAGTAGTTTGGGCAGAGGACGTCAGGATCCAATTTTGTTTCATGTAATCGAGACAGATGCAGCAATGAATAGCTGGGCCGGTTACCTGCCCTTGGATTTAAGGAAGTGGAGATGGTTGGGTGCAATCAGAGTGAGAGAGGGTCATATTAACTTTTACGGGGATTAGGGCATCAAAGGCAGAGTGAAGTTGTGGTTGAGTAGATGCAGAAATGTTATGGTAAATGGAGGGTCAAAAGGTAAGATAGTTAGAAGTGCATTTGTAAGTGAACCGGAAGAGTGATACCTGGAGAGAAGAGTTTTCAGTTAATTTAACTGCATATCACGTTTTGTTTACATGACAGATTTTTCATGTCTCTTAATACAAATAATGCTCTGCATGATTATTTTTCTGAATTTTATTACAGCTTTTTTAAAATCCATTTGTGGGACATGGGCATTGTAGACTGGCCAGCATTTATTGCCCATCCCTATTTGCCCTTGAACTGAACATTGCTGTGACTCTGGAGTCACGTATAGGCCAGACTAAGTAAGGGTAGCAGATGTCCTTTCCTAAAGGACATTGGTGAACCAGATGGGTTTTTCTGACAATCGACAATGGTTTCATGATCATCAGTAGAATTTTAATTCCAGATATTTTTATTGAATTCAAATTCCATCATCTGCTGTAGTGGGATTCAAATTCATGTCCCCAGAACATTAGCTGAGTTTCTGGATTAATAATTTAGTGATAATACTACTAGGCCATTGCCTCCCCACTAAGTTGTATTACAATGTCCTAAAAATCTTTTCCTGGATTGGAAGGGCTGAGTACTGTTTTTACATTAACACAAGTAATATTTATAGTGACAGTCTACATAGTGAAAAATCGTAGTTTCTTAGATTGCTCCTGAAACCTTTAAAACTAGTTGCAACCCTATCAGATTAATGTTACCTCTGAGATGCCCTCGCTGGCTGACAAAAACTTAAGGTGGCCCCTGATACTTTTTGATAGACTCCATTTGAAATATAAATTCTATTTCACTTTGTTACATAAAAACTTCACATTGGAACTGCAGAAGTAAATTATTTCCAGTTACTGTTGAGTTTGTGAAGTTTCTTTCAATCACTGTCAGTAAAAAGACACTACACAGAATCACAAAGGTTGTAAATCCATCAGCACAGGCAGGTCTGCTTGATTTATGTATCACTCTTTATATTTCTGCAGTGTTATGATTTTTCAAATCTTTTTGTACACTTTCTGTCCAGGAGCAGACTAGAAAATTTACTTGCTCCAAAGTGACCTACGTAAAATATTTCGGTATGTTTGATAATATGTATATTAACTTTTTATTAACAATGTTACAGATAATTGGAGAAAGCATTTTTCAGCTCAGATTTGATTTCTGATTAGACTTTACTGCCAATTATGTTTATGAAAGGGATATTTTCTAACTGGAGTGGGATAAACACGAGGTCAGGTCAGATAAAAGCAAGATACTGCGGATACTGGATTCTGAAACAGAAAGGGAAAATGCTGGAAGATCTCAGCAGGTCCGACAGCATTTATGGAGAGAAAGTAGAGCTAATGTTTTGAGTCAGGACGACACTTCGTCAGAACAGAAGGCAAGGAAAATGGGAGTGGGGCTGTAATTAAGACCCACCACATATCTGATGCATATTAAATTATTGTTGAAAGTTGCCAACTGGACTATCAATTGAACCTTCTATAAAATTAGTGTGAGAATATTTAATGGGTGGGGCTGGGAATAAAAATGTAAGAAATAAGAACAAAAGTAGACCACATGGTCTCTTGAACCATTCTGCCATTCAGTAAGCTCATTCTTTTGTATTTGTTCATGGGATGTGGGCTTTTTGGCTAGGCCAACACTTAGTACTCATCCCTAGTTGGCCTTGGTGGTGGTGAGCTGCCATCTTGAACTGAAGGTCAACTTGCAGTGCTGTTAGGGAGGAAGTTCCAGGTTTTTTTTTTGGTATTATTTTTATTATTATTATCTTGCCTGAAGAAGATCCATTTGGCCTTACTCTCTGCTTCCTCTTAGTGAACTGATTCTCTATCCATGTTGATATGTTTCTAAAGTTTAAAGTTTATTAATGTTCACAAGTAGACTTAGATTAACGCTGTAATAAAGTTACTATGAAAATTCCGTAGTCACCACACTTTGACACCTGTTTGGGTTACTGAAGGAGAATTTAACATGGTCAATGCATCGGAATGTAGGGGGAAACCATAGTGCCTGGAGGAAACTCATAAGGAAGAACTTGCAGACTCCACGCATATCATGAGCCCTTATGTTGTATAATAACTTTTAATGTTTCATCTTGCAAATGCCTTCTGGAAATCCAAGTATAGCACATCCACAAGTTTCACTTTATCCATGTTACTTCTTCAAGGAACTCCAATAAATTAGTCAAACATGATTTCCCTTTGACAAAACCATGTTGGGTCTGCTTAATTTCATTGAGATTTTCTAAGAACCCCTCTATAACCTCCTTAATAATGGATTGCAGTAATTTCCCTGTGCAGAGATGAAGCTAACTGGACTGTTGTTTTCTACTTTGTTTCCTTCTTTTCTTGAATAGAGGAATCAAGTGTCCTTTCTTCATGCCTGAACCTGCACAGTGCATTTCACTAGGTTTCTTGGGCATGGGTGTGGGATGGCCGTAGTTTTGCAGCCAAACAGAAACATGGCATCACATTTTTTTATATCAAGAGTTCACTATAATTGCAAGGATCACAGCCCTATCCCAGTACACTGAGGTAAGTTATAGTTTCCAAATGCTACCTTGGCTGAGATCAACTAATGGGTGCTAAGCAGCAGGCAGACTTGAGACTTTCATGAGCATGTGGATTGATTCCATTTGAGAGGGTGCGTTTATGTATCAAACCACTGAGGGAGTCCACTCTTTGAATTATGTTTGAGATTAATATTCAGTTCTTATGGTCATGGAATCCCTACAGTACAGAAGGAGGCCATTCAGCCCATCACGTATGTACTGACTACAATCCCATCCAGGCCCTATCTCGTGACCCCACACATTTACCCAGCTAATCTCCCTGACACTAGGCTCAATTTGGCATGGCCAATCAACCTAAGCCGTGCATCTTTGCACTGTGGGAGGAAACCAAAGCACCTGGAAGGAGCCCTTGCAGTCATAGGAGAAAGTGCAAACTCCTCACAGACGGTGATCGAAGCTGGGAATTGAACCCAGATCCCTGGCACAGTGAGGCAGCCGTGGTAACCACTGTGCCGATGATGGCACCAGCTGTGCTCCCATTAGTTGACAAGCTGCATGTGGTTTTACATCCTGGATGTGTGGTGATATAGACTTAATCAGATTTATGATGGTGATTTATGATGGTACTAATTTATTAAGAAGCACCATTGAAGTCAATACCAGGAAATCTTACTTCCTTGGAATATCTGGCAATGGTATGTTTAATGTTACTTTGGGATATATCCACTTTCTTTCAACATGTTTATGAATGAAACATAGGCAGTACCAAAACTGATATGTTGGTTGTGATATTGATAGATAATTTAGCTCTTGCCTTGTTAAACAAAAACCTGGTAGGAAATCAATGCATTATTGATGCATGGAATGTGCTTCCCAGCTTTATTACAATACATTCAATCAACAAGATATCATTTTAAACTGGGAAATCATGTTTGATTTTTTTCTCAATGATTCTGTTCAATTGCTGCACCAATGCTATTCAGTGGAACACTCCATAAAATATACTTCTTTGACCGAGCTTTTGGGTCATCTGTTCTAATACCTGCTTATTTGGTTTGGTGTCAAATGTTATTTGATAATGGTCCTGTGAAGAATCTTCTGACATTTTACAATGCCAAAGGTACTATATAGATGAAGTTTGAGTTGATGGTGGTGCACGTCATGTTTCTATTTTTCTTTATCAATCTCCTTTGGAATGTTAAAAATGTGCCTTATGCTGCAAATGTTTTCATCTGCAAGTTTTGATTTTGTAACATTTGCCCTGACGTAGCTGGCCAACTGTTGGTTGTCATTTTTGACTGAAGCACTGGGAATGTATTGAGGCAGTGGCAGAAGAGAATTCTCTGCCGTTTTATTGCATCATAAAAGGTGCGCTAAAAACTAATAAATTAAATGAAGTTTATACTACACACTTCAATTTTAAATTGCAGTGATAAAAAAAGCAATGTGACTTTTGAACAGTAAGTAGGAATTTCAGCTCTAAACGTGCTTAATCTCTCAAAATGTAAGTAAATAAAAGAAATAGACAGATAATTTGATTGAGGAAATAGTACATCCAGCTGCAAAGTGATGTTTGCAAGCTATTAAGTTCCAAGAAAGATAATTGCTAAATACTAAATGTAATGGCTTAGGAAGCCTAACTATAAAGGAACATAAGTTGTTTGCTGAATGCAAAGTAAAACCACTTCTGTGATGTACACACATTCGTCCCTGCCAGAATTACCCAATCCTGGTCCTGCCTTATAAAAAGCTCAGGTGATGAGGTCTAGCTGGGCAGGCCATTGGCCGTTACCACGGGAATGCATACTGAACAATCCCCACTGGGACATCAATCAGTGATTTCCCATGGACTTCATGGAACTTATCTCACTACAGTATACGATAGTGACAGTTTGTTAATCTTTTGATCTGTGATAACATTTTGCATTTTCGTTATTGTAATCAGCTGTAATTAATCTCTTCCATGATGCAGTAAAAATCCTGATTTAACCGACCACCAGCAGTCTGGGTTCACTTGTTCTTTTCTTTCAATGAGATCACTGAGATACGGCATGTTAACTAAGCAAGGTTGCGGAAATGCTGTCCTTATTTTGTGAAGTAACAGTGGGTGGTTGCACTGAGAGAATCCTGCAGCAATGAGCATATGCAAGAGTTACACACACACACTTCTTTGTGTCTTTCTCTGTTTTATTCTCCTTTCCAATTTTTCTAACTTAACTCTCAGATTTTTTTACTAATCCTGAACCTTGACCACTTCCACCTCCCATCCCTAAAGCAGCGTTTTAGCATTATCTGCTTGTTTTTGAGTCCACTTCTCATTTTATATCTGCTAGTTTGTTCATGCACGTTAATCTCATTTTTTTATTACCTCTTAGCCTTTCTGCATTTTCCTTCTCAAACTTCCTGTTTCTCCCTCTGATTTTGCTTTCAGCTGTGCTCCCATTGTGAACCTTCTCTTTCAGTCACTATCTCTTCAGTCAGTATGTATTACCTCCAACACCATGGGCTTTTGTCTTATGACTTATCCTTTTGTGAGATATATTGTCAAACACTGTAAGAAACCTATGAATGCATGAATGAAATTACAGTATCATACAAAAAAAACAATTCTTAACTTTCATTTAGGGAGAAAGAAAGAAATTTTCGTTCTTCACTGACATAATTCTGTATTGTATGACAATGACTTCCCTTTGTCAGACAATATCTATCATTGTTAACTGAAAACAGGAAATGGCAGAGGAAGTTATACTTGGTAGGATTTTACTATACCCAACATTGAAGTTGATGTAATTGAAATACAAAAAAATGCCACGTTGCTGCGTCTCATTTGTTTCTGTAGGAATCTGAATACTGGAATAGATATTTATGCAAATAGGATAACTGATTAAATTACCCTTATTTAGCAATTAAACAAATCATAGAATCCCTACGGTCTAGAATGAGCCTTTTGACTCATTGAGTCTTATTGACTCTCCCACAGAGCTTCTTACCCTGACCTACCCTTGCCCCATCCCTGTAACCCCATATGTTACTCCACTAATCCACCTAATCTACACATCTTGTAGGGTAATTTAGCATGGCCAATCCTGCATATCTTTGGACTACAAGAGGAAATCGGCACAACATTAAATCTCAGTATCTTTGGATATTGCATTGTCAATGAAGGCAAAGTTTTGAAAACATAAATTAATTTTACAGACAGCATTAACCTTGTTGCACGTTCAGCTTAGTAAATATCATTTATTTTTCTGGTGGGGTCATCTAAATGTCTGCTGCTCTTATTTAAACTTGCATCATCACCACTGGTATTGGCACTGGATGCTCCCTCAATTTTAAAATTCTCATCCTGGTTTTCAAATTCATCTATTGTCTCACCTCTGCCTGGTGATATTCTTCAGCCTTCCAACCCTCCAAGATCTCTGTGCCCCTTCAATTCTAGCCTCTTGGGCATTTGTGTACTGTGCGGCATTGCCTGCAGCTGCCAAGACCATAAACTTTGGAATTCCTTTCCTATACATTTCCATTGTCAATATCATCCTTAAAACCTATCTCCTCGAGTAAGCTTTTGGTCACCTGTTCTAAAATCTCTCGGTGTGGCTGGTTATCATATTTTGCTTTGTAATGCTTCTTTGAAACATTTTGAGGTGTTTTTATTGCATAAAGGGTGTTATATAATGCAAGTTGGTATCATTACTGAGATGAATTCACCAGTTGCCTGTGCCAAACAGGCAGAGGGTTGGACATAGGTTGCACAGGAGAGCAGTTCTGAGTCTCTTAGAATGAGGATAAGCTGCCATAGCTTGGAATCAGCTGGTGAATATTTTGAATACTGTGAGGGTTGTCAAGTTCAGAACTACAAGATGTTCTAAAGCTTGAGCCCCTTTTCTAGACCTCTGAATGAGTTTTATAATGCCAGTACAAATTTTCTTTATCAAATATATACATATATTATGTTTAAATATCTATACACTTATTTAAGGAAGGATGTGATGACATTGGAGGCAGTTCACAAGAGGTTCACCAGATTGATTCCAGGAATGGAAAGGTTAAACACTTATTCTCACTGGAGTTTTGAATGATGAGAAGGAATCTTGCCAAGATGTATAAAATACTAAAAGGGATTGATTAAGTAAATGCAGACCAACTCCAGAATTCTACTGTCCTGCCTGCCACGGGAATCGGTACAGGTGAGGGGCGGAAAATGGGAACGTCTGATGACGTCGGGTGGGCTTTTCTAGTCTTGGATCAAGTGGGGCCATAAAATCCTGCCCCAAATGTTTCCTTCTGTGAGGCAATCTAGAACAAGAGGTCACAGGTATAGGTCAAGAGATTTAAAACTGAGATGAGGAAGACCTACTTCTTGCAGAGGGTAGTTAATTTGTGGAATTCGCTGCCCCATAGTGGTAGAGTCTGAATTATTAAATGGTTTCATGAAGAAGATAGATATATTAGTAATAAAAAAGAGCTAAAGGGGCATGGGGAGGTGGATTTGAGAAAAGGAAGAGATCAGACACCATCTGATTGAATGGTGGCACTGGCTGAAATAGCCCACTTCTGTTCCTTGTTCCAATGTTTTTATAGGTTTTCTACCAGAAGGACATGTACTGCAGAAAATATGTTCAATTTGCAAATGGGCACCATTCATAAGCAAGAAACTCTGGACATATCATCACAGATTAAACTGAAAAATGTTATGTACTTGAATTGAATGGTTTTTATGTAAATCATGAACAAAAGAAGCTAAAGGTTTAGCTAAAAGCTAAAAGCCTTGCTTAAGATGCGTGGGATGTATAATTATTTTGAATTATATATTTCTCCACTTCAAAAGTAATTCATTGAGGCATTTCAATGTGATAAGGTGCTATTTAAATACAAGCATTACCAGTATTGCATAAGCAGCTTTTACATAGTCAAATGAATATGTTTAAATCTATAAGCTACATATGGGGTGGATTTTGCCCTCAGCTGGATTGCCAGCTATAATTACTCATGGAATCAGATAATTTTGGCTTGCTAAAGTGGTGCCTTTTGATCATTGATCACATGTCACTGCTCTTATGGGGGCATAGGACAAATAAAGCTTCTTGCTAATTTAAATAAAATAATTTACTTTAATTAACAAAATGAATGATTCGTCTTTTAAACCGTATTCTCTGGGCTCTTTAATAATTGCAAAATTTATCTTTTCAGACATAATTTCTGCTCTGAGAATAGGTTCCAAGATTTACTATCATACAAATTGCTCCTGAATTCTACAAAAATGAGTTAGTTTTAGATCCCATTTGCCTTTTTAATTCACTTTATTCTCCAACTTATTATGGTATATAAAGTATTTTTCTTATTGCACATTAGTACCGTGTGCAAACAAGGTGTTCTTAAGATTCAGATTTTTAATAGTGGCCGGAATTCTCCGATCTTTCTCGCCTCACCATTGCTGCAAGCGAAAGCCAGTTCACCCAAAACTCCATTCACTGCAATGGGACTGGAGAATCCCAGTTTCAGGGGGAGCCTGGAGAATTCCGGCCTATGTCACTGGTCTGTTTTATAAAGTCAAAGTTTTGTTGTAGTTAAATGGTCATATTATACATCAGGATGAGTTGAGCCCAAAAAGTAAGCCTAAGTTACAGGGATAACTTGCTAAAATGTGAGGTTATTATATAAACTATGTTGACTGAACATGTCATTTATTTTCTATGGCAGAAATATTGAAAACTTGTAAGAATAATTTAGAAATTTTAGATACTCTGCAAGAACCTGGGAAACTTATTAAAAAGGAATAAGCTTTTAAATATCTTCCAACATAGACAATTGATTTACACAACTGAAAATTACCAGCTATTTGTAATTGAAATGTAACTTAAGTAAGACCTAAACAACATTAGAGACCAACAGATTGATTAATGTGCATCAGTTCTTGAATAGATAAGGTTGATAACATAGAAAGAACTTTGGAATAAAAACTGACATCAGAAATCAGTGAGTTATGATTTAGGTGCCTGTGTAGTGAAAAGGAGTGAAGCCTCTAATGTGAATTCTGGAGTGTGACAAATTAATTAAATGAAATAAATCGGGGGCAATTCTTCCAAAAAGATTCAAAGTACCAAATTCGTGTGAAAACTGGAGTAAATCATGTTTTTTTTAAGCTGGAGTTTTAAAATTAATCTCCCACTCTGTGCTTGGCAGAATACACTAGCGTGAGCCACGCTGAAAATCAGTGGGTGGGGACTATTCCACTGATGTTTTCAGTGCTGAGATCTTCGCATGCTCAATGACCCCTGTCTGCTGGTCTCCAAATCAATCACCGGCCAGCCCCACGACCCCTATGGCCTGATCACTGGCCCCCTACCACGTCCTGGTCCCAGCCATGATTCCCCAGCTCAAACCCCTCCAGACAGTGCTGAACAACACCCGCCCCCCCGACCCTCTGCAGTCCCTGCATGCCGACCCCCACCCCAGTCACAGCTCACTCACCCTGATAACTGGCCTTCCTCTTTTCCCACAAATCCTTTCCGCAGAGTGCCAGCGGGACACCCCACCCTCACTCTTTGCTCCATCAGGCCTGCCCTCCATCAGGCCAGGCCCTCTGGGACACATTCCATATGTTACAGCCCCTTGGCATTGCCTGATGGACAGTGCCAAGGTGCTCCCTGGACATTGGCACTTTGCCCCTTAGGAAGGGCCACAGGGCACAGGCTGGCACTGCCAGGGTGCCAATGGTGAGGGGCATCAGGGCTGCCTGATCCTCTGGATTGCCCTGCCTTTCACACCAGCAGAGCTGGGGCACCTGCTCTCTGAAGGTGAGAAACTACTGCAAACTCGCACTGGAGTGAAATAATCCTAGCAGGGACACCTAGCAGGCCTGGAGATATTAGTCCTGGACTAATTTAAATGATATTAAAATCCTCCCCTGTGTATCTAAAGCAGCTCCGTGCCTATTTCTGGTGTAGAACTAAAGGGACCAGAAATTTGGCGCTGGGAGAGATGCTGGGGGCTGGATGCCAACTGTGGATCATTCTAATCCAGCTCCGCTGAAATCTCCCAATCCTCTACACTAATAAATTAGTGCAATGAGATGGGAGAATCGCCCTGAATATTTTCTAACGTGTGTATTCTGGTAAATAAAAAAAATCATGACTGAGTTGATTATCTTGCTTGCGCACTATTCTGTGTTAGTAAATGAGATATTTAAGGCTATTCTTTGTCCATGTAGAGCAGAGGCTCACAGTTGGATTAAGAGGTTCAAGGGAATTCTAAAGACCTTTTGAAATGCATTTTGAAGCTTAAAATATTTGAGAAGAACTTTGAAGGTTTAAGAAAGCTTAAGTGTTCAGCCAAAAAGAAGCATATATCTCAACATTGAATCGAATAATTGAGGCCACTAAGAAAAAGAGAAAGTATATATAGTATTTATAAGTTGAGTTGAAGTCTAGTAGATAATGACCAAAGAGGATAACTGTGGATGAGGATTGGTTGCAGGGGTAAAGTTTGAGTGTCCCAGCGGAAAGTTGAACTATCCAATGACATAGCTACCACATTGTACAATAGGGGAGGTTATATATACACTTGTTCAACACTGTAATTGAATGTCAGCCTAGGGTTTGTGCAGTGGAACTCCAGTAAATCTGATTTTAAAACAAAAAATATTTTTTATACGTTGTGTAACAAAGATAATCACTGAAACCAGAATTCTGAAATTGGATCCCAGCTGCCATTTTGATCTCTTTGTGGACTTTCTTTTCCTTTCTCAGCAAAGCCTTGTTCTAACCATGGTGTAAAAAATGGGAACTAAAAGATTACAAACAGTTGTAAATGTTGCACTTCTGAATTTGCCAAGAATACAAGAAATCATAAATGCATTTTTTCTCTGGTGCAATTGGTGCTGGGTAATTCTTGTACATAAATGCTCATGTCTTTTGCATTTCACTGTAGCATTTTTAGTAATCAGTGGTTCTAAAATTATAAAATTGGCAAAAGGGGCCACTGTAAAATTCCCCTGACAGGGTGAAATCAACAAGAGAAAGTAATTTTGGCCGATGTGAGAAGAATTTGTCAAATTTCAATGTGAGCCTCAGTAGGAAGCCTGTAAATACTCAAAGGTTACGATTTATTCATGTTGAGGCAGTGATATAATAACAGCAACATTTGAGAACTAACAGGAATCTAATAAAATGTGAGAAAGAATGAATAGACAGAATTGTGGAGTCTAGTCATTAAATGGCGATCACAGGATCCGTGGATGTGATTACATAGTTATCAAGCTTCAAATAAGACTAGAGATGGGAAGAATTATTTTTCCTTCACACACCAGTAGATATGGATAATTAACTCCCATTATAAGTAATTAATGCTGTGGCAATTAGTTCCCTTTAAAAGGAATATTGACATGCTGCGGATAACCTTAGGAGATAGGAGGAAACAAAAAAGATACAAGAAAGAGAAACAAACCTACAATAGTCTAGTTAGATAAACATTTAGCAATGTTTTAAGATTGGAACAGTTGCTGAGATGAATGAGATGGCAAGAAAAACAAAGCCGAAATGATGTGGTCTAACATTAAGGAATATGGGATCATGAGTCATAGTTCATGAAAGTTATTTTGAATGCAAAATCTTAACATGTGTTCTTTGTTTAATGTAATGGTCTCTTATTGACATTTTTATACAGATGCAAACCATAGTATTCCAATGATATCTGTCTCTTTTGTTGGAAAAATGCCTTCAAAGATAATTTTCTTATAAAATTAGAAAAGACATTGCAATATTTGGACGCTTGGAAGGTGGCCTGGATTTTTATTAAAATGAGGGTTACAAGTTCACTTTTGGACTGGAAGCAAGATTGCCTTTACAAGAAGTCGCCTAACCAGCATGGTATTGAGGGGGAAGACCTGTTTGTTTGTTTGCATTGCAATTATTTTAATGGATGGGGAAAAAAATGGTTTAAAGGCAAAGGCTAGTATATTACTGGAAATTATAAGACAGAGATGAGCTTTAAGTTATAACTTTAAAAAAAATTCAGTTGGGAATGAACTAAGGAACTGCCTGGATTGCATTCTCGTAGCAATGCCTGAAACTATATGATTGTCAGTGTCCAGCAAAGGATTCTCATCTCATTGGAAGTTACCTGTCATTGGAAACCTGAGAGACTGAGACATGAAGGATTGACCTGGCTACATTTTTCTCCATGTCAAAGCTCCATTGGTGAGAACCTCCAGGCACCTATGGGACTGTCTTCATGCAAGAGTGCTCCAGATTAACAGCATTGAAACCTTGCAAATTTTATCCTTTTCTTTAATAAATGTAATGATATGGTAGGTGGTAACTGCTGGGCTGCTCAAATCCCAAAGGGAAACTCGAACAAGCTATCATAGTGATTGTAATTTGTATTTTATGAGAAGATATCTGAAGTAAACAGAAAAAATGAAAAATTTAAAAACTAAATTTAAACATTCATTAAAAACACAAGATAACATTTACACTATTAACAGAGCTTCTCAAATGTTTTCCAAAATGATTTTTGTTTAATTAACTCTGGGTTAAACATCCCTTTCAGGCAACAGTCCTCATAGATTTTAAACTATAAAAGTTCCAGTAATATTTCACAAAATCCACTGTTGATATAGGGAAAGCCTTACACAAGCTTTTAGCTCTGTGTCATTTTATCCTGGGACCAAACCTTGTCGCCAAAACCTTGCAGGCATTGATATTTTTCTCAGGGGCTAGCAGGAACTGTTTCTTTACAGATTTGTTTCAAGCACACCCTGCTTCAGATCTCATAAACACACTGACTGATACAGTCTTCAGTACCCTTTAAACATGCTTTCTCTTTCTCAACCTTAAGTCTATTGTTTTATATTTCTTTAGAAATCCCAATTGCGATTTTTCCATCGCAACCCACATATTTCTGTCAGATCATGTTGGGAGATATACATCGCCAGCCTTTTATAGGGATTTGTGCATGCATTTGGTCAAACCATACTGGAAACTGGCAGGAAGGCAGATAAGTCATTTCAATTTTTCAAAAATATGTTTTAAAAAGGTTTATTAGTTCATTATTGGGATCTTTCAGGTTCTGATTGAATCTCTCATCTCGTTTGGAATACTTTATTCTGGTAGGGTTTAGACATGCTCCCCACATTCAGGGTACTAGCGGGAGATTCTGCTGGAATGAAGGGAGAGATGCAATCAGAGTCCCCAGGGGGGAGACGGAGGGTGGTGGGGGCGTGGTGCCCCCTGGATGTGGCACATTGGCAGTTTCAGCCTGTGCTCCCTGGCATTGCCCAAGGGACAAAGTGTGCATGACCAGGAAGCATCTTAGTACTGCCCATTGGGCATCAGGCAGTGTCAAGGGGCTGGGTTAATTGTGGGCAGGGCCTGGGCGTAATCAGTAGTGGTGGGGAGTCCTGCTGCCACTCTGCATTGGGTCAGTCTGGGATGGAGGGAGGGCAGTGATTGAGGCAGGCTGGGTGAGACAGACCACTGGGGGATGGGGCTGCCTCCTGGGGGGTTCGGCTGAGGGATGGGCTGTGCATCGCAGTGCTCTGGGATGGCAGGGACGGGCCAGAGCTGGCGCTGTTGTGGGGTGACATGATTGGGCTGGGGGGGGTTGCCAGGCTGGCCAGCAAATGGGGTACCTGATAGATCAGGACCACTGCGCACAGGCAGAGTTCCAGAACTGTCAGATTCTGGCGTGTCTCTCTGGGTTTTCAATGAGAATCATGACTGCGAACTCTGCAGTGTATGGAGGGTGTAGATTCAGGTGAGAATCTGAATTAACAAAACAGTTGGGATTTAGAACAGTTTTCCCAGTGCTTTTGGAAGAATTGCCCCCTACATTTTTCGGCACGGTGGCACAATGGTTAGCACAGCTGCCCCACAGTGCCAGGGACCCACGTTCAATTCCCAGCTTGGGTCATTGTCTGTGTGGAGTTTGCATGTTGTCCCTATATCTGCATGGATTTCCTCCAGGTGCTCCAGGTTTCTCCCACAGTCCAAAGATATGGGGGTTAGGTGGATTGGCCATGTTAAATTGCCCCTTAGTGTTAGGGGGCTAGCTAGGATAAATGCATGGAGTTACGGGATAAGGTCTGGGTGGGATTGTGGCCAGTGCAGACTCGATGGGCCAAATAGCCTTCTTCTCCATTGTAAAGTTCTATGATTCTCAGAATTTGCAAGGCTTTCGTGGTCATTTTTGGCCACTACTCTTGAGTAGGAAAAAGCTTAATATTTGCCTTTATTTCATATATGATCTCCTACAATTGTACATGTTCTTTTTGAAATACATGAGTTCATGTCAAGTCACTTTGCTTATTTTCCTCATGCAAATTTCCATTCATGCTGCTCTTTGTTCCCATCTTAGGCCTGAACCATTTCCACTTTGAGTGCTTTTGCAACTACCTCCTTTTTAAAGTATTGAAGCTTGCAATCTGTCATCAGTCTAATCAAATTAGTCACAAACATATACAAACACACAAAAGCCCGATGCACTGCATACCACAGTAATGTTGGGAAGATATTGAAAAATATGATATTTCATTACAAAGTCTATTCGCTAAGGCCCATCTCCACAGAGACTTCTATTTATTTGTTTGCGTGTGCTCTGGACAATTTTAAAAGGATACTTAAACATTGAGATTGCAATTGTGTGTTAACCAGTTATTGCAACCGGCTTAAAGACGAAACCTTATTTTATACTAAATCAACCTCTGAGTTTATTGAAAGGAGGCTGGTTAAATTTCCTTTCTGAGTCTTACAGTAGTGAAGGTAAATAATTGGCAATTTTGATGAGTGAATTAAATGTTTAAGCTAATAGTGCAACCTGTGGAGTAGCGAGGTGAGGTAATTTGCCTACTCCTCCCATCCCAGTCATAACACTTGTTTAATAATATCAACAATGAAGACCATGTGATTGCAGTAGACAGAGGGGAACTGGTGGATGTGGTGTTTTTAGATTTCCAGAAGGCGTTTGATGAGATGTCTCACAAAAGGTTGCTGCAAAAGATTAGGGTGCAGGGAGTTGGGGGTAAGGTATTAGCGTGGATGGAGGATTGGTTGTTTAATAGGAAACAGAGAGTTGGAAACAATGGATGCTATTCTGGTTGGCAGTTGGTGACTAATGGAGTGCCGCAGGGATCGGTGCTGGGGCCTCAACTATTTACCATTTATATAAACAATCTGGAGGAGGGAGCTGAGTGTAGGATAACGAAATTTGCTGATGACACAAAGATGAGTGGAAAAGAAAATTGCGTGGAAGGCACAGGAAGTCTGCAGAGAGATCTGAATTGCAGTTGGATAAATGGCTGAGTGAGTGGGCGAGACTTGGCAAATGGAGTATAACATTAGCAAATGTGATGTTATCTACTTTGGTAGAAATAAGAGTAGGAGGGATTATCATTTAAAGGGTGAAAAGCTGCAGCATGCTACAGTGCAGAGGGACCTGGGGGTCCTTGTGCACAAATCGCAAAAACCCAGTCTGCAGGTGCAGCAGGTGATCAAGAAGGTGAATGGAATGTTGGCTTTCTTAGCGAAGGAGATAGAATATAAAAGCAAGGAGGTCTTGCTGTAACTGTACAGGGTGCTGGTGAGGCCTCAACTGGAGTACTGTGTGCAGTTTTGGTCGCTGCATTTGTGAAAGGATATATTGGCCTTGGAGGGAATACAGAGAAGGTTCACTAGGCTGATACTGGAGATGAGGAGGCTAGCCTATGAGGAGAGATTGAATAGACAGGGTCTGTACTTGTTGGAATTTAGAAGGCTAAGGGGGGATCTTACAGAGACATATAAGATAATGAAGGGGCTCAACAGAGTAGAGGTAGAGAGATTCTTCCCACTTAGAAAGGATAGCAGAATTAGAGGGCATAGCCTCAAAATAAGTGGGGAGGGGACAGTTTAGATTGGAGTTGAGGAGCAACTTCTTCACTCAAAGGGTTGAATCTCTGGAATTCTCTGCCCATTGAAGTGGTGGAGGCTACCTCGCTGAATATATTTAAGTTACTGGTAGATAGGTTTCTGATAGACAAGGAAATTAAGGGTTATGGGGAGAAAGCAGGTAAGTGGAACTTCAGATCAGCCATAATCTTGTTGAATGGCGAGACAGGCTTGAAGGGCTAGATGGCCTACTCCTGCTCCTATTTCTTATGTTCTTATGATGATAACTATATGAACACAATTCTAGGACATGTAAAAACACAGTGTGTTGAAATTGTGCTTAGCAAATGACAAAAATAATTTATCCAATAATGACTGAATTGATGTTGGCAAGCATCTTTCCCACTTGGCTGTAAAGAGAAACATTTAATTTGCTCACAAATAATTTATATTTCAAGGCTATCCAGGTAAGGGTCCTGTTGTGTACCATTGAACTGAATTGACAGCTAAAGCATGCTATATAAGGAGAGTAAGCTGGATATTACTATATGTCACTGGGCAGAATGAGTGGAGGATTGGCAGGTGCTCACCTCTATATTCAGCATAATCATGCTGTCATAGAGTCATACAGGGCAGAAGGAGGCCGTTTGGCCCATTGAGTCCTCACTGACCAAATCCCACCCTATCCCCATAACACCATGTATTTAACCTACCTAGTCCCCCTAACTGCTAAGGGCAATTATAGCATGGCCAATCAACCTAATTTGCACATCTTTAAACTGTGGGAGGAAATCAAAACACCTCGAGAAAACCCATGTAGACACAGGGAGAATGTGCAAACTCCATCCAGACAGTGACCTGAGGTTGGAATTGAACATTGGTCCTTGGTACTGAGGCAGCAGTACTAATCATTGTGCCATCGTTCTGCTACCCAATGCTAATTGTCTGCATGCCCTCCACTCCTGCAATCTCCAGTGACTGCACCTCAAAAGGGAGCGAAGATCCGGATCACAGGCACACCAACCCTTGTCTTTGTCCCCTTCTGGTGATTCTGTCTCCTGTGGGGACAGAATGATGTGGAGATGCTGGTATTGGACTGGGGTAAGCACAGTAAAAAGTTTCATGATGCCAGGTTAAAGTCCAACAGGTACATTTGGCAGCACTAGCTTTTGGAGCTCCAAGCTTCTTCTTCAGGTGAGGACTTGTGTCTACAAACAAGGCACGTAAAGACACAAACTCAATTTACAAGGTAGTGATTGGAATGTGAGTCTTTAGAGGTAATCAAGTCTTAAAGATATAGACAATGTGAATGAAGAGAGGGTTAAGCACAGGTTAAAGAGATATATATTGTCTCCAGCCAGGACAGTTAACCTCACGATGCTCCATTTCTCCAGCATCCACCCTACACACATTAAAGAAGCCATCCCCTACAGACCAGCCCTCTGTATACACAGGATCTGCTCAGATGCAAAGGAAAGCAACAGACACCTCCAGACACTGGAAGATGCCCTTATAAGAACAGGATATGGCATGTCACTCATCGATCCACAGTTCCAATGTGCCACAATGAAAAACCGTACCAACCTCCTCAGAAGACAAACACGGGATGGCAGACAGAGTATCCTTCGTCATCCAGTACTTCCCCAGAGTGGAGAAGCTACAACATCTTCGCAGGAGCCTTCAACAAATCATTGATGAAGTCAAATATCTCGCCAAGACCATCCCCACATCCTCACTTCTTGCCTTCAAATAACTGCACAACCACAAACAGACCATTGTCAACAGCAAACTACCAGCCTTCAGGAGAACAGTGACCACGACATCCCACAACTCTGCCACAGCAATCTCTGCAAGACATGCCAGATCATCGACAAGGATGCCATCATCTCATAGAATCATAGAATACATTTAATGCAGATGGAGACCACTCGGCCCATTGAACCTGCGCTGACCACAATCCCACCCAGGCCCTGTTCACGCAACCCACACACCTATCCTGCTAATCCTATTGACTCTGGGGTCAATTTAACATGGCCAATCAACCTAACCATAATTTTGCATGAGAACGTTATCCACCAAGTACACGGTACATATTCTTGCAACTCGACCAACGTTGTCTACCTGATATGCTGCAGGAAAGGATGTCCTGAGGCATGGTACATTCGGGAGACCATGCAAACGCTTCAACAAAGGATGAATGAACACTGCTGAACAATCACCAGGCAAGACTGTTCTCCTCCTGGTGGGGAACATTTCAGCAGGCATTCGGCCTCTGATCTTCGGGTAAGTGCTCCCCAAGGCGGCCTTCATGACAAATGACAGCACAGAGTAACTCAGCAGAGACTGATAGCCAAGTTCCGCACACATGAGGATGGGCTGAACCAGGATCTTGGCTTCATGTCACAATATCTGTAACCCACATGATCCTGGGCTTGTAAAATCTCACTAACTGTCCCAGCTGGAGACAGTACACATCTCTTTAATGTGTGCTTAACCCTGTTTTCACTCACATTGTCTGTACCTTTAAGACTTGATTACCTGTAAAGACTTGTATTCTGATCATTATTTTGTAAATTGAGTTTGTGTCTTCATATGCCCTGTTTGTGAACTGATGAAGAAGCAGCAAGTGCTCTAAAAGCTAGTGGCTTTTGCTATCAAATAAACCTGTTGGATTTTAAGCTGGTGTTGTGAGACTTCTTACTTTGTTTATCCCAGTCCAATGGCAGCATCTCCACATCCAGTAACCTGGCCAGATCTGCATCTGAAAAACAAGAAGCTGTCTTTCTAGAGACCATTTCTTCTTTCAGTACCTGCCTGTTTGTCCATCCTTTGAGTATTTATAGAGCTTCCCTTGCTAAGACAGGTAAGCTGCAGACAGTTCGAGTGAATCATGTACCTGTTAGAAATCCAGCAAGTTTAATTCAATTTGCCTTGTTACCATGAAGGAGAAGGCAAGTCAGCACTTGCAGGTGTGCTGATAGAGCTAGGGGGAAGCGGATGGAATTTGTGCCTCTGATGATCAGGGTTAGGGGAGAGAGTTACGTTGGTTGGCTTTCGGGGCCAGGAGGGGTAATGAGGGGGCCATGTGCCGGGGATATGGAGCAAGAGGTAGGTGTATAAGGAGGTCGGTAATATTGGGGAGGAATGTCTGCAATGTCCATGAGGGGGGGAGGCTGGCCTGTGGGGGTTCTGTTAGCAGAGCTGCTTTCATTTCCGTATTTCCTGTGCATGTGCAGTTCATGGCTCTGATCTCAGCTGCAAATTGTCTAGCGAATTAGGCCCCATCCACTGCCTCCAGCAGCTAGAAACAGTCTAGTCCATATTTTCAAAGACTAGGTGCATAAAGTTGGGAGTTAAATCTTTCCTGAAAAATGGATCAGCAATTCTCCCATTTTCATGCTAGCTGGACACAGAAAACAATCTTGTAAAGTTTTGCCCAATATATACTCAGAAATCTCAAGTCTATTTCACAATTAGTGAGGTTAGGTCATCATTCCATTTTTCCAATTTTTATTCATTGCTCAAACTCAAATAGAAAATGCACATTGTCAAAAGGAGATGATCATGGTAAAATTTTCCAGACAGTTTTGGTTTGTTACCTCAGTGTACGATAAAACTTCCATATGCAAAACAAAAGAAGAATTGGTTGCCAAACTACTTAATTTATGGAAGTAATTTCCATAATGGTGAACTTGCAGTTCTGTTATACAAAATCTGAACGTTTATTAATGTCCTGGAGGAATCAAATTTGTGTAGCATCTCCTGAATACTTGGAGAATATTATATAATGTGCAGTTAACAGCCAGAGGCATGATTATCACAAATGATAACTTTGTCCATGGATAGAATAACAAATAACAAAATGTTTGTCTGATACTCATCCTGATAACCTCTTTAGAAGATGCTATTTGTAATGAAGAGTTGTGTTTTGTTTCTAGTTTTTCCAAGTCTGTGCAGTTTGTAGCTCCGATCTGAGCTGCTGGCTGTCTGGTGAATTAGGCCCCACTCACTGCCTCTTGTGGTTAGAAATGGGCTTGCCCATATTTTGAAAGACTAAGTGCATAAAATTGGGAGTGGAAACTTGCCTGAAGTACAGATCAGCAACTCTCCTGTTTTCACACTAGCTGGACACTTTAAAAAAAAAACTAGTAAAATTCTGCCCTTTGTTTTATTTTTATTCATTGATGGGACATGGGCATCGCTGGCTGGCCAGCATTTATTGTCCATTGCCCTTAGAGGGCAGTTGAGGGTCAACCACATTGCTGCGGTTCTGGAATCACATGTAGGCCAGACCAGGTAAGGAAGGGCAGATTTCCTTTTCTAAAGGACATTAATGAACCAGATGTATTTTTCCGACAAATGACAATGGTTTCATGGTCATCAGTAGATTCTTAATTCCTGGTTTTTTTTTTATTGAATTCAAATTCCAGTAGCTGCTGTGGCCTGGAACATCAGCTGAGTTTCTGGATTAATAGCCTCGTGATAATACCACAAAGCCATCACCTTCCTTATCATTTCTAGGTTTCCTGATGCATTAGTGTGTGCAGGCTGTGTGGAGTTTGCACATTCTACTGGTGTCTGCGTGTGTTTCCCCTGGGTGCTCTGATTTCCTCTCATAGTCCAAAGATGTACAAGTTATGGCCATGCTAGAATTGTCCCTTAGTGTTCTGAGATGCGCAGGTTAGAGAGATTAGCGGGTAAAATATGTAGGGATATGGAGGTAGAGCCTGGGTGGGATTGTGGTCATTGCAGGCTCGAAGGGCCAAATGGCCTCGTTTTGCACTGTAGGATGTCTATGATTTTGTGATTCTAGGCATGAATTAATTTCAACCCCAAAACTCAAACTAAAACTCCAAACATGCAATTTGATGGAGTTTGAAGGTAGGAAAACAAGTGAAGGAAATCATAGAATCATCATAGAATCCCTACAATTCAGAAGGAGGCCATTTGGCCTATCAAATCTGCACCAACTCCAATCCCACCCAGGTCCTATCCCCATTTGTAGAAAATTATATCAAAATTGTAGAATTGGGTCCAGATATTCAACGGCAGAATTCGTTTTAGTGGCACTCAGCCAGATGTGCTCCTGAGTGCTGAACAGGCCCACAGGGACATAGAGCAAGAAGCTTGCTGATGAAACAAAGAAATCTATGGAGGCTTACCCATAAGGTCAGCAGCACGTTTCCTCTTGGATTCAACGTCAAAAGTGATTCAAATGATCTAAACAATGCAGGCAAGGCTCATCCAGGAGATTACAATGCATAGGATCCATGGTGATTTGGCTGCTTGGATTCAGAATTGGCTTTCCCATAGAAGTCAGGGAGGAGTGGGAGAAGGGTGTTTTTCTGGCGGGAGGTCCGTGTCATGACCAGTGATGTTCTGCAGGGATTTGTGTTGGGATGTCTGCTGTTAGTACTATATATATAAATGACTTGAATGAAAATGCAGATGGCTGGCTTAGTAAGTTTGTAGACAACTCAAAGATAGGTAGAGTTGTGGGTAGTGTCGAAGGTTGTCAAAGGATACAGTGGGATACAGGTCAGCTGCAGATATGGACACAGAATGACAGATGGAATTTAATCCAGGTAAGTGTGAGGTGGTGCCCTTTGGGAGATCAAATGTTAAGTATACAACAGTACTGATCTATAGAGAGACCTTGGGGTTCAAGTCCATAGTTCCCTGAAAGTGGCCACACAAGTAGATAGGGTGGTAAAGAAAGCATGTGGCACGCTTGCCATTATTGGTTGGAGCATTGAGTACAAGAATCAGGATGCTATATTACAGCTTTGTACAACTTTGGTTAGGCCATACTTAAGATAATTATGTTCAATTCTAGTTAAAATTTTACAGAAACGATGTGGAGGCTTTGGAGAGGGTACAGAAGAGGTTTACCAGGATGCTGCCTGGTTTAGAAGGTATGAATTATAAGGAGGTGCTGGACAAACTAGAGTTGTTTTCTCTGAAGAGTCGGAGGCTCAGGAGAGACCTGATAGAAATAATTATCAGAGGCAGAGATAGGATTGGCAACCAGAATCTTTTTCCGAAAGTTGAAATGTCTAATAAGAGGGACATGCACTTAAGGTGAGAAGGGAAAAGCTCAAAGGAGATATGAGGGGCAAGTTTTTTTTAGAGATGGTAGGTGTCTGGAATGCACTGCCAGGGCTGGTGGTGCAGGCAGATACGATAGGATGTTTAAGGGACTTTCAGATAAGCACATAAATACGTAAGAAACAGAGGGAGATGAGCAAAGGGCAGGCAGAAGGCATTAGTTTAATTTGGTGTCATGTTCAGTACAACAGCATGGGCCAAAGGGATTGTTCCTGCGCTGTACTGTTCTATGTTCTAAGGTATGCAAATAGTACTTTCACCTACATCCTGGTGAGCATTTCATTCCAGCTAAGGTAAATGCATGGGATTATGGAGATAGGACCTAGGCGAGAATGTGGTTGGAGCAGACTCGGGAGGCGGAACAGCCTCCTTCTGCACTGTAGGATTCTTTGATTTTCCAGAGCTTGCCTGAATATTGGAAAGTTTAGGTACCATAAAACCTGTTCAATCCTTAGAACGCACAGCACCCGCAGTTTATATCCTAAAACTGGATTGGACTGTAAAAATTTTTGGGGCTAAAAATTGGCAATTAATAGAGGAACTCAAATAGATAGATACAACATTTCTAAAATTAAAGACCTCTATGTCAATTAACTGGAGGATTACTTTATACCAAGATGGACCTTCATCGCGTTTACCAGCGTTTGGAATTGGATGAAGACTCACAGGGCCCATTTTACCATTTTAATTCGTGCTGGGTGGACTTGAATCTGGGAGTGTTTCAGATCTGAATTTTAGACCAGTTCTCAGGCATTTCCATATGCATTCTGTCTACAAAAATATTGGTAATTTCAAATTGCACTGCACAAGCCTATGAGTAGGGCTTAATGCACTCAAAACCCTGCAGCTCCGATTTGGTGCCTTCAATTACACATGCACAGAAAAAAATGATCGAATGTGGCTAATAACATTACTGACACCCTTGTCCCCTTCACCCTTCCCACACAGACTAATCACGGGCTCCACCATCCCTTCCCCTCCCACTGATCTCAGGCAGAGTGATCCACCCTGCCTCCCTCCCCTCCCACCACCAACTCAGGCAGAATGGCAGCGGACCCCCTTTCCCTTCCACTGATCTCAGGCAGGATGGCAATAGACGCCCCCCCCCCCCTTCCCTCTCACTGAACTCAGGCAGCATACCGCCCTCCCCCCCACCTCTTCTCCCCCGAATTGATGTCAGGCAGAAAGACAGCAGACCCCCCTTCCTTACACTAATCTCAGGCAAAGTGGCAGCAGACCCACCTTCTTCCCACCCCCTCCACCCCCGCCCCACCAATCTCAAGCAGAGAGCCATTGGATGCTAGGCACTTACCTCCTCACTAATTGGAGTGCCCAAATCAGACTTATGTGGAGCACATCTGTTTTATGCTGATTCTGGGTGGGTGAATGTGATGGCAAAGGAAAAAGTGCCAGGAAAGTTGACATACAGCCCATTAAACTCATTCTGGGCGTGATCCCGATTGCAGCCATTTTCTGGCTTTGGAAAAGGGGAAACCAGTTTGGAGGTGGGCGCACATCGCATTACTCGCCTCATGCTGACTTTACCAAGTTTTCAGACCCGAAAACAGGCGCAACACGATGGTAAAATCAGGCCCACAGAAGTTGGTAACCATCAACACTCAATAGTTTATACCTATATACATACCTGCCTTTTGACCTCTCATCAGCCTGTGCTTTTTTCCAGTGTACTATACAAAGTCTACTACAAAACATGTAGTGGTTTATCTTGATGATGCTTTAATTACAAGAGCCACACCTGAAGAACATAGAACAAATTTGGAGGAAACAAGTGCTCGGCTGAAACAGAAGAAATGTACTTTCCAGGCAGACAAAGTTACCTATTTAGGGTTTAGAGTAGATGCAAAAGGGTTGCATTGCTTGGAAGACAAAGTTAGAAACCATACATAGGGGGTCTGCAACCAACAAATATCTCTAAATTAATGTCATTTCTCAGAATGGTGAAGTATTATGGTAGATTTTTACAAAACATATCTACTTTGCCTCACTCCACCAGCTGTTAAAGAAACATTAGAAAGAAGCAGTAAGAAAAATCAAACACTCTGCAGTCGTCAGCATTATTGGTGCACTATGATCCAACCAAGCCCTTGGTGATAATTTGTAATGCATTGCCATATGGAGTGGGAGCAGTTTGTCCCACAGAATGCCTGATGGAGCAGAAAGGCCAATTGCCCTTGCCTCAAGGATATTGTCAGATGCAGAAAAGAAATATTCCCAGGTAGAAAAGGGAAGCTTGGCGGTCACCTCTGCAGTCAAAAAGTTTCATTAGTACATTTGTGGTTGGTATTTTACAATAGTTTCAAACCATAAAAAACTGTTGGTCTTATTCAGAGAAGATAAGCCAATGCCATCTATTGCTTTGGCAGGAATTCAGAGGTGGGCTCTCTTTCTTGGCTGTGCATAATAATATTTTTCAGCATTGCCCAGCATCACAGATATCAAATGCAGATATGCTTGGCTGGTTTCTCCTGCCACAGAGAGTGGCACCACTGCTTGGGCAAGAAATAGTGCAGGCACTGCTTGTGGCGGAGACTTTGCTGATCTTAGCAAAACTTAGGAGGATGTGGACAGAAAAAAATCCAGTATTGTTGAAGGTGAAGAAAATGATCATGCAATGATGGTAATATGAGAAATCAGAGCTGTTTAAGCTCTTCCAACTAAGGAAGATGGAGATAACCTGTGAAGAAGACGGAGTGCTTTGTGAGGAAAGGGGGTGCTATTATGATTATAGTTCTGCCCCAACAAAGACATTTCTTGTTGAAAGAGCTGAATCACTCATATCAGGGTCGAAGCAGAATGAAAGCAATAGCCAGAAATTGCATGCATTGGCCAGGCCTGAATAGAGATATACAAAGGATGGTTAGTTAATGCCTTAGATGTCAAATTCAACAGGCTTTGTCACTGCTGGCTCATGTGTGTCCTTGGAAGTGGCCAGGCAGATCCTGGGCAAGAATATGCATTGACTTTTCAGAACCATTTATGAGCGATATGGTTCTAATATTCCACATATTCAAAGTGTCCAATTGATGAAGTCCATACCAGCAACTGCCACCACTGATCAATTGAGAAAAGTCTTTGCTATTCATGATATCTTGGAGGATTTAGTATAAAACAATAGTACTCCATTCACAGCGGAGGAATTTCAGAAATTTGTAAGATCAATTGGTAATTGCCATGTTAGGTCAGCCATGTTATCACCCAGCATCAAACGGGTTAGCGGAATGCACTGTGCAAACTTTCAACACTTCAATGAAGAAACAAGTCAACAGGTTTCTGCCTTTACATATTGCCAGGTTTTTGCAGTCTTATATCACCACACCAAATGTGATCACAGAGGTCATATCAGCTGAATTGTCAATGGAATGCTGTTTAGGATACATTTGGATATGACAATATTAGGTTTGGCTGGGAGGAAACTTCTCAGAAAGAAAATCATGACTCAAGAAAGAATGGCAGAGTTTTCCAAGTTGAGGATTTAGTTATGGTCAGAAATCTGTTAGCAGGACCAGCTTGGGTGGCTGATAAGATTGCGGAAAGTACAGGACCAGTCTCCTATGTCATAGAGATACAAGGATGTCATATCAACAAGCACATAGATAACCTGAGGAGGAGAGTAGTGCCTGATACAAGGGATCAAGAGGAGACCCCAGAAGTGAATTTGGTTCCAGCAGGATTGGATACAGGGATTCCGGGTGTAAGTGCGGAGCAGGAGTAACAAATGGTTTCAGTAATTGAGGAAAGAGCAGCTACTGAGGAAGAACTAAACCCTGGATTGATGAGTTCGCTTTTCACTTTGACCCCACCTGATTTTTCATTACCAGATGAACCTAGTTCAGAAATGCGATGCTCTGCCAGAGTTTGGAATTTACCAGATTGAGTAAATTTTTGACAAGTTGTCTTGGAAGTGTCCCTGTGTTCTTTTTGAAAATTATTGCTCACGTTAATGATGTTTTCTTCTTGTTTCCTCCTTAGGTGACTTCAGGAATTAGGAAAAGAAAGAGTGTGATAGCATATCCCCTTCATGGGGGCATTCCTTAAGGACCACGTGGTTGGGCTGGATCCTGTGGAATGTTAAGGTGGAAGCTGAGCCAATCAAGTGCGAGGACTCGTATCCTGGGTCGGGGGACGATCTGCAGTTGGAGCCAGGAAGGAATAGTGCACAGTCACATATGTATTCTAGCTGACCCTGTTTATAAATATAGTTATTTGTTCATTGGCAAGAAAGCCTCTTGTTCTTTAGCCTCTTCAAGTCACTGTTGATTTATTAGAAATACAACATGGTTTCATATTATACAACACTCATTCATGTTGGCTTGATATCAACAGTGAATAAAATGTAATCATATTAATAATGATAGCTTGGAACACTCTTATCTTGGCAATTAAAGCTCATGTCTTAATCTTCATCAGGAGCTTTGGGCAAATTGCCGGAGGATGACTCAGTCACTCCGAGGGTGTACCATTTATAGCTCTCATGTTGTAGAAAGACAGTTGGGTTTCTTGCTAGTGACTTAACCCAAGTCAGCAAGAACACATGGTGAGACAGGCATGGGGAGAGCTGGCGTGGGAATCTGCAGGACACACATGTTCTGTTCAGCTGGGCACAGATGTTGTACCTTGGGCGTCTTTGAAAAACAGGACAATACTTGAGGATTAGTAAAAAATGTGTAACGTAGTGGAAGACGTTCTAGTGCATTGTGCATGCTTCCATTAAGATTAGAGGAGCTTGTCTTTAGTGTGTGTTGCATGATGTCACAATGATAACTTCACTTGTGGAAAACATTACCAGCCACATGTAGGACTATGTGTGGAAATCAAGCAAATGCATGCTGGCCTTCACCAATGGCTTGCATGCCTGAATACATCATTTCAAATAGGATGCATTACTCCCTAACCTTGGCCTCATCTTGTTTTAATGTTTCTCTCAGTCAAATGTACTTGGAGACAAGTGGCAGTGAATTCCCATGTCATTAAAACATGTTGGTTGACAATATCAATGCTTATCCTCTTCTAATTTCCATTCAATGGAATCCTATGTATTAAAGTTTCATTAGTTGTGAAATGTATTCTTCAAAGAAAGATATATACAGTATCATGTGTCAGCATTATCAGAATGATCCAAAGCTAATATATCTAAAAGTTTTGTTTGGAGCCATTAGCTTTGTGGTATTATTGGCCAGTGAGAATGTCCAAAAACAATTTAGAACATGATAACATTGTTCCTCATCTGGTATCATTTTCTTCAGAACTCCACTTGCCTTCAATACTTTTTATTTCTAATATGCTTCTGTCTTTGTCAATTTGGAGAAATGAGTGAGACCCAAGACTCGCTGCATAAAAGATATGTGCCTAAAGTAACATTTGTAACCAGTGAGGGATGTTTGGTATTGCTGCTTCTGGAGAATTTGCAATTGCTAATTCAACTGAAGGCTTGGTTAATTTTAATCTCCTTAGCACAAGTGGCAGAATCAGTGGTAAATGAACCCAAAATCCTATATAGAATTAATAGAATACCTCAGGCTGATTCACCATCTGCTTCTCACAGTAGTCAGAGCTCCAATGGGTATTCTTGATCTCATAGCCGTTACTGTTTAATATGCCTCCTTCAACTATAGTGAGAATGGACAGCCACAAAATTTGGCATAATTATTGTGCGACATCACAGAAACAGAGGTTGCATGATTTGATGCTTGTTGTTCAAGACCAAGTGAGCATTAATAAAATGGAAACCATTCTTAATGGCTTAAGAAAGTTGTGAAATCAGGAAATTCATGACAGGCCACATGTGAGGTATTATTGATATCCTGATTGATATCCTGAATTAGAAGGCTTTCATGCATGTCATGGTGGCACAGTGGTTAGCTCTGCTGCCTCGTAGCACTAAGGTCCCAGGTTCAATTTCAGCCTTAGGTCACTGTATGAAGTTTGCACATTCTCTCCGTGTCTGCATGGGTTTCCTTTGGGTGCTCTTGTTTCCTCCCATAGTCCAAAGGTGTGCAGGTTAAGTGGATTGGCCATGGTAACTTGCCCCTTAGCATCAGAGCAATGAGCAGGGTAAATATGTGGGGCTTAAGGGGATAGGACCTGGGTAGGATTGTTGTCAGTGAAGGTTTGATGCACTGTAGTGATTCTATGCAGAAAAACTGATATTTCCTGACTCAGGTCCATGGAAAGTGTATTGCCCCAGAGAAAAAATAGCCTTGTTGGCTTAGTGGTGCATATAAAACTGACACATTGACTTGACAAATTTCATGATTGGTGGCTTATGAAGACCAGCATATCACATAAAAACTTAACACTGCAACCACCTTCACATAGAGTGGAGATGCTGGCATTTGACTGGGATGGGCACAATAAAAAGCCTCACAACATCAGATTAAAGGCCAACAGGTTCATCTGGCATCATGAGCTTTTAGAATGCTCCAACTCCCGTGACTTTGGATTCCGGTTCAGCCAAGGCTTCCGGGGTGGAGACCATGCTCTCACTGACTTCTTGCTCAAAATGGGCATAGACTTTAACCAGGTGTTGTGAGTCTTTTTATTGCACCTTTACATTGCAGAACTGTCCCTCTGATAGATATCAAATGGAGATCTGAATTGAGAATGCCTCCCAGCCTGGTGAATGTCTCCTTCATGAAGCACTGATAATGAATGAGGTCAATTCTGAAATACCCAGGCATGTGTGCCTTGGGCTCAGCACACAGCTTTTGGGATAAAGATGAACGGGTGCTTAATGCTTTCAGTATTTTTGCACCCACCTATCTTCTTTCCTCTGAAACTCTGCATACTGCCTGGCTTTTCTTTGGTGCAGGAACGATGGTCATCTTCTTGAAGCAGATAAGGACCTCAGATCACTGTAAGGAGAGGTTAAAGATGTCTGTGAATATCCCCATCAGCTGGTCCCCACAGGATCAGAGGATTGTTTGGATACCCCAACCGGGTCAGTCCCTTTCTGTGAGTTGACTTTCGAGAAGGCTGATTTGATGTCTGTGATGATGACCTTGGATTCTGGTTCGGCCAAGGCTTCCACAGTGGAGGGTATGCTGTCGCTGGCCTCTTGCTCAAAATGGGCATAGAACGCGTTGAGCTCATCGAGAAGGGGTGCCTGGGGCTGGCGATTTTACATGCCTTCATCTTGTAGCCTGTTATGTCTTGCAGACTTTGCCATAGTTGGCAGGGGTCAATGTGGCTAATCTGGGACTTTAGCTTGGTATGGTACTGTCTTTTGGCATCTTTGATTGATCTTCATAGAAATTTAAAATTATTTAATTGGATACGTTTCTTTTAATTTAGTTTCCTTTGTTTTGCCTCTTTTAAAGATGGATGAAAATTTTAATAGATTTTAAAATTGAGGATGCTGGGGCAAAGCAGTGTCTCCTCCTTTATCCAATTAGAAGGCAAGGCTGATCTCTAAAAGACAGAGCAGTTAATCCTTGCAGCAACCAAAAGAAAAAATGCTGGAAAATCTCCACAGGTCTCGCAGCATCTGTAAGGAGAGAAAAGAGCTGACGTTTTGAGTCCAGATGATCCTTTGTCAAAGCTGACAAAGCACCTTTTCCTCTGATTTCAGATCCCAGCATCCACAGAAATTTGCTTTTAATCCCAGCATCAGCCAATGTATCCGAGGTGTGCAGTGCTAATTGTCAGTGAGTTAAGAATTATTGACTTCAGTGAGTGATACAGCTTTTGCTGGGGGGGTGGAATGATGGCTTTATTTGAAATTTCAAGCTGTTGTGAGGTTATCGCATTTGCGTCGTACGTTTCCCAGAATGTTCCAAAAAGGTTTTTGGCATTTGTATATGGTATCTGTACTTTGGATGTTCCAGCCTGCTTGTCTTGTTCACCGAGGCACTCTCCTAGAACATATGGCCGTGTTCTTTGTTGAATGAGCCCAGCATAGCCGACCTGACAATTGTAGAATGGTAATACTTATGCCTTCAGGGCTAGAAACTAAAGCACAGGTTTTTTTGTTATGGATGTAAAATAGTGTATTTTATTGCTTTTAACTCTGCATCATTGTATTGAGGTCACTGCGAGACATTAATGGGAAAGGGAACAACATTATTCTTCTCTTGGAATCATTTTATGTCATTTATTTAGATATGTCATTAATTTGAGTAACAAATGGATGTTTTTGTGTTAACTTTCACTTGCATGTCTATTTGTTTTCTACAATGAGTATTACTAATGAGTGTGACCTTTCAGGATGTGTTTTTATACAGTGATTGATTCTCAGTCACCAGACTTGTAGAACCACAATTGCACTGAACAGCATTTGCAAGCAAATGGACTCTTTTAAATCAGTGTTCTGATAATAGTTTGCACAAAAGTGTTGTTACTCATAATTAAAGGAATATCATTCTGCATTGTTCAGTGTATCCAGGGAGTTGCTGTGATAATAATATAGGTACACAGTATTCTGAAAGCAACCAATTTTCCTACTCCCAATTTTAAAAAAATATTTTCTTTCTTCTTTACCTCTTTCTCATCATTGAACTGGGGGCAGAATTCTCCCAACCTGCCTGTGATGGGTTTGGTGGTAGGTTGGAACTGAGAGTCTGGCAGGTTCGATATACTCAGTAAGAGGTCTGGCAACACCAATTTTAAATCAAAGGCACAAACGCGAAAGCCAGCAGATTTACTATCAAATAAATTGGTTGGATTTAAAATTGGTGTTGCCAGACCTCTTACTGAGTTTACCCCCGTCCAACACGGCATTTCTACATCAGGGACGATATAGTCAGAAACCTGCTGTTATAAAATTCTTCCAGTAGTGGAATAATGGTGGATTGATTTTCCTGCTGGCAGGTGGTGTGAGTGCCATTTGCATCCCATGAATGCTCATTAAAATAGTTGCCTGCTGGCCTTCCAATCTTGCCAGTGGGAGATTACATCGCTGTCAAACCTGATTGCTAAAGACTGGTAGGCTCAAGTCCTCGGTTTACTAACTTGCACAAGCCAATCCTTCTTGAGAAGAGCCAAAAGTGAGTGTGGATCCAGTGGCCCAAGAAGTTTTATATGGATCCTCATTCAGGCAGGGACAAAGAAGGGCAAGGTGTCTGCACGTGCATCTGCAACAGGAGGCACCGTATACGGGCAAGGCCAGGGAGTACATGAGCATCTCATGAGTACATGAGATGTTGAGGAGCAGAGATACAGGCTGCGGAGACAACTAACAATACCAAGGGTCTATCATTCACAAGTCTCCTTTCCGTGAATGAATGAGGGGCTTTGTAGGGCAAGAGTGTGATTGTCCAGAGATCTGGTCTGTCACATATGCCACTTGCTCTGAGAAGACCTGATACCACGTTGGCTCAGAAGCTTCCCCCAGTTGGTGATCTTGAAGGTGCCGACAGCACTTACTTTCTTTGTCTTTATCTTTTTCCATGGAACAACTGGGGCCCTATACAGCTCTTCACAGTCAGCAACACATTGCTACATTCAGAGGTAGCCAATGCCTTTTTGCAGGAGAGCCCAATACTGTGAATTTTACACTGTTGAGAATGACCAAGCTCAGAGATTCAGGGTTCTGCTCTGGGTTCCCATTAGTACAAGGAGCAATAGGCTGTAATCATGTGGGGCTATATGGGCTCCATGGCAGCAACCCTTGATGTTCTTCGACCACAAGAGCTTCCACTCTGTTAACTTCAAAAGCACATCCTGCCTGTTTGCATGGGGTTCTCTGGGAGTTGCCTTGACTCCTATACCCTCAATCAGTCCGATATCCTCAGTCAGTCTAATATCCTCAGTCATTCCCATTTCCTCAGTCGCTAAAAGATGCCTGGGATCGTTGGGGGGTGGGGAGGGGTTCTGGGTGAGAAAGTTTACTGGAACAATTGCTGATGGACAAGGGCTACCGACTTGAACACTGGTTTGTGACTCCAGTACTTTGCACTCAGACTTCAATCAAAGAAAAGTACAACATTGCTCACACCACCACATGCTGCCTCAGAGCAGACCATTGGACTGCTGAAGGTATGATTCAGATACGTGACGCATTCAGGTGGCTCTCTGTGATACTAACCAAAAAGGGTTTGTTGCGTCATTGCAGTTTGCTACGTCCTTCACAATCTGGCAATACAGAGAGGGTGAACTGGAGGACGGGGAATCTCCTTGGAAAATAAAGTTCAGGAAACCGAAGGATCTGCTGAGGGACAACAGGAGCACCATGATGTCATGGAGGAGGGAGGCATGGGAGCTGTGCCCATGATGCCCTCATAGCTGTAAGATGTCACAAAATGGCTCAGAGGGCTGGAATAGATGTCAAGATGTCTCTTGACATCTATTCCAGCCCTCTGAGCCATTTTGTGACTTTAGAGGGAATAGTAAGCCATCATTGAGAGGATAGATCCTGCATTCACATTTTGATCTTAAGTAATCACGAGTCATTAGAGTTGGACCTTAGCTGTGGTCCTTTGTATCCTGATAAAGTGTTCACTCTGTCAGTTTAAAGTCCAGCAAGGAAGATCAGCAAGTGGAGACTGGATATTTCCCATACCATGTAATGATGCAAACAAACACAGCTGCAAAGAAGTGCAGAGCAGTGTCAGGCTCCCATCCTATAGCGCATGTCATAGTTTGGGACACTGTGAGTTAACCCCGACATGCAGAAAGTCACTTACCTTATGAACCTCATCAGCTATTGCTATCCCTTGCAGACTAATGACTGGAAACGCAGCCACCACAAACTCCGAATAGATATTACACACATCTCCCTTACAGCACAAGGGTACGGTACCAAGTGGCTCTGAGACTGGCATTACACCGAATGGTAATCTCAAAAGGAGACACTCCATGTGAGAAAGGTTGAATGTCAGAATAAGAGGATTGCAAAACATTCAAACCAAAATGCTTTCATCTTACTATTACATTCACAAATCCATGGAATGATTTTCAAGAAGTTAAATGATGTCCTCTGTAAGGTCAAGGCCTGGAAGGTATGAAGCACCCTCCCATGATGGCCTCAGGGCACTTGTATGTTGAAGCCTGAACATCAGACAGAATGTGGAAGGACTCCTCCATCATGCTCTGATCTGATGAGTGTCTGCTGAAGATCTGCCTGATGTTTCACTGCCTCCCTTTGCATGTCCACCTGTTTTTGCCATCTCTTTCTGTTAGGTATTAACCGATAGTTACCACAAAGAAGAGTATGAAATGCCTCACTAGTGGGTTGTAGTAAAACACAATACAGATTTATTAAGAAGGTGTTGCTTATTCCTGGTCGAAGATGGAACAGCCACAAAAGCCTCCAAATCCCTCTGCTTACATCACTACAGATCATGTTATAACAGAAGAGACTACTTTAAAATACATAACATCCCCTTGCTCACACTTGTTATGTACAAATTTGGCCTGTATGGTTACAAAGGAAAGCAGTGCGATGAGGGGATGAAGCAAAGGTTTGGTGAAATGCACATTCTGTATGTATGGTGTGCCATGCCAAGAAGGGATGGAAAATGGAATTCGAGCAACGAGATGGGATGGTGGTATTGTAAAAGTCTTGTTGAGAGAGTGAATGTTGATATGTGTTTTCTGTGACTGAATGTGTGAATCCTGTGAAGAGATTAGCAATCTGAGTACATGATGCCATGTTGAGAGTTTGATAGCGGAGGGAATTGAGAAAGGTCTTATCCTGGTGGAGTAGATGAGACCATTCATCCAGTCCTTGCACAGGACGACACTTCATGGGTAGGTGACAGCCATGCTGAGCTCCTAGACAATAGCCTCTGAGGCCAGAGAGGTGAGCTTGGTATGCTTCTTTGAGTTATCCCTGGGGCAGGGGACAGGCCAGTGGGCCTGGACTCCCTGAATGTGTGCCTTGAGGATCCTGTTGCTGAAAGCTGGTGCTGTCTTCTTCCCATTGCTTGTCCCAATCTTCAAATTGGTCAAATGGGCAGATAAGTGGCAGATGGAATTTAACCCTGAAAAGTGAGAGATGATACATTTTGGAAGGAGTAATTTGACAAGAAAGTACTCGATCCATGGTAGGACACTAGCAAGTTCTGATGAACAAAGGGCCCTTGGTGTGTTTGTCCATAGATCTCTGAAAGTAGAAGGGCATGTTAGAAAGGTGGTGAGAAAGGCATATAGAAACTTACTTTCATCAATCGAAGCATAGATTGCAAAAGCAGGGAAGTTATGAATGGGTGAATCAGCTGCTGGCCCATCAGGAGGGCAGAGAGGAGCTTGCCTTTGCATAATTAATGAAGTTCCAAAAACAAAACATGGTATGAGTCTCATCATTCTGGTTGGTGGAACAAGTGCTATTGGAGTCGCCACGAATGGAGTCATTCCAAAATGTGAGAATTTCCCTTGGCTATTTGTTTTCCCCATTTCTTCTCTCAAATCTCATGTCAAGCTGTCTCATTCTCCATCTTGTTTAGCAGGGCCTTTTCAGCTCCCTCACTCCTATCCAATTAATGCCTTTGCCTTTTCCACTTAACCTTGCAAATGTTCATCCCCTTCGCGTATCTATCCAATAGTCATCTGAAAGATTTTATTGGGTATATTTTCACACTCCTTATAGGCTGGGCTTAACAGTCTGCTGCAGACAAGGATTTTCTTCATCTAGACACAGCTTTCTTTTACCAATTATTTTAAATCTGTGTCTGCTGCTTACTGACCCTTCTGCCACTGGAACAGTTTATCCTTATTCACTCTACCAAAACACTCCATGATTTTGAACAGCTCTGTTAAATCTCCCCTTAATCTTCTCTTCTCGAGGAGGGAATGACCTTATCTGTTCTAGTCTTTGCACTTAACATAAATCTCACATCCTTGCGATTATTCCAGCAAATCTTATTTGCATTCTCTCTGAGGTTTTGCCATTTTCCTGATGTGTGATTCCCAGAATTGGGCATAGTACTCAAATAAGGATATAACTGGTATTTTATAAAGGTTTAGTATAACTTCCGTGATTTTTATACTCTATTTCTCTGTATATAAAGCCAAGGATCCCATGTGCTTTTCTAAAAACCTGCTTTCCCAAACTTGTCTTGCCACCTTTAATAATGTCTGTATATCCTCAGATAGCTTTGATTCTTCCATCTTCTTTATTATTTATTTTTTATTTTCATTATTTATTAATGTCACAAGTAGGCTTACATTAAAATGCAGTGAAGTTATTGTGAATATTCCCTTTGTTATTGCACCAGTTTATATTCCCTCTCTCCATACCTCCCCCCAAAATTCATCACTGTACGCTTCTATTAATTGTGCTTTGTCTGCCAGTCTATCTCCTCCTAAGTCAATTACTATCTCTACACTTACCGCTACATTCAAGTTTTGGGTCATCTATAATTATGCCCTGTATACACAAGACCAGGACATTAATATGTATCAGAAAGAGCAGTGCACCAAATATTGATGTTGTGGGTTTTGAAATATACCCGAGACCGCCATCCACGACTTTCTTGAATGCTGGGACATTTTGTGCTGTGCCACCAGCCTGCTACTACTTCCCACAAGTTTCAAGCAGGCCCTATTTCCTGCAGGCGAGGTCTAGCAGTTAAAATCCTTTGTGCAGCCAAGGTAAAGTAACTAGCCTTGCTTCTTCGCCATCTATCCATACCATCTGAATTAAAATTGGAGTTATTATGGTGTTTGTAGAATTTTGTGTGGTTATAAAAAAATGAAATTATATTAACAGTTGAACTGGGAATGTTTTGATGTGTTTCTGTGATAAAGTATACTTTCAGGCACACAAAGTGGAATTGAGGAGCTGTTGGATATGCATACGTTTGTGGAATATGATTGCAGTAACTTCCTTTTTTGTTAGAATACAAGTTGGAAGCAGTATGACAAAATAATGAATTAAGGAAAAGAAAATTAATGACTTAGCTTTACACTTTGATTTGATATTTGAAGGAGGGAGAATAAGATTAAAGTATAAATGGAAATCAAAACAAGTGATAAATGTGATAGTGCAAATGTCATTGATTTTTATGTCTTTCAAAATGTTAAATACAACCACATTAAACATAGATAGATCTGTGTCATATTTCTGCAGATGTCCATGCAAAGATTTACTTGGCTTGAATGATACTTTTTTTTAAAAGAATATTTAACTTCAATTATGACAATCTCAAAGATTTGTCAATTATGTTTTTCCAGAAACCAATAGGGGGCAGTAGTTATTTGATGTACTAAAAGCTTGCTGGAGAATTTAATTCCTTAAACATTGCCAAATTTTTTATATGTCCCTTGTTTTTCTTTCATAAGATGTACATATTTAACTATCTAAAATTTAGCAGCTTTTGTAACTGTACAGCAAATTTACACTAGATTGATTTTTGAAGTTCACGAAAGAGTAAACAGTCACAATGGACTCATCCAGACTATAGGTGAGAATAATTGAGGTTAAGGATTGCAAACCTATTCTCAATGTAAACATATTTGTATTTAAACAAACTGGAAACATGTACTTGTGTCTGAACCAGCTGTTATATTCACCCCCAATCTCCTGAAAACTCAATTTTTTAAAAATAAAACACATTGTTTCAGACAAGTGCCTGCTGTTTAGCAATTGAAGAACATACTTAAACAAACCACTGAGAACTAAAGCATTAGTAAAATATTTAATAAGCTTGATATGGAGTGCATACTCTTCTCCACACATTATTTAACCTGTTTTGGTTCACTTAATAGAAGTTTTACTTCTGAGTTCAGCCTCACCCCAGGACTTGAGCACGTTATGAAGGCTAATGTTTTTACTGCAGGTGCTGTTCTATGGGTGGAGCATTAAACCAAGACTAACATGTTTCCATAATGATGCTATTCAGTGAAAAAGAACCAGTTCTTCCAGTGTCCTGGAGAACATCCCGTAGCTTGTGGGATTATGGCTGCCAGATCTAACTACCAAATAAATCATTGCAGGTCGAAGTACCTCCATGTATGTGAATTGCTCTGCAAGCTTTCTTAAACTTGCATTGTAAATATAAACTTTTTCTGAATAACCTGAGCAAGGGATATATTGATGAGAGCTCAAGTTTAGAGGCAACTTGCATTGGATCTAACACTTTGTGAGGAATCTATTTCTTCAAGGACTATAAATTAACCATTTTTGTAAGTGAAATAAACAATTAAACTGTTGCTCTGATTTGTGGAGTACTGGGGCTATCCTATCTTGGTCATAACTTATTATAATAACACATTGGATAGTGTGCATTAACTGCTATGAGCATTAGTATCAATAGCTTTATGCGACTTGATATGGCAACTGATGCAAATCATGCTTTACCTCAACACCTTTCATAGCCAACAACAGTTTCCATAAATAGGTTTAATCTTTCATGAAATAAAATCTATGCCCTTATATATTTGTTAGTGTATCTAAGAATGGGCGTCACAGTGGCAGAGTGGTTAGCACTGCTGCCTCACAGCACCAGGCACCCAGATCCAATTTCTGGCTTGGATCAGTGTCTGTGTGGAGTTTGCATGTTCTCCCTGTGTCTGTGTGGGTTTCCTCTGGGTGTTTTGGTTTCCTCCCACAGTCCAAAAGATGTGCTCGCTGGGTGGATTGGCCATGCTAAGTTTGCTGCCTCAGAGTACCCAAACAGGTGCTAGGGTGTGGTGACTGGGAGATTTTCCCAGTAACCTCATGGTGGTGTCAATGTAAGCTTTTGTGACACTAATATATTAAATCTACACTTAAAAAAAAATCATGGAGAATGAGGGTGTATGTCACATTTTCATATTTTTGCTAAAGTGGATAAAAAAAAGCTCCAATCCAATGCCTACACAGTAAATTACATGGTTAGGTTTACATTAGAGACTAGTGCATTGTATCAGTAAGCTACAGCAAGATACGGAAGGTATAATATTAAGACTTGCATGAATTATAGTTTGGTAGAAATGAAATCCTCAAACTGGAACTGTTTGGATAAATGTGAAGATCACCAAACTGTAATTGTGCAATCCTATCAAAATGGATCAGAAATATGATTAGAAGCACATCTTTTCACCAACATTTAGATGTCTTTAATACCAGGTCATTACGCCAGATTGGGAGTGCAGTGAAATTGCTGCAATAGTAAAATTGGTCACTTGGGAAGTGGTGTAGCTTTATCTATAAAAGATGAAATCAATCTGATTTGAGAGGGAGGATGTTGGTGAGAGAGCACTTGCCATGGATTTGATGCACATGGGGCTGGGGTTGGCCGCAAGATTAATGTTGATTACTGGCACTTATTATTGGTCTCTAGGAAGATCTAAACTAGGAACACTTTAAAGAAGTAGCAGAAGAGTGCAATATTATTATCATAAGAGACTTAAACTATGTTTCTGTTAAGTGGTCCAGTATAAGATATAGCAAAACTCATGAGGATTGCTTGTGGATTGTTTCCATACTTATTATGTTAGGACCAGTGCCAGGGATTACAATAGATTTAATATTTCTCAGTGATTTGGGATTATATTAGGTTGGACAATAAATGCTGGCCTGGCCAGTGAAGCCTACACCTCATGAATGAATTAAAAAAAAAATATTGGGCCCAATGCTCCAGAAACAATTTTAAGTGTTGAGTTCGCATAAAAACAGGAGTAGATCATGCTGTCTTTTTCAGTGGGAGTTTCAAAATGAATCTCTCACACTCTGTGCACTGCAGAGTGCAGCAGTGTGAATCCTGTGGAAAATCAATGGATGAGGTGGGACCTATTCCTGTTGGAGAGGCCAGTTCTGTGGTGCTGCGTGGGCATGTGCCTGTCTGTCAGTGCCGAGATCAATGCATACACAATGGCCCTTGTCTGCTGGCCTCCCAAATGCTGGTTCAGCTTGATCGCTGGCTAGCCCTGTGACTCTCACATTGCCAGCTGTGCGACCTTCCATGGCCTGGTCGCAGGTCCGCCAGATGTGCTTACTTCAACATATCAGTACTTCCACATTCATAGCTAATTTCACGAGGGCTAAGTTTTACTTTAGAAGGCAGTTTTTGGGGTAGACGCATTGGATTATTTCTGTTTTGGAATGATAGCTGCTGGGATGAATTTGTTATCATAAGAATAAAAAAAGGGTTTAAGTTTGAGAGAAATCTCGATGGCTAAGGAAGGTTTTCATAAAAAGCTTAATCTAAGGAAAACATGTATGCAGAACCAAAGCTACAATTATTCAATGATATGGACAATGATATAAGATCAGAATTGTAAATACTAAGGCAGCATTTCGGAAAAAGCTGCGCAGACAGTTGTAGTGGCAAGTCTTTTTGAATTCTGTTAAGATGTAAGAACAATCAAGGACCACACCGATCCTCTGAATGTTTTGTCAGAGCAGCCTTTGTATGAAGATAACGAAATGGCTGATGAGCAAAGTAGATATTTGTATTTGTTTTCGTGCATGAAGATGGCAGTATAGATAATGGATATGCAGCTAAAATTGCTTCAGTAGAAGCAACTACAGAGATGGTTTTAGCTATGATTAATGTTCTTCCAGGTTGATTTTGTTGTATAATGCAATTGCATTTATCCCGGAGAATGTGAGAAGTGTAAGCAGACAGAGCACAGACAAATTGACCCTAATGTTGAGTGGTTGAGATGTGTAAACGTGATGGGATGCAGCCCTGCCTGCTTCATCTTTTTAATGTCACAGCATATGTGTCATTTAGTTCCAGCAGGTTCCATATTGGGAGCCAATCCAAGTGACAGCTTTTCTCCTCATTGAAAGTTCTTCAGAAGAAACTACAATTAGGAAGCCTGCATTTGGATTAATGGTAACCTGATGGAGAGGGAAGAGTATCCTTATATGAAAGTGCATTTGACATATTGAAGTTTTCAATCTGGAATGGTGTCTTATTAGGTGGGGAGCGAGGCCAATCACAGAACATGCAGAGAAATAGATTAGCTTGATGAGCTGGGAGGAAATTCTTGTTCCTTTTAGGGCCACAAGCTGTACTGTAAAGATACTTGCGTTTTTCCATGAAGCAACCTACATAAATGATTCCTGAAGCCCATGAAACCCGAATGGGCAAAGTTGAAACAGGATGATTAATCAAATCTGAATCACAACATCTCATTATAATATTTAAATGATCAACTTTCTCTCAAAAAGCATGCTATGTTCTCTACCCCATGTCCCACCTCTTTTAGAACCAGAATAGAGCCAGTTGGGGCCAGTTTTGAGATCTTGAGAAATTTTCACACTGCACGTGAACCTAACCCAGCCATTTTTGCTGGTTAAGATATCCTTAGAATTCAATCTTTTTTTTGGAATGTAATTTCTGTTAAAGCTTGTTTTAAAGGAATTGTTTGTCATGGATAGTTGCAGACTCAGTTATGAACCCAAAACAGAAGTGACTTGTATGTTATTTGAAAGTTATTTTTCTGAGAAAATGAGTAGCAAACTTGATTTAAACAATAAATAATTGGAACCCATTATGTTGAGTAGTTTTGATTTCTTGCTGGCTGGCCACTCAGTAATAAGGCTCAATGGACACCAAGAAAATGGGCAATTTGTTTTTAAAAAAGCAATGTCATGCGGATATTCAGCTGGTGAACTGCTGTGGAAAGGTGTGAAAAATAGAAGACTTGCAGAGAAAGAGGGCTGAATTTTCCTTTGCGCTTATGCACCTTTTAACATGTATGTCTGACCTATGAGTGACTCTGACATTTTTGTCTTAAGATACAGATCACAAAATAATACAGTGCAGAAGAGGCCCTTTGTCCTATTGTGTCTGCACCAAAGCATGAAATGTCCTGACATGCCCACCTACTCCCACTTGCCAGCACTTGGCCCATAGCCTTGAATATTATGGCATGCCAAATACTCATATACCCTCCCAGGCAGTATATTCCAGACTGCCACCACCTGAGTAAAACAGATTTTACTCAAATCCCCCCTAAATCTCCTATCTCTTGCTTTTAACTTGAGTTCCCTCATAACTGACCCTTCAATTTAAGGGGAAGAACTGCTCCCTATCCATCCTGTCCCTCATAATCTTAAATACCTCAATCAGGTTGCTCCTCGGTCTTTTCTGTCCAACGAAAACAAACCAAGCCTCTCTTCATAACTTAAATGTTCCATCCCAGGCAGTATCCTGGTAAATCTCCTGTACACCCCCTCCAAGTGTTGGATCAGTGCATTCTCTGAGTTGGACAACTGAGGAGTCTGGGTATGGATGTGGGTGGATTGGAAAGCCCACAACAGTTCTCGAACAGCAATCCAGCTCCCAACATTGTTTAAAGGCCCCTTACACATCAGCCTTTGTTGCGATATCACTCAAAGAATATACTAATGAGTAAGTAACAGGATGTAAACTATGTGACAAACAGACATTGTTCTTGGTATCTTTTAGTTCAGCTAGCAGCATATGATTTGGAGGAATTACAGATGTTCTTTCTCATTAACAATAGATGTTGAATCTTTGTAGTAAATGCTGTATTATATCTTCAACTGAACTGAACCCATGTTTAGTTTGTCTGTCCTGTATGAGATTGGTAAACTTGTATTAAGCAAATATAGAAGTAGAACATGGTGAGCACCAATGACTTTTCTTAGACAAGATGATGAATGTTTGAACATTACAGAAAAAGCCACTGATTAGACTTCCTGCTTTATAAAGGTTATGTACGCATTGAAGACCCTCAAGGCAGAGTCCATCTACACACAATGATTCAGAGCAGTGAAAATCTGATTTGTTGGGTAGCTGGACTAGTGGTGAATCAGGCAAACTAATTTTTGAATTGAATGGTCCAAGCTACAGAACCTGTGTGATGAATCAATTCTACACAAAAACAGACAACATGTGAAACAGGGAAAAAAAAAACACAGACTTCAGTCAGCAAACATAGAAAAGGGGAAAGCAAAAACCAAACACTCAACTGCTTGCTTTGCCAAATCTCTCGACAGAATAGAGAAGTTACAAATACCTGGATAACATTCTTAAAACTCAGAAAACATCAGGAAGATGACCACCAAATTCCCCAGAATGCATTGGATGGCAACAGATGCCATACCAAATCAAGGCTTTATAATTAAAGGATAGAGCGCTGCCTTTCAGATTTATTCAACACAGAATTGGATAAACAAGCTGTGACATTCAAGATAGTCATGATGTAGAGATACCGGTGTTGGACTGGGGTAAACACAGTAAGAAGTCTCACAACACCAGGTTAAGTCCAACAGGTTTATTTGGTAGCCCAAAAAATACTAGCTTTCAGAGCGCTGCCCCTTCATCAGGTGAGTGGAGTTCTGCTCACAAAGAGGGCATGTAAAGATACAAACTCAATTTACAAAATAATGTTGAAATGTGAGTCTTTACAGGTAATCAAGTCTTAAAGGTGCAGACAATGTGAGTGGAAAGAGTGTTAAGGACAGGTTAAAGAGATGGGTATTGTCTCCAGACAGGATAATTAGTGAGATTTTGCAAGTCCAAGCCATCTTGCAAGCCCATGGATAAACTCTCAATGCTCCACTTCTCCAGCTTCCACCAAAAAAAGTTAAAGAAGCTATCATTTACGGACAAGCCCTCCGTATACTCAGGTGAGGTGTTCGTCTTCATCAATGACATGTTGAAGGCTCCAAAGAAGATGTCACAGCTTCTCCGTTCCAAGGAAGTACTAGACAATGAAGGGTACTCTGTCTGCCATGTCCCGTGTTTGCCTTCTGAGGAGGTTAGTGTGGTTTTTCGCTGTGGTGCATCAGAACTGTCGATCGATGAGTCGAGCACCATATCTTGTTCTTATGAGGGCATCTTTCAGCATCTGGAGGTTTCTGTTGCAATTCTCCTCATCTGAGCAGATCTTATATATCCAGAGGGCTTATCTGTAGGAGATGGCTTATTTAACATGTTTAGGGTGGAAGCTGGAGAAGTGGAGCATTGTGCAGTTATCAGTGGGCTTGCAAGCTTGCCTGGGCTTGCAAAAATCTCACTAACTGTCTTGTTGGGAGACAATACACATCTCTTTAACCTGTGCTTAACGCTCTGCCCACTCGCATTGTCTATATCTTTAAGACTTCATTATCCGTAAAGACTTGCATTTCAACCATTATTTTGTAAGTCAAGTTTGTGTCTTTATATGCCCTGTTTGTGAATAGAACTCCCACTCACCTGATGAAGGGCAGTGCTCTGAAAGCTAGTGGCTTTTGCTGCCAAATAAACCTGTTGGAATTTAACCTGGTGTTGTGAGACATTTTACATTGAAGGTAGCCATTGGTAATACAGGTTTGCACAGAGTCAGCCCTTTGGGTCTGTAGTGGAGAAATAGAAGGAGCATGCCAAGCTGTGGAACATGTTGGAGGATGAGCTTTTTGTGAAGGTGAATACACTGCTTAGAGCTGATGGCTCACATGCAACAACCACAAGAATCAATTGATCAGTTCATCAGCGAGAGTTGTGATAAAGACAGGCACTGTGATTCCTCAGAAGCTGGGTTGCCTGCTGAATAATGGAACTGGTTAAGTTTCATTGCCAATTGAAGCTCTCTGAAAAATAGAGTTTGATTCCCAGTATGGGTCACTGTCTGTTTGGAACTTGCATGTTCTCCCCATGTCTGCATGGTTTTTTTCTGGGTGCTCTGCTTCCCTCCCACAGTTCAAAGACATGCTGGTTAGGTGCATTGGCCATGTTACATTCTCTCTCAGTGTACCAAAACAGGCTCCGGCGTGTGGCGACTAGGGATTTTAAAAATTAAACTTTAAAGTTTATTTACGAGTCAAAGTAAGACTTACATTACCTGCAATGAAGTTGCTGTGAAACTCTCGTAGTTGCCACACTATGGTGTCTGTTTGGGTCAATGAATCTAACCAGCATGCCTTTCAGACTGAGGGAGAAAACCAGAGCACTTGGAGGAAACCCACATAGACACAGGGAGAATGTGCAAGCTCCACACAGATAGTGACCCAAGCTGGGAATTGAACCTGGGTCCCTGGCGCTATGAGGCAGTGGCGCTAACCACTGTGCCACCATGCTGCCCTTGTAACTACATTACAGTGTGAATGTGAGCCTACTTGTGACTAATAAACAAATAACTTTACTACAGTATTGGCACAGTCGCCAGGATGCAGAAAGCAAGTTATAGGAGGAGTATGGTCTCCTGGACCCATTGTGAAGCTGTGTTGTATTCCAAGATCTTTGTAAGCTATGCAGTGTAAAATGACATTGTGTGGTTTGGCCTTTCACTACTGGATAATACCATCGAGAGAATGGGCTGGAGACCCCTTGTAAGTGCAGGCATATACACATGGTTAGCAAAAAGATAGGCCAGGGTGAAAGTTCTTCAATTGGTAAAAGAACAGGTTCTCCACATTATGAGCATGAAACAATGTTTAGATGAAGTCAAATGGTTAGAAGCTTTTGTTACTTTCAACATCATGTGCAGAAAGAAAATAGTAAACACACATGAATGACTGAAGTCAACATGAGATTAAGTGTGAATATCTTACCATTCAGAATCCTGAAGGATGCATATCTAGATCTTTGGAAGTCAGTGGGAATAATTTTATGAGGAAAGTATTACATCTCTAGCTAGCTTTGAGTTTTTGGACGAGAACAAATTTAATATCTTACACACTTAGACAAAGAAAAGATGGACTGGACCATTTCTAGCCACTAAAGGAAGAGGGCAGGGCTTAACTCACCAAGAAGGTTGTTGCAGCAGCAGAGGGAGCCATTGCGCAAATGCACATATGCAATGGCAACCAGCAGAGAACTGACAGGTCTGAGAGAGAGACTTGTCAAGTCTCTGTTGCTGCAGACAGCCTCAATAAACCCCACAAGCTATCCTGGAGGCCCATAGCTGATCGTGAGTGCCCCCCCAATCTGGAAATATTGCCCCTGCCCCTTCTGCCTAGACTAATTGCCTATACTCCTGCCCCAATTCGGCCTTTCAGACTGATCACCACCCCCCCCCACAACTGATTGCATTGCAGAGTGTGAGTGGAGACCCCTCCACCCACCGATCACAATGCAAAGTGAAAGCGGTCGCCCCTCCCTATCTGGTTGGCACGTGCTTGGCCTGGCCCTGCCATGCCTGGCTCTGCTCCTCCTCAGGCCTCATCCTGGCCTGGCTCCACACTTTTGAGTATTATTAGTATATTAGTAGAGAAATGGTGCTGGGAAAATTGATGGCATTGAATCCCCAGGATTGATAATTGACATTCCAGATTACTTAAGGAAGTGGTTCTAGAAATAATTAGTGGTCATCTTCCAGGATTCCATAGACTCTAGAACAATCCTTGATTGGAGGGTAGCTAATACCATTTTAACATTCGAAAAGAGAGGTCGAGAGAATTATAGATCAGTAAGCTTAATGTCGGTAATGGGGAAAATTCTCGAATCCATTATTAAGGAATTTATAGCATTTAGAAAGCAGTCGCAAGATCAGACAGAGTCAGCATTGATTTATGAAGGGGAAATCATACTTGACGAATCTGTTAGAATTCTTTGAAGATGTAGCAAATAGAATTGACAAGAGGGAACCAGTGGAATATTTGGATTTTTAGAAAGCATTTGTCAAAGTTCAATACAAGAGATTATTGTTCAAGATTAAAATGCATGGGATTGGGTGGAAGTGTATTTGAGCTGGATACAAAACTGGTTGGAAGAGAGGAAACAAACAGTGGGAATTAATGGATGCTTTTCAAATAGGTCAACAGTAACTAGTGGTGTGCCATAGACATTAGTGCTGGAATTCCAGCTATTCACAATAGATATTAATAATTTGGATGAGGGAACAGAATATAACATCTCAAAGTTTGCAGGTGATATCAAGTTGGGTGGAAGGGTGAACTATGACATGGATGCAGAGATCCTCCAGAATGATCTGGATAGATTGAGTGTGTGGACTAATCAATGGCAGATGCAGCATAATTTGGATAAATTTCAGGTTATTCACTTTGGAAGCAAAAGCAAGAAGGCAGATACTATCTGAATAGGCGTAATTTGGGAGAGGGGAGTGTGCAGAGAGACTTGGGTGTCCTTGTGCGTCAGTCGCTGAAGATAAGCATGCATGTGCAGCAGGTGGTAAAGAAGGCAAATAGTATTTGGCCTTCATTGTCAGATGTTTTGAGATCTGTATTTGCAATCATACAAAGCCTTGGTTAAAACACACCTGAGTATTCTGTGCAAATTTAGAATCCTTTTCTAAGAAAGAATGTTCTTGCTCTTGAGGGAGTGCAGCAAAGGTTTACCAGGCTGATTCTGGTGATAGCGGGTCTGATGTTTGAGGAGAGATTAACTAGGTTAGGATTGTTTTTGCTGGAGGGGGTATCTCACAGAGGCTTATAAAATTCTAACAGGACTAGAAAGGATAAATGTAGAGAGAATATTCTCAATGATGGAGGTATCCAAAACTAATGGTCACAGCCTGAGGATTCAGGGTAGACCATTTAGGATGGAAGCGAGGAGACACTCCTTCATCCAAAGAGTAGTGAGTCTGTGGAATTCATTATCATAGGAAGTAGCTGATCCCAAAAGTGATAGATATGAGACTTGGGGTGAATGGGATCAAAGGTTATGGGGAAAAAGCAGGATTAGATATTGAGTTGAATGATCAGCCATGATCATACTAAATGGCAGAGCTGATTGAAAGGGCCAAATGTTTCTGTGTTTCTATGTTCAGGCCCCACTGATAGACACCCACGTCCCCCCATTAATCACGACACAGAGTCACAGTGGGCCCCCTACCTACCAGATTGGCTCCTTCAGGCTCTGCTCCAACCTGACCCCACCCACCAGGCCTCATTACCCAGAAACACTCCGTCCTCAGGTCCTACCCTCGGCACTACCCAGTGGGCAGTGCTAGTATGCCAGGCTGGCACTGCCCAAAGTGCACCTCCTTGTCCTTGGCCTCTGAGGTGGCCCCAATGGCCTCTGGCCCTACCAGCTAGGCCATCACAACTGCTTCCCGTTCATATGGACCAGCTGTTTTCCTTGCCGGATAGAATCTCTCCTGGCGAGGTCACAAAGCCAAATGAAACCAGACAATTGTGTCCCAGACTCATTAATTCTGTTCAACTGAAGATTTAAATAAATTTAAATAACATATTTAACCTTCATCCAGTAAATGGCTAAACACGCCAAATGCCTGAGAGGCGAGAAATCGGACGCTTGATTCCTCGGCTCTTGTGTGATTTTACTGGCTTACTATTGCACTCTACTTCTCTGTCTTTCATTTTTATCTTTGTTTAGAATCATAGAATCCCTACAGCACAGAAAGAGTCCATTTGGCCCATTGAGTCTGTGCCGACCACAATCCCACCTGGGCACTATTCCCGTAGCCCTACATATTTACCTTCCTAACCCCATGATACTATGATCAATTTAGCTTGGCCAATCAATCTAACGCACGTATCTTTGGACTGTGGGTGGAAACCGGAGCACGTGGAAGAAACTCACGCAGAGATGAGAAAAATATACAAACTCCACACACACACTGACCAAGGTCAGAATTGAACTCAGATTCCTGATACGCTGAGGCAGCAATGCTAATCACTGTGCCATCCACGTTGCCACACTCTTTTATGTCTCCCACCTCAATTTCCCACCCCAAGACCTGGAAATCCCTTCCCCACAGTACTAGCTAATACTCCTTGAAGGATATTGGTCCTGGTCCTGCCAAGGTGCAATCTGTCCAGCTTGTAGAGCTCTTACCTTCCCCAGAATCAGTCCCAATATAACAGGAATCCATTACTCCCCCTCCAATCCATCCCTCCAGCCATGCATCCATTCTCCTATTGCTGCTATTGTTAGCATCTGGCACTGGAAGTAACCTTGAGTTCACTACCATTGCTTGTCCCTGGAACCAAGGAGGCAACATAACATCCTGGTGTCATGTTTGCAGCTGCAGAAACATCTATCTGTTTCTCTTATGACAGAATCCGATGTCACTATTGTTCTGCCCTTTTTTTCCCCTTCCCCCCTCTGCAGCTAAGTCACTTGCGGTGCCATGGACTTGGGTCTTGCTGCATCCCTCTGTGAAACCACCTTCTCAATATACCTGGTAGGGAGGGAGATGGAGGAACATTCCACATGGCTGAGCTGTTTTGTTGTAACTTTCCCTTAAATTACTTCCTTTACTTTTACTTTGGTTGAGAGTGTATTAAGAAGACATTTACAGGAACATAGTTTTTCTCCAAGTTGGATGTCCAGCATGAATTTTAATCATTTCACTTGGCAGATGGATCTCAAGAAATCATTTATATTCAGGACAACAATCATGCTTTGAGAGATGATCCTTTGGTTTATCCATCCATCAGAATCTATTCCATCAGCATTTGGATTATGTAACACAAAATATCCCGGGATGTGTATGCATCGCTGATGATCTTGTGGTGATGGTTATCTTCTTCTTTGAATTTGGCCTGACATCTTCACTTACTGATGATAGTCACTTATCTCCAACAGCACAAAATGCCTGGTGAATGTGGGTCACATTAACTTTCTCAGTTCTCTCTATTAATGTACCAGGCTCCGTCCTGACTCAGGCAAACTCAAAGATGTAGGAGACTTATTTATTCTCAAGGACAAAGAGGATTGTGGAGATGCCTTGAATTTTTCATATTTAACGTTGCTGATTTAAATGATGATGTTTTAAAGAAGGATGTTCCATATGTTTGGCACTTGAGCAAGCGGTGTCAGGAGACACATGTGTTGTACAAGACTACAATCCAAAAAAAAAAGATCCTTAAGAGGCTGACATATTTCAAAAGGTCAGGAATACACATTCTGAAAGGTGGAAAACCCATTGCATTTTGTTCTAAAAGTCTTACACAAGAACAATCCAATTATTCAAATATAGAGGATGAGATACTTACTCTGGTATTCCATATTGCATGATTCCACATGTACCCATTTGCTGAAGAATTAATTGTTGAAGATGATCACAAGCCATTGGAAATGATTTGGTATAAATCGCTGAGAAATGCGTCATCTAGACTACAATGACTTCTGATGAAAAAATAGGGCTATGACTTTGAAGTCTCTTATGAAACTGTTGCAAAATGGTTACTCAGGCACACTGAGTAGATTAGACTAATTGTGGATGTCTTGCTAAACCTACAAGCAGACAACGTGGACATTGACGTAGAAGATGCACTTGAGGTTAATCAAGTCCTTGTTGATCAAGTCCTTGTCTGAGACCTTGAGAGTAAGTACATCTCATGCACCTTCAAGTTTGCCTGAGTCAGGACAGATTCTGGAACTTAAAGAAAGAGAACTGAAGAGTTTAATCTGAACCAAATTCAGCCGGCATTTTGTGCTGTTGGAGATGAGTAGCTACTATGAATGAATGCAGATTTCAGGGGTTTGCTGTGGCATAGTATTATTGTCGCTGGACTTGTAATCCAGAGACCCAGGGTAATGCTTTGGGGACCCAGATTTGAATCTCATCATTTCAGATGGTGAAGTTTGAATTCAATAATAATCTGGAATTAAAAGTCTACTGATGACCATGAAACTATTGTCAATTGTCGTAAAAATTTATCTGCTTCACTGATGTCTTTTAGGGAAGAAAATCTGCTGTCTTTACCTAGTCTGGGCTAAATGTGAGTCCAGAGTCATAGTAATTTGACTCTTAAATGGCTTCAGGGATGGGCAATAAATGTTAGCCCAGCCAGTGATGTCCATGTTCCATGAACAAATAAAGAAAAAGGTTGTTCTGATGAGTTTCGATCAACACAAGTGCAACAAATTTCAAGAGGAAACAGCAAATGATTCATAACTGAATGGATTATGGAGCTCCATCATAGAAGGTTGGCCTGATATGATACAAGAAATGCTGTTCACACTCAGATGTTTTTGGCCGTACAGAGACGAACTAGGTATTTTAAGATGCATGCTTTGCAAGAAGCTTGTACCCAAAGCTCTTCCCCGGACATATTAACACAGTTACCAGGGCACATGGTCATAAAATGAGCAATGGTATGCCAGGGACCTATAATGAGATTGAGCAAACAGTGAGGATATGTGAAGCAAGCCAGAGCGACCAGCCACAGCAACATAAAGAATCTTTGCATTCTCACAAAATTCCATCATATCCTTGATTTAAAATCACAACAGAGTTATTCGCTATCCGTGGAGATGGCTTTCCCCTGGTCACTGACTACTTTTCTAAATTTCCAGTCATCCATCAGTGCATCCGTGGTAGACACAAGGAATTCAATTTGCAATTTGTGCGGAGATCATATTGGGTACCAATGTCTAGTTTCCCAAGGATACAGACTCATGTGATCATGTATAAAAGAGTCAGGGAATTGCCAGACTCTGGTAATTATAAGAAAAGCATTGGAAAATATCCTGTACAATGTGACATTTAATCACTTTGGAGCGGGGAATTATTGGGGATACCCAACATGACTTTGAGATGAGCAGGTCCAATCTCAATGGCTTGATTGAGTTATTCGAGGAAGTACCTTTTAAATGGGGAGATTGTTTGTTGGACATTCTTTCCAAAGAAGTAATTGATGAAGTTTTTTTTTATATGCCATTAGAAGGAAAAGAGAAGGGAGAATTTGTTTTTGTACTACTCCCCAGCAGTACCATAGGCCATTATCTGTCAAGCTTATGTGCCATTGGGCTTTGATTTTACCCAAATGAGTTTCTCCCTTAACATCACAAGATCAGTTAGCGCAACGGGTAAGCCCAAGTGTGACGCATGAGCATCAGAGTATCACTTACCTGGCGGGTCTATACTGCTCTAGATGAAATTGCTCATAAAAAGTAATTGGGGCATTGTTGATTCTTCCAATACATGTTTGCCTTTATAAGTGTAGTTCATGTAAAGCAAATGGAATTTTAATTTGTATTGCTAGAGCAACAGTGTAGCATACAGGATATTGCTTAAGCAATGTATGAGTTTGCTGCATTTACACTTGTAATTGTGGGCTCAACTTTCTCATCAAGTAAATGATGGACTTCCAGTGCAATGGAAAGATCTTCAGTACAGTGGGAGGATGTACAAAAGACAAGTTTTGATACATTCACTACACAAACTACTTTGCCATTTATACAATAATATGAACTTTCAAAAACAAACCACTAATACTTAATGGAGAGATACAAAAAGTAATTGAAAAGGACAATGAAACATTGGTCTTTATTTTCAGACTCTGGAATACAAAGGGTTGGAGGTGTTACATTTAAGTAAAACTCTGATTAAGTCTTCACTTCGGATATCGCTTTCATTTCTGGGCACCATAATTCATGAAAGATATATTGGTCTTGGAATGGGTGCACTGTTAATTCACCAGAATGATACTGGGCAAAAAGGTCAAAACGGGAACAGGTTGCATAGATTAATCTTGAATTCCTTTGAATATAGAAGGTTAAAGGGTGGGATGACCAGGCTCATGTGATTTAAGTGGTTATAGGTGAGTGGGAATGGCCCTTGTCAAGGGAAAATAACCTTGAAATTACAACAGATTTGTTTAGGATGATATCAGAAAGCACCTTTGAAGCTAAGAGTGATGGAATGCTATGAAATGCTATGGAATGCTATGGCTGGAGCTCTACACCTCATCCACCGCAAAATCAATGCAGGCGAGGGTTTGACAACAGAAATGTCCATTGGGCAGGAATTTCTGGTCTTGCATGACCGAAGCTGTAAAATCCCGCGCAGTCTCTCTGAAAAAGCTATTAAGGCTAGGTCAAATAAAATTATTAAGACTGAGTTTGATACATTATTATTAGGCAAAGGTATGGACAGTTACAGAATCAAGATGGCTATTTGGAGTTAAGATACAGAAATGCCGTGATCTATTGGAACTGTGGAACAGGCTTTACCCACTCCTGTTTCTACATTCCTAAATATTATCATTATGAGGCTGACTATTCCTTTGCAAAGAGCAGGCCAGTAGAGGCTAAAGTCCACCCTCCCCATGTAAACATTTTATTCTTCGCATCACAAAACTACTTCTGTCCTGAATGAGGCCTTTCCATTGTCTACATAGAAACTCTGGACAAACCCAAAGTGGGTCTTTGTTGTCGCTGAATCATAATCTCCTACAGTGCAGAAGGAGGCCATTTGGCCCATTGAGTCTGTATTGACCACATACCCACCCGGGCTCTAGCTCCATTACCCCATGCATTTACCCTAGTTGGTCTTTCTAACGCTAAGGGGCAATTGGGCATGGCCAATCCACCTAACCTGTTTGGAAAAAACTGGAGCACCTGAAGGAAACCCTTGCAGACATGGGGAAAATGTGCAAACTCCACACACTGAAAGTGACCCAAGCCAAGAATTGAATCTAGATTATTACTATCGGCAGTATAAGTTATAGTTCCCTTTGAGATTTGGTTTTCTTGTGAATCTGTTTCAGGAGTACAGGATGAAAAGCTTCCACAGTATGTCTCTTATATTTTTCAACAAAACACAAGTTCTGTATCACCAGGTGACTTTTCAGCCAAGTGCTCCAATTTATAGTTTCCAGTTTGTATATACTGTGTTGCAATCAGCACCATTCAAGAATCCATTTGAAAGGATAAAAGCAAAATAAATAGGTTTCTCATAATGCTTATGACATTTTTGCAAAGATTTGCCAGCTTAATTAAGCAAGGTTTTAGACTGCAACTGTAAGTCTCTGCTTTGATGCTGAATGATAGGATATCCATCCACTCCATGAAGTCTGTACTGACCACAGTAATTTGTCCACAGTCTGATTACTGCAGTTTTTTTTGCTTAGCTACTAATGATACATTCACCTGCACTCTGGAATTTGTCCCTGTGGCCGCTATAGGCAACTTTGATGGAAGAATTTTGTTCTGGTTGCTTGGAGAAACAAACTAATAGCTTCTGATGTGCAGTTTTCATCAAAAGAACCTCCTTTGATTCAATGTGTTGCTTTGATCCTTTTAAAAAAAATCTCGATAGGTTTGAACATCATTCTGATCTAGGAAGCCTGATGTGTTTTGGTTTTCTGAATGTTCAGCTTTCATTCTATCAGATAGTGTTGTGACAAAAGTTATTTCCAATATTTGCGTAGAAGCTTCCAATTACTATTGTCATTCCTGGAACAAATTTCGTTGAGCTTCGAAGTTCATTGCAAAATTTGTAAGGAAATGTTGAGCACAAGAGGTATATAACTAGAGGCCACCCATGGACAACTTGTCAATATGTCTGGTTAGAAGACAACATTTTAAAGGAAGCATGTTTGGATACATCAAAGGCTGATTAGTGATATTGATCAGACTGTGTGGGATACTTTGATTTTTGCAAGCAAACACTACATTTAGTAATGTAGTACAGTGATCTCTCCTACATGGAGATTAACAAGGAAAGTCAGAACACCAGGAACATTAAAAAAAAAGTCTTATTAGCACTTTGTGCATCTACTTGGAGCGACCTACTCATTGTTGCCCAGAGATATGATCCTATGGTCAAGTACAAATCCAAAGCACTGGTTGAAATCCATACAATCCCTACAGTACAGATGGGGGCCATTTGGCCCATTGAGTCTGCACCAAGTATACAAGTGAGCACTCTATCCAGGCCCGTTCTCACCTGACCTATCCTAGTAAGCCCACCCAACCTGCCTGTCTTTAGACTATGGAAGGACACAGAGTACCTTGAGGAAACCCTTGCAGACACAAGGAGAATGTGCAAACAGACAGTCACCCAAAACTGGATTTGAAGTCAAGTCGCTAATTATCTAAGCCAGTAGTGCTAATCACTATGCTACCATGCCACCTCAGTATAAGTATAAACATCTGCTTCAAATGTTTATCTCAAAAGATATGGGGCCCTGGTCCTACTTGGGCAACAACAATAGCTCAGCAATTTTAACTGCTTAATTTGTGAACCACTGTTGAACCATCTGAACTTAATGAATCATTCATTCTCCATAAGTCAAATTAAAGGATCAAAACTGACTTGTTGCTGAGCTAAAACTTGCTTTTCAATGTAATGTCATCCAAAATGAAATTTGCTAACACCACCACCATTGGCAGAGCAGTTAATTGTTCATCTGAACGGCAAGTATTGATCAAATGAATCCAAATAGGCATGACAGCATTGGTAGATGCATAAAACAATGTAGTGGATGCAAATTGTCTTACGGCAAAGTGATATGATATAGAGGTTATTCCATTATAAATACTGACCTAGAAATGAATGGTGAGCAGATAAGTATTGCATTGTCTTTAGTATCAAGAGCAGAAAAATTAATAAATCTTGCCGTATGAACATACAATTTCAGAGCAGGAGTAGATCACTCAGCTCCTCAAGCCTGCTTTGCTATTCAAAAGTTTGTGGCTAATTAATTTTGATGCAAGCTAATATTTCCCAATTCCTTCTATATTCAAAGTAATTATTATCCTGAGGTACACAAATTCACCTTCTTTTTTTTTGATATACAGACTGGAATTTTACCGTTTGCCCACCACAGGAATTGGAGTAGGCAAGGGGTGGGACCATGGAAAGGGCAGTTGATCTCAGATGGGATTTTATGGATTCAGGATGTGTGAAACCATAAAATCCCACCCATCGTCTCTCCTGGAAAAACAAGTGGTAAAGATTGCCAGGAAAGTTGTTAGAAAGCATAAATCACTTGATGGCAACATGTGGCAAAGATTATTTTATATACGCTGCAATATTAATCCACCCCTGACAGGTTGCAAAAGAAAGAGACAGACTACTGGCTTATAAAGCACTTTTCATGACCACAGGATGTCTCAAAGCAGTTTATAGCTAATTAAGTACTTTTTGTAGTACTTAATGCAGGAAACATGGCGAACTCCCACAAAGAGCAAACTGATGATGATGTTAATGATGCTGATTTTTTTTTTTTATTCATTTGTGAATAAATGTCGCTGGCTGGCCAGCATTTATTGCCCATTCCTAGTTGCTTGAGGACAGTTGAGAGTCAACTAGATTGCAGTGCTTCTGGAATCACATGTAGGCAGACCAGGTAAAGATGACAAATTTGCTTCCTTAAAGGACATTAATAAATCAGATGGGCTTTTTGACAATCAACAAAGGTTCCATGGTCATTAGTAGGTTCTTAATTCTAGATATTTTTACTGAATTCAAATTCCACCATCTATCTTGGCTAGATTTGAACCTGGGTCCCTAGAACATTAGTTGATAATACTACTAGGCCATTGCCTCCCCATGAGGAATACATATTGGTCAGGGCACTGGGGATAAATCCCCTGCTCTTCTTTAAAAGAATGCAGAGATATCCTGAAGCTGAGATGACTGGTCCTCCCACAACTACAACCATCTTCCTAGGTGCCAGGTACAAATCCAAACAACGGAGAATTTGTCACCTGATACCCATTGATTCCAGTTTTGCTGGGGCTCGTTAATGTCAAGGGTTGTCACTCTCACTTCACCTCCAGAATTCAGCTCTTTTGTCCATGTTTGAATCAAGGCTGTAATGAGCTGAATGACACTGGCGAAACCCAAACTGGATATTACTGAGCAAGTTATTACTGGGTAAGTGCTTGATAGCATTGTTGATGACCCCTTTCATCACTTTACTGGTGATGACAGTAGACTGATGGGCGATAATTGATGAGGTTGGATTTATCCTGCTTTTTGCATGCAGAACATACCTGGGCAATTTTCCACATTATTGGGTGGACATCCATGTTGTAACTGTACAGGAACAGCTTGGCTAGGGATACAACAAGTTCTGGAGCACAAGTCTTCAGTACTATTGACGGAATATTGGTTCCTGCACAATGGTTTTCCTTATTCACTGCAACTAGATAATAACTAAATGTGCTCTAATTTCATCATTGTCTACCTGTTTTAGATATGACTTTTTATTGCAAGAGCCAAGAAATATGGAACATATAAGAAAGGATTAAACTAATTTGTATGTTTGTTTCCTTCTTCACACAATGGGTTAAATTTTCAGGGATACGTGGTTTTGGGAGCAGATTTAGTGTTAAACATGTGCTGGAATTTTACTGTCCCATCCGTCATGGATTTACAGTGGGCGAGGAGCGGACAATGGAAATGGTTGTTCACTCGGGTGGGATTTTCCAGCCTCAGGTCAAACAAGGTCGTAAAATCCCAGCCATGGAAATCAACACCAATGTCAGAATGTCAATTCCAACCTGTCAACTCTAGCGCATTGGCTTCAAGCAAACAATCACCTCAAGAGAAGTATAATAATTGTGATTTGGGTGTGATTCAAGAGGCTGATAAAATTAAACACTATCTGCTGACATACTGCAACCACAATTGGAATGCATCGGAAAAGCTTGTAAAAGGTAGATACATTCTCCGAGGGGAGATGAGCCTTCAGCCTTTGATACTTGTAAAGCCTTGAGTAAGCTTGAGGCAGTAAGCATTTTTTTCCATATTGTTATTGTGATGTGAGCATTGTTGGAAAAAGTATTTATTTCCCATCCCTATTTGCCCCTTGAGAAGCTAGTGGTGAGCTACCTTTTTGAACTTCTGAAGTTCATGCAGTCCAGCCAATTCCAGACTTTGCATACCTGGTGGCCCTCTGGCTGCTGGCCTTTCCTGCGGGTTTAGAATCCACCCCCTGCCATCCCACCACCGCCCCCCCCCCCAATTCCCTCCATCCATCCCCTACCCTCCCTGCCCTGCACCATTGGCACGAACTGCCCAACAGCCTCCATATTGCACAGAATGCTGTAAATTCAGGAGCCTCAGCTTGCCTAAAAAACGAGTGGGAAAACAAGAGGTTTGGACACTTTGTACTTCTTTGGGAAAATTGCCTATGTTGACTTGTTTTAATCATACTACGCTTTTTTAATTGCATTGTTAAGACTTCCTTAACAGATTTCCTCACTTTCCCACCAGCTGATGTCAGGCTAACTGGCTTGTTGTTCACTGTTTTCTTGAAAAGCAGTGTAATGTTCACAAACTTGCTATCTAATAGCGCCTGTTCCTGAATCTGAGGAATTTTTCAAAATTAGTTAGCACATCCACTAACTCTGCACTCTCTCTTCTAGAACCCTCAAATGTAGGCCACTGGGTCCTGAGGATTTGTCCAATTTTCAGCCCTTTGGTTTCTTCAATATTTTGACAAAAGACTGTGAAAAGATGTAAGCATCATTGAGAAGTGCAGCTTAATAGCAACATTGATGACTCCTTCCATCACTATGTAGATGGTCAAGAGTAGACTGGTGGAGTGGTAATTGGGTTTGACCTGCTTGTTATGAGCAAAACATATCCAGACAATTTTCCACTTTTGGGTGGATGGCAGTGCTGTAGCTAGTTTACACATAATATGTTCATTGATATTAAAGCTTCCCCAGTCACCTTGTTTTCTCAGTAATTTTCTGTTGCTATTAAGCATTCATACCAAGATTTTGTGATCTAAACAAAAACTCGCTCTAAGATGAACAGTAAACATGAATTGCTCTTCCATGTTATTTGCACTGATCTGTTTTAGATTTTTCTTTACTAATGTATGTGATTAGATCATCTCAAATTATGGTGGGACAAAAGAAGTGAAATACTTGTTTACTGCCTCTGAGGTAAACTTACAAATTGATTTTCAGTGAAGTTGTATATTTCTACTGCATCTCTCAAACCTTGTAGCAATGCATAGCTTATACTGCCTATTTTAGATAACAATACATAAATCAATAACAAAACGATTTTGTAACAATTCAGATTTCAAATCAATCAATCACCACTGATTTGGATTGTGTACAATTCAGACAGGTAATGATGCTAACTTGATTTCTATTGTTCCAAACAGGGGGAAAAGTATTTCTCCTCTCACAACCCATCCGTAAACAGAAACGTGCTCTGATTTTTCCCCTTTATAAGAGATGCTTTTTTCACCCCTAATCCTTAAACTTGGGGTGCTTCCATCCTCTGTGAATAACTTGTACAACAAACCCGAGATAAAATAAAATAAGAGGCTTGGTTTATTTCACACACACACACAAAATGCGGGAAAGGCGTTTCACAACATCTGCCTCTTTCTTGTTTGCACCAGAAAAAGGGAAAGGAGGAGGATTCAGGGCAAGACCACGGTAAAAATACAAGTTAGGGTTTTCACGTGTGTGTCCAGAGCCCAGAATCAAAAGCCTAGTTGCATTTTCCTTCACTGTCGCAGGGTGATCTGCCTTTGTAGAAAATAGACTTCCATGTGGGTGAAGGCACGTAGGGATGAATTAGGCTTGAAAGCACCAGTTCCATTGTTCCAGTAGTTTGTAGATAATTTGAAGGCAGCATGGTGGCACAGTGATTAGTGCTGCTACCTCACAGCTCCAGGAACTTGGGCTCAATTCCCGGTTTGGGTCACTGCCTGTGTAGAGTTTGCACATTCTCGCTGTGTTTGCATGGTTTTCCTCTGGGTGCTCTGGTTCCCTCTCACAGTCCAGTAATGTGCAGATTAGTGTTTTGGCCATACAAAATTGCCCCTACTGTTAGGAGGAATATCAGGGTAAAATTTGTGGAGTTACGGGAATAAGGCCTGGCTGGGATTGTGGTTAATCCAATGGGCTGAATGGCCTTCTTCTGTATTGTAGGGATTTTATGATTCTCTGATGAGGGCCAAGTAACTTTACCTGTACATAGCTTCTTCTGCTTCTACCTGTTTGATACCTAGAGATCCAGGTCAAACACGGACTGAAGATAATTTGCAACAGGTTATTAATTAAAGGAATTGAGAATGCTGAAAACTCGGTCATGTGATAGTGTGGTTTTAGATAACAAACAAAGCTCCCTGGTTGAATTCCATTATTTTTGTGAGCAAGCAATGGTCGTGTCGTTAACATTACTTTGGGATATTAGCTCACAAACAGCTGCATTTGCCCGTAGCTGAGTGGGACAGACACACCACCTCTGGGGCTGGAATTCTGCCTTAGAAATGCAAAAAAGGTTGATGTATTTCTCTGGAATTCGATTGCCATCAGTCACAGAGAATATCAACCTTCTCTAAAAATAATGAGCTCCCTGGTTGTTTTCTGAAGATTAGAAAGTCCTCTGGTGTGGGGTATGACTAGCCATGGAGACTTGTCCACTTAAAAAAAATGATTTTAACAGGCTAGTCCATTAGATACATAGTTATTTCTCCTTCCCTTTTCAACCGGGACATTGCATTTTTATTTCCATCAACATATTCTTGCATTTCAAGATTCTCTTCTTTCCCTCCACTTTTCCGACCAGTTGGTTTTACAATGGGTGAATAAAATGGGAAAGAGGCTACCAAAGGAAAAAAAATGCAATCAATTAGACATCATGGTGTTTATTTTAATAATTTCAAATTGATATGCTATATTTTAAAAGCTGTTTTCTTTAGCCAAAGAACACCTTTCCACAAAATGCTTCAAACTCATAAAGGAACCTCGTTCAGATTATCATTTACTCAGGAATGAGAGACATAAGAAAGATACAATTCTATTGCAGTAATAGATTGGCACAGTAGTCACCAAGGCAACCAGAGTAACGTTGAGTGCAGACCGTTTGCATGTGTAATAATAACCAGATGTTCTTGAGGAAGATAAGTATCATGCAAATGTTGTGGTAGGAAGTGCAGAAGGATGACTAAATGGGATTTTAGTCTCGATAGAAACCATACTTGTTGAAAAAGAAAAAATCAATTTATTTTTTTAAGTTGGAAAACCTGGACCAAGGAAGAGGTTCATAATTGGAAATTAAAGTGGAAAGAAAGCTGTGCATTTACATAGCAGTTTTCACAATCATAAGGAATTTAAAATAGTGTGCAGCAACTGAAGTATCTTTTTCTGTTAAAATGTGGAAAACATGGCAGTGGCGATCTCTCTAACCTGGGGAGAAAATAAAGCATAGCACAATGCTAAGATTCATTTCATAACTTTGGAAAAAGTTTAGTCCAGTGATTTCGGATGTTATCGTTGAACAAATAGCTTAATAATGCAAAATAAATTCTTGTGTGAAAACAAGATAACTCTTCAATAGTGGGCCCACACAACTCTTTGCACAAACTTCACCCACTCCAGCAATGTCCCCCACTTCCCCCTCTTTGTCCTGGCTCCCTGCATGTCACAACTCCACCCATGTACACACATACAAAATAAATATCTTTTCTCCATGGTTGCAATGAGTCACATGCTTGTATGTAGTGTGTCTGTAAATTTGTTGACCATGCCCCAGCTTAGAAGCACACTGTCCCACTCTTGATTGTTCTTCAAACATTCAGCTTTACTTAGTCATTATTTCAACCAATTTCTTAGATCAATGTACATTCTCCAATGTAATTTTCAACAGAATCTCTATTGGTTTGTAATTTACTAAGTCACAGTGATGCTTTGCTCTCAGAGGATAGCTGTTGAATTGTGAGGACCTACTTACTGATTCACGATGATATGAGTGCTCAATCTGAAAGGGTATCATGGAAGGAGGACTGGATCAGTAATCTCCAGTCTGTGCAGTTTTCTGACACAGAACATATGTGAAAATCATTGTGATGACTAGAATATATCTTCTAGCTCCCCGCTTTCATCTCAAAACAAATTTCCCTGTTGCAAATTCCCAATTGCTGTTGAATTGTTTGGTAAAGAAGGCCAGGAAAGAAATATGAAAAATGAAAGTTGTTCTGGGAAAAGTCTTGGTTCCTAGTGTCACTTTACACATAGAGTTTAAACATGGAAGAGGATTTTCAGTTGTTTAAAAGTTAAATGAAAAAACTTTTTTGTTATTTAACTGAGATTTGTCATGAATATAAATAATCCATAAAATGTGTTCATTTGATGTTGCTTGTATTGAAATAGAAATCTTCAAAAGTGAAATCTTGTCATGTGACCCTTTCTGCCAGTCACTGGAAGTTCAATTATCTTTTTAAAACGTATCAGTCTGTATGGAGATTGTAACATCACCTGAATTTGGAGGTATTTATTGAAACTAATACTTTGCTTCTAAAATAGTGTATGAAAATTAGTCAGATCATGGGTGGACAGCTGAGACCACTGCATTCAATTCCTGCACTGCATGGGAATTCCAGGACACCTCATATGTGTTTTTGATTTGATTTGCTTTATTATTGTCCCATGTATTGGTATACAGTGAAAAGTATTGTTTCTTATGGATTGTGCAGGCAAAGCATATTATTCGTAGAATATATACGGGAGAAGGAAAGGAGAAGGTGCAGAATGCAGTGTTACAGTTATAGCTAGGATGTAGAGAAAAATCAACTTACCTTGTGGTAGGTCCATTCAAAAGCCTAATGGCAGCAGGAAAAAAACCGTTCTTGAGTTAGTTGGTACGTGATCTCAGATTTTTGCTTCTTTTTCCTGACTTAAGAAGGTAGGAGAGAATATGTCCAGGGAACATAGGATCCTTGATTATACTGGCTGCTTTTCCAATGGAGCCAAATGGATGAGAGGCTAGTTTGCATGATGGACTGACTGGGCTTCATAACGCTTTGAAATTTTTCGTGGTCATGGTGGAACAATCTTGGCTGACCACATGTCAGAAATATCTCCAGCTGTTTGAGCTTGAGCTCAGGATTTCTGAGGGGTGACAAGTGTCACTGTGGGGCTTTAGGGAGGATAAGAGTTTCCTGACTTGATCACCCCAGGAAGTGGCCACCCCATAGGCAAAGAGAGCTCAGGATATTAGAGGGGTGACCATCGAGATGAGTAGCAAGAGGTATAGGAGTCTTTGGGTTTTGTACCACTCTTAAACCAATACTCAGTATTGGAGACTGGTGGAAGTGCCAACATCTTGAATGACTCCAGTCCAGACCGTGGCACCAATGGACATGTAATTGCACAGGAGGAAATAGCAAAGAATAACAATACAGAAATTACATAATTAGAAGGGCAGAGAAGCATTTTCAGAAATATAGGAATTAGGAGCAGGAATAGGCCATACAGCCTGTTCTATCATTTAAGATTATGACATATTTGGTTGTGGTCTCAATTCCAGTTTTCTGTCTGCCTCCCATAACCCTCTATTCCCATGCTTTTTTCCACTGAACTTACATATGAAATTCAAGTTCTGAAACTAAAAGTTATGTCACTAAAACATATGGGGTTGGATTTTACAGCCTTGTTCATCTCGAAACCATAAAATCCTGCCCGAGGTCAACGGACCATGGACCATCATCCATCCCTCGCCCACGCTAATTCTAGTGGAAGGGGGTTGACAAAATTTCAGAACAAAATCCCACCGTAACAGATGTTGGAATTTGAATTCAATAAAAATCAGGAATTAATAGTCTAACTGATGATCATGAGATTATTGTTGATTATCCTAAAGATCCATCTGGTTCATTCATGTCCTTTTGGGAAAGAATTTTGCTGCCCTTACCTGGTCTGGCCTGCATGTGACTCCAGATCCAATCTGGTTGACTCTGAAATTGCCACATGGATCACTCAATAAGAGCAATTAGGGATGGGCAATAAATGCTGGCCCAGTCAGCAATGCCAACATCCCATGAATAAATAAAATCCCCCAATTTGAGTTCATCATGTCACAAATTCTACACACAACTCTGTGGCACCATTGGTTTCAGTGCAACTGAAGCTCGGAGATCTGAAAAATGATAGCGGGTCCGCTCATATCGACGGACACAGCAATCACCATTTTAGGAAGGGTGAATACGTGGCTGTTAGAAGCCTGTGTTAGAAGCACACAGAGTGCGTAAGCAGTGACATTAATTAGGTAGTCTACCATTTTGAACCTCATATTTCCTAATAATGCTCTCCCTTAAACACGAATGTGTCCAGCTGCATGAGGGGCAGCACAAACCCCCACCCTATTCAATGCTAAGGCTATTTAAGGGCATGTGATGTTCAGCTGAAATGTTTTTGGCTCTCTTTTGTTGCTGTTGTATTGTTTTAGGTGCTTACACACACACAAATTCCTTTGAGCTGGAGGAGAAAGCTGCACCTTTGCAAGGAGTTGTATGATCTTTGAAGATCTTTGAGAAGGAAACATGCTATCACTCATGGCTTCTAGTTCTGGATTAGTGTTGTGAAAGACAAATATCTTGGGTCTCTTTTTTTCATCCTCCCATGCTAATAGTCTTCTTGAAACACCTCTCGCCTGTCTCTCTGCATGTGTTTCCAAAAGTAAGTGCAGAGAATTTACTGTCATCAAATTTTGAAACTAGCAATTCCTTTACTTGTTTCCCTTCCAACTCTCTAACTTCCCTACACCCACCAAACTTCCTGCTGCTGAGGCAAAGCAGCCAGCATAATTAAGGACCTCACACACCCTGAACATACACACTTCTGCCTTCTTCCATTGGAGAAAAAGACACAAAAGCCTAAGGTCACGTACAAACCGACTCAAGAACAGCATCTTCCCTGTTGCCATCAGACTTTCCAATGGACCTATCTCACACTAAGTTGATCTTTCTCTGCACCTTAGCTATGACTTTAACACTACATTCTCCCCCTTTTCTTCTTTATGAATGGCATACTTTGTCTGTGTAGTATGCAAGAAACTGTATACTAATACATGTGACAATAACAAATCAAATAAACCAAACCTGGTCCAAGGTTTCTCAATGCCTTAGCCTGCCTGAATCCATATCTCTCACTTTTTTCTTCTATTTCCATTGTATACTAACTGAGCTTATTTTGTTTGAGAGACCTACTTCCTGTTGTGTTGAACCTCACTCCATGTTTCTATCTTTCAAACCTGTTCCTACCCCATACTACAACAGAGAAACAATCACGATCAAGGTCACAAAATGACAATTTCCGTGCATGTCATGATTGTGTATCTTTCCACCTTGTCCTTTAAGACTCTCCTGAAAACTAAACTCTTCCAGATATTGATTTTAGCTTGATTTTGTTTTCTATTGTCTGATTGCACTCTGAAGTGCTTCATGTTGGTTCTCTACATTAGAGGCAAATTGTTGTTGCAAGGTATACATACAAAGCTTCATTGCAGGTTTTGTTTAATGTTTTCTTTAAAAAAGAACTTGCAATTTAAATATTTAAAGATTTTTAAAATAGGCTGGGAATGGTGCTGTAAATTATTATTTCTAAATAGGCTTTTTGAAATACAGAAATCTGGTAAACTCTATTTGTTTGATGCTATTTGCGCAATCTTTGAGAAATGATTGCCTGACTGCTAGCAAATTCAATACAACACATGGACAGAACGCTGACAGGAATATTAACTGGGGAAGGCTGGCAATATGGAATATAGATGAGTTTTTTAGACTGCAGAGCACAACACTGATCTATAGACTTCTCACTTCATAATAAATCACTGGCTTCTAGACAGCTCTGTGCACTTAGGATATTGTTTAATGTGGTATCAAATGTAACAGTTATGTGAATATTATAAAAGGTATTGTGTAGGTTTGTCTTGATGTCAAGAATAGAAATTAAATTGTACATGACTCAGAATATGCATTTAAATTCAACATCATTTATTCTATTTCTTGTAAGATAAAGGGCCTGTATATTACCTTGATAAATAATGCAAGTAATATTTAACTGATAAATGACTTTTTGATGGCAAGGTTGTTGGTGTATGAATCGTGTGTGTAGCTTTTTCATGAATATGGTGATTTTTCTATTGGAAAACAATTACCTGTGTGAGAATAATTCCTCAGGCACTTTTCCGAATAAAGCCTCCAAAAAATTCTCTGTGAAATTGTCTCTAATTATTTCCTGATTAAATTGCTCAATATTTTAATTGTTCAATTTGAATCCATATTTAAAATAATTGTTAATTGTCCTTTTTTGACCCTCATTTATTTTAGAGAAACCCAACTTCAGTGAGGAAGATGAAAGTCATTTTAAGAATGTGCTTGTGGTTTTAACTGTGGTTGATAATTGTTGGAATCGGCAATTTTAATCTCAGAGCATCTCCTGTAAGACTTAGAAATTAAGGGGCTAATTCTGACAGCCCCTGAAAATGGGTACAGGGCTGACGAGGGATTAGCTGATGATAAGGAATGTCTACTCATGATGGCGAGATTGTGCAGCTACCCATGTAACCCTGTCTGTTGAATACTTCAGAACTACTCCAAAATATCCAGCCATTAGATACATATTTTAATAGATCAATGATCTGTTCCACCACATTTATATAGCAGTATTTTCTCATCATCTTCATGCTTCTCATATGTGTGTGGATTGCAGACTGCCACCAGCAGATAGCCTTTATCCCACAGTAGCTATCTTTTGGTTTGCCATTGTTGCTCAGTTCAACTGAAGATATCATGACTGCTGTCAGGATATAGGGCATTGACCTGCATGACTGTTGATGTATGATCACACATCAGCTAAATCCCATTTGATTGTGATACCTTTCAGAGGTGATATTCCAGGTCTACAAGTGATCTATGTTGAGTCAATGACAGCTGGAATTCTGTGAGCCAGATCCTTGCTCCACCTGCCTTTCTCTGGCAAGAGAAAATGAAATGTCATGGTCACAGCCACTGGCAATGCAATGCTCAGTAAAGTTTCACAACACCAATTTGAGAACACTGCATTTGCCTGACGAAGGCACATAGTGCCGAAAGCTCGCGAATTTACTATCAAATAAATTGGTTGGATTTAAAATTGGTGTTGTGAAACTTTACTGAGTTTACCCCAGTCCAATGCCGGCATCTCTACATCATGCAATGCTTGCCCAGCTAATGTTGCAGCTGGGGCTACTGTATATAGCAGCTTTCAGTGAAAATATCTTTATTGTTGTACACATGCCTTGCTCACTGTTCTGGCTGAAATTCAGATAAGAAAATGGCTCTTTGAGCACACTAACTGAATTTGATCTCCTGCTGAGGGCTGTATTCCCTGTTCCAGCTACATGCTTTGTTCTGTGTTGACTCTGTTCAATCTCCTACTCATTCTGCATTCCCAGGTGAATGTTTAATGCTGCAGTCCAGAGAGCAACTAGTTTGTGCAGAAATCTTCAAATAAGGAAAAAGCCCTTCAGCACGTGCCATCCCATGTCCTCTAGATGTAAGCAACTTTAAACAACTTTACAAAGCATCAAATGATTATACAATTGAAGGAACAGCCAGTAAAAATCAATCACCAATAAGCTGAGATTAATTGATTATCCCTTTAAATATCACTGGTGATGGTATGGGGGGGGGGGGGTTGCTCTTGCTTCTGAATGCATGTTCATCCATGTATCATCACTCTATAATCCTTGCAGATCTCTGCAATTTCCCTGCATACTTTCTCGCCTATCTCGCTCTCACTATTTGAAGACTATAGATTCAGTTGTTACAAACTCAAGGGCAGCTAGGGATGGGCAATACATGCTGGCCAGCCAGTGATGCCCATGTCCCACAAATGAATTAAAAAAAATCTCCACTACCTATTCATAACTTTTATGCTTCTCAATTGTAATCAAATGAATTTTGTCTTTGGCCTTCAATGACAATCCCACTTTACAATGTCTTTCCTAATCAATACTGTCACACAAACTACCTTTGTTTTTCCTTCCTCATATTTCCTGAACACTTAATATCCTTGACCATTAACCCGCACTCTACCATTTTAAGCCATCTTTTGTTATTGCCGCTGCATCAAATTCTCACAAGTGCTTGTAACCCACGTTATAACTAACTAATTTTATGATTTGTAAGTTTTAGGAGTATAGCTTTGAGTTCAGAAATGGAATTTTTAAAAATGTATAATAAATAAAAATGCCTTGTTTGAAAAGCTGATAAACAAACCGAAGGTAATTGCATATCAAAGGGTGGCCAATGTTTATTTTATAATGGGAGATATTGGATCATAAATAATGGGCTACACTTTGTGCTTATGGTGAAAATGGGATGTTTGTGGGTATCTTAATAAGGGTTTAAATGATTAAATTGGATTCCCAGAAATAAAGGAATGTTTGTATATTGGAAATAATTACTCTCCATCTAGGGCATTCTCAGTGTGCCATGTTGCCATAGAGATAGATTTGAGAGAGATTTTTGTTTTTTTTCCAAGGTTATTTCTAGATGATTTATTGTAGAAACTGACAGTTAAATTCTGGGCAATGAGTTTGGGAACAGCTTTGAGATAGGCAGAGAGAGAATCTGCCAGGGACTGTAAAGTAGCTGGAATGAGGAGCAGAGTCCACATTTGTAAGCTGTTAAGGAAGATTTGGAGAGTATACCTAGTCAGGTGTAAGTGGAAGGACCCCAGAAAATAACGTATCTTGGAGAATAGTAGGAATGTTGAGGAGAAGCAAAGTGAATTCCCGTGAGCTGTGGCATATCTTAATTTGGTCCCAGGAAAAGCAAAGCAACCTTTAAAATATTGGGGATCTCTTGATTGGATCAAAAATAAAATGAGGTATGTACTGTTGAGATTTTTGTGTTTGAAGAATATTTCATAAAATATTGTTAAATTAGCAAGACTTGCTTTGTTCAACTCTTGTACAGTAAGGGATTTTGTTTAAAACATGAAACTTATGGTGTAATTGTTTCACTTAATAACTGTGTTTGAATTTCCTTTTTAAAGTTCCAAGTCTCTAAAGAGATTGGAATATTCAGCAACTTCATTCAGTACACACTGTTTGTACTGTATTCCTACCTTTTTATTCCTTGTAGTCCTTCTTTGTCTAAATAGAACAGCATTCCCACAGTGCAGAAGGAATCCATTTGGTCTATTGTGTCTGCAGCGAATCTCCGACAGACCACTTTACTCAGGCCCACTCCCCATGTCCCATCCTTGTAACTCCCCTAGTGCATTTACCATGGCTAATCCACTAACCTACATATCTTCAGACACTAAGGGATAATTTAGCCTGGCCAATCCACCTAATCTGCACATCTTTGGAGGAAATTCATGCAGGCATGGGGAGAATGTGCAAACTCTACACTGGCATCTAATGTTGGAATCAAACCTGGGTAACTGGCGCTGTGAGGAAACAATGCTATTCACTGGGCCACTGTTCCTATCTGTTCCTACCTAATCTGGGACTATTCCCCTCTCTTGTGTTGTCCAACATACTCATTTTATGCATCTTATTCCTCTTCCCTATTTCTAAATATTGATGACCGATATACTACTTATTTATTTTAAACCCTCCCCAAACACTATTGAACCTCGAGGACTTAGTTCCAATCTTATTGAGGGGCAACACATCCTTTTTGCCTTAGAACTGGCTCCAATGCTCCAAGAATCTGAAGGCCTGTCTTCAACACCAAATTTCAAGTCACACTTTGATCCTCCCTATCTTCCTATTTTTACAATGACTAGTGCATGGCACTGGCTGTAATCCAGAAATGCTACTTTCCAGGTCCTAATTTCCTCCCTAATTTCTGAAAATTTGACCATTGGACCTCGATGCATGATCTTTCTTTTTTGTTGGTGCAAGTGTGTACAACAATTATAGATTCATTACCTTCCCCCCACAGAATATTCTGAACACTCTCTTTGATGTCTCTGCCACCAAGTGGACAACACCTCATATGAGATTCAATGCCTATCTGTTCCCCTGATTATAGGATCTCTCGTAGTGACTGCATTTCTATATGTTGTTGTTCCCTCCTTTGCAGTTCCTTGCTGATTGGTGCCATAGTCTAAATGGCACTCTTTCAAGGGCATTGTCACTTCAGGCGATGCTGAGTACCTTTTTGAGAATGACAACACCCCAGAGAGTCCTGTGTGTTTCTGTCTCTACCTATTCCCAATGACCACTAACCTGATCTCTTACTGTCTCTGCAGTTGGGATATTCTGGAATGTATGATCCAGGAACTTTCCTCCTTAATGCAACTCCAGCTGCTCCTCAAGATCAGAATTTCTGAGTTCTACCTGAAGGTGCTGGAGACATTTCCTACACAAAATATTATCCAAGACATGTGGTATCCTGACATTTCCATGGCAAAAGCCACTAGTTTTTGGAGTGTTGCTCCTCTGTCAGGTAACTGGGAGTTCTGTTCACAAACAGGGCATATAAAGACACAAACTCAATTTACAAAATAATATTGGAATGTGAGTCTTGCATTCCAACCATTAAGACTCGCATTCCAACAATTATTTTGTAAATTGAGTTTGTGTCTTTAGATGCCCTGCTTGTGAACAGAACTCCCACTTATTTGATGCAGGAGCAGCTCTCTGAAAGCATTTGCTACCAAATAAACCTGTTGGACTTTAACCTGGTGTTGTGAGACTTCTTACTGTGTTTACCCCAGTCCAACACCAGCACCTCCACATCATGATTTCCACATGGTACAGGAATTGCAAGCAACATGTCTCAAATACCCATTCATGATCAAAATCAATACCTCTCTTCCATCTTGAAAATCTGGTTGGCCCCTTGTTTAAACTATCAATTTTAATTCATTTTTGAATAATTTATTTCATGTATTGTGTACCTCACTGGTGAGGCCAGCATTTAATGCCCATCCCTAATTGGTAAACCACCTTTTTAAACCACTACAAACCATGTCGTCCTGCTACACGCACAGTGCTATCAGGAAGGAAGATCCAGAATTTTGACCCAGTGACACTAAAGGAATATTGATTTTGTTAGGGACCGATTTGGAAACCGAAGGTATATTATGAAGTTCGACCAGATCCTAACATTTTCTTTCTATTTTGGCATTACTGTGAGGATAAGATGTTTCATTCAAGGTGTGATTCTATTGACCCACTAGGAAGATTTTATCAAAACAAACTTTATTTTAACAATATGGTTTAAATGTAACAAATGAATGAGCTTAGCTTTTACCAATTGAAATATTTAAACTTGATGACATAATTCTAAACTGCTAATCTATCTCTATTAATTGCAATTTACGCAATATTCCTCATAGACTTAAATTCTTCTTCCAGATTAGTTAGCAAACGACACATGGTGGAATGTGGGGCTGCCAGTCCACAAGCCTTTGAACAGTTCTGGATATAGAAAGATGGAGGGACTCCTGTTTTCTGACACTCAGAGAGCAGTCTCCAGAGAGAAAGAGAGAGAGAGAGGTCTGGCTTCATTCAGGATAAATCAGAAACTCCCTTCTTTTCTCTGTAAGCTTAGCTCCTCCGCTTCATATTACCCTGCCTCTGTCAATTAACCTAAGCATACCATACTCTGAACCCTCAGTGGAAAAAACAAAAATAAACAAAATGCATTAGCTCAGATTAAAATGAGCATCTCATTATCTAGGCTCAGTTATTCTCTTGCCATCTCAGCATGGAGCTGCTGGTTTGAAGACCGATCAACACCAGGTAAACCTGAGCTGAATTTTAAACATGCTTCTAACAAAAAAAATGATATAAACACATGTCTTAAAGGTACAGTATCATCACAATAGTCATGATAGTGTGTAGCTTGCAGGGCAACTTGTGATGGTGTTGCTATTTATCTTCTGTCCTTTGAAATAGTAGAGGTTTGTACTTTGCATGTTAGAGGATAATATCGAAGGAGCCTCATTGATTTGTGGCAGCGCATCTTGTAAATGGTACATACTGAGGCCACTCTGTGTTAGTAGTGGAGGGAGCTAATGTTTAAGATAACAGTTGATATGTAATGAAATGGCCTGCTTTGTTCTGGATAGTGTTCAGATTCTCGAGTGTTGGTGGAACAGCACTCATCTAGGCTAGTGCAAAGTATTCTATCACATTCCTGACTTGTGCCTTGGAGGTGGTGGACAGGCTTTTGGGAGTCAGGTGATGAATTAGTCACTAGAGAATTCCCAGCCACTGACCTGCTCTGTGGAGGGAAGGATATGCAGGGCTCTACCTGCCTGGCAATGACAAGAAACCACTTCAACCTGTTAAAGAACTAATTAAAGGGGAATTTTCCCACTGGAAGCCTGCTTTCTCAGCAGTGGAGCAGTCTCAGACACCGTCTAACTTGGCAGGTTGCTGAAGGGGAATGCACAGCAGAAGGGATTGCTTGAATGAAGCAGACAAGCTGTGAAGGCTTTGATCAGATACATTGATCAGTGACTGTGTTGGACAGTTGCCTTGTAAAATACCCCCGTTGCCAGGGAATTCTATCGCTATCTAACAATTTCCTGTCAATTGCCCAGAAGGCCTTTCACTGCATTTCTAAGTCCCCTGTCTTCACACCAACATAGGAAAGGTTACACAGCTTCTCTGCTCCCTCTGCTGAGGGTCCATGGGAAAAGGTTTCCCTATGCAATATGTAGCAGCATCTAGTTACCTCCTTTGCAGCCACATGCCCTCTATAGGATAGAATGAGAGTGGGTACCAAAAACCACGTTGATGGAAGCCTGATCCCAGCATAGGATCTATAGAACTTGGACCAGTTATCCTGATATGCGTGAGCCCCTGTACCTCAGAGGCCCATGCTCTGACAGCAGCTTGTTCCAGATATCTGTATTTTCATGATACCAGACCCACTTCGCACTGGAGCAGGTAGGTCACAAATTACTGGTGTCTGACAAGGTGACCATTATTATACACTTACCCCCAAATCCTCCCAAAACTCTTTGTCTTTGATCCTCGACAAATTTTATAGTCTTCTCATGCAATGAGATAAAGCTGGGAAATGGTAATGTCTTATGAAGGACAAGGTTTGTGCAGAATAGCTGTAGGGATGTGAAAGATAAATAGGGTGAGGGTGAGCATTTGTTGTTTCAGAGGGGGATGTCAAGTGTGTGCAAAAGGAAGAATGAAAGGAGCTGCAAGTCCTGAGGCGTACTGTGCAAAAGAAGGCCAGGCAAGTCAACTTAGCACCTAAAAGTGTTTTGTTACTCACCTGTCATGATGTCCTGCATCCTCCTGATTCAGTATCTCCACGCTGAGGAGCCACCCCCTTTCTCAGTTTACTTTATCCATACTTGCTTCACTGAAGAAGCCACTCTCATTCTCCTGCCCTTATGAGAACTCACTTCTCTGCAGCCCTTCTCTAGGTGTGGGTGGGAGACCTGGGTCCAGCTTTGCCGAGCCTTCTCGCCATTCCTGTGGGTGCTGCAGCCTAAAAAAAAATCCAAATCCCAGTGAGTTTCTCTGAAACATGCTGTGATCCCTTCATTTAAAAACACTCCCATTGACAAAATGGTTGTGTCAGCCATCACCTCCCTAATTGGACAAGGAGCCCAGAGGTAGATGATGACAACGGGCTTGCTCTGGGATAGGGCAACTAGAAGGCCAACTCCTCCAGTAAACAGACTCATCACCCAGGATTGGTCACAATGGCTGGGAAAATAAATAAGATTGGAAAACCCAGTCCATTACTTCTCTCTTGGAATTAGAAGGGTTCCAGGCAGACAATCAGTCCAAATGTGTAACAGAAAACAGGCAGCAAAAACCCGTGTACACAATAAAGGTTGAATGTGAATTAATTTTGAGCACAGTCCAAGTGACAAACCATCCAATGACAGATGCAGAAAGCAATCTTTTGCAATATTTGCCCTCGGCGTCATTTTCCAGATTGATGTATGACATCAGCATGCCTAATTTGCCGAGCCAGTTCGTCAACTTGCTTAAAATATGCAGGTTTTGAGTTTTATTGATGCTATTTCAGGCCAGTCGCAGTATCTCACTGCGTTTGGCTTCCAGATTAATTTGCTTAAGTCATAAAATACTTTTGGGAGGAAAAATGCAAGACTGAGCATCAATTTTATTGGGAAGATTGACATTGACAGCAGAAAGAAAATACAGCAATTTTAAAAGGCACATATAGGGACTCATTAACATACAAATGAGCTCTGCTGCTTGTACCACTGTGATCTTCAGCTGTTCTGCAAACTGATCCCAGCAGTCTTTTATGTAACACATATTTTGTCTCAATTAACAACATATTTCTATGTTAAGTTTTAAAATTAACTCATATTTATTTAAATCAATTCAAATCATTCTCACCCCCACACCCTCGTTATCTTGGCTCCTTTTAAAACTTGTACAATTTTAATTTTGCCATATTTCCATTTCTCAGTTGAGTTAAAGGTTGGCGTGCAATCTTCTATCATCATTTAAAAAGAAAACTTTTTTTTTCCAATTTCTATCTTTTTCCATGGATGCTTCTCTGTAAGTTATGAAATAACCTTTCCACAATGCTCCAGTGAATTGATTTGTTTTTGTTATCTGTTTGCTATGCAAACTGGAACTTTTGTCCATTTCCAAGTTTTGTCTTGATAGTTTATGAGCAGCCAATGAAGTAAAATCCCATGGCGGGTGTATTGGTTTTTTATCAGATATTCCAAAAAGTCAGCAATATTCTAATTGAAGAAAAACAAGATATCCATACTTTTGAGTTTGAAGGATATGCATAGAGTATGGAGAAAATCAAATTGCAGCTTTTGAATCTAATCTCACTGTAATGCGGCTAAACATGAAGTCCCAGTGGTTCATCAATTTAAATTAAGGCTCTGAGCTGGTGAAGTACCTTAATATTGTTAGGAATCAGGCAGGAGCCCTGCGGACATGCTAGGCTGCCCTGCTGTGCACAAGTAGTCACCACCCTATGCCCCAGATTTCAGATCTGATCAAGCAGTGATGTATTTGATTGTCATTGTATTGAAGTGAATTACTTCTGGGAAGGAGCTAATTTACAGCTCAAGATGAGTTTGGAGTTAGAAGACACATCAGTTCTCTATTATAACCGATCCATTAAATATAAAACTGTAGGTGTATGGAATCAGGCTTCCTAAATCAATGTAATATCTTTTAAGTCTGATGAGAAGTAAAAGCAGAATAAACCTCTCTAATGTTGAGTTGACATGCGTTAGTATTTTAAGCTTATAATCTAACAGGAATTTGGGTTTTATTTTAAATGGCCTTAATATATTAATCATCACACATCTCACTTATTTAAATTACTATTGGAAAACTGTTCATGATTTCAAATAAAAACAGTAAGTTAACATTTCAAATCCAATCTGACTTTTTTTTGGATTCATGATTTAAGTTAATTACATAACGTAAACTGAAGGGATTCCAACTTGGGTGAGTTTTGGGAAGGTCGTTCCTCAGGCTTCCATTCACCCCTACTTGCATATCAATGGGTGTAAAATCTGTTTTGGATCAGCCCAATTGGACAGTGTTTCGGAAAGTAATGTAAAAACAAACCTTGCCTTAACATTATCCGGGTGGGGCGCGGGGGTGTGGGGGAGATGGGATGTTGGTGATGGCCTCGTGGTATTATGGCTGGACAATTAATCCAGAAGCTCAGCTATTGTTCTGGGGACCCGGGTTTGAATCCCACCACAGCAGATGGTGGAATTTGAATCCAATACAGAATATCTGGAATTAAAAATCCACTGATGACCATGAAACCATTGATGATTATCAGAAAAAAACTCATCTGGTTCACTAATGTCCTTTAGGGAAGGTAATCTGCTGTCCTTACCTGGTTTGGCCTACATGTGATTCCAGAGCCCCAGCAGTGTGGTTGACTCTCAACTGCCCTCTGAGGGCAACTAGGGATGGGCAATAAAGCCTTGCCAGCCAATAAATGCTGGCATGCCCCACAAATGAATTAAAAAAGACTCAGGAGTAGTAACTTGGATTAATAAAACTGAAAACATGTTTATTACATGCGAATAATCTGATTTAAATGATATACTGTTCTAAAAAGAAGCAAACAATTATTTGCTAGTTAGATGGGAGCACAATTATCATTTTCTTACTGAAAGAAAAACAATCAATTTGATACAGAGATAGGCTATGAAACCATCCTATGAATTAATTTTAAAAAATACAAATTAATTAGTTTTGTAACACATGGAGCCAGCTTCTGGCAAGGGTGTATTTTAAACTGCTGCATAAGATCATAGAAACTGCATTTGAGTTGAATGTAATTTGCATTTAAAACTCCACCATCTTTTGTGCTGGCTTCACTGATTATGGGGGAATTACACTTAAATGGAAACTCTTGTGCTATGGGCCAGAATTTTATGCTTCCCATCTAGGTGAATTCTGAGAGAGAGGGGTATGTAAAACTGCAGTAGTCGGGATTCAGTCTGGGATCGTGCCTGTTCCAGCCCAAATACAATCTCGCGGTGGGGTGGACAGGGCCTCAATTGGAAAGTATGTGAATAATTTTGACTAAACAAATAAACTAAATAAAATGAACAGAGAGACAAATTAAAAGGGGCAGACCCCAAAAAGAAGGGAACCACCTGAAAAAGAAAATAAAGCGGGAAGGAAACTTAAAACATCAAACTAAAACGTGATTAAAGGGGTTGATAATACTCCCCACACCCTACAGTGCCCAACAAGCATGGAAAGACTCAGCAGTGCCTTTGGACACCAGCTGCTCCCTCTCCAGGGACTCCCAGCTGTGAATGTAGGCGTGGTAGAGGGCAGCAGACAGTCAGGACCTGGACCTGTTGATGGCAAGTTTGGCCAGGCGTAGGAGTAGGTTCACATGAAGGTCACCTGCCTTACCGCAACCCCCCCCCCCAAAAAAAAAACGTGGACACACAAAAGGACACACACAAAACGTGTCCTTTGGTCAGGAGAGTGGGATTGAAGTGCAAATTAAATATCAATAAAAGGCTTTTAAGGTAACTGAGAAGGCAGTGCGGCCTGTTACATTTAATGTAGGCATGGTCCACAGACTCCGTAAGATTGCAAAAGGGAAGCATGTTCATGCCATTATTAAAGCTGTTGGGTGGCCAATTAAGGTGGGGTCAGAGAGAGTAGTCTCTCCTCTGGGACCTGGGAACTTGAAACGTTGACTCCTAAAAATTGACTCCTGGGCCCCTGGTCCTTACCTGAAGTGTGGCGCAAGGTTATAGCCCTGTCACACTGCTGCAGTACCTCTCCCAGCCACTGTAGCACTCTGTCTGAAGGGGCTAGAGAGCTGTCGGCCAATCCAAAGGTGGATGGAAGTCGCACCTGCTGCCAATCAATGCTCGGTTGAACATAAAATGACAGCTGGATAACTGACTAATTCGACAGCCAGTGATTGATTTTTTTGAAAGCGGGAAACTAACGAGTGATGAGGATATTGGTTCACAAGGTGCATGAGCATGAATTAATCTATGATACAACTAGTTTATTTGCCAAAAATAAGTGATCTCCAGTGTGTATTAAATTTATGCAACACACCTAAGCATTTATTTATGTGTACAAGGCAAGTGTGTTTGTTTACTATTTGAAAATAATATATATCTGCTTTTAATATTTTGCCATTTTGGGTGAACTGATTGCTCTGACCGGAATGACCATATTATGTTGGCTGCTGCACTTTTATCAGATGCATATTTTCCTGTCTGTCTGCGTGCAATGTGATTGTTGAAATGCAAGTAAACATTGACCTGGTTAATAATACTCCGATTGTAATTCAATGGCATTATTAACCATTGACCATAATTTGTTGTTTTATATATAGAATAGAATCTCTACAGTGCAGAAGAAGGCCATTCGGCCCATTGAGCATGCATCAGCAACAATCCCACTGAGGCGCTATCTCTATAACCCCATATACTTACCCTATTAATTCCCCTGAACTTAAGGAGCAATTTTGCATAGCCAATCCACTTAATCCACACATCTTTGGATTCATTTGAAATAGTGAAGAATTTTTTAGCAATGGGCAATTAATTTTGAACAACCACAAAATTATAACATTTTCATTGAGTTTGTGTTCAGTTACAAAATGGCCACCACTGTGGAGTTAGGATAATCCAAAGTATTTATCTTCACTTTTTAATTAGTACATGAATAAAAAAAAAACACATGACAATGCAGAGTAGCAGCAAGCATACTCCTATTGTTCGCAGCTCAGATGGAGCACAAGGTGGGAGATCATAGATCATAAAATAACTACAGGAAAACCTCAGCAAAGCAGTGAGATCACCCAGGAATTGGCATTGGGACCATAGCTTTTATTGTTAATGTATAAATGAATTGAATTAGGGTATAGGGAGTAACAATTTGATGTTTGCAATAATACTGAATTGAACAGAGTACTAGGAGGACATAGCAGATACATGGCAGATGGAATTTAGTGCAGATAAGTGTGAAGTTTTGGACCTTAGTAGCAACAACATGAAGATGCAGTATAATCTAAATGGTATTCTAATGGGATATGCAAGAATAGAAGGATCTGGGATTGCAGAATCCCAAAGGTAGAAGGGCAAATTGATCAGATATTTAAAACAGCGTATGAGATACTGAGGTTTACAAGTATGGGCATTGATTACAAGAACAAGAAAGTTGTGTTAAACCTTTCCAAATTTTTGGTTAGGCTTTGGTGAGAGGATTGTGTGCAATTCTGGTCATAACATTTTCAGAAGGTTTTCAAGGCCTAGGAGACAATATAGAGGGGTTTGCTGGGATAATATCAAGGATGAGAGAGTTTGGTTATGTGAACAAATTGGACAAGCTGGGATTTGTCGTCTTAGAGCCGAGGGGATTAAGGGAAGATCTGTTTCAAAATTGAAGGATTTTGATGGAGTAAGTGGGGTGAAACATGTCCTCTGGCAAATGAGGTCATAAATTTAAAACAATTCACAAAAAGAATTAGATGGACAATGAAGAGAGTTTGATCAAACAGAGGATTACTAAGACCTTGAATACATTGCCTGAAAGTAAGGTGAATCAGATTTCATTGAAACATTTACATTAAGGGAGTTGAAAATGTCGTGCAGGATGGCATAGATTGGGATCTTCTTATTGAAGAATATGTGACTTTTAGGAAGGGTAAGGAGCTTGAAAAAGGTCGGGACAGTTAAAATTTGATTTATTATTGTCACATGTATTGATATACAGTGAAAAATAATGTTTCTTGCATGCTTACGGACAAAGCATAGTGTTCATAGGAAAGAATGGGAGTGTGCAGAATATAGGGGTACAGTCACAACCAGAGTGTAGAGAAAGATCAGCTTATTATATGGTAGGACCATTCAAAAGTCTGATGGCAGCAGGGGAGAAACTATGCTTGAGTCAGTTGTTATGTGTCCTCAGACCTTTGTATCTTTTTCCCGACGGAAGAAGGTGGAAGAGAGAATGCCTAGGGTATGTGGGGCCCTTGACTGTTCTGCTGCTTTTCCAAGGCAGTGGGGAATGTAGACAAAGTCATTGGATGGGAAACCGGTTCACGTGATGATCTGGGCTACATTCATAACCCTTTGCAGTTTCTTGCGGTCTTAGTCAGAACAGCATCCATAGCAAGCTGTGATACATCCAGAAAGGATGCTTTCTATGGTGCATCTCTAAAAATTGGTAAGCCATAGCAGATAAGCTGCGTAACGGAGCGGGATGACCTACGTTCAGGAAACCAGGATATAGGAGTAGGTTGTACAAGAGCAATGATAAAGGCAAGAAGTTACCTGTGGGTATGGTGTACAGCCCCCCCCCCCCCCCCCCCCCCCGGAACACCAATAATAGAGTAGGGCAGAGTATCAAAGAAAAAGTATTGGAGCTTCTCAGAATGATTATCAGTGGGGCTTTTGATCTATAAAAGACTGGAATAATTGACTGGACCCAGGTAGCATAGATGCTGAATTAACAGAATGTTGTCATGATAATTTCTTAGACTAGCACATTCTGGAGCCAATCAAGGAATAGGCTATACAAGATCACACATTGTGCAATGAAATGGGATTAATGACTTTCCAGTGAAGGGAACCCTAGGAAGCAGTGATCATAAAGAGAGAGGGATTGAATAATGGATCCTAGACTAGTATTTTAAACTTAAGTAATGGCAATTAGGTGGACATGAAATCAGAGCTGGTGAATTGGATTAAGGGATAACTTAATATGAATGCAGTGGCAGATATTTACGGGGATATTTCAGAATACACAGAATAGATATATTCCAAAGGAAAGGACACATCATCTGTGATTAACTAAAAAAAGTTAAAGATAATATTGAATTTAAAAGAAAAGCATAGAGTTGCATAAACATGAGTGAACATGTCAGAGATTGGACAGAATATAAAAAACAGCAAAGAACTACAAAAAATGTAATAAGGAGAGAAAGAGTGTGAGAGTAAACTAGAAATATAAAGATAGATAGTAAAAGTTTCTATAGATGTTTAAAAAAGAAAAGAGTTAACAAAGTGAGCTTTGGTCCTATGGAAAGTGAATCTGGGGAATTAATGAAAGAAAATAATGAGATGGCAGATGAATTGAACTGCTATTTTGCATCAGAATTCACTACAGAGGATACAGGTAACATCCCTGAAATGACTGTACACAAGGAAAAGGAAAGGAAGGAGGAACTCAAGAAAATACACTCAGGGAAGGGGTACTGAGTAAATTAATTGAACTGGGTCTTGAGGGATTTAACCCTCAGGTCTTTAAAGAAATGTTTAATGAGATAGTTGATACATTGGTTTTAATTTTCCAGAATTCACTAGATTTGGGGAGGGTGCTATTAAATGGGAAAATCAAAAATATAACTCCTTTGTTCAAAAGAGGAAGACAGAAAGCAGAAAACTACAGGCCAGTTAGTTTAACATCAGTCATAGATAAAATGTTAGAAGTTTTTAATGAACACATTTTTTACAGAGTATTTAGATAATTAAACAGAGTCAACGTGGTTTTGTGAAAGGAGAATCGTGTTCAAGCAATTTATTGAAGCTCCTTGAAGAAGTAACAGATGCCATAGATAAAGGGGAACTGGTAGATATGCTGAACTTAAGATTTTCAGAAGGCATTTAATAATGTTATTGCAGAAAATAAAAGCACAGAGTGTAAGAGGTAACATATTGACATGGATGGAAGGTTGGCCGGTTAACAAGAAACAGAATTGGTATAAATGGGTAATTTTCCGGTTGGCCAGATTTAACAGTGTGCCACAGAGATTAGTGTTGAGACCTCAACATTTTCACAATTTATATAAATAATTTGGATGAATGGACCAGTGGTATGGATGACACAAAGGTAGATAGGAAAACAAATTATAAAGAGGACATAAGAAGGCAACAAAACAACATAAATGGTTGGCAGAGTGGGCAAAGATCTGACAAATGGAGTATAATGTGGGAAAATGTGAAGTTGTCCATTTTGGCAGGACAAATTATAAAAAAGCACATCTGCTAAATGGTGAGAGATTAAAAAGTTCTGAAATACAGGGGGAGATGGGTGTCCTACTGCATGAATTGCAAAATATTACTGTGCAGGTGCAGCAAATAATTAGGAAAACTGATAGAATATTATTATTTAGTTCAAGGGGATTGAATATAAGAGTAGAGTGTTGCGCTTCAGTTGTACAGGGCATTGGTGAGATCACATCTGCATTACTTTGTACAGAATTGGTCTCCTTATTTAAGGAAAGATATAAATGCACTGGAAGCAATTGCGTGAAGGTTTATCTGATTAATAGCTAGAAGGTTCATCTTGTCTTATGAGGAAAGGTTGGACAAGCAAGTCATGTATTCATTGGCATTTAAAAAAGTAAGAGACAACTTGGTCGAAACATGCAAGATCCTGAGGGTTTTTTTGACAGGTGGATTGGAGAGAATGTTTCCTCTTCTGGGAGAACCTAGAACTCGGGGTCACTATTTAAAATAAGGGATTGTCCATTTAAAACAGAGCTGAGGATATTTTTTCAGAGGTTGCGGGATTTTGAAATTCTCTTCCACAAGAGGTGATGAACGCAAAACTTTTAACATTTTTAAGACCGAAGTAGATAGATTATTGGTAGTAGGCAGGAATAGGGAGTTGAAGTTAAAGTGAGATCAGCCATGATTTTATGGAATGGAGGAGCAAGCTCAAGGAGCTGATTAGCCTACTCCTGCTTCTAATTCATATGTTTGTACATGAAGGAAACTAATTTTATCATTGTGGGATAACAAGTAGAGAATGGGCCCAAGTTGGACAGCTCCTTCAAAGATACACATTGGATTGAAAGATCTCCTGTATTGTACGGTGCTTTGATTCTATAACTGATGTAAGTGTTGGGATGTATGATAGTAGAGGCTGTGGTTATTAAGTAGACCATATTGTGTACATTTGTATAATATTTGTGTAAAATACTTGTATAAAATACAATTGAATAGTTAATGAGATGCTACATTTTCAGATTTTAAATGAAAGTTACATCAATCATCAGTCTTTCTGGCCACATGACGGCTTTACTATTTCTAATTCTCCCTACCCCTCCTTTACCAAACTTAGTGGATCATTCATAATATGTACTTTGGTCTGCAAAATTCCCTACTAGAGACATGAAAAAGATTCAGCAGCAGAAAGTAATGCTGCAATGATATTACAAAAACTGCAGGATGACAAGTCCTAAAATTTACAATGTGCACGATCTTGTTCATGATGTGGAAATGCCGGCGTTGAACTGGAGTAAACACAGAAGTCTCACAACATCAGGTTAAAGTTCAATATGTTTATTTGGTAGCAAAAGCCATTAGCTTTCAGAGTGCTGCTGCTTCATCAGTGAGTGGGAGTTCTATTCACATGCTCTGTGCCCTGTTTGTGAATAAAACTCCCACTCACCTGATGGAGGGCCACTGTTCCAAAAGCTAGTAGCTTTTGTTACTAAATAAACCTGTTGGACTTTAACCTGGTTAAAGTCCAACAGGTTATTGAAACATATAAGATGATTAGAAGTTTAGATATTGAAACATATAAGATGATTAGAGGTTTAGATAGGGTGGACAGTGATAGCCTTTTTCCTAGGATGGAGAAAGCTAGCACGAGGGGACATAGCTTTAAATTAAGGGGTGGTAGTTATAGGACGGATGTCAGAGGTAGGTTCTTTACCCAGAGGGTAGTAAGGGTATGGAATGCCCTGCCTGCTGCAGTTGTAGATGCGCCAAGTTTGGTGGCGTTTAAGAGGTTAGTAGATAAGTTTATGGACGAAAAGGGAATGGTTTAGTTTGGAGGGTCATTGCTTTTTCCTAATTGGTCTGCGCAACATCGAAGGCCGAAGGGCCTGTTCTGCGCTGTAATGTTCTATGTTCTATGGTGTTGTGAGACTTCTTACCATGATCTTGGTGACATAAAGATATACTTCTGAAGATCCTCCGGGAGAATTTTCAGTAGATAGTTAGGGAGTAAAGAGCCTCTCATTGTCCAAGACAGAGTCTAGAGCTGCAATGTATTGTAGCTTGCGTTTGGTACCATTTTGTAAAGAAGTTCAAAGCAGAACCAGGAATGGCCAGGAGGCGGCTCAATAAATAGCTGAATTCAATTTTAAATGCCTGCTCACTGTCACTAAAGAACTGCGTGGTATTTTGGTGGCTGAAACTTGAACTATTACTCTCTCATAACAGAGACCAACTGCCTGGCATTGATTTTGATTTTAAGCAATACTTTAAGGGGATACTCATCAATTCATGCTCATTACTGCTGAAATTGTGAAGAGATCCTCTGAAACACATTGGGAAAACTTCTGGGGCATCAAGTCTCTCAGGACTTCATTTAAAAGTGTGAATGCTGTACTACATCGCCTAGTTGGATAGAATGTTTTGATATGGCCATCTTGTTAGGAATCTCCCTTGGTCTGGGTGGGGATATGAGGCCTCATACAGCAGCACTGGCTGCTGCAGGAGAGGAAAGCAGAAAGGAAAGTGGACTCCTTGAAGGTATGGGACATCTCTCTTCTTCTGGACCTCCTACACCAGGATCTACGGTGCCACATCTGAAACACTGTGCACCCTCTCTACCAGTCACTGAGCCATTTTACAATGTGACATTGTCTGCCAACCAACACACTCAACATTTTCAGCAGAAGTGGATGTGAGGAGCCAACATAAACCACTCCATAAAAGCTGTTTCTAATCAGAATTTGAGGGCAAAATCTGCCAATTTAGCATCTCCAAGAAAGTTCAAGCTATGATAATCAGCAATCAGACCACCACTGCTGTTGAACCAGGTCAGTTTTATTGACATTGCACCCATTTGATGGATGTTCCCACACCTTGGTCAAAAGAATGCCAGACATTCTGAAAGTCAAATTGGGGAAGTTCAGAAATGTGATTCTAAATTGCTGGAAGGTGCTACCAAAGTAAGTACAGGAGCAAGTTGTAAACTTGTTGTGAGACAAATTTACATACAATTGAGTACAATAATATGTTTTACATATGCTCTGGGTGTAGCCTCAATAAAATTTAGGTTGTTGAATTCAGGTGCCCTGTGAATCTGGCATTTGGGGCACACTTCAGGCAACATGCATCTGAAATATGTGGTTGCAGCCCTGAATCTGTAACCATGGCATCATACCAGCTGTGCTGTAATTGCCAAAATATACAGTATAATGTCTATAAGTAAGTTTGTGACAATTATTTTGTCCTGGGGACAGGATGAAACCAGTGATGTGAGGCTGTTGGACACAATATCTTAAATAAACACTGACCCAGAAAGTGGAGGATATTGGTCATCTTGACAACCTGAGATGAGTTATTGATTGTTGGTGAGAAAGAGACTAAGGTTGTTGAAGTAGACTGTTTGCATTGCTGTATCTAGAATAGTGAAACCTTGAGCTTGAAATGGCGAGTAATTTACTCATCTCATTATCTGAGATGATGCCAACTGGTTTTGATAGAATTACAAATCTACCCTCCAGTTGAAAAATATCTTCTAGCAAATGTTGCTAGCTCTGTAAGCTGCCATTGTGCAGCAGACACTATTAGTGACATTTACGTAGGGAAGGGCCTTGCATATGTGTACATTTGAAGCATCTCAGTAATTCTCTTAGTGATAGTGAAATCTAAAGTTCAAGACATAATAATTTTGGTGCTTTTGGAAACATTAACATTAGAGATATGCATTTATACTGGGTTGAAAGATCTAGTTAAATGAAATCACTGAGTTGACATGACATCCATGCTGAAGAGTTGTCATGAACACTTCTTTAGCCTAAAGCATTGCTCATCAGTGGGTTTGGCTTTAACAGCAGATTCAAATGTGAAAATTAAGTACTTCCTGAACACATTTGCATATTTTGTTATTCCTGTCTGCTTAATGAATAGTTAACAAGTCTTAAAAAGAGAAACAAAAAATAATAATGGGCTAAAATTATATAATCCAAGAAGGGAATTTCTGCATATGGATCTAAATTTGCTTAATAATGAATATCACAATTGTACCCCTTAACGCACAACTTGTATGTCCAGATGTTACTTGTTGTAACATCATTTCAATCAGCCCCAATGTAGAGACATTTTTAAATGATGCATAATTAGAATTTTCATAGGATTGTTAACTTTATAGGAGATTTTCTTTAATAATCCCTCTAATGTCTTCCCTCATTTTATTAGACAAAAAACGTTTGATTAATTAAAAAACACAGCTGCAGGAGGGAACTATATTATTATGAGCAGTTCGCAGAATAATCTTAAATATTTAGCTTTGTGCCTTAATGAACATTGAATTTAATCACACTGCTAAACGTATCATTTTATGGTATATGGAGCAGAAGGTGACTCTCAGGTCACCAGTTCTGTACAGAATGATAAGTAAAGTACTGCCATTAGGAAGTACAAGGATAGTTCCAGCTGTACTGTTATCGCAGTGCTTGATAAATCACACAAAAGTGCGGTACTCTTTATCTCTCAAAACACCTGTTGTGTAAACTGATTTTAAATACCACATTCTAACTGCTCTTTTTTTTTTAAATAGAGGGTTAGATTTTACAACTATTGCTTTTGCACAGTTCCCTCTACACATTAGATATCACAAAACATGAAATGAATCCTCATGAACCAATATATACAGAAAGCAAATTGTTTCCGCTTAAGACAAGGATTTTTCGCATGATAGATTTTCCCAACATCTGAGGAATAGTTGGTGAACATGTTGCTTCCAGGGTGGTACAGTGGTTAACACTGCTGCCTCACATCACCAATTGATCCAAGTTCAATTCTTGGGTAACTGTCCATGTGGAGTTTGCACATTCTCCCAGTGGCTGTGTAGATTTCCTCCCACAGTCCAAAGATGTGCAGGTTAAGTGGATAAATTGCCTCTTAGTGTGGTTAGGAGGATTTAACAAAATAAATGCTTGTGGTTACAGGGATAGGGAAGAGGGAATGGCCTACTCTTGTTTTATTTTCTATGTTTCCACCTGTAAAGCAGCTTTTTGGGTGAAGTCCAGCCATATATTTGAGGTCTTCAAATTAAGCACATTTCTCTCAGGTCAGATTGCAGCTTCTTTATTTCATCATTTTTCTGGATTTTGGAGTCTTTCACCTGCTGCCACCATTTTATAAAGTTGTATGTTATCTCGTGAAGAGGTCCAGAGGCACTTCAACAATAATTGTTTATTGACAATACATAACTATATACATGATACAGTCCTGACAAGGTGCTATCATATGGACTTCTACCAGACTTATCACTGCAGTTTACTACTCTGCACATCATAATGTGGGCAGCACTATCTTCCTAGTCCCACAGTTACCCTTAAAGTCCCCCATTCCTTGAAGCATTAAATGGCTGCAGGACAGATAATGTTAGAATTCCTAAGAGACCATCTGGCTCTATGAGCCTGTTCCACCATTCATTTTGCTCATGGCTGATCATCAAATTCAATATCCTGATTTCTAACCCCCCACCCCACCCCCATATCCCATTAGCCTCAAGAGCTATATCAAATTTCTTCTTGAAATCAGACAATGTTTCTGTGGTAGTGAATTCCACACAAAAATTTCTCCTCACATCAGTTCTGAAATGTTTTCTCTCTTTATCCTCAATCTACGAACCCTAGTTCTAGACTGCCCCACAATTGGGAACATTCTTTCTGAATCTTTCTGTTAGAATTTTATAAGTTTCTATGAAATTCTCTCAATCTTCTAAGCTCCAGTATTGTATGACAGACCTGTTATCCCAGGAATCAGTCTGGCAAAGGCTGAAGAGCAGAAGAAAGATCAACTGTGCACATAAGAAGACTCCACCAAAGCACACAGAGCTCTGTTGCAACATTTGATCCAAAGCAGTTAAAGGACCTCATCAGATTGCTAAAGGGTGAACAAACTCCGCCCAAAAAGGCTGAAATAATGTTTTAATTCAGTGCAATAATCAGGCAGCACGGCTAGACTGACTGTTTTAACATTATGACTGGAAGAAAACTGCCGCATGTATCTAATTGCACAGCCGTATGTGAATGAAAAAAGTTTTAAGGAGAAGTTGCAACTTCAGTTAAACTTTGCAAGTTTAGGAAAGCAAATGACTGGCCAAAACAATTTGTTGGGAAGATTTTCTGCAAAACCACTGAAGTTTAAAATGGCTTTGTAACTGCCACAGGAGCCTGTCAAATCCCAACAAGCATGGGCAGAGAAAGAAATTGCTGCAGTGCCATTTTAAAAACAGGGCTGAATTCCCCTGTGCTGAAAAACAACTATGTATGATGCATCAATACTGCCAGACCAATTAAGGCAGATAGAAGGACCAAACTAGGCATAGAATTGGACAGTACGAGGAAGATTATTTTTAAGATATATTCAAACATCAGGCTTGAATAAGGAATTAGAGGCTGAACAAGTGAATACATTATATTCAATGGGTCCAATTGCCAGACATGAAATAAATTAATCTTCCAGTAACCTTCAAGTCATGAGGTCTTTTGACATCTACTTTAAACTAAAAAGTGATAAAAGTTTAGAGCAAGCAAAACTTAAGAAGAGGTCTCAAAAGCCTAGGGAACCCGTAGACTGTTTTACAGATCAGTTATACAGATTGATTAATGGCTGTCATTGTGATGTCCTGAAATTGGAGCTCATAAGGAGTGGCCAATAGTCTTGTGGACTCAAATCTAAAGAATATTGGCTTTGGAACAAAAATATTCAGAGCATCAGGAAATGCACCCGCAACACCAATCCATTTTGTGTGGTAAAGCTAATCTTAGTTTACAGTAATCCTACCAGTCTCAATCATAAAGCAAACAGCAAATTCCACGTCATGGAAAGCAATACACAGAATAGTGGCAAACCATGTCAGTGCTGTGGAGCAAAGGTACCACGCCTGAGGAGTATCTGAGTACTTTCACTGCAACCACTAGGATTACTTTAGAAAGATATGTAAATCCAAAAACTTGTGTGTGGGAGATCAAAAAAAAGCCCAAAACAAAGTCCAATAATGTCTCTTGGGTGAAATTAAGAATGTAATTTCACATTTTGGAATGCTGATATATGTGTAAGTAGTCACCTCAAGAATTTCAAATTAGACACAGGAGACAGTATGACTCCTTTTCAATCGGGAACCTTGGCTAAAGCCCCTGGCTGTGGACAACAGACACCGCATTTTATGGTCCTAGAGGAATCTATCTACTGGCCATTGGGATGATTCTATGGTGTGGGTACAAACACATAATCAAACCTCGATGTCATCCACAATCAATCTCTTTCTCTCCTGAGCAAACATACTTATCATGTTTTCAACCTTCTCAGAACAAGTACTGTAGTCAACTACACTGAACTGGAGACTCTTGAAGTCCACCAGTGCTCATGGTCTCAACTGGGACTTTAATTTGGGATTGTCCTTACTCTACGCACGGGCACTTTATAGACAGCAGAAAATACTCTCCTTTGGTTAGACCAGCCAAACTTCCAGGTAAGCACCAATTTGCTTAAAACAGAAGGTATGGAGGAGGATGAACAACAAAAGAAGGTAGAGTCTGAAATTCAGAGTCGGCCAGTTCCTGTCACAGAACTAGGAAAAGCTACAGCAACAATACTGGAACTTCAAGCTCACACAATATGAAGTCTGTCATCAGCAGGAGAGAAGTGACCACCAACTCACCAAGACAGAACTCAAGGAGGTACAAGTGCATATAAAGAAACAAGAGTGCAGCATTAGTGTAGTACAAGGATGTTGGCATAACAAAGGTTAATGCAGGACTGGGAACAGTGCTGCCCTGCATTCCCATCTCTGGACAATACCTGCGTGCTCTTAATAATGTATCCCAAACATGGAAGAAACGTCCATGATTTCGTTGTATCTATGTGTTGTCAAAATCAATTTTTATTTTTTAAAATTAGGATAACTAATTTGGTGCAAATGCAAAACAATATGCTAAAAATCAATTTAGTATCTCTAATGAAAGTAATAGTGAGCATATTTTTGTTTTGAACTGCAGGTGTCGCAAGTATGAAGTTTGTAAAATTATGTTTTGGGATTGCTTGTCTAATGTAGGGTAAAATAGAGAAGTGAAAGAAGACTTGATTCCTGTGCTGTACTAAATCCAATATGGGAAGGCCAGCAAGGGAATAAGAGAAGAGCCCATGGTTTGGAAGAAAGATACAGCAAAGCGGATGGAATAACAATGTAGCCCTGTAATTTGAAGAGTATAGAGGAAATAAGGAGGAATACTTAGCTGCTGTAATTCTAAATGTAAATATCAAAAAATGAGGTAAATAAACTTATTTGTATCTCAAAAGATAAAAGGATAATTCTGGAAAAGGTTCATAGAGTAGATTCTTAATTTTAAGAAGAGCAAAAATTGAGCAGCTAGAGTTAGTTGAATGGAAAGCTTGCATAGCCATGACTGCTGCCAACAATTACAAGCATGGAGGTTTGTAAAATAAATTTCATTTACCGAGAGGAATTGACTTTAACCAGTCATAAGGCTGTATGTTTGAAAAGCAAACTATATTGATGCCAGTTAGTTCTATCTAATTACTGTAAAGTTGCATTTTTCGTTTCTAGAAAACAAATTCCACTGCAGATAATGCGAACCATTTAAGTAATTTTTTTTAAAAAAGAGAAAAGATTGTATTTATAAAATGCTTCTCATGACTACCAGATATCACAAAGCACTTTATAGCTTATCAAGTATTGCCACTCTTCTTGCCAGAAATGGAAAGCGAATTTTGTGTACAGCAAACTCCCACAAAAAAGCAATCTGATGATGACCAAAAAAATCTATTTTTGTGATGTTGACTGAGGGATAAATTATAACCAGTGACCATGAGGAATTCCCCTGCTTTTGAAATAGTGCCATCTTGTACATCCAGTAAAGCAGGAAAATAGGGCCTTGGTTTAATGCCCTCATCTGAAAGAAGGTGCCTGTGACAGAACTGCCCACCCTCAATACTACACAAGTGTCAGCTTTGCTTCTCGTACTCCAGTCTTGGGTGGATTTGAATATGAAAACTTGTGACTCAGAGGTAAAGGTGCCACAGCTGACACAACATAAAGTCAAATAGCTCCTTATAGAGGCAATGAAATCCTGTTATAGAGCCTTGAAAAGGAGTAAGGAGGTTATGTAGAATGTACTTACTTGGGTTGGAATAGAATCTGATAAAGAAGAACTTGGAAGATGTTTAATGTGGGAGCACTTTGTAGAAAGATAGAAAAGAAAAGGGTTACTATAAAATTGGCAGACTCTGCTAGGGTTTTTGTTTAATCAACTTAGATGTAGAATTCATTTCGTCAATGGGAAACAAGTTTGTTAGTAATTAGGTGTTTTATATATTTCGTAGTTTTAAAGGTACATGTGCTTCTTATAATTAGTCCATAAATATAAATGTATCATCTATATTTTTTAGTTAAACAAAGAAACATTGGTGCATAGTTACAGAGTGCCCTTTGATATTAAACAGATGTTATATACAGTCCTTTAAAGCACTCAAATGTTGGAATCACAAGGCCATAAAGGAGACTTAATTACCTCTCCAGACACTTTATCGGAAACAACTGAGACAAGAGTGAGTTTTAATAAAGCTGCCTTCACACTTTCAAATCAAAACAGAGTCAGAAAGATATTAATGTCTTAGCTAACGAAAGAGTTATGGTAGAAGATTTAGTGGGAACAAACAAGAATTAATGGTTACATCATACCCCTTTTAATTGTAGGTAGTGATAAAAAGCTCAGTCATTGAATTGATAAGCAATATGCATGTGTTTCATTATGCTGGCAATAAATAAACTTATCGGAGCAATAATCGGGGCATATCCTGAAGGCAAGGTGAATTGACAACATCTCTTAGAGATTCAGTTAAATTCACTGACAAGGCCACAAAATACTAATAGCTTTTGTAGACTCCCTTTATCAATTAAAGGATGCCCACATGAGGCTGTTTCAGTGAAGATGCTTTGTAAGGCTGCTATCAAAAATACAGACATGATGTCTGACTAAGAGATTAGAAGACAAGCTTAGAGCTGATATATTGGAGTATCCCATGAAATATGGTGATCTGATAGATCAGGGTGATTCAGTATTTATTTCTATTGGATCAATACGTAAAGTATGTCATTTGTAACACTTTTGATTGGATTGTGTTTAACTGACTGTGAGCTGCAGATTGTACAAACCAGGATGATTTTCTTTGTCCAGTGGATGGTGTCTCTGAGCCACTGTATCAAGAAATTCTCCCTTGCTATCAAGTAAAATAAACGCAATCTGTCAGTTAAGTATCTTGTGTACCTTCTTCCTCTGGAGAAAAGATACAAAAGTCTGAGATTGCATACCAACTGACTCAAAAACAGCTTCTTCCCTGCTCCATCAGGCTTCTGAATGGACCCGCCATATATTAAGCTGATCTTTCTCTGCATTCTATCCATGACTGTAACACTATATTCTGTACTCAGTCCTTTTCTTCTCCCCTATGTACTCTATGAATAGTGTGTTTTGTCTCTATAGTGCACAAGAAACAATAATTTTCACTGTATCCCAATACATATGACAATAATAAATCAAAAAAATAATTATGCACCAATGTATTTAATGTTTTAAGGAACCTAAATTGATCCCCTGTAAAAATGCACCCCTAAAAGTAAATCTGCATAAGTGCTCCAAAACTTACTGTGAAAAGTGAATGCTTTTGAAACAATTGCAAGAAAGTGTTGTGAAGTAACTTGGTAAATCTAAGTGAACTTTAAAATCTATGCCAATTGTCTATCACAGGAATATTGTAGTTAAGATGAGCATATTTCACTGTGAAAATGAGTATGTTTTAACTTGAGCATTACACATCAAACATCTAATATGAAGAGCAGTGATTGGGATCATTGGTGTTTTCTATTATAGTCTAGAGTGAATTCATGCACGCCACTGTATGAATTTACCATGATGCATGTTTAAGATGTGATCAAATAGCCAAAGGCAAGTGAATTAACCAGAATAGTTATAGTCAAGGCAGACATTGATCTACTTAACCAAAGTAAAATGTTAATTAGTTTCATTTCAAGTTTTAATCCACTTGCTGATGTCCCTTGAAAAATCGTACTATTGCCTCATGTTTTTTTCTGTCATTCCACTTTGAATAATGTAAATTATTATTATTTACATAATAATGTCATATTATGTAAATATAACATAAATACTAACTTATATAGTAAAATTACTAGCTCAGTTATGGACTCAATGCTGTAATTTAAATAGCTATTGTGTTTTTTTTGGTGGCTGTTATTTCATATTTCAAATGTATACATTTTCAGACTATATACGTTCAAGTTGCTTCTTCTCTCAGCCGAAAGACTGTCAAATTTTAATTATTTTGAATAGATGATGTACTTTTTGGAGTGGGAAGAATAGCAACTTCTTTTGTGTTTGCATAAACCGTCCCATGGACAAAATGTTACCTCAGTTACAGTGTACAGGCACTGCATTTTGGATGCCAAATATTCTTTTGTTCTGCTTGCAGACATCTGCTATCTGAAGCACAAAGAAACTCATTGTGATCTAGCCAGCAGCAGAGCAATAAATCCAGGCCAAATGGAAATATTAAATTGACTTTTAACATTGCATTGTCTTTAATATTTCCATCTTGTACTGTATGAGCTGTTGTGAAATCATCAACTGAGCTGTTCATAAATATAGCAGTATATTGTGAACATCTATGAGACATCTTAACACGTTTTCCCAATCAGAACTATTTTATGAAAATTCTGCAAAAGCCAATAACAAAACTTTTGTGTTCATATTTTTGCATTTTTTTAAAAAAGTTCTATTTTAAATAGGTATACTTTGTTTATAAATGTTTTGAACGCAATTAAGACAGTAATCATTCAAAATTAACAAAAGGCCAGAATCATTTGTAAACAAAATTGCCAATCTGTTATACAAAAATCAACCTTTCTTTGAACTGCATCTAATTTGCAGTACAGGGAAACAAGAGCATATTGAATGTGGTTGATTATATAAGTCAGTCTGGGATCTGCAGCCATTAAAATATATGTGAGTGTGTTCCTTCTTGATACCAAGTCCTGCTATGAAAACTGAAATACCATCAGTTTGATTTTGTAATGCTTCAAGGAAAAAGAAAACAAATTGTATAGAAAGCTTTTGAAATCGCTGGCTGTAATTTTACACCCACATCAATCCTGCCCTTGGGAGCAGGATGGCCGGCAGATATGACTCATCTTTCATTCACCCTAGAGCATAAATATCTCCCATTTTCTATGCCTTTTAGCTTTGACAAAGGGTCATCTGGACTCACAACCTCAGCTCTTTTCTCTCCTTACAGTTGCTGCCCGACCTGCCGAGATTTTCCAGCTTTTTCTTTTTTGATGGTAGGCAGACTATGAGTAAACTCAGATGAAATGGTGGAGGGGCAACTTATCCTTTGTCTATTTGCCTCCGCTTGTATTTTACCAGTAACAGTATGATGTCAGGTGGCCAACCAACCCTTGAGCTAATTGAGGCTCTGAATTCTCTGCAGATACCCCATTGCTGGGAAGGGAGGGCTGCCAGCCTCTTGTATGGCTAGCAGTTCTTAGCCACCTTCCTGGGGGTGGAAGTCATGACTTCTGGCAACTAATTACCTGATAACTGTAAAATCCAGTCATGGCTTTCTGGGCCGTCACAGGTGGGATCTGTGTAAAATTCAGTCTATAGTTTCAGACATCTTTCCTACTCTGTGAAGCTGAGCAACATTAAAATGAATAGGCAGACTGCCTACACTTTAAGCAGGAGCTTACTCTTGTAATGAAAATTGCTTTTGTAGTCTAGAATACTTATTTTCCAATACTTTGTCATATTCCCTCATGGCGCAAACTAAATCAATGCAACAACATTTCATCAGAAGCCACAGTTGTATGGTAACTTACAGCAGCAAACGTCAAGGCTGATTCAGGTGACTGTCCATTTTTATTTCCTCCCTCTCTACTCAGCATCTTCCTACAACGGCATAGTTGAAATCTGGAATTCTGAATATGGGAACATTTTCATGCATTGGCATATTTCTGGAAACCCTTGTATTGGATAACCATGATGTGGGAATGCTGATGTTGGACTGGAAAGTTGCCAAATAATTATTTGGAATTACGTGCTTTAGGAGCGCTGTTCCTTCACCTGATGAAGGAGCAGTGCTCCGAAAGCTTGTTGATTCCAAAAAACGTTTTGGACTTTAACTTGGTGTTGTGGGACTTCTTATTTTATTAGGAAAGACATTGTTCTCTTCCTTGCTCCTGTGTAAATACCATGACTTCATAATTTTTTTGGCTGTTCTTTTCTTCTAGTTCCCAAGTAAATTTGTTTAGCTTTTGCACCATATTGGCATAACCTTTAATTAGTACTTAACTGATGAAGCCTTTTGAAAGAAATTCAGAGTCAGCAATGTTTCGAGAACCTATTCTTTGGATTTCTGGAAATCATAGAATCTGCAGTGCAGAAGGAGGCCATTTGGCCCACCAAGTACACCAACCACAATCTGCCCATAAACCCACACATTTACTTTCCTAGCCCCCTGACACTAAAGGGCAATTTAGCACGGTCAATCAACTTAATCTGTACATCTTTGGATAGTGGGAGGAAACCAGAGCACCTGGAGGAAACCCATGCAGACACAGGTAGAATGTGCAAACTCCACACAAACAATCACCCAAGGCCAGAATTGAGCCTGGGTCACTGGCGCTGTGAGGCAGCAGTGCTAACCACTGTGCCACCATTCTGCTCTAATGATGCCAACGTTTGGCAAACCAACTACAAGAGGTGTTCAGAAATGAAGAAACTATCATTTTTCAAGCTTTAAGCAGCTTGTAGTGCAATGGACAGTGCTGCATATCATAATATTATATAGGACTTGCAGCACGGTGAGAAGCTATTTATCCGAACTGGTGTTAAGCTTCACAAGCCTTGTTTCACTCCTCTTCATATCACCCAAATAGTAGAATATGTTGTTGAAAACAGCCTGGCATGTGCAAGTAGCCTGAGATATTCTGATTCAGGATAAATGTGTTTGGATATGAGATATGGTTTTGTGCTCCTGTTTTTTTTGTTTCCAAATATTGGTAATCAATATGCTAAGCTTGGAAAGATCATAACGTTTTATTTTTAACATGCCATTCTATGCACAATAGGACAAGTTTGAACTAGTTCTGTAATATATCACTTCAGTCTCTTGTGCAACTGTAAAATGTGGCCCCTGGAACACTTGCACATAAACATTGGTTCATAGCTAATTAGTTCTTGACTTTTCAAGAGAATACAAACATGTCTAACATTTCTCTTTCTTTTATACGTAATGCCCCTATCAATGTAGTTGTTCCAGTCATTAACTTTTATACACTGAAGAAGATTATCAATTGACTTTTGGAAATCAACTAAATGCCTTCTTAGAGTGTTTCATAACATGTATTATTTTCTCAAAACATTGTTCACAGCATTAATTGGATGGTAAAATGTTGTGACTAGTACATTTGGAATTTGTTACTCTTGGTTTTGAATTGGCACGTTGCACAGGCGATGTTGTGTCTTGTCTCTGTTATTGCAGGTATTGTGTCTGCTGTTGCTCACGTTGTCATTAGTTGTGATTAATGCTATTTCCCTGTTTTCAGATCTTTCTGATGATGTTGCTGGTTGTCATTCTGTTTTTCATATCAAGCTGTAGGTTGAATATGGATTCTGTTTCTTTGCATCTTGTTACTGATTTTGGTTGCATATTAATTCTTGGTGCCTTGATTTACTTTACTGGGCTCCAGGTTTTCATGATTCAATCTACCCATGTGCAGTTTGTTTTTCCAGCAGCATAAGGAAGCATTCAGTATATTTGTTGAAGTGCTGACCTCTTTGTTCCTGTACTGCAGTGTGTTGCTGTGTCTTCTTTCTGATCATTTGGAAGATGTATTTTACTTTGCGAGTAGCCTTATAGTTGCTTTCATTTAGCAACTCTTCAGGTAATTTCATATCAAGCTTGGGAGATATGGATTGGAATGAAAATAAGACAAGGTTGGGGTCTTTCTTTGTGTCTCGGTATCTTCAAAGGTTCTTTTGACTGTCTGAATGTGTCTTGCTATAAATCAGTGTCCAATGAAGTGATGATATTAAAACATAATATTCACTGACACTCCTTAACTTCCCTGCATGTGAACTGGATGCCATTGTTACATATTAATCTTTCAGGAATATCTTGCTCAGCAAATAGCGCTAGTCTTGCTGCAATGATTGTTGTGGCTTTCAAATCTCTCATTGTCCTGATGGAATGAAACTTTGAGCAGTAATCTTTGATTATGAGGTTCAATTTTTGATCGCATGTGAATCAATCACCCCCAACAGTATACAACAATCTGGATGGTATTTCAATAGCTACCATGCCTCTTTCTGCTGTCTTCTGTCATATCTGACACACTTTGTTTGTAACCATCATGAACATCATTTTCGTGTTGTGCTAATCACCAGGGAATACCGGCAGAAGGGCCGAATCCAGATTCTGTTTGGGATTTTCCCGGGCCATTTTCTTATGGCGCAATCATCCTTGCACCCGGAACGGTATCTTTCGAGCTCACTAATGTTTTCCATCAGTGGAGTTTAAAGCTGGTCTCCATAAATGGGAACCAGGCATGATGGCCTTGCTGTTAGGGGACAGGCGCCATTGAGGCTCCCTGAGGTGGGGGGGGAGTGTGGTAGGTGAAACCTGGGCAGTGCAAGTGAGGTGTTGGGCTGATGGCCTGCAGGATTGCTGTGAACTTTGCACAGTGATCAGTGGGTGATCAGTGGGGGTATGATCAGGGCTGGCCAGCGATTTTGGGGAGGTTGAACAGACCAGTATGCATGTGCTGATCTCCCCACTGACAGATCGATGCATGCGCAGTTGCCAGATCAGCATATTGATGCAGACTTGTCTGGCTGGATTAGGCCCCGTGCACCCCCCCATTCCCTTCCCATACTGATGTGAATCTCTTGGCAGAGTGCCAGAAATTAACTTACTAAGTTTGCCCAAAAAAATGGCATGAAAGTCATCCATTGGGCACTTGGTTTTTTTGGGGGAAAATCGTCTCCCATATTTTTGATGTTTTTATACATGCCTATCAAGTACACAGCAAATCTAGCTCTGTCCATTCCCAGGTGGCCTTCATGTCCCTACTGAAGACATTCTTGTACCTTGTTTTGGGCAGGATTATTCTGTATCCAGCTAGCAGAGCACTGTTGTCCTGAGAGGTGTTAATTCTGATAGACCTGTACGGCTGTGTCTGTTGTATCTTGTTGGTCCAGCCAGTTCCGAGTTAATTAGTTCCTAGCTCTTTACAGTATTTACAGATAGTACAACATAGAGCACAGAACAGTGACATTACATATTAGATAATCATGGATAGACAGGCGAACTAGAATTTTGACCTGAGTAGCAAATTGCTATATTTTTGATTTATATTTTCTGAGTATGCACTTGGAAATGAAGGAGCATCAATAAACTCAAAATAATTAAATTTAAGGTTAACAAGACCACATGATCACCATCTGTAACCTCACTGCCTATCCAGATTCCTCACTCTGTCATTCCCATCAAAGTCTGTAGGTCAGACACAGGAACTACTTTGTGTACCAGAAATGTTCTGGCAATCTGGTGACAATCTAACACAGTAATAAAGTTTGGAAATGCCCAGCAGATTTGTATAGCACCTGTATAGGGAGAAAAACAACTAGTTTTAGATCCAGTGAAAGGTCATCAAGCTGAAACGTTAATTCTGATTTTACTGTTGTAATAATATCCATGGGAAATCTCTAATTTATCTCCCTTTGGGGCTTATTGAACAAGAATATTCTTAAGTGGCTTGCCCTGTTAGAATTGGCCACCTGAACCCTTCATAAGGCAGACACCAGGAAGGGTCAACAAACCGGATCACATTTTCAATTATTGATTAGTGTCACAAGTAAGATTGCACTAACATCGCGATTAAGGTACTGTGAAAATCCCCTGGTTGCCATACTCTGACACCTCTTTGGATATACTGAGGGAGAATTTAGCATGGCCAATGCATCTAACCAGCTCGTCTTTTGGACTGTGAGAGAAAACTGGAGCACCCGGAGGAAACCAACACAGACATGGGGAAATGTGCAGATGCAACACAGATAGTGATGTGAATCGGGAATTGAACCCTGGTCCCTGATGCTGAGAGGCTGTAGTGCTAACCATTGAGCCATCATATCTTTTGGAACTTGTGTAAAAGCTACTATTCCACTTGGGACTTGTGTCATTGAAGGCAAAACCCCAGAAGATGGCAGATACCTTAACTCCAATGAACTTCATTTTCATTGGATGGAAGGCTGTTTGCTGCTGTATTAAGGAATAGAAATAATAACACATAATAGGAAATAGTTGTGATTGCCATTGGCATATTTGCTGTTGACATTGTGATTCTCCCAGCTTGTTGTTTTAATTATTCATCATTGTGTAAAAACATTCAGGCTATTAACCTTTTGTAGAAAAGAGGCTGGTGCTGGCTGCCTACCATGTTAATGGGGTTGCTGTGGTTTTATGGCTGTGGCATTTTGTTTAATACAGGTGACAGTTAATGGAGAATTGGCCACCTTCTCAATTCCATTGAAAAGGAAATGGGCCAATTCTGTCAGCCTGTTAACACTTAATTCTAAACCATTTTTCATTTTGAAGAGGATGATAAAATGGACTGAAATTACAATGTATTTGGATTGTAATGTCTTTGGGTGAATTGTTTAAATAAAAAGAAAATTGAGACCCATGTGAGAACTGTTGTTCTTGTTGGGATGTATCCCAGAAGGCAAAACCCTTCAGTTTAATTAACATACAATGAAATCAATTCCTACTCTTTTTGTGAGGTACATTTGTTGTTGACATTGCAATTATGTCAGCTTGTTGTTTGAATTATTCTACCAACCTGTTAATATTTCATTCTAAACCATGTTTCAGTGGTACATATTTTGAAGAGGCTAATAAATGGACTGAAATTATAATATATTTGAATTGTAAAATTAGAAATACCACTAAGACTGGAGTTAGTTGCAAAGACTAGGGATCAACTTGGTACTGTGAAAGGAACATCATATATGATTCATTTATTAAGTTCTTTGAGGAAGAATAAGCAATGTAGAGACAGGGGAAACTGGAGATCTGATAAACTTGGATTTCCAAAAGGCATTTGATTAGGTGCCACATCAAATATTATTACACAAAATAAGAGTTCCTGGTATAGGAGATAACATGCATTGGGGATTGGTTGGCAAGTAGGAATTAAGGATAAATGAGTCATTTTCAGATTGACTATAATTAACAAAAGGCCACAAAAGATCAGTGCTGGGATCTCAACAATTTGCAATCTAAATAAATGATTTGGATGAAGGGACCAAATGTATGGTTACTAAATTTTCTGATGACACAGATGGTAGAAGAGTAAGTTGAGAAGAGGATGTAAGGAGTCTGCAAAGGGATGAAGAATGGAAGCAAAAATTATGAGGAAAATCTTCTTGGGCAGTGAGTGATTGGAACCTGGAATGCTCTGCCTGAGAGTGTGGTACAGGCAGGTCCAATCAGAGCACTCAAAACAGAATTAGACTGTTATCTGAATAGGAAGAATGTGTAAGGAAGACGGGACCATAGTGCAAGCAGTCCACATACTATAGACTACATGGCCTCCTTCTGTGCCATGATAATTCTGTAATCCTGTAAGAATAAAAGTGGGAAAATACAAACTTGTCAGCAGTTGGGCAGGAAGAATAGAAAATGAGTATATTGTTTAAATGGAAAGTGATTTCAGATCCTGCAGTACAGAGGAATCTAAGTTTCCCGTTATCTGTGTCTCAAAGCTGGTTTGCAGGTACAGCAAATGATTAAGAAGACAAGTAAAATATTGTCAATTATTGCAAGGAAAATGAAATGTAGAAGTAGAAAATTTTTGCTACAGTTAGACAGGGAATTGTGGTGTGACTATATCTGGAGTACTGGGGTATCAGTTTTGGTCTCATTAAATAAGGAAGGGTATACTTGCAGTTTAGAGAAAGTTCACTCAACCAGTTCCTGGGATGAAGGAGTTAGCTTATGCGCAGAAGTTGGACGTGTATCATTGGAGTTGAGACTTGATAGAATGGACCTATCATATGAGACATATTGGAACTAGGGACACAGTTTAAAAATAAGAGGACTCCCATTTAAGATGGAGATGAAGATTTTGTTTTCTGAGATTAATAAATTTGTGTAATTCCATTTCTTAGTGAGCAGTGGAAGTTACTTCATGGATTTTTTTAAGGCTGAGTTAGATTCTTAATTGACAAGTGGGTCAAAGGTTACTGGGGTTGGACACAAAAGTAGAGTTGAATCCATAGTCATATCAAATTCCCCTTATCAAGCTTGAATAGCCGGATGGTCTATTCCTGTGTTCTTACATATCTTGCTGTCTTAATGCCTGAAGTTCAATCCCCTTGTTTCCTACTGGTGTTAAATCCAGAAGGTTTCTCAACACATGGGACTTCTGGCCAAATGTAATCCACTCCCATTTTACTGAACCACCCCTCTATAACCTGCCTCCAAAATTTCAGCCTAGATCTTTGCAATGAAATTTTATGATTGAATAGTTCCATCCCAGATAATGTCATTGGGAATTTTATATAAAATATACTTTGAATTATGCCTTAAGGATTCTTTACAAGTAAATATAAATTGTGATGGCAAAGCAGCCAAAATATGTGCTTTATTTTGGAATGTTTGTTGAAAGAAGACTAATAATCCAAAATGTGTTTTTGTTTAGTAATTTTCAGACAGTATTGTATTTTATTTTTCTTTCATGTTGTCTCTATTTTATCTGTAGCAGGATTATAATCTGCATTGTTCCTGATCTTCACTCTCTCCATTTAAAATTGAAAGGAACAGACAATGACAGATCAATTTCTGTTTGGTTATTCACCTCACCTTTTAAGCAAGCAGATACAGAAGCAACTGGAGAACGTCATCACTATCAACTGAACAGATCAAAAGGAGAATTACTCGATGTGCAAACAACAAAAGGTCTAAGCTTTGAGTGGCTGGGCTTTGTAGGAATGATATGGAGAAGCCAGCATTGGACTGGGGTTAGCAAAAAGTCTCACAGCACCAGGTTAAAGTCCAACAGGTTTATTTGATAGCACAAGCCACAAGCTTTTAGAGTGTTGCTCCTTCATCAGGAGAGTGGAAGCTGTGTTCAAAAACAGGGCATTTAAAGACACAAACTCAATTCACAAGGTAAATGCGAGTTTTTACAGGTAATCGTGTCTCAAAGGTACAGACAATGTGAGTGTAGAGAGGGTTAACACAGATTAAAGCGATGTGTATTGTCTCTAGTCAGGACCGATCACCATCCCTACCCAGGGCCTATTCCTGTAGTCCCACACATTTACCCTGCTATTCCCTCTGACATTAGGGTCAATTTAGCATGGCCTATCCATCTAACCCGGACATCTTTGCATTGTGGAGGAAACTGGAGCACCCAGAGGAAACTCAATGTGGGCACAGGGAGAATGTGCAAACTCCACAAAGTCAGTGACCTGAGACTGGAATCAAACCCAGGTACCTAGCACCCTGAGACAATAGTGCTAACCACTGCATCACCATGCAGCTATGGTGTAATTGGCACTTGTTTTTAGTAATAAGGGTTTGGAAGGTGCTAACGAAGAAGCTTTGAAGAGTTGCTGCACTGTCTGTTAGTGAATGTTTCTGGATAGGGTGCTAATCAAGCAGGCTGCTTTGGCCCAGGTAGTGTTGAGCTTCCTGAGTATTGTTGGAGCTGCACTCATCCAGACAAGGGGAACATGTTCCATTATACTCCTGACTTGGGCCATTTAGATGGTGGACAGACTTTGTGGAGTCAGGAGATGAGTTACTCACCACAGGATTTCCAGCCTCCGACTTGCTCTTGTAGCCACAGTATTTATGGGGCTACTCCATTTCAGTCTCTGGTCAATGGTAAGCCCCAGGATGTTGATAGGGGGAATTCTAGCGATGGTAAGGTCATTGAATGTCATTCAGTAATGTCAAGGAGGTATGGTTAGATTTTCCATCTTTTGGAGATGGCCATTGTCTGTCACTTGTGTGATGTGAACGTTACTTACCACAAATCTGTCAATGCCAGAATGATTTGGAGAATGAACAAACATCATGGAAAGCAAGAAAAGGTACTGAAAGAGAGAGGAGAAGGGTTGTCAGCAGGAGGCCGTGTCTATTTGGGGAGTAACTCCCGTTCCTGAAACTCAGTAAGAAATAGAGAATGAGGTACTTGCACTTCTTGAACGATCTTATGAAGGATATCCACTACATGCAGCAGCTAAACTGCACTTGAGGGAAGGGTGAGCATTACATTTGCCAGTGCTTGAGAAGGTACCTGTGACACCAACCTTATATGCATTGGGTTCAGTCTAGGCTAGAGTTAGAGATATTGGGGTGGCACAGTGGTTAGCACTGCTGCCTCACAGCTCCAGGGACCTGGATTCGATTCCCGGCTTGAGTCACTGTCTGTATGGAGTTTGCATGATCTTCCCATGTCTACTTGGGTTTCTCCCAGATGCTTCGATTTCCTCCCACATCCCAAAGATATGCAGTTTAGGTGCATTGGCCAAGCTAAATTGCCTCTTAATGTCTCAGGAAGAATAGAGTGGAGGAATTAGCAGGATAAATATGTGGGGATAGGGCCTGGGTGGGATTGTTGTTCGTGCAAACATGATGGGCCGAATGGTCTCCTTCTGTGCTGGAGGGTTTCTATGTTTCAGAGTTTGCCATCCTTTTCACATAGTAGCACAGATTTGTGGTGGAGGCCACATGAGGTTTTCCATTGCAAAGGAGTTGAACACATTTCATTCTCACTTGCCAGAGACAAACCAATTGATTGAACATATATCTTTGTAAGGACTACACATTTCCCTATGGTGCAGAATGCCATTGACTATATACTTTCCTACTGGTGCCACATCAGCTGAAAGAAGTTCCATTCTCTTCACTTCCAGCTGGTATGTGATCCCAGGCAGCAAACATGCAGATCAATGAACTGGTATTTTGGCAGTTGAGATGATGCTTTCGTTATATGCCATCTGCGTTTGTACCGCCATGACAAACTGACCGCTGGAGATGAGGGCTATTTTCTAGCAACAACACTCCGAAAGTTCAACACCATCTGGGCCAAAGCAGCCCACTAGATTAACACTCCATCTAGAAACATTCACTCCCTCTATCACTGATACACACCAGCAGCATGTACCATCTAAAAGAGGCATTGCAGTGACTCATTGAGCCTCCTTTCCTGGAATCTCCCAAACTCACAATCTCTATCACTAACAAGAACAAAAACAATGACTGCATTGGAACATCACTACCTGCATCTTCCCTTCAAGCCACACATGTGGACAGCATGCACGCAATGAAAACCATCATAGAATCCCTCCACTGCAGGAGGCCATGTTATCACATAAAATGTGACAGAATAAGTTTTGCATCAATTAGCTGAGCAAGTGTCAAGATGCATAGTGGTCTTTGTGACCTCAGCACTACTGAAAAAGATCCATTAGGTCATAGAATCGCTGCAGTGCAGAAGGAGGCTATTGGCCCATTGAGTCTGCACTGACCCACAATCCCACTCAGGCCCTGTTCCCACAACCCCCATATTTATCCTGCTGAATGGTTGACACTACAGTCGAGTTAGCATGGCCAATTTATCCAACCCACACAACTTAGGACTGTGGATGGAAACCAGAGCACTGGAGGAAACCCACATGGACATGGGGAGAATGTGTCCACTCAGACAGTGACCCAAGATCACAATTGAACACAGGTCCCTGGCGCTGTGGGGCAGTCATACTGACCACCATGCTATTGTGCCGCCCTGTAGTGCAAGAGAATAACCTGCAGTCCATAGTTTCTATGCTTACCAACCTTTGGGGATAGGGAAGGGGGAAGAGTGTGCCACAAGCTCTAATAGAACCTATTGAATCAATCATAATACAGGAAGCCAAGGAATATCAAATTACAACTGATTAAAGCAACTTTAATTCAAGTTTTACTTGTGTGTTCTCTTGAAAGAAAATGATGATGCTTTTTCCTTTCCAGATGGGAGTTGTGCCAGCGAGAAGAAGTGCCTTATTGCATTAGTGAATGCAGGAAAGTGATCATGAATAAGCATTGCTGAATTCCTCCATGTCATTTTGAATGTTTAGGGAATTGCAATTATACCTGAAGTATTTGTGACCCAGGTCTTGTTTACATGAAGCCACCAAGCTCCAGGTGCCAGTCTCCCACCTTTGCTTATTTGAAAATGGCACCCTCTACCAGTTTGAGCCAGGAGTGGGAGAAGGGATGAGATAACCCAAAGGGTGCCTCACATTGGCTGGCCAGAGTTTCTAGTGGGCTTATTTTCTTCCCACGAAAAATAATCAATGTTACAAAGAAACTCTGCTCTGTTAAGGATGACAAATTAAGCTGATGAAGCTGGTACAAAAGGCTGAGGCATACACAGCACATACTTCTGCATTTGTACCTATTAAAGTCAAGGGATCTCAAATTGTATTTTACAAAGTGGCTTTCCATATTACCCAGACAGGTGCTCTGGCAATCCATCTGAGGACCTTATCCAATATGAGTGAGCTCACACCATTAAGTAGTTTTAAATGTCTATTTGTGCTAGCTGAGGACCCTTAGGTTTGGCCCTAAAACGGGTAAAATGAGGAAAAGTTAAATTGTTAAAAAGCTTTTCTGTCAACTGCATATTTATCTATAGTTTGGCTGTCATAGATATTAATTTCTCTGGATTCCTCTCATCTACCACTAGATTCGAAGCTTGTCCTACTGATGTGTTTTCCCCAGGAATGTTTTTGAATATCCATCGATATCCATTGTGACAGGAGTACACAACATTTCATATTTATCAAACTTAAAAATCTAAAATTGCTGCTACTGATGGCGCAGGGATAGACTTCTGTTAAAATAAATTAAGTTTCACTGACAGATGTACTGCGATATTCCCTTAATGGATATTAAAATCGTTTTGGAGAAGAGATATTGCAATTGAATCATAAGCTGCAGTTTACAATAAATAATCCATTCAGAGGAGCTGTAGTTTTTAGACATTGAAAGATAAGGGAAAATGTAATGATTTCTATCTTAATAGAATTGCTAAACCCGTTTTTAAGTGATGACAGGTGTGAGGTGCATGTCAGGATGTGTGTTTCCAATCCAGCTGACTGATATAAGATGATATAAACAGACCATTGAATCACTTAGGGCAAACAACCTCAAAACAGCAGATTACAAGTTAGTGCATGCCAGGAATTTTGTCAAATGCAAGCACATCTTTGCTTCTCACTTGATCGTTTGTCATATACATTTGAATCAATGATTTTAATTTGCAAGGCAGTTGTATATCAACATATCAAATGTTTGCTCCAGACTAATTTTCCAATTTTTATCAAATGTAAATAGTGCGCCATTAAAACGCTCCACAGCTGTTTTACATAACAAACACTTCACAGGTGATTTCAGCACTTGGGGATTCTCAGAGTCATAGAGTTTATTGCATGGAAATAGAGCCTTTGGCCCAACTTGTCCATGCCACCTTTTTTTTAAACCTGTAAACTAATACCAATTGCCCACATTTGGCCCATATTGCTCTATACACATTTTACCCATGTAACTGTCTAAATGCTTCTTAAAAGATAAAATTGTACCCACCTCTACTACTACCACTGGCAGCTTTATCCAGACACTCACCACCCTTTATGTGAAAACATTGCCCCTCTGGGCACTTCTGTATCTCCCCCCTCTCAGTTTAAACCTATGCTGTTTAGTTTTAGACTTCCCTATCTTTGGGAAAAGATATTGACTATCTACCTGATCTATGTCCCTCATTATTTTATAGACCGCCAAAAGATCACCCCTAAGCTTCCTATGCTCTAGAGAAGAAAGTCCCTGTCTATCCAACCTCTCCTTATAACTCAAGCCATCGAATCCTGGTAGCATCCTAGTAAATCTTTCCTGTATTCTTTCTAGATTAATAATATCCTTTCTGTAATAGGGTGATCAGAACTGTACACAATATTCTAAGTGTGGCCTTACCAATGTCTTGTACAACTTCAACAAGACATTCCAACTCCTGCATTCAATGTTCTGACCAACGAAACCAAGAATGGTGAATGTCTTCTTCACCATTCTGTCTACCTGTGACTCCACTTTCTAGAAGTTATGAACATGTACCCTTAAATCTCTTTGTTCTGTAACTCTCCCAGTGCCCTGCTTTTAACTGAGTAATCTACCAATCTAACTGAGTTCAATCTACCAAAATGCATCACCCTGCATTTATCTAAATTAAAGTCCATCTACTATTTGTCAACCCACAGGCCCAATTAATCAAGATCTTGTTGCAATCAGAGATAATTTTCTTCAGTGTTTACTAAACATGCCTCCTATATTCTCGTCCAAATTACTAATATAAATGACAAATAAAGTGTACCTAGCACTGATCCCCTGAGGCACACCACTGGTCATAGACCTCCAGTTTGAAAAACAATCCTTTAGAATCACCCCCTGATTTCTGCCAAGCCAATTTTGTATCTATTTAAATACCTCACCCTGGATCCCGTAAGATTTAACCTTATGCAGCAACCTACCATGCAGTAGGAAGTCTCCCACTTATCAGATGCCCATTTGCCTTCTCAGAGGCTCCTCCAATTAACTTTTGAAAGTTTCTGCTTGATACCATCAAAATTTGCCTTGTCCCAATAAAGAATTTTAATTTTTGGGCCAGACCTAACATTCTCCGTAGCTATCTTAAAACTAATAGAATTATGGTTATTGGTCCTACAGTGATCCCTCACTAACACTTCTGTCACCTGCCCTTCCTTATTTCCCAAGAGGTGGTCAAGTTTTGCCCCCTCTCTATTGTGAACCGTGCCCAATCCCACACCAGTTCCCCCTTTACCAAGGCCTGAAAATGGCCGCAAATGGGTCCACGCTCGAAACGGGCGCATGCATTTAAATTGACTTAATGGAGTGCACATTCAACCTTTCCGGCACTTCTCCCTTTGCCATTGCGTTTGTCCATCCAGAATTAGCGTGAATCAGACATGCTCTACAAAAGTCCAATTTAAGCCCTCCAGCTAGTGAGGAGGTAAGTGGCAAGCATTTGATGGCTTTCTGCTTGAGAGAGGTGGTTGGGGTCCGCTGCCAGTCTGTCTGAGATCAGTGAGGGGGAAAGAGGTTTGCTGCCATTCTGCCTGTTATCGTTGTAGGGGATAGGGGTGACTAGCCATTCTGTCTGTGATCAGTGTTGGGGGGGGCAGGGTCTGTTGCCACTGTGCCTATATGATTAAAAACGGTGAAATGTTTCCACTGCCACTCTGCCTGACATCAGTGACGGGCAAGTGGGTTCCACTGCTGCTTAGCCTGTGATCAGTGAGGGAGAAGGGGGGGGGGTCTGCTGCCATTTTGCCTGAAATCAGTGAGGGGGAAGGGAAAGAGGGGCCCACAATCAGTCTGGGTAGCAGCAGAAGATGGGGAGATAAGAGGGTCAGTAATGTTGTGGGGTTGGGGCAATGTCTGTGGGGGCTAGGGGGAGGCATTATCCAGCCCGGGAGCGATGTAGCAGAGGAGTCGCATTCTATCTTTTTTTTACGCATGCACAGTTGGAAGTGCCAATCGGAGCTGTATGATTTCAGGCATGTTAGGCCCTGCTCACAAGTTGTTCAGCGTGATTCGGAATCACTGATATTTTTTTCAGACGGAGTGTATATGGGGCCTGAGAACGGATCCAAAAATCAGATCTGAAACACTTCCAGTTTCAAGTCCGCCCAGCACTCAGAATCAAAATGGTAAAATATGGCCCTCATTGTATAATCCAGACTGTGAACTCCGATTCTCCCTTCAAAGATGCTGCCAGATCTGCTGAATGTTTCCAGTCTTTTCTATTTTGATAAATTTTGTTTTCAAGACCTAGCATGGCTTTGCCTTTCCTGAACTCTATCTCCTTCCAGCCATATGAACCATATCAATTCACTCTGTTCCTCCAGTCCTGTCTTCTTGTACACATCAATTTTAGTATTTCGATCACTGGAGGCTTTTCTTTCAGCTGCCTAAATGCTTGGCTCTGGAGTTCTGTCTCAAGATCTCTACATCTAGAATCTTAAAATCCCTACAGTGCAGAAGGAGATCATTCAACCCATCTTGTCTGTATTGACTCCCTAGAAGAACAAGGCCCTATCCCCATAACCTCATATATGCAGCTCACTAATCCCCCTTAACTACACACTTTGGGACACCTAGATGCAACTTAGCATGGCCAGTCAACCTAACCTGCACATCTTTGAACTGTGGGGGGGAAACAGAACACCTGGAGGAAACCCACATAGATACGGGAAGAATGTGCAAACTCCACACAGGCAGTGACTGAATTGAACCCAGAATCCTGGAACTGTGAGGCAGCAGTGCTAACTACTGTGCCACTGTGCCACCCCAGTATCTATCTATCTCTCACTATCTCTCTACCTTTATGATGCTGTTTAAAACCCACTGCTATGGTCATCTATCCGAATAACATTGGTGTGGCTCAATTGATTTTAGTTTGATCTTCCCCTGAAGCATCTTGGGATTTTTTTTATAATATTAAAGACACTACCAGACGCAAGTTATAGTTTGAAGATAAAATCCACAGCTTGATTTTACTTCTACAATCCATAGTTTGGAACTTGTGACAGGGAATTCGGAATGCAAATTGTAAGATTGATTAAAAATTAGAACCTCGAAAGCAATTAAAATAAACCTTTGCATTTGGAGGTTGCACTGTAGTTAGCACTGCTGCCTCGCAGCACCAGGGATCTGGTTCAATTCTGGTCTTTGGTGTCTGCCTGTGTGGAGTTTGCACATTCTCCCCATGTCTGCGTGGATTTCCTCCAGGTGCTTTGGTTTCCTCTCACAGTCTAGAGATGTGTGGGTTAGGTGGATTGGCCATGCTAAATTGACCCTAGTGTCAGAGGATTAGCAGAGTAAATACGTAGGGTTACGGGAATAGGATCTGGGCGGGATTGTGGACGGTACGGACTCCATGGGCTGAATGGCCTCTTTCTGCACAGTAGGGATTGTATGATTTGGATTGTAGTTCTCTTCTCTTCCATGTTTTTCCAGAGGTAAGGTTTCATGGTTGCATTGAAGCTGAAATCGAGAGAAAGGAAGGACAATCAATCAAGATTGTTAAACACCATTTTAAATGTTAAAGGACAGGTGAAAAGAAACAGACTTGTTCGTTCTTGGTAACCAGATGTGTTTACAGTTGTCATCTGTGTTCCGAGCTGCTGGTCTTCATTTTCAGTGATTGATGTTCATGTGCATTGGGAGATGGAATGCCGGTTGGTGCACACAAATATAATTTAAAGATCACAGCTGTGTTATTCCCTTAGTCTGATTGCAAAAAAAACTGTTGCAAAACACTGATGGACACAAATCAGCTTAATAAAGTAGATTAAGCTTGTTTAAACTAAATTAACCTGCATCTGAATTAAATGCATAACCTTTGTGATAAACAAGCAACAGAAACTGGATTTTGTAAGAAACATCATGCCGTGCATGCACACAGCCCATTTTTTCAAAATACTTGTATTGGTGTAACATAAAGAGCATTTTCCCTTGTGCTCAATTCTAAGCTGTGGTTTTTAGCAGCATATATTTCGTGAGGGGGCAAGTTCTGTGCAAACTGACATGTTTAATGCTATGAAAAATATTCTGTGACTCTCATACAATTCTTTCTTTTAAGGCAATTTTGATAAAATGGGCTAATGTTCCCAGAGGCAATGCCCTTGGGAAATGGCTTTTCACATAGAACCAAGGCCAGAAAAAGGAAGGCAGAGACCAACACCAGCAACTAATTGTCCACAGCAGGTAATCTATAATTTCAAGCCTTTGCCCTGAGGGAAAAAGTGGGATTGCATTGACAATAGGTAAAGAACAAATACTGCCATGGAAGATTTTTTTACTTGTTCTTGGGTATTACTGACACAGCCAAATTTTACTGCCCAACCATATTTTCACTTTACCAAATGATGTAGGGGCAAAAGTAGCCCATTTAGCTCATTGTGTGCGCTCCTTCATTCACTGAGATCATGAGTGATCTGATGTGATAATCCCCAACACCATTTTCCCACTTTGTTGCCATTGCCCTTGATTCCCTGACTGATTAAAAATCTGTCTCAACTTTGAACATGCCTAACAATGCAGCTCTACAGCGCTCTGCGGTTAAAAAAAAATTCACTAGCCTCTGAGAAAAGAAATTCCTCCTCATCTTTGTCTTAAATGGGTGACCTCTTACTCTGAGAGATTAAGCCCTTTGGTACTAGACTTACTCTCATAAGGGAAAACAACCTCTCAGCGGCAACTGTGAGGTCCTGTCAAGCCTCCTGAGGTTCTGAATGTGAATCAGTACAATATTTCAGGTATAGTATAATTAGTGCCTAGTAGAGTTCACAAGACTTCCCTATTTTTATACTCCTTTACCTTTGAAATAAAGGCAAATATTCAATTTATCTTTCCTATTACTTGCTGAACTTGAATGCAAGCTTTTTGTGATTTATGCAAAAGGACCCCCCAAATTCCTCTATGCTGCGATTATCAACAGTCTTTCACTATTTAAATAATATTCAGCTTCTTTATTCTTCCCACCAAAGTGGAAATCTTCTCATTTTTCTACATTATACTCCATCTGCCAAGTTTTTGTCCGCTTGCCTAACCTGTTTATATCCTTTTGTATAATCCTTTTGCCCCCTCATAGGGGGCAATTTTACCATCATGTTGTGCTTGTTTTTGAGAGTGACTCAGTGGTAAAGTGAGCCATGAAGCACTGAGCGCAATTGGTGCCGATTTTCGCTACTAACGCCATTTTATGAGCGCCGGATATCCAGCACAGTCAGCCTCTCCCTGGAAATGGGTGAGAGGCAGGTTAACACATTTAAATTTATTAAAATGGCTAATTGCATCTGCTTAACAAGTCTGACATTCAATTGTCTGGGCTTGACCCTCCTGCTTTATGACCTAATCAGGAAAGTTTCTCGCTGGTGAGGAATTGATATGCTCCCCATGAACGGGGAACAGTTGATTTGTCCTTGCCGGTGGAATCGGAGGCCATTGAGGCCCCCTAGGAGGCTGGGGCAAGGGGGACAAGGGAGTGCCTGTTGGGAAGTGCCAAAGCTTATCTTCTGATTTTTATTGACTTCAATTTTACTAGAACTCCTAGTGCTGCCTTGATGTCAAGAAAGTTACTCTCACCTCACTGCTGGAATTCCATTCTTTTGTCCATACTTGGATTAAATGTTGTAATGAAATCTGGAATTGAGTAGTCTTGGCCAAAACCAAACTGAGAATTGTTGAATCGGGCACCATTGATGACATCTGCCATCAGCTTGCTGTTTATTGGGAGCAGACAGATGGGGCGGTCATTTGTCAGATTTGATGTCTTGATTTTTATTGTCAGGACATACCTGAGCAATTCTCCACGCGGTCAAGTAAATGCCAGTGTAGCTATACTGAAGTAGCTTGGCTCGGGTTGAAGATAGTTCTGGAGTACATGTCTTCACTAATGGCAGAACCCTTAAGAGTATTGATAGGCAAAGGGATCGGGGTTTACAGGTACATGGCTTATTGAAAGTGGCAATGCAAGTGGAGAAGGTAATCAAGAAGGCATACAACATGCTTGCCTTCATTGGCCAGGGTATTGAGTTTAAGACTTGGCAAGCCATGTTGAAGCTTTGTAGAACCTTAGTTAGGCTGTACTTGGAATATAGTTTTCAATTCTGGTTGTCTCACTACCAGAAGGATGTGGAGGCTTTGGAGAGAGTACAGAAAAGATTTACCAGAATGTTGCCTGGTATGGAGCACATTAGCTATGAGGAGAGGTTGGAGAAACTTGGTTTGTTCTCACTGGAGCGATGGAGATTGAGGGGAGACCTGATAGAAGCCTACAAGATTATGAGAGGCATGGAGAGGATGGATAGTCAAAAGCTTTTCCCCAGAGTGGAAGAGTCAATTACAAGGGGGCATAGGTTTAAGGTCGAAGGACAAGATTTAAAAGAGATGTACAAGGTAGATTTTTTACTCAGAGAGTGGTGGGTATCTGGAACTTGTTGCCAGGGGAAGTAGTGGAAGCAGATATGGTAGTGACTTTTAAGGGGTATCTTGACAAATACATAAACGAGATGGGAATAGAGGGATGTGGTCCCCGGAAGAGTAGGGATTTTAGTTAAGTTGGGCAGTATGGTCAGTGCATGCTTGGAGGGCTGAAGGGTCTGTTCTTGTGCTATAATTTTCTTTGTTCTTAGTTCTAATACAGCTGGGATGATGTCAGGCCTTTACTCTTTGCCTGTTAGCAGTGCACAAAACTTGTTTCTTGACATTTTGTGGGCTGAGCTGAATTGGCTGGATGCTGGGACATCATGAGAAGGCCAGGATCAATCATCCATTTGGCACTTCTGATTGAATGTGGCTTCAATTGTTTCAGATTTTCACTTTGCACTTGATGTGCTGGACTCCTCCATCATTGAGAATGGGGATGTTTATTGAATCTTTTTTCCCCCATTATTCTTTAATTATCCAGCACTGTGCAAGACTGGATGTGCCAGAACTGGAGATCTTTGATGTGATCTATTGGATGTGGGATTGTTGAATTTTGTCTGTGCTGCTTCAATGTTTAACATGCATGTGCACTACTGTCCATGTTGTTTCATGAATTTCACATGCTAGCACCATGAGAAGCTGCCTTGGAGACATTGGTCCAGCAGGTTCTATAGGATTTATACGCTCACGTGACTCTGTGCAACTTTTCCCTCTTGTGCCACACTCACACCCCACCTTTGTACTACAAACTTTCCCCTCATGCAGATCAAGTCCCATCCATTCACTTTTCTGACTGTGTTCGACTGTTCTATGTTGGGATCTAGCTTCCCTTCTCCCAGTCTTCTCTTTGCCTTCTACTGTCCACTCACCCGTCTAACGTTGCCAAACTCCTCCACTTGTCATATTCACCACCCGCCCAGCTCAACACCCCGAGGCAGCTGTGGTGAGCAGTCCCGTCATACACCCCCATGAGTGTGTGCTAACACTGGCATTGCTGAAGGACAGGTAAGTTTGAATGTTGCACTCAACTCAGAGTCACAAGTGAAGTGAGGGCAAACTGCTACACACCACTATTTGGACCTGTCTAATTTCATGCCGGCATTGCATGTAACTGGGAGATGAAATGTGATTCTGATGGGTTGCATTTTTAATGGGTCTTTATGACATACCAGTGCCTGCAAATTGCATTCCTGACCTGGATCAGTGGGAAAGCACAATCCACCATCAGCCCGTCATGAAAGCGGAGAAAGAAAAATTCCAACTCATTTTCCTGTCAGCAGGAATCTGTCTATTGGCTTCCCTCCAAATCATCTGCCGAAATGTGAAATCTACCACTGGCAGGATCAGAAAATTCCACTGCTGTCTTTGCATAATTATATAACAATTCTTTGGAAATTTCTGGGCACTTTTGGTGGCAAGAAAATGTAATCAAAATATTCATGATGCACAAATTTTATTATTCCCATAATCACAGTGAGCTGTTTGAAAATTTGACCCAGCCTAGTTGTCTCAATTTCTTGAAGTGCAATATTTTATTTGGCTGCTACTGGATGTCATGTGGTCCTGTCAGAAACTATATCAACTATGTCTTTGATCTTCATGTCATCGTTGGCTACAGGTGTAGTGCCGGAAGACTGGAGGATGGCAAATGTTGTCCCCTTGTTTAAGAAGGGGAGTAGAGACTATCCTGCAAATTATAGACCAGTGAGCCTTACTTGTGGGGAAAGTTTTGGAAAGAGTTATAAGGGATAGGATTTATTGTCATTTAGAAAGAAATGAATTGATTAGGGATAATCAATTGTGAAAGAAAGGTCGTGCTTCACAAACTTTATTGAGTTTTTTGAAAAGGTGACCAAAGAGGTGGATAAGGGTAAGGCAGTGGATGTGGTGTATATGGATTTTAGCAAAGCATTTGATAAGGTTCACCATAGAAGACTACTGCAGAAAATGCAGATGCATGGGATTGAGGGAGATTTAGCAATTTGGATCAGGAATTGGCTAACTGATAGAAGACAGAGGGTGGTGGTTGATGGGATATATTCAACCTGGAGTTTAGTTACTAGTGGTGTACCTCAGGGATCTGTTTTGGGGCCACTGTTGTTTGTTATTTTTATAAATGACCTGGATGAGGGTGTAGAGGGATGGGTTAGTAGATTTGCTGACGACACCAAAGTCGGAGGAGTTGTAGACAGTGAGGATGGATATTACAGTTTGCAGAGGGATATAGATAAGTTGCAGAGCTGGGCCAAAAAGTGGCAAATGGAGTTTAATGTGGAAAATTGTGAGGTGATTCACTTTGGTAAGAGTAATATGTGTGCAGAATATAGGGCTAATGGTAGGACTCTTAGTAATGTGGATGAGCAGAGAGATCTCAGTGTACAGGTGCATAGATCCCTGAAAGTTGGTACTCAAGGTGATAAGGTTGTTAAGAAGGCGTATAGTGTGTTAGCATTTATTGGTAGAGGGATTGAATTTCGGAAGTGAGATGTCATGTTGCAACTGTACAAAACTCTGGTGCGGCCGCACTTGGAGTATTGTGTACAGTTTTGGTCGCCACATTATAAGAAAGATGTGGAGGCATTGGAAAGGGTGCAGAGGACGTTTACCAGGATGTTGCCTGGTATGATGGGTAGGTCTTATGAGGAAAAGCTAAGGGACTTGAAAAGTTATTTTCATTAGAGAGAAGAAGGCTAAGAGGTGACTTAATTGAGACATATAAGATGATCAGAGGGTTAGATAGGGTGGATAGTGAGAGCCTTTTTCCTCGGATGGAGATGGATAACATGAGGGGACATAGCTTTAAATTAAGGGATGGTAGTTATAGGAAAGATGCTAGAGGTGTGCTCTTTACTCAGACGGTAGTAAGGGTGTGGAATATCCTGCCTGCAGCAGTTGTGGACTCGTCAAGTTTGAGGGTGTTCAAATGGTCAGTGGATAGGCATATGGATAGCATTGGAATAGTTTAGGTTAGAGGGTCATAAAATTGGTTCCATTGGTCGGCGCCACATCAAGGGCCGAAGGGCCTGTACTGCGCTGTAATGTTCTATGTTCTATACCAAGGGCAGTACTTCAGTATTGTTTACGGTAAGAATTGGCTTTGGTCAATTAGTGTATCTCACTATTTTTCCATCTCTGTTAGATAATCCAGCTCCTCATTCTTTCTTTGACTATGCTTTTGTCTAGGCTCACTATCATGATCTTTTCTTGGCTTCATAACATGAAAGATAAACTTTTAAATTAAATGTTCCTCTCAGTCAGAACGAACAGGAGTGTCTGCACATCCTCCAACTTGTAAGATGCCTCAATGCCTCGCCTGGGACATAACCAGCAAGGAAAGGGGGATGGCAATTGCTGTAATATGCCTTTAAGGAATGGTGGCACACCATCACTTGAAGGAAAGTGTGTCAAGTCATTCAGCCTCAGTTTCATTTCAGCCTGAAGCAGAAGACAGCAGATGTAGGCCTGCTCCTGATGTCCTCAAGGTTTCTGTCCATTTACAGCTATTCACTGGTGCCGGTTCCTAATAAATGATCCTACAATGTACTTGATCAATCTCTTATGAGCCACCGGTGTCTTGATATCTTTACAAATGCATACAATAGCGATCTGTATGTGGAAGTGTGACGAACACTGGCAGCTTGTGCTGTGCATGCTGATGAGGCCTTGGAAACAATTTCTATTGATCCTCTGGCCTTTCAGTTTGGGTGCACAACTCTTAATCTGGCACTGAAAATTTGCCATACCAAAATGTACCCTTGTGTGCTGTTGAATCCATTATGGATTTATGGTTTTCTGAGATTGATTGAATTCCAGTGCCTGAATACTTATACAAAAGCAATTGAAGTATATTGAATGTAATGCCATAAACTGGCTGTAAAATTTATGTACGTTTTCTGAGTCAAGTTCAGACTCCATTATAACAAGGTACATGTGCTTTGGCAGAGCATGTCTTCAGCCATCCTGAATTCTGTCAAAAGACTTATACCTGAGGCAACTTTTCTGTTTACAGATGCTAATTGGCCAAAGGCTTTACTTTCAGCACTAATACTTTCATGTTAACTTTTTAATATTTGTTTCGGTCTGTGCAGGGTCTTCTGAAAGTCTATTGTAGATGGAGAAAGAACAATTGCAACAATGATTTAACAATAATATTAATAATAGTAGCTTTAAAATGGCAATTACAGCTGGGAGTTCAGCATGCTGGGATATTTGGTCAAGTTATAATTAAAATCAGGTGCAGTTCGTAAAGTTGATTTAGGATTATGGTCTGAGAACTGTGATCTTAAATTTCCTGTGTTGGTCAAACATGAAGTTGTTTATGTTGACTCAGACATAATGGCTTCCAATATTATGATGGAACATGCAGTCTGAACTCAGTGTAATAGCGTTGTTTACAAGTAATTTCATTGGATGTTGGAACCATGTGATTGGTTTCTGGGTGCACAGTTGGCTGGATGACACAGAATCTTCTGGAAGCAAGTGGAGATTCATGGATAGAAGACAATGCAGTCCTTTGTTTGCCAACAATAACTCTATAGAGATTAATCATCATAAGATGAATGCCCTGAGGGAATTTTCTTCAGAGAAGATAGAGTCTACATTGGAAATATTTCTTGGCCGAGGTTTATCCTAAATTTGGTAGTATCTATTTTCAGTTATGTAATTAAAGTTAATGTTTAGTTAAAGTTCAGTTAAGAATTAAAGTTCATTAAAAGAGTTAATGACTTGCAACTGTTTAAGTTTGAACTGGTACAGAAGTGTTGAATACATAATTAAATTGTTGAATGAATTAAAGAGTCAACTTCTGGGTTACTGTCAATGCAGGCTTGATGGGTGAATGGCCTCCTTCTGTACTGTGGGGAATGTTGACACCATTCCTACTGTATAAATTGATTTAAAATCAGGATTACAATTTCCGTGAACAGATTAACTCTTCTTTTTATTGAAACTTGTTCCTTTATGCCTGCTGAATGTCAAATAGATTTTATAAGCCTAACAATTACTCCTAAATTATACTCAAATACATTAAAGATTAAACTGGAATGCTTGGAAGATATTTAAACTAAAAGCCAAATCACACTACCCTTCAAAAAAGGTTACATTGGAAGAATGAACAATGACAGAAGGAAGAGATTGAACAAATGCGAAAGGTAGATTGTTGCTATTTAAGAGCCAATTTAAAAAATTTTTTTAAACAGTGAATGCTAATTGGTACAATATTCATCAAACAGATGTACCCAACCAAACAGAACACAAAAATGATTATCATGTCAAGGCCTTGTGTTAGGTATGAATCATATTCACTGAGTTTTGGAAGTATTCCTTGCTCATATGTTTCTTATCCAATGGGGCAGGATGGAATAAGGATTACTTTAGTGAAATTAAGTGATGTGACTTGTATGGCCAAAATATCACCATAAAAAGCTTGACTAGTATGAAAATAAATTGCACCTATTGGTCGCAACAGGGCTAACAAACATTGTGGGCAGAATTTTGTGATTCTGCCTGTCCTGGGAATCACAATGGGTGGGACACGGATCATGTAAAGGTCCATTGATCTTGGATGGGACTTTCCGGCCTTGAGGCAAGTGTGGCTAGAAAATCCAACCTTGCATAAAGTGATTTTGGGGGTAATATTATAAAGCACGAGTTGCTAAAGTAATTTAAGGGTGGCTCTGTTTTTCAATAGATGTTGGAAATTTTGGTAGCTGGTCATTGGCACTGTTTTCTAAGCCATGGGCAAAAGGTATCTGAATATGCCAAAGTTTATTTACAGTATACATGTCAGTGCCTTATTTATCAAATTTTAAATATATCATAATTTTATTGTTCCACTGGCTGTCTCCAATAGCATTGAATGCTTGCCAAATTACAGTCCTTAAAGGGACTGCAACAAACTGGAATGAAAATACAAGCAAAGAAAACTCCATATGTGGTACTAATGTTTGTGGGGTCAAGAGAAGCATGAATGCTCTGTTTACTTAAAAAAAAACTCTTTCTATTGATGTTCCTCCTAAGGTTGCCTGGTCCCTCTCCCTATCCCAGTTAAATTCCCACTTTTGGCACAGCAATGCAGGGAGGCTTCTTCTGGATTTCACATTATCCTGCCCGCCTGAAACATTTCGGGTACAAACCCACCCCACTATTTTTTTCCAAGCTGGGCAAATTCTGATAAACTCAAAATAGCCAATATGATTTAATTTCTTTCATTGAATTCTATAGAGCTGAACTGTCTGATTTGTGTGAGCTGTTATTTTGAAGGCAATATACAGGCTTACATTTTCTAATTAACTATTAATCAGTCAGAGGTGATTTTATTGATTTGAACATCTCTAATGATGACGTTTGGAGCATTCGATCATTTGATGCTTTGTGCCAACAGGTCTTTGGATAATTGTAGATAGGGTCATTTCCTGATGGGCAGTGGTGGCAGTTACACTTACCTCGCTGCTTCTGGTAGGTTTAGAACATAGAACATAGAACATTACAGCACAGAACAGGCCCTTCGGCCTTCGATGTTGTGCCGACCAAAATAAAAAGCAACGCCCCTCCAAACTAAACCATTCCCTTCTCTTCCATATACTTATCAATTAACCTCTTAAACGCCACCAAACTTGGCGCATCTACAACAGCTGCAGGCAGGGCATTCCACTCCCTAATCACTCTTTGAGTAAAGAACCTACCTCTGATATCCGTCCTATAACTCATACCCCTTAATTTAAAGCTGTGTCCCCTCGTGCTAGCTAGTTTGACACTGTTGGGAGAAAATCAGGTTCTGACATCGATTATATCATAAGGCCAAAGGTGTAGCATTTTAACTGGGCCCCTTTTGCCTCTGGGAGATGGTCTTCATGCTGTTAGATCCAGAAAACAGAACAGAGAGGCCAGAAAACTGCAGCAATGCATTGCTTTTTTTATTCATAGCACATGAACGTCGCTGGCTGGCCAACATTTATTGCCCATCCCTCGTTGCCCAAGGGCAGTTGAGAGTCAACCACATTGCTGTAGATCAGACCAGGTAAGGGCAGCAGAATTCCTTCCCTAAGGGACATTAGTGAGCCAGAGGGATATTTCTGACAATTGATAATTATTTCATGGTTATCAGTAGACTCTTAATTCCAGACATTTAAAAAAAATTCTGATGGGTTTGCCATTTTGAATCCCCAGACACCTCGGTTGCCGTCTGTTCGGAGTTTTACATTCTCCTGTGTCTGTTTGTGTTTCCTCCAGGCGTTTCAATTTCCTTCCACAATACAAAGATGTGTGGGTTAGGTTGATTGGCCATTGTAAATTGCCCCTTACTGTCAGGAGGATTAGTAGGGTAAATACATGAGGTTACAGGAATAGAGCATGGATGGATTGTTGTCAATGCAGGCTTGATGCGTGAATGGCCTCTTTCTGTACTGCAGGGAATGTTGGCACCATTCCTAATGTATGAATTGATTTAAGATCGGGATTACAGTTTTCGTGAACAGATTAACTCTTTTTATTAAAACTTATTCCTTTATGCCTGCTGTATGTCACGTAGATTTTATAAGCCTAACAATTGCTCCTGAATTGTACTGAAATACATTAAAGATTATATGCAATGGTTGCAATGTTTACCTGATTTTTTCCAAAATGCGGTGAATAACATATTGTCAAACTATTACATCCAGATTAAAACTAATTGAATAAAAGCATTCATAAAAGTAGAAAGGCAGAGCAGGAAATGAATGATAGTACTTAAATAATAAAGACAAAATAAGCCCACAGGAAGTAAATATTCTTAGGCTATATAAATACAAGTTTCTGATTTAGCTTATTTCATGACTGCAGCACAAGAGACACAAGCCACTGTCGGGATTGTCACCCTGCTCCAATCTTTCCAAGCAACAGTACAGAATGAGTGAACTGAATACACAGGATAGATCAAAGTAAGATAAATCCTTTCTCACAAGAGGAGTAAGGAATGGCAATAATGAAAAGGACATTATAGGAAATGACTAGCCAGAGGTAAACATAGCTGAGTTGATGATGACAAGGACTTTAGTGGCTCAAAAATTATCATTTGCACCAATACTTTTTGAACTTGATCTTCTCCCAAGCAAGGAACTTCCCAGCTCCTGCATTTCACAGTGTGACTTCAAATCCCGCCTGCTTGCTGTTTTTATCACGCTATGCAAAATCTGAATGACTCCAAATCTTTTTTTACTCCATCATGCCCGGGCCATGTCATGCAAGATCAGACAATGTATAATTTACTTGTTTTCATTTTTATGTGATCATGCAAAGTACACTTCTGTTTTTAACTATTTGGGAAATGAACAAATATATTATAGTTAGAAGAGCTTTATGAAGACTGTTCTTTCATAATTCCAGTCTGGCAAATCAGAAAGCATTTTTGTGAGGGATTACTTGAGTTTTATGAAGCAGACATGGATAAAAACTGAGAATAACTTGTGTCAGAATACTGGGGGATATTTTCTCTGCTGTAATCCCAGTAGTTTAGGCACTAAAGGCCTTCAAAGGTGGCCATGATAAGGCCTTAGAGTCATTGAGGTTTGTAGCATGGAAACAAGCCCTTTGGTCCAACCTGTCCACACAGGTTTTTACCATTAAACTAGTCCCAATTGACCGCATTTGGCCCATATTCTTTGATATCCATTTTACCCATGTAACTGTCTAAATGCTTTTGAAGAGATAAAATTGTACCCACCTCTAATACTACCTCTGGCAGCTCATTCCGAGTGAAAAAATTGCCCCTTTGGATCCTTTTGTATTTCTCTCCTCCCACCCTAAACCTATGTCCTCTAGTTTTAGACTCCCCCACATTTTAGCAAAGATAGTGACTATCTACCTTATTTATGTCCCTCGTTATTTTATAAAATTCTATAAGATTACCTCCAAGCTCCAACCCTCTAGGGGAAAAAGTCCCAGTCTATCTGGCCTCTCATAACTCAAACCATTAAGTCTCAGTAGCATCACAGTAAATTTTTCTGCCCTCTTTCTAGTTTAACAGTATCCTTCCTAAAATAGAATGATTAGAGCTGCACATAGTATTCCAAGTGTGGCCTTACCAATGTTTTATACAACTTCAATAAAATGTCCCAACTTCTATATTCAATGTTCTGACCAATGAAACCAAGCATGTTGAATGCCTTCTTCATCACCTTGTCCACCTGTGATCCATTTTCAAGGAGCTATGAACCCATATCTCTAGATCTCTTTGTTCTATAGTTTTCCCCATAGTCCTACCATTAACTAAGTAAGTCTGCCCAGGTTCGATCTACCAAAATGCATCACATTTATTTAAATTAAATCCCAAAGGCACACTACTGGTCACAGGCCTCCAGTTTGATAAATAAGCCTTTATGAACACCCTCTGGCTTCTGTCATCAGACTAATTTTGTATCCAATTGGCTACTTTGCCCTGGATCCTGTGAGATTTAACCTTATTCAACAATGTATCATGCAGTACCTTGTCAAAGTCCTTGCTAAAATCCATGTAGACAACATCAGCTGCAGTGCCCTCATCTAATTTCTTGGCTACCTTCTTGATTTTCCACTCACAAAGCCATGCTGACTGACCCTAGTCTGTCTTTGTTTCTTTAAATGCTTTTAGATTCTATTTCTCAGAATATCTTGTAACAACTTACCCACAACTGATGTTAGGTTAACTGGCCTGAAGTTTCCAATCTTTTACTTGTAGCCCTTCTTAAACAAAGACACAACATTTGACACCTTTCAATCTTCAGGAACCTTGCCTGTGACTGTTGATGATTCAGATATCTTCTAGTGGACCCACAATTTCCTCCCTAGCCTCCCACAACATCCTGGGATACACTTTATCATTCCTGGTGATTCATTTACCCTGAGGCACTCTAAGACTTCCAGCACCTCCTTCTCTGTAATATGTACACTCCTCAAGACAGCACTACTTATATCCCCATGTTCCTTAACATCCATGCCTTTCTCAACAGTAAAGAGTGATGAGAAATATTCATTTAGGATTTCGCCCACCTCTGTGGCTCCACATATAGACGATCTTGTTGATCCTTAAGAGGCCATTTTCTCTCCCTAGTTACTCTTTTGCCATTCTGTATTTGTATCTCCTTTGCCTTATCTCCCAAAGTAATCTCATGTCTTCCTTTTGCCCTCCTGATTTCTCTCTTAACTCTATCTTGTATCCTCTATATTCTTCAAGGGATCCACTTGATCCTAGCTGGCTTTGCAGGTCATATGTCTTTTTCTTCTTGATCAGGGCCTCAATATCCCTAGTCATCCAGGGTCCCCTACTTCTACCAGCCTTGTCCTTCTCTCTACGTGGAGAATGTGCTTACCCTGAAACCTGGTTAACACATTTTTGAAAGCCTTCAACTTACTGGATATCCTTTGCCTGCCAACAGATTCTCCCAATCAACTTTTAAAAGTTCCTGTCTAATACTGCCAAAATTGGCCTTGCCCCAATTTAAAATTTTAACTTTTTTTTGGCTAGAGGAGGAAGGAACATAGAAAACTACAGCACAAACAGGCCCTTTGGCCCACAAGTTGAGCCAAACATGTCCCTATTTACCAGCTTATCTATAACCCTCTATCTTATAAAGTCCCATGTACTTATCCAAAAGTCTCTTAAAAAACGCTATTGAGTCCACCTCCATCACCACTGCTGGTAGCCGATTCCACGCACCCACCACCCTCTAAGTGAAAAACTTATCTCTGACATCTCCTCTGTACTACTTCCCAGCACCCTAAACCTGTGTCCTCTTGTGGCAGTCATTTCAGCCCTGGGAAAAAGCCTCTGAGAATCCACTCGGTCAATACCTCTCAATATTTTAAACATCTCTATCAAGTCACCTTTCATCCTTCGTCTCTCTAAGGAGAAAAGAAACCGAGCTCTCTCAACCTATCCCCATAATCCAGGCAAATCCTTGTAAATCTCCTCGGCACCGTTTCTATGATCTCCACATCTTTCCTGTAATGAGGTGACCAGAACTGAGCACAGTACTCCAAGTGGGGTGTGACCAGGGTCTTATACAGCTGCAGCATTATCTCCTGACTCCTCAACTCAATTCCTCGATTGATGAACGCTAGTACACCATATGCCTTCTTAACCACATCCTCTGCCTGCAAAGCTGCTTTGTATGTCCTATGAACACAGACCCCAAGATTCTTCTGATTTTCCACACTGCCAAGAGTCTTACCCTTAATATTATATTATGTCATTCTATATGACTCCATCTGCCACTTCTCTGCCCAGTCTTGCATCCTATCAATGTCTCGTTGCAACTTCTGACATCCCTCCACACTATCCACAACATCTCCAACATTTGTGTCATCAGCAAACTTACCAAACCATCCCTCCACATCCTCATACAGGTCATTTATAAAAATCACAAAGAGCAAAGGTCCCAGAGCAGATCCCTGGAACATTCCATTGGTGACTGACCTCTACGCAGAAAAAGACCCATCTACAACCACTCATTGCCTTCTGTGGGCAAACAATCTCCCCTTGGATCCCATGCCCCCTCATTTTCTCAAGCTTTGCATGGGGACCTTATCAAACACTTTGCTGAAGTCTAGATAAACTACTTCTGCTGCTCTTCTGAAGGATGGAGGAAAACACTGAAGTAATGTTTAAGGTTTAACTATACCTTGACAACAATTCCTCCACAAACCACTGTCTGATGCAAATCTTTACCCCAACAGTCAATCAACTTCCTTTAATTCCTTCCACCAATACTGCTTGGTTCATGTCAATTTAAAGATAATTTTAAGATGGAGACAGTTAATATGTTCTTCTAGAGACAGGCAAGCTGGCTTGGTTTCTTTCAAAATGGTCGATCTGTGGCACCTGGATTAATCACAGTCAGCAGACAGAGTTCAAAAACTTCTAAGTTGAGTGGAAAGTGAGAGAAAGAGAGAGAGGGAAAAGAAGCCACTCAGCTTCTTATTCCTTCAGCACTTCAGTTGCTTGTCCAATTCTGCACAGAGACCAGGTGCTTAGCACAGACAAACAATTGGGTTTTCATATGATCTGCTCTCGCCAACTGCAAGATTCTCATCTAACTCCTCAATATAAAGTCATGGACAGTGTATTCCAATTTTAGCTTGATTGTTATATGTCTGGAAGTCTCTCTCTCAGGCAGGGTGCCATTGTCCAAGTGGTATCTTTAATGATTGATCTTTGCCCTGCTTAGTATTCTGTCTAGATACCATGCTAATGGAATTGGGGATGTGATTCAATCATATTCCATTGAGGTCATTATCTTTGGTGACTAGGGTTTTACAGTGAGAGAGGTTCCATTTCAAAGTGTTGGAATGTGGGAGGTACATGATGTCAATTGTGTAGCCATCTTTGGTTACAAGCTGAATGTCACTGTTTATAACTGTAGGGAACATGCTTAAAATATATTTCTTAAAAGCATAATATCATCACAAGTTGAAGGCTGTGATTGGTATCTGAGGTGTAAGTATTGCCTGTGAAGGATGTATTAGTGTGGGGTGTATGAATATCAGTGTATAGTTAGATGGTGGATGCAGTGTGTAGTATTGTGATGTTGATATTGTGCAGTTATTGAGAAATGTGAGATGGGATCTTACCATGACAACTCTTTTATTGTTATGAATAATGTATAAATTTTCAGTTAAACATATATATGTTTGAGTGTTAAGAAAAGTAAAATGGTTACAGTTTCATTTCAGGTTGTTTGGGAATTTTGGTGCCTGGAAGTCTGAATAGATTCCTGACTGAGAAGTCAGGTCTTTCATAGATACTGGGCAGGATTTTATGGCCTTGCTTGAGTGAGAGCAAAAAGTCCCATCCGAGGCCAATGGACATTTCTGTTGTCCATCCTTTGCCCACCCTCATTAATTGGTAGGCAAGGCGACAGAGTTGCAGTGACTATATATGTACAATTTAATGAGGTTTTATAACCCCTGAAGATAAAGAGATGGGTTAAAAAATTGTGTAGGAAGGTATGAAACATAAAGTATAAAAATCTTTACTGTTGTCTAGTGACAATTATCCAGGGATACAGATATGGAGGGGGGGGGGTGAATTTTCCTGTTCTACTCATCATGGGAATCATAGCAGGTGAGACACAGACACTGCAAATGTCCGTTGATGTTGGGCAGAATTTTCTGTTCTTGGGGTGAGTGTGGCCGGAAAATCTCACCAAAAAAAAAAGACGGGTGATTTCATTGTGTTTCAGAGTGTGAAGACAGATTGTAGTATTTCTCTGAGGAGAAATACTACAAAGCCACTGGTAGTTGACAGAATAGTCAGTTATAAAACTCAGTAAAGTGATAATTTTAACAGCGGTGTTATCAGAATTTTAGTGTACAGCATTTGGATGTCTTCAGGAAAAATTCAGAAGTACAATGAAAAGCATCATGTGGATGCACAGGAATTCACCAAAAGGAAATCTTTTGCAACTGTGTCAGTGCCAAGTGAGAAGTCTTTGTGTGTCAAGTGAGTAGTAATTTTTCAAAATTTCACATGCCTGTGAAGATATTGCAGAGGTAGTGGAATAATGGGAATTTGAAACATCTTTGTGTGTTTGTATTGAGGTTTTTCCAACCTTTCTATCTGGTGTGATGTAGTTATTTTTTTCTTGCTTAATAGATATTTTATTTTTTCCATTAAAAATTCATCAGCCGACTCTGATGAATTTATTTGATTGCTTTGCTCCAGAGTTTTTTAAAAAGTTAGAATCTATCAAACCAGGTTTCCCACTTGAATCTCTCTTGTCCAGAAGTAACATCAGATGGGATTGTAAAAATATCAAATTACATTGTGGGGGCAGTACTCCCACCTGTGACCTATTCCGGGATCTCCTCCCCAACCTCTATATTGGTTCCTTCTGTGAATTCCTTCCTCACTGTGGATAAGGGGAATTGATCTTCCACAGTACTTCCTCCACTAGGCACTCCAGTGCTAGATGTAAAAAGTTCTAAGCTCTCTCCCTCAGTCTCTGAGCCATCCAACTTGATGCATGTTATTGTCTGTCAGAGAACAAACTCCATGGCTTCAGTGGTAGTGCATGTGCCCAGAATACCTCCCCTGTTCAAGGACAATTAAGACTCTTCAGTGCTTGAGTGCTAACCATGCCGTTTTCTACTTCTCACTCTTTCTTTCAAATAATCCCTCACGTGTTTGTTTCCACATGACAATCTTCCATTATACATCAGTAATTTTTACTTTTAGAGCTTCCAGTGCTAAGCTAGCCAGTAAAACTCCAATGTTGCATAGTCAAAATGTCACCTTGTTACATCATCAGTATGGTTATTTTGGATGAGTAATGCAAGAAGACAGATTATTGTATCAAATGGTAAATTAGTAATTTGCTGTTTCTTCAATTTACAGCTTTCCCCTGGGTCCAGAATTCCTCTCTGGAGTAATAAATATGTATCAACATTAACTCACTCCTTGTGATGCTCGTAGTCTACAAAATAGAGGCTGCTTGAAAATAATATTATTGTAGGTCAGTGAAAACATATTTGAAACGTTTAAATGCTTTCTTTTACAAGTAATTTCAAACTGTCAAAATGATTTATGGGTTGAGAAGAATAATGCATTTGGCTTGAGGAATTTCAGTGGCTGAATAATTTGCGCTGTACGGATTCCAGTAAAAGATGTGTTTCTTTGCACCCTTCTGAACAAGGCTGGAATGTTCGTGCGCCGAGTAGAAAGAGATCTGTGGGAAAAAGATGTTGTTACTGGGGATAAGTGGGGAAACTCATTTGAGACTTTGCAGGCGTTTTCATCAGCTGTATCACATACCACCAGCTGTGATCAGGTCAAGACACCAACCAAAAAGGAATTGGTTTCCTTTATATATCAGGAGATGGCATTAGCAGAGCCATTATTTTACAACAGAAATATTAGTTCTATCATGCATGTCCTGTCTGATAGGTTGGAAAGAGTTGGATGTTGGGTAAAAAGTTGAATTTTAGGGAATGAGTCTCCAATATCCTGAGTACTTACCCCCAACCATTTTCACCACGGAATTTGGCATGGTTGAGTGATGCTGTGAAAAGACAATATGCTTCATTAAGATACTTAGAATCATAGAATTCCTACAGTACAGAAGGAGGCCATTCAGCCCATTGAATCTGTACTGACCACAATCCCACACATTTACCCTGCTAATCCCCAATTTAGCATGGCTAATCAACATAACCCGCACACAAAGTGACAGAGTAAACCTGGACACCGGAGGAAACCCACGCAAATACGGGGAAAAAGTGCAAGCTCCACACAACCAGTGACCTCAGGCTGGAATTGAACCCGGTCCCTGGTGCTGTGAGGCAGCAGCGTTAACTGTTGTGCCTACTGTTGTAGGTAATTGGTTACCTACAGTGCAGGTATGAGCTTAATTTATATTTCATTGTAACTGTGTGGATTCCCCTGGGATCCAGTAACCCAGCAGTAAAAAGAAGGCCAGATTTGCTGGTTCTGATTCCTTAACGTTGCATGAGCTCCTTGAAGAAGCCTCCCTAGCTCCAAACACTGGCCCTGCCAATTATTGTCTTTCATCTCCTGGCCCATGGTTTGACAACCTGTCCCCCCTTCCCAGTGGGGAGGACAGTCCCGAGGATTCCTGTTTGTGGCCCTCCACTGTTGGTGCCTCCTCCCACCTGTTGGTTAGGCAAACCATTTTACCATCTGCTGATGGGCAAGGAACAGATCCATCAAATGTAAAGTGTTCTGGAGCCCCTTTCGTTTTTTTGATTTGATTTATTATCATCACGTATGTTAACATACAGTGAAAAGTATTGTTTCTTATGTGCTGTACAGACAAAGCATACTGTTCAGAAGGAAGGAAATAAAAGTGTAGAATATAATGGTACAGTCATAGCTAGAATTTAGAGAAAGATCACTTCACGCAAGGTAAGTCTATTCAAAAGTCTGACAGCAGTAAAGAAGAAGCTATTCTTGAGTCGGTTGGTATGTGAATTCAGACTTTTGTATCATTTTCCCGAAGGAAGAAGGTGAAAGAGAGAACGTCCAGTGTGCATCGAGTCTTTAATTATGCTGGCTGCTTTGCCGAGGCAGCATGAAGTGTAGAGTCAATGGATGGGAGGCTGGTTTGCATGATGGACTGGGCTATATTCACGACCTTTTATAGTTTCTTGCAGCCTTAGGCAGAACAGGAGCCATTCCAAGCTGTGATACAACCAGAAAGAATGCTTTCTATGGTGCATCTGTAAATGTTGGTGAGAGTCATAGCTGGCATACCAAATTTCCTTGGTTTTCTGAGAAAGTAGAGGCATTGGTGTTCTTTCCTAGCTATAGTGTTGGCATGGGTGGACCAGGACAGGTTGTTGGTGATCTGGACACCTAAAAATCCAAAACTCTCAACTCTTTTTACTTCATCCCCATTGATGTAGACAGGGGCGTGTTCTCCTTTTATACTTCCTGAAATCGATAACAACCTTCTTTGTTTTGTTGACATTGAGGGAGAGATTATTGTTGCCGCACCAGTCCACTAGATTCTCTACCTATCAATAAGAATCTGACATAGGTGTCCTTGCAATCTAAGTGTTCCAGGATTGAATGCAAGGCTGGGGAAATGGCATCTCCTATGGACCTGTTGCAATGGTAGGCAAATTGTAGTGGATCCAGGTAGTCTGGGAAGCTGGAATTGAATTATGCCATGACTAACCTTTTGAAACACTTCATAATGATGGATGTTAGAGTGACCAGCCAATAGTCATTAAGGCAAACTGCTTGGTTTTTCTTAGGTACCAAGACAATTGTTGTCTTATTGAAGCAGATAGGGACCTCAGATTGTTGTAAAGAGAAGTTGAAGATGTCTAAAGATACTTATGCCAGCTGATTGTCCGGATACCCGGTCTGGGCCAGTTGCTTTCTGCAGGTTGACCTTCAAGAAAGCTGCTCTGATATCTGCAATGGTGACCCCAGATTTTCCTGACCTTACTGGTTCTCTGGTTGTTTTAGGCCTCATCTGCAGCCTCCCTGTGTCCCCATTAAAATTGAGGCCATTTATACAATTGATTATCTAATTCTGCCTCTATTGGCTATTGGAACCTATTGAATGCTTATCGCTTGTGTAAAAGTTCACCTTCTCAGAGTGATATCAATTTGATGAAATTCATCAGATCATGGATAAAGCTAAGAAACAGTAAGGGTGAAAGTGCAAATCTTGACCTCTCACTAGACCACAGGATTCAGAGCATAACTCATTGATAAATTGTCTCTGAGGTCATTTCAGCAATCAGATTGTAAGTTACCATTTTAGTACTATATTCCAATTGGCATGAGTTACTTCTCTGTAATTATCAATGACTTTTATTAATACCTTCAGTGATTAGGCAGTGATTAGGCTGCTTTCCATCATATGGAACCATGCCAGTAAAAAAAAACCATCAAAGACTCAAATAGTGAATAACTATGCAATCTGGATCATTTAGCTTTTACTGGTAAACAAAGGAATATATTTGAACTTGGGTCACTTCGCTCAGTGGTAATGACATTAAAATATATATGCACCAGTCACTCTGCTTCCAGTGCTTGGCTGGAGCCCATGCACATTTCATGCAGCAGATCAGTCAAGTTCTGATACACAGATTACCATTTTGGAACTCAACCAGCTTTACAGGCAGTAGAGACAAAGAAATCTCAAGCAAATACATTTTTTAAAATTCATTCATGGGATGTGGATGTCGCAGGATGGGACAACAGTTAATGTACAGCCCTGAAGCCATTCCAGAGTCAATCACATTGCTGTGGATCTGGAGGAAAATTTCCTTCCCTAAAGAACATTAGTGAGCCAGATGGGTTTTTACAGCAATCAACAATTAGACTTTTAATCCCAGATTTCTTTTTATCAAATTCAAATTTCACCATCTGCCATGATAGGATTTGAACCCAAGTTCCCAGAGCATTACACTGGTTTTCTGGATTACTAGTCCAGTGACAATACCACTCTAACACTGCCTTCCACTAATGATTGTTATTGGACAAAGAGGAAGAATGCTAAGCCATTCCCTGTGACAATCTAGGTCATCCTAGGTTAGCTCTCTCTGCAAGTGTGAAGCTCCTATCTAGGACTTAGCTTGCTGCACTGACATTTACACTAGTCTGCCTCAGCAAGTGGGACTTGGATGCTAATTGGGACTTAACAACTTGTCAGTTCTAATTAAATGAGATCCCAGACTTCAAGAGATTCCAAGTTCTGCCCTTGGGTTGGCTGCCAAAACTTGAATTCAACCCTAAAATGTTTAACTTTCTTTTGCTTATCAGTAACACGGTTCATTCAACAGCTAAACTTGAAACAATAAGAAAATAATGCACTTCTGTTGATACATGCCTTTCAGGTCCTCCATGTCCAAAGCTGCTCTACAAACAATCAAATATAATTGAAGTGTAATATCACTTTTATTTTGTAGGCAAATGTTCAAGACAGTTTTCCCGCTCTACTGGCCTATTAACAATAAAATAAATGACCAATTACTTTGATTTGTAATGTTGGTTAAGAAATAACTATTGGCTGGGACACTGAGTGAATTCCTTTGCTGTTCTTTATCCTTTGTATCCACCTAACAGCCAAATGATTTGATTTTTGATTTGATTTATTATAATCACATGTATTAACATACAGTGGGAAGTATTGTTTCTTGTGCGCAATACAGACAAAACATACCATTCATAGAGAAGGAAAAGAGAGTGCAGAATGTAATGTTACAGTCATAGCTAGGGTATAGAGAAAGATCAACTTACTGCAAGGTAGGTCTATTCAAAAATCTGACAGTGGCAGGAAAGAAGCTGTTCTTGAGTCGGTTGGTAAGTGATCTCAAACTTTTGTATCTTTTTCCCAACAGAAGAAGGCTGAAGAGAGAATGTCCCTGGGGCGTGGGGGCATAATGTCTCATTCAGAAGACAGCATCTTTCCAAAGCACAGCACTCGCTCAGGACTAAAACCAGTTGAGAATATGGCTGGAATTTTCCAATGTCATATGCCCCAACTCCTGCTGCCAATGAGAAGGGAGAATTTGGTGCTCAGCCAAATTTCCATTCAGTGGCGGGACTGGAGAATCCCAGCCATGGGCGAGTCCTGACCTATGTGCTTAGGTCATTCTTAACATCACACTCCACCAGGAAACCCTCTGTGGGTCCACGCACAAAGTGGAGTTGCTGAAGCTAAACTTGGATCACATCAAAGTAAGAAAATTCTGAATGGAACCTGCTCACTGCACAGTGTTCTGGAATGAGAGATTAGTTTTCCTGATACCAAGCATGTTGCGGAGGTAAACAATAAATTACATTGCTGAAAAGCAAAGTTTAACAACACATCCCGAAGGTGTGACATTTGCTGTACAACAAAATCACAGAAGATAAATTTGCTGCATTTAGATGAGCTCAAATAATTCAGTGCACCTGCTAGTTCACTACAGTCCAACAGCTGCCATGTAAACCAGGCTTGAGAACACTTGATTTACTTCAGGTAAGCAAAATTTAATTGTTAGTTTAACATCACTAGGTTATCCCCCAAGCAGGTGGTGTAAAATTGACAAATTTATTATGCTTACAGTGCAATTGAAGTTTGCCTTCAACTGAATTGATGTCTTGCAGGTTGTGACTATTATATATTATATATCTGTTTTATTGCACCTGATCTAATGTTCTTTTTAAATTTTTCTAAATCTGCTATTTTTAAGTTCAAAGTTGAGTGCAAAATGGGATGTTGCTATTGAAATTATTGGAAGGGACATTGATTTGAACTTGATTTGAATATAAAGCATTAAGATATTTTTGGGGCAGAAATTTATCAGTGCATGGACAGGACGTGCATAAGTGGCAAAATGGCTGCAATGTACAGCCGAGATAAAAGATTCACAGCTGACCTGGGATTAGGATTTAAAAAATAATTCCTATTTTCATCAATGCAATTCAGATTGCTTGCCTCCAGAATAATGCCTGGACTAAAAGGAGCAGCAGAAGGATTGTTAATTGTAGTCTGTGCTGACTGATAGGGAGTCAAGGGAAACACCCCAGATGCAACTTATCAAAAAAGTTTCTCAGTTTCATAGCTGTGTGAAAACAGAATCCTCCACGTTGTCTTGTGGGCGAGCTCGGCACTGTAATCTTCCAGCACTATGTCAATTTCTTTAAAATCTGGGAATTTTGCACTGGTACAGGGGGTGCAGGCCTGAGTATACCGGTGAAGTAGGCTTCAGAGTGCTTGGCACCATATTGCAGGGTGGTCTGATCTGACAGTGAACCAGAAGACCAGCTCCCCCAGCTCCTATGCCACAGACATTGGACTTCTCACCCCATCATTGGTGACATTGCTACCCCCGCATGGCTCACCAGGATCAGGACCTTCCTGCTGAGTCCCCCATTGGATCCCTGAATCCCCCTGTCATGTCCCTTCCCACACGCTCCTCCCTATGCATGATACAGCCCAGATGCAGAACTTCCCCCTCTCTTTGCAGAGCTCCCCACTTGCAGAGCTTCACCCCACTTGCAGAGTTCTCCTTTGCAGAGTTCTCCTTTGCAGAGCTCCAACCCACTTGCAGAGCTCAGCTCTCCCTTTGCAGACCACCCATCTTGCATGGCTCCCCCTTGCAGAAAGCCCTCCTGCAGAGCCGACCCCCATTTGAAGAGCTGTCCCCCACCGTTGCATAGACACCCCTCTGCATATCCCCCTTCATTGTGCATAGCTACTGCCCCCCCGTCATATCTCACTTCCATTCAGGCTCCACTCTTTTGGCACTGCCCCAGCATACATATGGTGTCTGACCAAGCACTGTCAGGGTGTAAGGTGGGTACTGGTGGAATTGCCTGATGGGCACCACCTGACCATATCTCAGGGGCTTCAATGGACTCCAATCCCCTGGCGTGGCCATGTCACTTGGTCCCCATTACAGCAGAGCAGTAGTGATTCTCACTGGCCGGGGGGCAAGCAACCATGAAGGCAGAAGTAGCCGGGTCAAACCCAGTAAGGAGGCGATAATGCAATGAAATCTATGTTAGTAAGCTTCACATCCTTTCTGGGTGCCAAGCCATTCTTGTTGGTAAAATGGTGCCAGGAATGGAAGAAGGAGTACAATATCAAGGGTAGGACTCTTAGCAGTGTTGAGGAGCAGAAGGACCTTGGGTTCTGTGTCCATAGGACTCTTAAATCAGCCTCGCAGGTGGAGGATATGGTCAAGAAGGTGTATAGTATGCTAGCCTTCATTAATTGCGGGATTGAGTTTAGGAGTCAGGAGGTAATGGTGCAACTTTATAAGACCCTTGTCAGACTCCACTTGCGCAGTTCTGGTCGCCTCATTACAAGAAGGATGTGGAAGCTATTAAGAGGGTGCAGAGGAGACCAGATGTTGCCTGGATTGGGAGGCATGCCTTATGAGTATAGGTTCAGGGAGCTGGGTCTCTTCTCCCTGGAGAGAAGAAGATTGAGAGGCGACCTGATAGAGGTTTATAAGATGTTGACAAGTATAGATAGGGTGGATTCTCGGAGTCTATATCCCAGGGCTGAAATGGTCGCTATGAGAGGACACAGGTTTAAGGTGCTGGGGAGCAGGTACAGAGGAGATGTCAGGGATAAGTTTTTCACTCAGAGGGTGGTGAATGAATGGAATCGGCTGCCGTTGGTGGTGTTGAGGCAAACTCACTGGGGTCTTTTAAGAAATTTCTGGATGAGTACATGGGATTTAATAGGATTGAGAGTTATAGATAGGCTTGGTAGGTATGGATATGATCGGTGCAATTTGTGGGCTGAAAGGCCTGTTGTGCTGTAGTGTTCTACGTTCTATGAAGATGACTTTGGCTTCTCATATGCATTTTCCCATGCTGATCAGCTGGCGCGGTGTGCTGATAAGATTGCAACTCCCAACTCAGCTTTTCACTGCAGAAAGCTTCCTAAAATGCTTCTCATGTTTAGTTTGCAGACAGAGTCGCCAATAAAGAATTCTAACGAGGTAGGTCTCTGTCAGTCCCATTCATCATAACCTAATTTCCTTAACAGGAATAAATCCAGGTGTCAGGTCCTTGCATGTGTAACTAAAAGGCCGAAAGCCTGTTTTGAGCAGTGTGAAAATAGTCCAATCAAATCTTGGGTCAGAGGTTGCCCAGGTATCCATGGAGATTTGTTGATCAGTATGCACATTTGGGCCTTTTTGCTCTTTATTAACACACAGACAATATGATCAAATTTTTACTCCAAAAATTCGAATCAGTGCAAGAAGTGTTTTAAACTGTGTCTGAGGAGATAATTTTGCTGATGATTTTTTTGTTGATTATTGAGTCCGTACATGTTTTTCTGTTGTGTCTCACCCACAAGCAGCTGCATAAGTGTTGGAGCCGACAGTTTCCTACGTGACAGATTAGTGATCTAAAGCTGATAGTGGAGGTTCATTTTTCCTCAGACCTGTCTTCATTCGATTCTTCAATTCTACTGTCTATTTGTGTTTATGTATGTCTCTGATTCACTTTTGTTTGCTCACAAGAGCAGAGGGGTCACATACTCTGATGACATTTATCGATGGTTCCACAGGATGATGCATGTCAAGTAGATACATGGTGTATCAGAAAATGACACAGCACTGAGACTAATGGGAGATCCTGAAGCTATGATGCTTAATTATGTGGATAGATTCTATCAATTGTTAGAAAAATTCCCTCAGTACAAAAAAATGAAAAACTTATTTGAGAAAATTATCCTCTGAAAGCCTTAAAAATGTGATTGTTTAATCACACTTATTCATAACCAGCATAATAGAGTGTTAACTTCAAAGATGGATGCCTAATTGCATCATTAATTTAACAGCAGGGGATTGTAGAATTATGACAGCTTTAGCCCCTTGCCTCATCAACCTGCCAAGAGGGTAACTGGTTATGTTTGCTTTAATTTGGATAAGACCACAGTTAACGCTGGCAATTTATCTCAGCTAGTAGTGTTGGCATTTTAGAAGTTGTCACATTTGATACAATTTGGTACAATATCAGTGAATCAATTCAAAATGTGACAAAGCATCTAATTCTTTTGTCCTGTTACTTGCTTTGATTTTGCACAGGCAGATTATGTCCACTTTGATTTGGGGCCCTGATTTCAAATCGCCCTTCCTGCCTTTCACCCTATGTTGAAAGGAAAACCATTTCTTTGACTGATGTTGCTTCACCTGGTTATGCAATAATAAAGTTTTGATGAGAGAAATGCAACTCATGCCTGCCCATTTTTTTTTGGAGGGTGAGGTTGGCATCCTGTTTCTGAATTTTGCTTTCTGAGTTTGGGGTTGGAACTGTGGAGGTAGTGCACTGGGCAGCTTTTGTATGTTCTGCCTGACACTAATTCTTTGCTTCATAAACGAATTGGAATCCTAATAGGACAGTACGGTGGCACAGTGGTTAGCACTGCTGCCTCGTTGCTCCAAGGACCCAGATTCAGTTCCAAGTGTGAGTCACTGTGTGGGATTTGTACATTCTCTTCATGGGTTTCCTCAAGGTATTCCAGTTTCATTTCACAATCCAAATAAATATGGATTAGATGGATTGGCCATGGTATATTCATCCTTAGTATCAGGGGGATTAACAAGGTGAATACATGAGATTATGGGGATGGGATCTAGGTGAGATTGTTGTCAATTCTGGCTTGATGGGCTGAATGGCTTCCTTTTATATTGCAGGGATTCTGTGATTTGTTTGACACCACTTAACAATCCAAACACTTTTGCAATTTTATGTACTCTTTGCTTACTATAAATATTTTGTAAACTGAGGATTAAATGTGTTTAAGTCCTGAGTTCTGACGTGCTATCACCATGAAACTGTCAGCATTTTGGTTAGGGTCCTTTGTGCTCCCTGTTCCTTCTGCTCTGCTAAAGAGTGCAATAAAAACTGATTGAGAAGTTGAAGGTTTTAAGACCTGTACCCTGAATAGAATTATGCTACATTCGAGAAAGCAAATTTAAGAGCAAAAAGTAAAATACAGTATGTCTAAAAGTGCAAAATGTATCAGAGTGCAACAATAACTTACAAGTTGTTTAAGTGGGACTTGTTTTTACTTACATAATGTTTTGCTTATAAAATCTTCATCTTTTTGAAGTTCCATCTATAACTATTTATGGCATCTTGTATCATTGTGCCATGAAATCCATATTTCTCTGCTATGTTACAATATTTGAATTGTGTCCAAACTTAAAATTGGCAATTCTGTTGAAGCAAAATGCAAAAAGAACCTACTTGATTTTTAATTGCTGTTGTTTTGGCCTAAACCGAGCCTTAAATTATGAATAATTTCTATCCAAAATCTTGGAAGTTGCGATTTTGGGTTATTTAAGTGCCTACTTGAAAAGCGCACAAGGAAACTGCTTATATAACCTAACTTTAAATATAGAAGTAATTCTCCAGAGCTTGTCAGAACCTGTAGCTGTTATGTGCATTATATCATTATTGTGACGAGGATATTTTGATTGAAATGTCTTTTATTGAATTTTTTCCTGTAGAAATTGTACTTTGAGGTCTTGGTCTGAATCTCTTTGACAGTTTCAGACAGGAGAAGAAATTCAGATGAGTGGTGTTTCTCTCCGCACTGTCGAATCCTCTGGGTTGGAAGCTTTCTGAGTTTTGATTTTTGGACAGCAGCCAGAAGACTCAGAGGCTGTGGTCATTACCACAAACTGTCTCTGATTCAGGAGACTGATCTGTATCAGTTGGTGGGTCTGCATCTATTTGTTTGTGCTAATGACCCAAACCCATCAAATCCAGTTTGCTTCAGGTCAGCTCAGGTGCAGCATAATGTGTGTCCAGCTGATGTCCCAACTCAGGGGAGAGAGAAATCTTGGAATCGTTGGTTGGGAATTTTCCGACGGCTGCTCCTACTCCGCTGTCATGACTTCACCAGTAACGTGTAAGTGGAACAGGCCTTGTACTGCACCTTCAACAACATTACAACAGTGGGCATAGAGTAGCTCTCAGGAAATGATGGCCATGATTCCTAAGGAGCATTTCCTGATGCATCATTTGCTTGGCTGTAATTTGATTAAATTTCATCAGCTTAACTCCACAGTTGGATGCAGAGAGATGGCTCAGAGATGTCTTTCAATTTTACTCTCAGTGACAGCTATTTTGTACCATATGAATGGTTAATTTTCCAACAGATAATATTCTCTGGTACATCTTAAAAGGATTTTTAGTGAAATATTGTGACGACTTTCTACGAACCACAGTCAGTCTGATACTACCAGGGATGTGAAGTTAACTAAAGATTATTTTTGTGAATATACATCCAAAAGGAAGAAAATTGATCCTAGGGCAAAATTCAAAAGATAGAGCATGGGGATTGTGACGGCTAGTCCTTCTGATGCAAGCAGCACACAAACTATAAATCATATAAATGATATGGCAGTGCGCTGCTCAGGAGCTAAATGTACAGAGCAGCACATTGGAGTAGTGGATGCTAATTATGAGATGCAGCACAAGTTCAAACTGATCTGTACTTAAACCCAACCCGCATCTCTTAGAGATGGGATGCAGTGGATGCTGCAATTGGCTGAAGAATATGATGTAACAGGCAGAGAGTGTGCTCCAGAGGTCTCTGACAGAGCACTGGAGACTTGTGGGCTGGGGATGGACAGAAGGGAGATGTCCTTTGTACACATGGGAACCTGGAAACCATCTAGACAGATGTAATAAAGATATGAAGTAGCCAGCCATTCTGTCACTGCAAGTGATGTAATCCCATGGCTGTATATGCGGAGGAGTGAAAGCAGAAGCTTAATGAGATCACACAAGACATCAAGACAAAAGAATTTATTCTCAAATTTCATATCCTTATAACTGAATCACTAAAACTGCTCAATTTACCATAACCCAATCTGCATTAACCACAATCTGTGTCTCACATTGATAGCCTCACCTCACCCTCACACACATAGCAATGTTGCTTGCCTCATATCACATCTCAGCGCGTGCACATACTGCCAACTATGATATCCCAAACACAATGCACCAAACTCACTGGTACACTTCCTTGTTCTACAGCCATGCCACCAGGAGCTTTCTGAGGTCCGTTAACTGGCCAGTCCAGTCTACTGCTGCCCGTGCTGAGATGATGCAACTCAGCCAGATATTCTCAAACCAAGCTGCACCAGATCATCCTGCAAGGTCATTTGCAGTCACTCCATTGAAAGCCAGCAGTCTCCGATAGTCATGTTCAAGCCATTGTGGTAGTGTTGATAAGGAGAACTAAGATAGATAAAGATACAGAAGACAGACACTTGGAGAATGTACAAGGGTGAATGGTTAACTTTTGCAGTGAATATTGGATGGTTTGTTGGATAAAGTTGGAATGTTTGTTTTGTGCTAACTTTATTTCAGAATTGTAGTCAAGAGGATACCATGATGGTAAATAGCAATTCTCCAAACACTTGGACTAATTTAGCAACAGTCAGCAGAACTCAATTAGCAATTAACCTGATAGTAGTTGATCATTGGTGCTGGTGAAAAAGTACATCTTGCTGCTGACTATATAAAATTACAAGAGGACGTTAGTTGGACATTCAGACTGAAATTGCACTTCAGTAGTCAAATCAATGTTTACATGCAGACGTGATGTCACAACTGACCTGTTCTGCATATATGCAGTGCAAGCTCCCGTTACTTGTACTTACCTAAAATGGCATCCAACACACCCTACACCAGAATTCTATGCCCCAAACAGCAGCTATAGCATGAAAAATCCCTGGGCTATGCAACTGAATTTTGCGGCCCTTGTTTCAATCACTTTGACATTGAAGATTTGCACAGATGATGTCCTAGGCTGTAACTGGAAAAAAAGGTTTGTAATTATTGCCAGTTTTTTGAATACTGCTCTTTCAATTTATTTTTAATTCCATTTTGGGATGTGCATTCTTACTCTTCTGACAAGTGGAAGCCATGAGTTTGGAAGATATTGTTGAAAAAAGCTTGGTGCGTTGCTGTAGTGCATCCTACAGATAGTACACTTATCTAGTAACATGATATGATGGTGTATAGGTTGGTGAATGAGATGTAGGTTTTAGGGTTGCTTTGTCCTCAATATTGTCCAGCTTCTTGAGTTTTGTTACAGCTGCAGCCATCCAGGCACATGGAGAGTGTTCAATCTGACTATTAATTTTTGTCTTGTGGATATTGGAAAGACTTCATCAATAAATTCATCCTATAGTTAAATCAAAGTTTGATAAAGAATGTTCATTTTTTTTCACCTATTGAGGAGATCACATGGCAACAAGTGATATATCTCAGTAATAAAGGCTTTTCTTTATGAAGGGGATGGATAGGGTAGAGGTTGAGAGACTCTTCCCGCTTAGCAAAGATAGCAGGACTAGAGGGCATAGCCTCAAGATTAGATAGGGGCGGTTCAGATCAGAGTTGCGGGGGAGTTTCTTCACGCAAAGGGTGGTGAATCTTTGGAATTCTCTGCCTGATGAGATGGTGAAGGCTTCCTCACTGAATGTGTTCAAGTCAAGAGTGGATAGGTTTTTGATTGACAAGGGAATTAAGGGTTACGGGGAGAAAGCAGGAAAGTGATACTGAACCACTACAGATCACTACGTGATCTTATTGAATGGCGGAGCAGGCTCCTGCTCCTATTTCTTATGTTCTTATTTCTTATGTTCTTCAATCTTCGAGAACTGCCACAAAAACAACAGGACGATATGTTTTTGTTTAAATCATCATTCTCCCTGATACTCTGTAGTTATTCCCACTGAGCCACAAGTTTGGAAATCCTGAGAGCAACTTCAAAGAGCGCAAAACATTTCCTACATGAATGGTTCCTCCATGAAGTGTCCTAAAGTTCCCAACTGGTGCAAAAATTGAGGACAACAGCTACCCACTCATGATTAAGAAAACGTCTCCATTTCGTCTGTTAGCACCTTTCAGAAACTATTATTTTTAATGAATGCCTCTAGATTTGTTTCAAGCTATTATTTTTATTAAATCACTTAGTGTGAATTTAAAAAAGATTGGCATTTATATCTCATTTAAGGACCACTTGATGTCTCAAAGTGCTTTACAGCCAATGAAGTACTTCTGAACTGTAGTCTCTGCTGTAATGTAAGAAACACGGCAGCTCATATGTGCACAACACTCTCCCAGAGAAAGCAAGGTGAGAATGTCCGTTTTTGCAATATTGATTGAGGAATAAATATTGGTCAGGCCACCATGGATACCTCCCCTGCTCTTAATCCAAAAAAGTTCCTTGGGGGTCTTTTATGTTCATCTCAGCAGGCAAATGGAGCCTTGATTGTATGACAATGAAGTACTCTCTCAGTATTGCACTGGAGGGTCAGTCTGGATTGTGGTGTTCAAGTTTAGTAGCTAGATTCTCTGCTCCTCCAGCCACCAAATTGGCCCATGGGTGGGATGGGAGAATTCTATCCTAAGAGTGTGGAACAGCAAAAGGCAAGACTAAGGAAAGTTGAAGCAAATGATGCAAAGGTGAAAGCAGTTAATGAGTTTATATTCGAAAAGCTTTAAGCTATTCAAGTGGAAGAATCGAAGAATGCATTGCTCCAGGTACCTATATCTTCAACAGGTATTGTAAACTACTGTTGGGGAATAAATTTGGAGATAAAAAAGCCTCCACCTGAGACCTATAAATGTGCTGAATGCTGGCACAGAAATAAAGGCTGATAAAGCAGAATATAGGTGTCGTTTTGGAGGATGCAGTGAGATGCACTGAAATTAAAAAGGGGCACAAGTTCAAGGTGAGAGAAGGGAAAGTTTTTCGTGCTGAGAGTAGTGGGTGCCTAGCAGTGGATGTGGTGGAAGCAGGCACATTAGCAACATTTAAGAGGCATCTTTATTTATGGTAGTATAATGTGTTATGGGGCAAAAGTTAACATGCACAGGTTATGATTTTCATAATGATTGAAGTTTAGCACTCTCAGAAGATGTTTGGATGGTTGCTCCCTCAAAAGGCTTGACGGAAAATTAGGTTGAGATGGTGTGGGCTGTGTTTTGAGAGGTTAGAATATAAGACTGACAACGAATAGACAACAGAATGAGATTTCACTGTAAAGCATGTAATGGTGTGGTGTTGTGACCAGCCTAGTTTAAAAAACTCGGGGTTTGTCATATTGAAATGTTATTGGCATAGAAATAACAAAATGCTGTTTTTTTTTAAAGAAAATTGAAAGTGAAGAGCTCCAAAGATTATTCTTTATATTTCATGACAAGGAATTTTATCCATCTTTTTTATTTCATGAATAAAAAATGTTTGAGTAACTTGCTGATGCTCCAATTCTGAGTGCATCATCTAAATCTATCTCCAGGCAGAAAATGATATTGTAGCATCTACTGAATTTACTTAACCTTACTTGCTGTTGATAATTTTGGTTCTTTGATAAAACAAAAGCAGAGGATGATAGTGCTGAATCTGTGAAAATGCATATTGGCTCTAGTTTTGCAAGCCTGGATAACTTGCATCTGGAGCACAAGGGCATTTGGACTGACCCAATTTCTCCGGTAATCCTTCTGCTTAATACAAATAGGAGTCAGAAGATCAGTCCAGGAAATGGCAGTTAAAGGATTGTAGCCAGCCATCAGAGGTAGCTTGTAGTGGAGACAGAAAGGCTAACTTGATTAGGCATTTTGGTACAGTGGAAGTGTGGGTATCACTGTTCCCTTTTATGCTGAAGAACTAAAAGTTCTGCTGCAAGATGAATGCCAGTGGAAGATAACCTTTATTATTGATGTAGATCTCGCTATGTAGGGGCAATTTCAAAGTGTGTGGGTAGTATTAAACTTGAAATAATTGTAAACTTGAAGAGGACAGTGTACAACTTCAAAAGGACATAGACAAGTTAGTGGCAGATGAAGTTCAATGCGGAGAAGTGTGAGATGACGGATGAGATGAAGGACATGGAGAGACAATGTAAAATAAGGAAAGGTGCAGGATGTAAATGTCATGGATCATTGAAAGTGGCATATGGAGCCAGCATGTAATAAAGCTTCTAGTACACCGGACTTATATCAACATGGATGTAGAGTAAAAGACCAAGGAGGTTATGCTGAACTGATGCAAGATACTAATTAGGCCTCAGCTGGAATATTGTGCGCAGTTCTGGGTGCCATATTATAGGAAGGATGTAAATGCATTGAAGAAGTGCAGAAGAGATTTACAAGAATGGTTCCAGGAATGAGAAACTTCAGTTATGAGGATACATTGTCATTTATGTTGTCATTGGCTTCAGGTGTAGTGCTGCAAGACTGGCAGATGGCCAATGTTGTCCCCTTGTTCAAGAAGGGAAGTAGAGACCATCCCGGGAATTATAGACCGGTCAGCCTTACTTCTATCGTGGACAAAGTTTTAGAAAGAATTATGAGGGATAGGATTTATAATCATCTAGGAAGAAAGAAATGGATTAGGGATAGTCAACATGGTTTTATGAGGGGTAGGTTGTGCCTCACAAATCTTATCGAGTTTTTTGAAAAGATGACCAAAGAGGTGAATAATGGTAAGGCAGTTGATGTGGCGTATATGGATTTTAGTAAAGCATTTGATAAGATTTCCCATAGTAGGCTACTGCAGAAAATGCAGATGCATGGGACTGAGGGTGATTTAGCAATTTGGATCAGGAATTGGCTAACTGATAGAAGACAGAAGGTGGTGGTTGATGGGAAATAGTCATCCTGGAGTTCAGTTACTAGCGGTGTACCTCAGGGATCTGTTTTGGGCCACTGCTGTTTGTCATTTTTATAAATGACCTAGATGAGGGTGTAGAAGGATGGGTTAGTAAATTTGTTGATGACACCAAAACAAGGAAACAAATTGTCCCTATAGTGAGAGTCTTCCATATTAGGAATAACCTAAATCTATAATAGGATAATGGAATTGCTACTATATAGTTATGACGGCGGCGCGGGCTCGTTGGGCCGAAGGGCCTGTTTCCCGTGCTGTGTTGCTCTTAAAAAAAAAACGGGAGGAGTTGTAGACAGTGAGGATGAATGTTACAGTTTGCAGAGGGACATAGATAAGCTGGGCCGAGAGGTGGCAAATAGAGTTTAATGTGGAAAAGTGTGAGGTGATTCACTCTGGTAAGAGTAACAAGAGTACAGAACATAGGGCTAATGAGAGGACTCTTAATAGTGTCAACGAGCAGAGAGATCTCGGTGTACATGTGCATAGCTCCCTGAAAGTTGGCACCCAGGTTGATAAGTTTGTTAAGAAGGCATACGGTGTGTTAGCTTTTATTAGTAGAGGGATTGAATTTCAGAGCCATGAGGTCATGTTGCAACTGTACAAAACTCTGGTGCAGCTGCACTTGGAGTATTGCGTACAGTTTTAGTCGCCGCATTATAAGAAAGATGTGGAGGCATTGGAAAGGGTGCAGAGGAGGTTTACCAGGATGTTGCCTGGTATGGTGGGAAGGTCTTATGAGGAAAGGCTGAGGGACTTGAGATTATTTTCATTTGACAGAAGAAGGTTAAGAGGTGACCTAATTGAGGCATACAAGATGATCAGAGAGATGGATGGGGTGGACAGTGAGAGCCTTTTTCCTCAGATGGTGATGGCTAACATGAGGGGACATAGCTTTAAATTAAGGGGTGATAGTTATAGGACAGATGTCAGAAGTAGGTTCTTTACTCAGAGGGTAGTAGGGGCGTGGAATGCCTACCTGCAGCAGTTGTGGACTCACCAACTTTGAAGGTGTACCAATGGTCAGTGGATAGGTATATGGATAACATTGGAATAATTTAGGTTAGAGAGTCTTTAAATTGGTTCCACTGTTCAGCGCAACATCGAGGGTTGAAGGGCCTTACTGCGCTGTTCTAGTTCTAGTTGGGGCTATTCTAGTTTGGGACTGTTCTCCTTGGAGAGAAGAAGGCTGAAAGGAGATTTGATAGAGATATTCAAACTCAGGAGGGGATTAGACAGAATAGAAAGGGAGAAAATATTTCCGCTTTATAAAAGGATCAAGAACCAGATGACACAGATTTAAAGTGATTTGCCAAAGAAGCAAACGTGACACGAGAAAATCGTTTTCACAGAGCGAGTGGTACAGGTCTGGAATTGTCTGCCTGGAAATGTAGTGGAGGCAGTTCAATTGAAATATTCAACAGGACACCAGATGATTGTTTCTATTAATGTGTAAGAAAAAATGCAGAGGAATGGCACTAAGTCGTGATAATCGGTTGGAGAAATAGTACAGACACAATGGGACCAATGGCCGCCTTCTGAGCCGTAACAATTTTGTGATAAGGCCAATGATCAACTGTCACCGCTTTCATCCAAGGAAACCTGCAAGTTCAGCCCCAGTGATGCCTGTTTTCCATGGAGAATGATATGATTGTCCCTTATAAGACAGCCACTTGCTTGACATTGATGTGAACTGCAGGCTGCTTGAAGTGGCTTGGAAGAACCCAGTAGCCGAACCTTTATGGTATGGTAACCTTTCCTACAATAGAAAGAACTGTTGTTCCAAGTTAGGTTTAAAGGACTTCTTAGTATCAACTGCTAGGATATCCAAGGAATAAGTGAGGCTCTTGCGCTGTAGGTATATCTGAAGTTACAAGATGATGCCTTTATGAATTGTTTCTTTTCATTCAGTTGATGCATTATAATCAGAATTGGCAAAGAAATTCCCATTCTTACCCTTTGCATGGTTGCAGATGGAATTGAAGCCACCCCAGAACTACAAGCAAGTGTAAACAAATTGCTGCAATGCAAATCTCAGTAAGCCAGCTTTAAATGAGCTTTCAAAGCTGTCTAGAACTCTCTTTGTATATAAGCATTTTATATAGGCAAGAAACCTCACAGGACAAAATCCCACCTGACTTACAACTTCCAGTCACCCATTTCTTACCTGCAAAAGAGGTGGCTCTATTGATGGATGGGGATGTGGCTGCGAGAAGGCAGTGGGGGGCTGTTGCACTGCATCTTGGCCACCCTTTAGATGCCCAGCATCTGCCAGATACAAGAGAAAACTGGGTGTGGTCTAAAATAGGCTGTTGATTTGTCACAGAATTATTTTTCACGACTAGTAGGAACAATGTCCAAACTGTGCTACGTTTGTATAATTGGCACTGTCCATTGGAAGTTAGCACAAGGCCTCTCAGAAGCATTAATATTTAAACACTATTTCCCCATTGAACACAATCTTTCATTGGACAAAAATGCACTGCACTTTTTTCTTGAAGATGGAGGTAGCAGCTGAGGAGCGGAAAACAGATGCTGACATGTCAGTCTGACATATTCTGTTATAGGTTTCTTCAGAGAAGTCAGTAGATGTAGATATTTTTCCCTAAGAACCATTCATCTACATTTCTATTCTTTCAACTTATATAGACATTGTGCACATTTGTACAGTGAATTCACCTTAATGTAACACTAAGCAAAGTGCACCTTACCTATTACTTGCCAAAAGCTATGTCCAAGCTAACAAATAAGAAGTAAGTCGCACTCCACTCAATATTGTATTGTGGTTCTGCTGTGTACAGATCTGGACTGGTTAACAGCCAATGGTTTGTATTTTGCTTCTCTTCCTTTGCACTGGAGAAATGTGCACTTCCCGATCGTGATGAAAAGACAGTGAGGACAGAGAGCTACTTTCTCAGGATTTCAACCAGATTATACTGTTTGAGGTTTGTAGGGTTAGTTCACCATTAATGATGATGGACCCACTGTAAAATTACAAAAGGAGGCTGATCGTATTATTCTAGAGGTAATAAAAATGATTTGTGAAAGCTTCAGCTCTACCAATATAGCATTATTAATGATAACTTGGAGGCTTAAATGCCAGAATATAATTATACATTCAGACCTTACTATATCAATGACAACAACAGGTTTTTTTTTATATTGGCTCTTTAATCGAGGAGACCTTAAAACGATACTCACAGTTGTGTAAGGGAAAATGGATATTTTCCATTTTTCAAGGGGGTGGGGGATGGTGGAGGTGACCAAATGTTTGGTGAAGAGGTATAAATATTTTAAAGATAAGGAGAAACTGGAGGGGTTTAAAGAGGCTACTTAAAATTTGGAGGCTGAGTGACTGAAATCTTGACCATCAACGGCAGGGTGAATGGAGAGTAATGCACTAGAAACCTGGTTTAGTGGAATGAAGAGTTGCATGGGAGGAGCAGAGGGTGGGAGAAAATGAAAGGGAGTGAGATAAAATTCAAGAGGTCTGAAGAGACAAAGCTATATAGTAATTTTAACCAGATGAGAATTTTAAATGTGTTGTATTGAAGAAATATAGTTCAATAAGGATGAAGGATGGGTGAATGGGAATTAGTGAAGGATAGGATGTGGAGAGCAGAGCTTTGGATAGAGAACCAGTTGGGGAAACACTGAAAAAAATGAAATTCAAGGTTGCAAAGCCATGGAGAAGAGTTTCAGCAGCAGGTGGGCTAAGGTAGAGGCAGAAGTTGGCAATGTTACAGAGGTGTGATTATGCATCCTTTTTGATTGAATGAAATGTAAGCTGAGCTTGGATTCAATTATGAGCAAAAGAGAGGAATAAAATTTATAGTGATGTTGCAGAGTTTGCACTGAGGATCGGTGATAATTGCTTTGACCTTTCCAGTGTTTAACTAGAGGAAGTTGTAGTTTATCCAAGATTGGATTTAGGTAATTTTAGTCCTAAGAATTGAAAAGCAGAATATTTTAAAAGGACATAAAACTGGTAAATGCTAAGAGTCCTAGGGTAGTCAGACAAAAAATAGAAAAAGTTACTACACAGATACAGCAAGCAATTGGCAAAGCAAATGACATGTTCTGCTTTACTGAAAGTGAACTGGAGTGCGTGAATAAAGAAGTCTTGCTACAATATATACAGCATTGGTGTGACTACTTCTGAAATATTGGCCGTGGTATTCCCCTCCAAAAAATGGAATGTTGTAACAGAGAGAAAACTGGAGCAATTCGCACCAGTCTGTCCCTGTGGCCCAGATTGCAATCGTTTTTAGTAATCTTTTTGGAGAACAGTGAGTTGTGTGCCAGTACTAAGAGGGTTAGGGACCTAACCACGCTGGTGAGCCCAGCTGAAAAGCAATCAGGTGCCATTTTGGAAGGGCACCATAATCTCACAGTGCATTGGGAAACCCTCTCTCTCCCCTCACAGATATCAGGACCCTATCCTCCTCATTGACAGCATGTTTCCCCACCCTCTCCCTGACACAGATCAGTGGGATTGGGGCATTGGGGCCCTATCAATTGGTGCCCCTTTGTGACCCTTGACATGCCTCCTTTTACGCTCCACCCCTGCATTCCTTCTCCCACCCCCACATGTAAGTGAATTGAGATAATCTTTTTTCTGATAGTGGATGCAGAAGGAAGCTGGATTGGAAGATGGATGAGGGAGGGACACATGAGAGTAATGAAATATGGCCTTGCCATCAATTTCCAAGGGTAGAAAGGTCATGGGTGATAGTGAGGTCGAGCAGCTTTCATGAGTTTGGATGTCTTTATTTGAAGGAGAAGTTTAGGAATACTAGGATGGTGGTAAATTTAAATAAGGTGGGTTTGCGAGGAGCTGAAATGAAGATTGAAATCATGAGAATGAGGAGTTTCTCTGTCCAAAGTCTGACAGAGAAAAAGGGGTCTCATCTTGTGAAAAATCTAGGCCCTGAAGGTTTTAAAAGGGAGGTGACAGTGTAGAGCAAGGAAAGTACTTGAAACAGAATAAGGCACCAAGGATTGAAGGGAAACACTAAGTTGTGGCTTAGTCAGAAGAGTCAAAACATCACAGCACTGATTGAGACTGAGTGGACTGTGGAACATATATCCAGTTAAAGAGGATTGCTACCTTTGAGTTCAGTTTAAATCAAAGACAGGATGTTAATATAATCCGCCATTTAAAGGATGTGAGTGATTGTGCTTTTGCTCATAAGTGATCAAGTATTCTGATGGGAGATTATAGTCAAAATTGCAGGATCCAAGAAGATGATGATGGGTGAGATGAACATAGCATGCAGCAGATGTGCTGGGCAGGAAGATTGATGAAAATGAAGGAGGGAGAATTTGTAATTGTTGCTTGGAAGGTTGGAAGCAATGGGTGTCATGATAAGCCCTTCAGAAATTTAGTTTTCTGGCCGTGCTCACTCCAAACATAGTAAATCCCACCCGAGGTCAACGGACCTTTGCTACGATTCCCCTGGTGGGTAGGATGGGAAAATTCCCTCCGAGAGTGGCACACAGGGTATCTCTGGACGGCGGAAGTTGTTTAAGAAGGCAGAGGAGAAGTGATGACTTGGCCTGGAGATTATGTTGATGAGAATTGTGTGAAGCAAATTATAAGAGAGGGGAGAAATGAGCCAATGTACTGTCGAGTGCAGGAATGGATTGCAAGAGAAGGGGGTCCAGGAAAAAAGAGTCAACACAACGGGCCAAAACACCAGTCAAAGTGTAAAGAGAATTTTGGTTCTGTAAGTCCAACAGAACTTTGTAAACACCTGCCACGTTCTAAAACAGACAGTAGGGAGGAAGCAATATGAAAAAGTACAAAGTCCCATTTGTGGTAGGACAATGTCAAATTGTAGATAACATTAGTGAATTTCATGCAACAATGATACAACATTCTGTTTCAGAATCGACTGTGGAGCTGGAACAGTTCCAGCAGCCCTTAGGAGAGCGAAATACCAACCGGAGGAAGTGACCGGAGGATTTGCAGTGCTGAGGAACAGTGGAGAATCGATCATGAACTGATTCTCCTAAAAGAAACATTTGTTTCAGTGGCTGTATCTTTGTTTTAATAAAGCTTTCCTTTCTCCCCAGAGATCAGAGAGAGGTGGATCAGGGTTTTCCTTTTCTGTACTCCTCAGCATGCGACTTTCAACTCTTTAATTTAACATCTGGCACATCATGGGCTAGTGCACATAGAAACAAGACAGCTCCCATATATAAATAATAATTTTGCTACTAGTATATAGTTTCAATATTAATTATTCAACGATAACATTCTGGATATCATTTCACAAAATGGCATCAAGATAAGCTGATACGTCGTATGTTGCACATATTCCAAACATTATTTTGGCCATTTGGTGCATTCCCTTTCACTTAATTACAAAAAACAATCAGAAAGAATATAGTAATTTGCATCTACCCAGTGTGTTTCACAGCTTGATGATGTTCCAAAGCACTTTACAGCTAATGAATTAAAAGCAATGGGCAGTAGAGATGCATCAACACAGTTTGTAGAGGTGCCCTGAGAAATTTGAGTTTTATTAACAGGTAAGTGGAAAATATGAATTAATGAAATCAGTTTAAACATTATCTTTTATAATATGCATCTTATGAACCGCCATTCTTTATTAAGGATGGAAATGCTTTCATTCAGTTTGATATCATTCTCTCGCAATTCACTAGTGGAGTCAATAAAAAAAGAGATGGCGAGGTAGGGACAAGCTAGGATGCTATCTGCGATGACATGCTCTATGTTACGGTGAATGCTCAATTTTGATTTTTTTAATATAATGTACTGTGATTACTAACCATGCTTGGTAAGATGTCAGCAAGAAAAACAAGAAAGCTGCAGCATCTTGGAAAATGTAAGCTGCACTCTGGGTTGAACCAAGCCCTTCTCCTTTATCTCACCGAGCCAGGGACAGGGGTTCGATCCCCAGCTTCTGTCATTGTCTGTGTGGTGTCTGCACGTTCTCCCCTGTCTATGTGGGTTTTCTGCGGGTGCTCTGGTTTCTTCCCACAAGTCTGCTGGTTAGGTGCATTGTCCATGTTAAATTTTCCTTCAGTATACCTGAATAGGCAACTAGGAGATTTTCATGGTAACTTTATTGCCTTGTTATTGTAAGCCTTCTTGTGATACTAATAAGTAAACTTTAAACTTGAATACCATGTGTGATTTACCATGTGCGATTTACCATGTGCATTTAGAATCATGGAATCATACAGTGCAGAAGGGAGCCATTTGGCGCATAGAATCTGCACCAACCACAATCCCATCCAGACCCTATCACCATATCCCAAAGCATTTATTCTATCTGGTCCTCCTAACACTAAGGATAATTTAAAATGGCCAATTTACCTAACTTGCACATCTTTGGACTGTGGGAGGAAACCCAGAGCACCCAGAAGAAACCCACACAGACAGGGGGAGAATGTGCAAACTCTACACAAACAGTGACCCAGGCCGGAAATTGTACCTGGATCCCTGGCACTGTGAGGCAGCAGTATTAACCACTATGCCACTGTGCCATCCTAAATATTTAATATTTGAAATTTATTCAATGGCTTGGTTGATCTTTTGGGGGGGGCCAGTAGTAGCTGCGGTTTGTTCTTTGATCTTTGATCCATTTTGATACTTATACAAGATGATTGATCAACATAACATCATTACCAAAGGTTTATTGAGAAGTAAACTGCACTTCATCATCAAAAAATTGTGCATTCAATAATGATCATCAGAGGTATTTTGACTGATTAAGAAGTTGCCATGTAGCAGTATTATGCTTTTGTTTTGTAATCTTGTTATGTTTATTATCTATGGATTACGATATTATCTTCAAAACTCTAGATATATCCATTAGGTGTTGGGCTTATAAATTGGGTTTATAAATAACTGATACTCTGATGTATATTTGACAAACAGTGAATAAGCAGATCTATGCCACGGACAAAGGCAAATGATATCAGGAGTTGGGAAAACTCCCCACAAACCTGTCTCTGTTAAGGAAAATTCCATTTTCATTTTAGGGAGAAGATGGAATGGAGTTGGACACATGTGTTTAGGAAGGATAGAAAAAAGGAAAAGGTGGTGGAGTTGCATTGTTGATCAAAGATGATATTGATTCAATATTGAGGAAAAATATTAGCATAGATGATATGGAATCTATATGTGTTAAGAAATAACAAGGAGCAAAAAACATTGGTGGGGATGGTAATGGTAATGTTGGGAAAAGTATTAGAAAAGAGATCTGAGATGCATATATTAAAGGAACATCTGTGATTATGGGAGACTTTAATCTGCATATAGGTTGGGAGAGTCAAATCAGTCACAGTACAATAGAGGAGGAATTTCTGAAATGCATCTGGGATGGTTTTCTGGAGCAAAATTCTGAGGAACCAACAAGACAGTAGGCCGTCTTGGGCTGGGTGCTGCGCAATAAGAAAGGATAAGTTGGCAGTCTAGTTGCAAGGGAACTCTTGGGTGGAGTGACCATAATATGATAGAATTTTTGTCAAGGTGAATAGTGATGTAATTGATTCTGAGACCAGGGTCTTCAATCTCGTAAGGGTAACTACGATGGTATGAGGCATGAATTGACCATGATGGACCAGGAAACATTACTGAAAGGAAAGACAGTGGACAGGCAATGGCAGGCATTTAAAAAATGAATGGGTGAACTCCAAAAGTTGTTTATTCCTGTTTGGCGGAAGATTGCTAAGGGAATTATGACCAAACCATGGCTTACAAAGGATATTAGAGATAGTATCAGATTTAAGGAAGAAACATACAAATTGTTAAAAAAAAACAATAGTTTGAGGATTGGGAGCAGTTTAAAATTCAGCAAAGGAGGACCAAGGGATTGATTAAGAACAGAAAAATAGAGCATGAAACTAAGCAAACAGAGGATATAAAAACTTCCTGTAAAAGTTTCAGAAGGTATGTAAAGAGAAAAATATTGGCAAAAACAAATGTAGGCCCCTTACAATCAGGAACAGGAAAATTCATGATGGGGAATAAAGAAATGGCCAAGGAATTAAATTCATACGTTGATCCAGTCTTCACAAAGGAAGACATGAAGTTCTGAAGGAAATCAACATTAGCAGAGATATGGTATTGGGAAAATTGATCAGATTGAAAGTGGATAAGTCTGTGGGTCCCAATAATCTTTATCCCAGAGTACTTATGGAAGTGGCCTTAGAAATAATAAATCCATTGGTGGTTATTTTCCAAAATTCATTGGACTCTGGACCGGTTGCTGCAGATTGTAAGCTTGCTATTTAAAACGGAGGTGGAAAGAAAATGGGGAACCATAGACCAGTGAGCCTAATACTGGCACTGGGAAGTTGCTTGAGCCCATGATCAAGGATTTCATAACTCAGCATTTGGAAGGCAATGATATAATCAGATGAAGTCAGCATGAATTTACAAAGTGGAAATCATGCTTGATGAATCTATAGGAATTCTTTGAGGGTGTAACTAATAGAGCTGACTGAGGAGAATCAGCAGATGTAATTTATTTACACTTTCAGAAGGCTTTCATCAAGGTCTCACATAATAGACTACTATGTAAAGTTAAATTATATAGGATTGCATATGCCTTGAATTAGATAGAAAGCTGGTTGGCAGATATAAAGCTAAGAGTTGGCACAAATGTGCCATTTTCTGATTGGTAGACAGTGACTGGTCGGGTTCTGCAGGAATCTGTGCTAGGACCTCAACAGTTCACATTATATATTAATGATTTGGAAGAGGGAACTGAATGTGTTAACTTCAATTTTGCAGATGATGCAAAGTTAGGTGGGAGGATGAGATGTAAGGAGGATGCAGAGTTGCTTCAGCATGATTGAGCTTTCTGAGTGTATGTGGCATGCGCATGGCAAATGTAGTATAATGTGGATAAATGTGAGGTTATCCATTTTGGTAGCAATAATAGGAAAACAAATTCTTTATTAAATGGGTGTAAATTGAGAGAGGTGGCTACTCAGCGAAACCTTGGTGTCCACATCCATCAACTGCTGAAAGTAAGCGTGCAAGTATAGCAGGCAGTAAAGAAGGCTAATGGTATGTTAGCCTTCATAGTGAGAGGATTTGAGTATAGGGATCAGGATGTTTTGCTGCAATTGCATGTAGCATTCGTGAGGCCACACCTGGAATATTGTGTGCAGTTTTGATGTCCTTATCTGAGGAAGGATGTCCTTGTTGTGGAGGAGTTTAGCAAAGGTATACTAGGCTGATTCCTGGGAAGACAAATCTATCATATGAGGAGAGATTAAGTCGGTTAGGATTATATGCACTGATATCTAGCAGACTGAGAGGGGATCTTATAGAAACATAGGTTCACTAATCTACAGGCAGCATAGGGGTGGCACAATGGTTAGCACTGCTACCTCACTGTGGCAGGGACCTGGATTCAATTCCTGGCATTGTCACTGTTTGTGTGGAGTTTGCACATTCTCTCTGTGCCTGTATGAGTTTCCTCCAGTTGCTGCCAAAATGGGAAAGAAAAACAAAGCAACTTATAATTACAGAGAACATAATTAAAGATACATTTCTTAAAGAAAGAGTAGTGTCACAATAGGGTAGTTGTAGAGACAGCATTTACTCTTATGGGACTATCTAGAATGAGAGCCAACATTTTAGGATAATGAGTAGCACATTTAAAACAGAGATTAGGAGAAATTATTTCTCTCAAAGGGCTATGAATCTGTTAAACGTGATTCCATAACCCCTCCTGGTTTTTTTCATGGCAATGCCTCAGGCCATCAGAGTCAACTTGTCAACCAATCAGCAACTTTTTCTCCTGCAGTATGAATTGTGATTGTTTGAAATTTGACATTCTTATGTTTGTCCTGATGAAGCAAAAACAAAACTTCTCTTTTCAGCTACATTCAATATTCCAGCTAATGCCTACCCTTCATTTTATAAACGTGTAGCAGAAATCCTTTGCATTTGTATGCTATACCTCTATTCATACATCCAAGGAGTGCAGATGTTCTTTAACATTCTTCTCAACTTGTCCTATCTGGTTTCCTCCCACAATTCAAAGATGTGTAGGTTAGGTAGATTGGCCATGCTAAGTTGACCCTTAGTATCAGGGGGACTAGCTAGGATAAATACGTGGGGTTATGGGGATAGGACCTGAGTGGGATTGTGGTCACTGCAGCCTAGATGGGCCAAAAGGCCTCCTTCTACACTGTAGGATTCTATGATTCTATAAAATCTTAACAGGGTTAGTTAGACAGGGTAGATTTGGAAAGAATGTTCCCAGTGGTAGGGAAATTCAGAAGTAGGAGTCATAGTTAAAGAATAAGGGGTAAATCTTTTAGAACTGAAGTGAGAAGAGATCTATGTGTGGAATTCACTACCACAGAATGTAGTTGAGGCCAAAGTGTTGTCTGATTTCACGAAGAAATTATATATAGCTAAAGGAATCAAGAGATATGTGAGGGGAGATGAGGATATTGAATTCTATGATTAGCCATGATCAAAATGAATGGTGGAGCAGTTTTGAAAGGCCAAATGGCCTACTCCTACTTCTAGTTTTTATGTTTCTAATAGCAATGCCAGAAGTTTTCTTTTACATCACATATCTTACTCTTTTGCAAAGCACTGAACATCTGTAATTTTAAAAAATGTCTGCTTCTGTTGATACAGTTACCAGATGGTCTTGTATTGAATGCTTCCTGAATTCCAAGAATTAATAACCAGGCATTGTTGACTCAACTGTGGAGAGGAATGCAAGATTTCTTTGATAATTCTGCTACCAAGTAATAAAATATTATCTTGGTGTGGTTTTTCAATGATTAAGAAGTTTGAAATTTAAAAAAAAACTTCTGAGATTGATTCTTTGAAAGACTGTTCTTGATTAATTCTTAATGAAAAGGCAATGTATGTACTGCCCAAGGGAATGTTGAACATCAGTTTTCTTTGATTGTTGACTTGGAATTAAGAATCTCCCATGGTTCATGAACGCTCTGACAGGCAGTGAACCATATCTACCAATGGAACTGGCCACACTCCATCACAATTGCCAGGAAGGGTAGGAGTGACGTACAGATGTCCTCCCCTGCAACAGAACTGCCAAGAGAAGGAGCTCTGTGCGAGGGCTGGTTACCCACTCTCCTACCCTGCACTGTTAAAAATAATCAGAAACTTGAATAACAGTGGGAATGCTGGAATCAGGTCATGTCTGGCATTTTCAGAGGCATCCTGAATCAGTCCAACTCCATGAGAATTCTGACCAATGTCTAACTTTAAATGGACCACAGATCAGTAAATACTTCTGAATACAACCAGATAGTTGTTGCATCAAATGCTGGCCTCCTGACATTTGAGATGGTGTCATGGCAATTTTGACAGTTCTGGCACTCATTTGGCTGAACAAAACACAGCCTTTAGCATAATTTTCTCTTATGTAGATTCTCTTAAAATCAAAGTCAATTTATAGGGGTATGGAAAAGAAGTTCAATTCCACTTTTTAACCTTGCTGGGGTCATAATTGGTTAACTCCCAACAATGGGCATGAGGATTAAAATGCAAGATTTACTCATGCCTATTCCTTCTATTATAGGCATCTCACAAACTTTGTGCTTATTTATATGATTACAATATACAGTCAGCACAAAACTTACTGTTGAGCCATTGCATGTCTGAGCAAAAGATATGGCGTCCATGGACATTAGCTTTGCTGGCCAGCCTATTTTATGACACTTTATCAAACACTCTTGGAAGTTCATGTATACAGCATCAACTGCATTAACCTTTTCTGTTATCCCATCAAAAAAAGTTCAATCAACTTAGCCAAGCACAAACTACCTTTATCAAAGTTGTACCAATTTTTTTAACTAATCCACATCTTACCAAGTGATTGTAATTTTTATCCGAGATTATCATTTCTAAAAGCTTTCCCATTACTAATTTTAAATTGACTGGTCTGTAGATGCTAAGTTTATCCTTACATAATTTAATAAACAAAGCTGTGACATTTGGAATTCTCCAGTCCTCAGGCACCACAATATCTAAGTAGGTTTGGAAGATATGTCTAATACCACCGTAATCTCCAATCTTATTTTTCCCTCCTGTGATGCATCCCATTTGGTCCTGGTGATTTGTAATCTTTAACAGCTTTTCTCTTTACCAATTTTTAATGAATCCAATATTTCAATTATCTCCTGTCATTGGCTTGACAGAAAAGATTTAGGCCACAGTTCAATCTCACAGCCAGTGTTACCCCACCTACTCTGAGGTTAGAGGACTGTGTACAACATGAGTCAAATTCCAGTGAGCCCTTCGTTAGGGAAACAGAAATGTTTTGCATATACTGTCCATCACTGTGATTGAAATGGGAAGATTGCTCCTTGGAGACAATGGGTGGAAATGGCCTTCTCCTTGGAGCACTCCTTGAAATAGCAGAACACATCTCCAGATATTTCCACTTATTCAGTAACAGCCTGTAGACATCAATCAATAATTAACCCAAAAGCCATCGATCTGTTTAAATAACTGTTTTGGGGGAGGAGGAGGGAGAGAGGGGCATCCTTTCTGCTGCTAAATACATGTCCAAGCTGTATAAGAGTGTTGGCTGGAGTGTTGAGATTGGAAATCCACCACTTGAGTCAAATCTGTGTTGCATACTGACTGGCATCATGGGTGAGATTTTCCAGCTGCGCTCATTCCCAAGAGTGGAAAATCTCACCCGAGATCAACAGATCATTACATGGTCCATGTCCTGCCTGCTATGATTCCCATGGCAGGTGGGATGGGAAAATTCAATCCCATGAGTTGCTTATTCTGTGAAGATCCAGCATCCTCCTCTAGCGGGTGACCTACCCAACATAGTGTCTGGCTTAGCCAGTTCAAGAAGTGTATGCGAGATATAGATGCTATTTTGGATCCAACATAGAAACAAGAAGTAGCCATTTGGCCCTTCGAGCCTCCTCAGCCATTCATTCTGATATGGTTGATCATTGAATTCAATATCCTGATCCTTCCATATCCCTTAATAGCTTTAGCCCTAGAGCTATATCTAATTTAACAAGGTGCCACAAGTGCCATGTGTAAGAAATAAATAAACTTGGTTGTGTTAGTTAATAGAGTTACAATAATGAAAATAGAAAGGCAGCAACAGACTTATAGAGGAAAAGGAAGTGAAAGAAGCTGCAAATAAAATTTCCATTTAAAAAATCTAACCCATTATTAATTGCTTAGGGTTAAAGCAAGAGAAATAAATCCATCTTAAATAATTTTACTACTTCAATGCTGGTATTTCTTATGTGTTGGTTACAAATGTTTTGAACAGTGCTGACCCAGAGAGACTGGAATGTCACCTCTGAGTAATTTTTCACCCTCTGATAGTCATCAGTGTACCTTTCATTTAAACCCTAGGGAGTTTGTGAATATGGTTCAGTTCTTTACTCTTTAGAGAGTTTTCTTTTTAACAGGTGGAATCATTCAAGCCCCAAAGAGGCAAATGTGGAGGAAGAGGAACAGAAGGAAATTGAAAGCTCCATTGAAATGGTTCCCACCATGTCCTGCCTCATATGTTTACTGGGGTAGTCTGGCAGCTTTCTCTATGGAGGTAGGCAGCTAATCAATCCAATTAGGGCCAGATATCCTTCAGAGAGTGAGGTTTCCTATCATGGGATGGAACTGTTGCTATGACTGAAGCTCAATAACTACTTGGAGGTAGCTTTCTGAAGGTAGTCACTGGAGTCCTCTGTAAAAACCCCAAAGACAGAGATTGAGATGACCAGAGCTGTGACTGTGATAGTCCCCATGGCTTGCATAAGGAATCACTGATTGACCTTCCTGTAGGACTTATCGAATACGAGCTCCCTGGCTATTGGTAATTAACTAACCAGGTGGAGTTTATATATCAAGGCCGTATAAAGCAGATTCCTGAGTGGGTCCATTATTGGTTGGAGTTTGTTGTGCTTACCACAGGTTTGTGGCTTTCTTTGTTCTACTTTATTTTGTGCAGTAAAGCACTGTTCGTTTACAGATGACTCCTGGAGTTATTATTATGTCCATAGTTTTTTTCCTATGGAAAGGTTTTCCCTTCGTACTCTTGCCTGTAATAACTCTGAAATTTCAACTCTTTAAAAAATACTCTGCAGCCATCACAAAGCCCTTTGCATTTGAAGTGCTTTCATGCTCATCTACCTGCCTCAGTAGTGACCACCTCTCCCAGTGGGATCTTTGGCCATCCTGTGCGGGCTCTTTCATTGGGTATGCTGTATTGTGTCCTGTCCTCTATCTGTAATTTCATTTAGTCAAAGTGTTAGAAAGCAAAATTTGACACTGAGCTCTGCAACAGATTTCAGAAGAGATGAACTAAAGCTTTTTCAATGGGTAGTTTTAAGAAGTATCTTAAAGGAGGAAAATAAGAATGACAGGTCAGAGAAGTTTAGGGAGGGAGTTTTGGACAAAGGCAATTGAAGACATGGTCACTAATGGTGGAGCAATTAAAATCAAGGATGCACAGGTAGTCAGAATGAGAGGAGTGCAGCTCTTTCTGAATGTTGTGGGGCAAAAAGTGGTTACAGATATTGTGAAGAGTGAGACAATGAAAGGATGTGAAAGCAAGTAGGAGAAATTTTAAATTGAAGCATTGTTTAATTGGGACCCAAAGGTAACGGGTAAATGAAACTTGGAGTTAAGACAAGAGTAACGTGGCTTTGGGTGACCTGAAGTCTATGGAGGCCAGCCAGGAGTACATTAGAAAAGTCAAGTCAGGAAACATAAACAACAAATATAGATGGAAAAGGCCAAAGTCATGGAAATGGAAATATGCAGCCTTAATGATGGCACAACTATGTAGTCGCAAGTTCATCTTGTGATGCCAAGTTTGCAAATTGTCTGTTCAGCCTCAGCTGGTGGATAGGAAGAAGGACAGGGATAGCAGTTTGTAGTGAGGACTGAGGCTTTGGTCTTCCCAATAGTTAATTGGAGGAAATTACTGTTCATCCAATGTTCAATATCAGAAAAACAATGGATGAGTCAGTAAGGGTGGTGTCGACGTAAAGCTGGCTGTCATCAGTGTACACATGAAAACTATGTTTTCAGATGAGGTTGCTGAGGACAATGATGTATCTGCAAATCAGGATGGTGATTGAGTTGGAGGGGAACTCCAGGTGATAGCATTCTGATGTGTCCACTGTCCTTGTCTAGGTGGTAGGGATCATGGGTTTGGACGGTGTTGCTGAAGTAGATTTGGTGATTTGTTGCAATGCATCTTGTAGATGATATGCATCACTGCCATCATCTGTGAGTGGTGAAGCGAGTGAATGTTTGTGAGTGGGGTGCCAATCAAGTAGGCTGTTTTGTCCTGGATAGTGTCCAGTGCCTTGACTGTAGTTGGAACTGTACTCATCCAGGAAAATGTAAAGTATTCCATCATGCCCCTGACTTGTGCCTTGTAGATGGCGGGCAAGCTTTGGGTGGTCAGGACTTGTTTACTCGCTGAAGTACTCCTAGCCCCTCATCTGTTCTTGTAGTCATAGTACTGATATGGCTAGTCCAGTTCAGTTTCTCGTCAATGGTAATCCCCTGGTTGTTAATAGTGTCGAATTCAGCAATGGTAATGCCATTGAATGTTAAGGGGCGATGGTTTAGCATTTTTGTGCTATGAATACTATTTGCCACTTGTCAGCCCAAGCCTGGATATTGTCCAGGTGGATTTGAACACGGACTCTTCAGTATCTGAGGAGTCATGAATGATGCTGAACTTTTGTGAAATTATCAGCGAACACCCCCAACACTCACAATGTGAAGGAAGGAAGGTCATTAATGGTTGAGCCTAGGACACTATCCTGAGGAACTCCTGTAGTGATGTCCTGTGTCTGGAATGATTGACCTCCAATCAATGCAACTATCTTTCTTTGTGGCAGGTATGAATCCAACCACCAGAGTTCTTCCCCTATTTTGCATTGACTTCAGTTTTGCCAGAGCTCCTAGATGCCACATTTGCTCAAATGCTGCCTTGATATCAAGGGCAGTCATCCTTACCTCACCTCTGAAGTTCAGTGCCTTTGTCCATCTTTGAATTAAGGCTGTCATGAGGTCAGGAGCAAAGTGACTCTGGCAGCATCCAAATTGAGCATCATTGACCAGGTTATTGCTAAGCAAGTACCACTTGATAGCACAATTGATGACGCCTTTCAATACTTTGCTGATGATGGATGTAGATTAAGTGGATAGTAATTGGCCAGGTTGGATTTGCCCTGTATGTTATATACAGGCTATCTGAGTATTTTTTTCACATTACTGCCAATGATGTAATTGTATTGAACAGCTTGGCTCAGGGCATAGCAAGTTCTGGAACACGTTCTCAATACTATTGCCAGATATCATCAGGGCCCACAGCCTTTGCAGTATCCAGTGCCTTCAGATGTTTCTTGACCTTGTGTGGATTGAAAAAAACTTGGCAGAGGTTTGGCATCTATGATGCTGGGGACCTCTGGAAGAAAAGGAGATAGAACAGCTGGCACTTCAGGTTGAAGATTGTTATGAATGTTTCAGCCTTATCTTTGATGCTGAAGAGTAAGGCTTTAAAGAAATGTAGAACATGGGTTGGTGAATGGAGTTGAGGCACAGATCAAAGTGATTTAAATCAGAGTGGAACAGACTCGATTTCATGAATGGCCAACTCCTCTTGTGTTCATCTCCCTACCTTTTTTTTATTGTACTATATTACCTTAACAAATCTTTGGATGTATTTACTTATCTGTATCCATGTTGTGTCTACATATGTTACATTATGAATTGTTCCATATTGATAACCAAACTATGAATCTAATAAGTCACAGCATATTCTATAATGCTTTAGTTAATGAAATAAACCTCACAGCCTCATTCCAGAGGAATGTTATTTTATTGGGTGTTCATAGTGTAAGTATGCAACATACAGAATAAGTACATTGCTTTCACTATTTGTTTGACTATAATTTAGAATAAAGGTTGTAAGAGTCATTTTATTAACCTTTTTTGAACAGTCATTTTTTTATTCAAAAGGAAATTAGAATGAGAAAAAAATAAGTCTAAAAAGACTAGCAAGCACAATTCCTAGTTTATAAATAAATAGAAAAGAAAGGTTGAATTAATCTTGTTAATGGAATTGCTGATTCTTGTATTTAGTTATTGCATTTTTGTCCAAAGATTGATGATGTGTTAGTGTATATTTCCTTTCAGAAAAGAATGAATTGCCTGCAGTGTTGAACATTTCCCTTAATAGAACAGTAATATCCAGAAACTGAGATATTTGTATCACAATCCTTTTTTTTTGTCCTGTCACTTCATTTTACCCCTCAGAGTCCAAAATCCTTCAGTTTTCTACTCTGCTAAAATCAGTCCTAGGGATAATCAAAACAAATCATAAAATGTGAGTTTGTTTTCTCCTCATTTTCTCACTATTTACAACTAGGCTGAGCTGAGAACATCTATGAATGCCACGTTAAACCAGCTTGAAGATACGTGAAGCGTTGGTATGTCAGAAATATCTCTCCTTCCAAGTGAAGAAACAGCATTGGCATACTCCCTCCCAAGCAACAAAGATTAGGAAACTAGTGACATAGGAGATTAAAGCTCTGATACTTATATACCTGCTGTACTGCATCATTGCATAGGACTGGTCCATTTCCTGAGGAGACAATTCCATTAATATGTTAATGACTTATAATTTTATTGATGCATTGTAGAAATTTAGGCAATGAATGATCCACGCATTTTCCTTTAAAAATATTTCTAGAACATAGGAAAATGTCAAACATATTAATTAATAGAGTATATAGGCCTTGAGTATGCTCAACATGTCTGCACAATGTACAACTTGTTGATTGGTTATTTTTGAATGAACAGTCAAAATTGCTGCTTTAGTGAAAAAACTTTTATTTTTAATGATTTTGCTAAAAAATAGTCAACGAACAAATTAAAAAACAACTTAACTAAACCCCTGAAAAAAACATTCTTACTCCTTTGAATGTTAATTCCCATCAATCCCACTGTGGCGCACTGTCCCTCCTCAGCCTTCCTGCAGTCCATCGTATTGCTGACTGAACCATCTTCCTCCAGTGAGATCCTTGCCATTGTCCAACTCCATCGGTGTTTTAATTCATAATTCACTTTCTGTCCAGACAAATATTTCTAGCGTGTTACCAGCAATAGCTTCTCTTCCACACACCACTATGTCTGCTGGTCTGAAATCCTCATCTCTCTCCTGCCTTTCTTAATAAGTATTATTTTACTTGAGTTGGGTGTACAATTTCAAAATTTGACAATGGCAGACAACTTGGAGAGTATTGTGAATTGTGAGGATAATGATAAATTTTGAGGATATAATCAAGCTGGTAGAATGGGCAAGCATGCGGCAGTTGAAATTGAATGTAGAGAAGTGTAAAATGATTCATTTTTGAGGAGGAGAAAGAGCAAAGAGAGGAGGTATAAAATAAAGGGTCTGATTCTAAAATGGGTGCAGAAGCAAAGAGAGCTGGGGCTAAATGTATATAAATCATTGAAGGTGGCAGAACAGGTTGAAACATTGGTTAGTTAATAAAGCACATAAAACCCTGACTTTGTAAATAGGGATATAAAGTACAGTGGAGGAATGTGGCCATTTTTGGACGCCATACTTTAGGAAGCATACAAAGATATTAGAGAGAGTGAAGAGAGAATTCACAAGAATGGTTCCAGGGATGAGGAGTTTCAATTATGTGGATAGATAAGTAAACCCTGAGACTGTTTTCCTTAGGGATGAGTTAAGAAAAGATTTGATAGAGGTGTTCAAAATCATAAGGGGTCTGGACAAGAAATCTTTAAAAGAAACTGTTCCAGTTGATGGGAGTGTGGAAAGCCAAAGGACATTGATTTTGCAGCATTTTGGGTATACCTCCATCACATAGACTACAGTGGTGCAAAACCATCTTCTCAAAAGCAATTGCAGATGTGCAATAAATACTGGCCTTGTCAGTGATGTCCAAATCCTGTGAATGAACTTTAAACAAAGATAATTGGCAAAAGAAGCAACGCTGAAATGAGGAAAATCATTTTTACGCAGTGTGTGGTTAGGATCTGGAACGCATTGCCTGAAAATGTGATGCAGCTAGGCAAATTCAATTGAGGCGCTGAAAAGAGAATTGGGTAGTCATTTGAAAAAAAAATTGCAAGGCATCAGGGGAATGGGACAAGGTGAGATGCTGTTGCCTAGAGCTGGCTTGGAGATGAAGGGCCAAAAGATTTCCTTTTATGTTGTAACCAACAATCCTATTTTTTTCTATGTGTATATATGCACACACTGTCTCTGAAAGATATGCTCTATCAGTATGTTGAGGACATGTTTTTTTCTGATTTTTAGTGTGGGAACCGATATTTGGCAGTGGCTCTGAGCTAGTTCTATAACTGTTTGTGGTTAAGAGGCTGAGATGTGTTCATAGCAGTGAGGCTGGAAAGGCCGAGTGCTTGGGGGAAGTAGAGGAAGGTTCAGTTTGAGTAGTCTCAGGCAGGTGGCGCTGTGGCATATAGGACCACCACATTAGTTTCATGTAAATATCCATATGTGTAATGTTTGGAGTACAGAAAGTTGTGATGGAAAGATTGTGACAGTGGAAAATAACCAAAACACTAAACAAAGGTCTTTAATATATTATAGATGGATATAGATAGGTGGAAAGAAAGCTTGACTTTAAACAAAAGGAACTTACAGATTTTCTTGAGAATTAGTAGGTTAGCTAACTTGTTTCTAATGATAAAATGTAAATTGCGTGAAAACAGAAAAACACAATAAATTTTGCCTCAATGGGATTTAGATGCTTCTTCTCAGCCCCAATGTTAAACTAGTTTAATATAAATATTACAACTTTCTTCTTGCCATAAGTTTAAGCTAGATTCCACATGGTTTAGGAATTAAGATAATAAATTTAATTTTTAATGTCCTCGATATAGACTGTTAGATTTTAATGAACCTTGATCCTACTGTTGCTAATGTATCCCCTTGACTCTTTGTAAAATATTAGGAGACCAAAAAGCATTGCCCCTTGACAGATTGCATCACATTTTTATAAGCATGAGAAAATTACTAATTTTATTGCCAATGTTACTTACCAAAGTTGAGAAAGTGCCAGCTAATAAATCATTAATAATACACTACACGCATGCAGGGTGTTAATTGCGTTTGTGCCACATTCATGACCAATGTTTAAGCTAATATAAAAATAAATGATTAATGGTTGCAAATTTATTTTTTAGTGCACCACTTATTTTGTGTCTATATTACCTTCCTGTCAATTTTACCATATAAGCTATGCCAAGATTGTACATCTGGTTTGATCATGTATATTTTAGATGTGAAGAATCAAACTCTGCTAAAGGACAGAGGAAGAATTGACTCTTATGTTGCACCCTATCTGCCCTTTAATGAGTTATTGCTTATAAACAGATCAAAACTTGTAATAGGGTGACTTGCTACATAAAAGCTGAACATCTGCTGTCCCAGTGTATTCATTTAGAAGCTTGGTCCCTCCTCAGTGTCATATTGTGTGGTCATGACCTGATTACATAAATGTCTGTACTGAGCTCATGCTGCTGTAGTTAATCCATTATCCATAACTCCTGATGTAACATACGTTGTTTATAGCTCGGTCATTAATGGAAAAAAACATATAACCCCTTTCCCTGAGACATTTCTTTCACCATAACATATATTTGTATGGCTCCCAAGGAAAGCATTATAGATAGAGTTTTTAGCATTTCGCTTACTAGCCGGCGACCTTGGGATTCTGCACAAAAGACAATGTGATAGTTTATCTTTTTTGTCCAATGGCAAACTGATAGTTATTCTGCTTGACCTGAACAGTAGGTAATGCTGCTCTGAATTTGCTGCTACATCAGCATTTCAATGTAAAATTTATCATAGAAGGTGATCATTAAAGCTGCAGGAAGAGACATTAATAATTTTTTTAAAATGGCACAGATCTGTTGGTTTAAGTTTCTTGTGTTCTTCAAAGGCTTTGTAACGCTTTGTCATGTACCTTGCCACTCAATACTGTAATTGTCTTTTAAGATAATAATAATACATCTAACTTGATTCAACTTTTAATTAGTCCTTTTCTTGATGGTTTGGTTGAATAAAGTTGGTGTCAAATGATATTGAATTCTAAATGAGCTCCTGGTTGAAAGCTGGGAAGCTAACAGCAACAGTCTTCACCATGCTACTCATTTTAAGTTTCTCTCTTTAAATTTGGATGGCTTCAGTGTTTGAAAGCTGAAATTACAAGTTTGAAGAAATGATTTTTGCTTTCCTCCAATGGCAAAATGAAGATTGTGAAGAAACTAACGCAATTAATGAAAAACGTAAATACTAGTTAGCATTATCAAACAAATAGTTAGATGTACGGCTTGGCGTAAAAAAGTTCAAAAACATACAACTTGACATAAAGAGATAGAAATAAGGCTGCTACATTGAACCATTGTCAATATGCCAAGTGTAAACAAGAAGACATTGGTTGCCTGTGAGTTGGGAAGCAGCCAACTCACCACCTGCATTTCCAGGCACTCATAATAGTCCAAGGATATTCTCACATTTGATAAAACTTTTTGTGAAAGAATACAGTACACAAAAACGGCCTTTTTTGAGTTCAGCTAGGATAGTTTTAAACACAGGGTGAGGAGAAACTTCAGTCAGATAAACCACCTTTACCATAGAGCCATAGAATCCCTATGGTGCAGAAAGAAGCCATTCAGTCCATTGAGTCTGCACCGACTATCCAAAAGAGTACCCCAATCAGGGTCTGCCCTATTCCCGTAATCCCATGCATTGACCATGGCTAATCCATCTACCCTAAACATCTTTGGTTAGAAAGGGGGAATTTAGAATGGCCAATCCACTTAACCTGCTCATCTTTGCACTGTGCAAGTAAACCAGAGCACCCAAAGGGAGAATGTGCAATCTCTACATAGTCATCCAAGTCTGGAATTGAACCTGGGTCTCTGGCATTGTGAGGCAGCAGTACTAACCACTGTGCCACTTTTTTAAAATGCATTTTACTTAGCTGCACCCTCCTACCTTATTCCTGTAACCCCGTGCATTTACCATGGCTAATCCACCTAATCTACACATCTGTAAAGACAAGGATGTGGAGATGCCAGTGTTAAACTGGATTGGGCACAGTAAGAAGTCACTCGCCTGAAGAAGGAGCAGCGTTCTGAAACCTCGTGATTCCAAATAAACCTGTTGGACTTTAACCTGGTGTTGTGAGACTTCTTACTTAACGACAATTTAGCATGGTCAATCTACCTGACCTGAACATCTTTTTACTATAAGAGGAAATCAGAGTACCCAGGGGAAATCCACACAGAAAGAAGGAGAACACGCAAACTCCACACAGACAGTCACCCAAGGCTGGAATCGAACACGGGTCCTTCGTGCTGTGAGGTAACAGCGCTAGCCATCGTGCCATCATGATGAGAATACATGGCTGAATTTAAATTCTACTGTCTGCTATAGTGGAATTCAAAGCTGGATGTATAGATTATTAGTTCAGTGACAATCCCACTATGCCACCAGTCCCCCTAAAGAAGCTATCTTTACAGCCATAGGTCGCATTTGGTCTAATCCCAGATTCCCTATATTTGAGGCAAAGACATTTCAAAATTCAAAGCAATTATGTTGGATTGTAAGTATAATTATCTTTAATCAATGGTTGCTAGTTTATCCAAGAACAGTTGTCAAGTGGATTGAAAAATTGCATGTACCTTAAGCATTATTAGTTTGTTATGATTATCTTTAGTTATCATCTATAATCCTGTGTCTTGATGTAATCTACAACTAATTTTAATAAAAGCTTGTATTAATTAAGCATACAAAAGTTGTAGTCTCAAATCTAGATTCTGTCAACAGCCCACATATGTAATAATAACATTCGAGGATGGAAGTTCAGATATTAAGAGTTGATATCGGGTAATTGCTCAATAATTCATTCTACTTTATCACATTTCTATGTATGTTGTGTCCTAAGATAACTTAAATTAAGATAAATTAAAGACTCCTGGGGGGGAGAAGATCTTTTATTTGAGGACCCAATCTAAGACCATATTTCTTTAATGCTTGGAAATTTCTTTCAGCTGAGATTTTTCATTGGCAATAATTTCAAGGGAATAGGTTTACCTTGCAGAGCTGGATGATAGAGGTATAAATAGTAGAATCATTAACAATGACCATATCCTGCAAATTCTCCTCCAAGTCAGACAATTGAAACCATATTACCGTTCCTTCACTGTCACTGGGTCAAAATCCTGGAACTCGCACCTTACTAGCACTGTGAGTGTGCCTACACCACATGGACTGCTGTGGTTCAAGAAGGCAGCTCACCCCTACTTCCTCAGAGGTAATTGGATGTGGACAATAAATGCTGACCTGGCCAGTGACACCCCCGGCCTAAGAATAATGCTTTTGAAAAATATACATTTTATTATGAAGAAACCGGTGGAATGATTAAGCTTTGGCATTTTCAGAAGTAACCTGTTTCAATCTATCTAATGGATACCCTGCATTATGTTTCTAATTCCAGGTCCTTTTTTCCTCTCTCTACCTCAATTAATATGGGTGAAAGTTTGGTTATAACTTACAACAGCTATTATTTGCCACTAATTCACAATGGTACAATTGTTAGTATTGCTGCCTCACAGCACTAGTTACCCAGGTTCACTTCTTGGGTTATTGTCTGTGCAGAGTCTGTACATTCTCCCCATGTCTGATTTCCTCTGGGTTCTCCAGTTTCCTCTCACAGTCCAAAAGATGTGCTGGTTAGGTGCATTGGCCACACTAAATTCTCCCTCAGTGCATCCGAACAGGTACTGAAGTGTGGTGACTTGAAGATTTTCACAGTAACTCCATTGCAGTGTTGATGTTATGACTCATAAATTAACTTTCAATTTGAGATTACCAAACTATGATTATCAAGTAAGTAGACTGTTGGGCTGGAATTCTCCCATCCCACTCACCATGGGAATTGTAGCCGGCAGGGGACCGAATCATACTAAGGTCCATTGACCTCAGACAGGATTCTCCGGTTTTGAGACCAGCATGACTGGAGAATCCCGCAGTCGGAGAATAAGCATTATCTGAGTCACGGATATTAAATAATCTGCCTCAGCATTCTTTCCATGTCATTTGCATATTTAAGAGCTACAAAATACAATATTTTTAACTGAATGTTTGTAAATTTTATTAACCTTTCAAGAAAAGTGAGAGAAAAAGGAGAGAAACATTGAAGTGGGCCTTGCATATAATTAAATATGTAGCCTGTTAAATATTTGGGGAGGTGCTATTAGCTTATTTTGCTTTCTCCAAAGCAATTTAGCAAAGGTCACTTGTATAAAGCATGTGAATCTCTTTAAATATGGACTTGTTTGGTAGCATATATCTCTAATATTTTCTGAGCTTGTTCGGTCAGTCAACAAGATCATTGATAAGATAAGATCACAAGATTAACTGCTTATACCATCTTCTTTCCCAGATTGCTTGGTACTTTTAGACAACAAAAATCGATCAACCTCAATTTTAAATTTAACAATTGATCTAGCATCGATTGCCTTTTGCAGAAGAGAATTCCAAGTTTCTACTACCCTTTGTGTGGATAAGTGTTTCCTAATTTTACTTCTGAAGGGTTGGCTGTATTTCTTGACCATGTCCCCTATATTTTGTATTCTGATTTCAAGGCCATTCTTGTTTTGAATAAACAAGACTCAGGTACTTCAAATTAGAGTATTAGCGGCATATACAAGTTTGGTCTCATGAGTACAGACTGCTGGACAGCATCTCTAGCATAGCACTGCTGATGTCACTGTTACGTCATGGTTTATGTCACTGACTCATTACCGCAGCTATTCAATTAACTCCTTATACAAAATGCTAGTCTTAGATTGCCCATCTAAATAGAAGTAATTTCACCCAATCTATTCTATCTATCCCCCTTAAATCCTGAAAACTTTGATCAAATCATGCCTTAAATTTCTAAATCCCAAGCACTAGGACCCCAGTTTGTTTAATCTGTCCTCTTATTTTAACAATTTGAGTGCAGGGATAATTCTAGTAGATCTAAGCTGCGCTTCCTCCAAACATGTGGATTGATTGGCACAGTGAGTTGGGAAGATAGCGCACAAGGTTTTTTTGTGCCAGACACAAATTGGCCTCAGGCTGGAAGTTATCTTCCTGGCCTTGATTTGCCAGTACAACCAGTTTTGTGCCCCAAAAGGGTGAAAAGCTGATTTAAATATTAATGACATGCTTTGCATTTGAAAGGATCTCCCCATATCAGCAAGAGGTCTTGCTGACAAGAATCACTCATGATCCCTATCAATGTTGATCAGACATAATGATCATGCCGGAGGGTTCAGAGGTTAATGAAGCTCCAGGTGGTTGGGGGCATGGCTGGGCAATGCCCATGGGGCAGTGTCAACCTGGCAGTACTCAACAGACATGCTGACACTGCTCATCAGGTACCATGGCAGTGCCCACCATGCACCATAACTATGCCAGGGCAGTGCCAAGGGAGTGGGGCTTGAATGGAAAGTAGGGCAATGATAGGAGGGAGCAAGTGGGGGAGGAGATCTGCAGTGGTGTGATCGGCGGGTGGGGGAAGTCTGCAGACGGGAATGGGGGTGTAATTTCCAGGAGTGGGGAGGGGAGCCCTGCAGAATGGGGGTGGGGTGTGATCACCAGCAGTTGGAGTTGGGGCGTGCAGAGGGAGCAATTGGTGGAATTGGTGAAGGGACCGGCAGAGAGTGCAATTGATGGGGTGTGGGACAATATTTGTGGGTGGGGTAGCAGAAGAGCTTTCATTGCGTCTAGATGGCTGAGGGGTGTTCCATTGCAAGTTTTTAAAAATGATTGAATGGACAAAGAGAAACTCCTGTTGGGGCAATCCAGAATAGGAGGGCATAATCTTAAAATTAAAGCTAGGCCAATTAGGAGTGAATACTTTTTCATGCAGAGGTAGTGGAAATCTGAAAGTTGCCCCCCCAAATTACTACAGATTCTTGGCCAATTGAATTTTGCATGAATAAGATCGATCAATATTAGTTAGATAAGGATGTCGAGAGATTTGGAGCATGTAGGCAGGTAAACAGATTTGAGATACAGATCAGCCATGATCTAATAGAAAAATGGAACAGATCCAAGGGTTGAATGGCCTTGTCATTTTCCAATGGGAGATTAAAGGTCTTTTCCTAATTGTGAATCTAATGAATATTAATTTAATTCTGTGCATTGACGTGAACTGAAATATTTCACTTTTGTGTCAGAAATCAGTTTCAAATATTGATTTCCCTTATCCAGACTATCACCCTTACTAATTATATTTACATATTTTGTGAGCTTGTGACAGCTCAAATGATTAAATTATTTAGTTCATGGTCTTGTCTGCATATACTCCATGGCTAGCTTATGTTTCTAGTCTCTTTTAAAATGTGTCCTTTCATTTTATTATCGCTGTACAAACAAAGTGTTTTAAATGCACAATTTGCACGTGAGAATAAATGTATTGCGCATATTTTGACGATTCTAAGTCTTGAAAATTGTCAGAATGGTTAATTTTTTCTAAAACTATGTCTGCTTTGCAGCAAAATTAGAATTCCATTTTTAATTTAACATGAAAAGTAGATCAAAGAGTTAGTTGGCATTAAAATGATTTTGACACAGTTATCATCTGCAGCTGCTGTGCTAATCACATTTATGCAGTTGTCAGCTGATAGGCATTGATGAACCACCCTTGCACAAGAATCATTATTGGATTCCCATTGTGCTAAATGTTATTTATTACTGTCAGATGACAATAATGTTTAATTCAAAGGTGGGAAATGGCCATCCTTTACACATGGTACAGCAGCTCGTGGTCAGTTGCAACAAAAGAATCCATTGAATGCTTGCCAAGTGAACTTCATTTCTGAAGAAAAAGGAATAATAGATTGAATTTGTATGCATTTTAAAAGGGTAATGAAGTAATATGATGTTTATCTTGTTTGAGGAGTTTAATTTCTGCTGGCAGTTTTCCAGAATTATTATGCATCATTCTGTTTTTACTTGGCTTTCGAAGCTTTTGAAAACGGCAAATGTGCATAGATTACTGGGGCTCCATTCATGCGGTAGATGCAGACTAAACAATTACATACTTGTGTTTGTAAATTAAAACATTTTAAATGCACGTAAATGAGCAGTGGGAGAATAAACTGCACAATGATCAGTGGTGGGATTATCTTACAAGTGAACTAACAATAGTGTACAAATAATTAAGCTTCAGCACAGTCATCAAAACCTTGTTTACAAACCGGGTGCTATTTACTTCAGATAAGGAGAGCACTGTTATTTTCATTTGCCAAGCTTGCCTATTTCCATCTACTGAAACATTGCTTACCCTCAGCCTTACTGTACGTCCTCCATCATTGGAACACTCATTCATGTACGTGACCATTTCAGAGTTGAGTTTACCAATGCTGTAGCCACCAGTTTCTTGATCTCCATCTAACATGATCTCTAATTCATCTCCACATCATTTGACTACCCACAAATCACCATTGATCTCCATTGGCTCCCAATCCTCGGAATATAACTGCAAAATATCTTTTTCTCTAAAAGTCTGTTCTCAGCTTTGCTCCAGACTATAATTGCAAATTCTTCCAATTCAGCAATCTTGTCTCAACATCTTGTCAATAGTTACTGTGAATGGCTCTACCCTACTATCAGCCCTTTAGCTACCATGTTGTCAAACTCCAGAATTCTCTCTCTTCTGCTTTGCCTATCCCTTTTTATAAAAACCTAATTCTTTGATTGCCCTAGACCACCATTTTGATCTTTCATCTGACTCCTGCAAAGCGCTGTGGAATATTCTGGTAAAAATAGTATGCAAGTGTGTTGATGACAGACTTGGTCTTGTTAGTTACAAAATTATTAATGTCATAATTGTCAATAACTATTTGGTGAATGAAAATATGATTTTGAAAATTTAATTTAGCAGCTTTTAAAGAAACTGAATGTGAATACTTCTGATGACTTGCAGCCAAATCCTAATAGTTAGCTCACATTATCCAGAAGGTCCTGACCCAATCGTACCTGCAGTAGATCATCCCATTCCCACATAGTCCCCACAGAAACATTCAGCAAGGGATTTAGTCAGAAAATAATCCAATAAAGTGAGTCTGTGTAGAGTTTTAAGTTTAAGTTTAAAGTTTATTTATTAGTGTCACAAGTAGATTTACGTTAACACTGCAATGAAGTTACTGTAAAAATCCACTAGTTGCAATGGTGCCTGTTCAGGTACACTGAGGGAGAATTTAGCATGGCCAATGCACCTAACCAGCACGTCTTTTGGACTGAGAGAAAACCAAGCCCCCGGAGGAAACCCACGTAGACATGGGGCGAACGTGCAGACTCTACACAGACTGTAACCCAAACCGGGAACCAAACCTTGGTCTCTAGCGCTCTTAGGCAGTAGTGCTAACCACTATGCCACTTGCTGTCCAGATTGCGATTAAAAACCAAATAAAATTGCAAATAGTTCTAGTATGCATTTTAGCTTTTCCAACACATTTTTGGGAGTTAAAAAGCACTGGCAAATCCCAAAAGCTGGCAAAATAAACAAGCCACATGAGGTGAAGGGATGGAGTAATGCAGCTGATGTATCATAGCTGCATTAGAGTCATGTGAAGAGTGTTGCCCAGTGGCAGGCTTTTCAGTGAGCAACACTGCAGCCTGTTTGAAAAGCAATGACAGCAACAGGCTGAAAGAGGAGATGAACTCACTTGTCATTCACTATGTTGTTGTCTGACTGAAGGTGTTCTTGAAGTCTAGCAGAGAACGACAAAAACCTGCAGAATCAGTTGTCATTGATTATTCTGGGTTGTACCAGAATCTTCAAATATGGTTGGTGGAATGACGGAAGTGTGGGTACTCGAGCTCTCGTAACCTTGTTGGAATACTTATGCCAATTCCACCATAAAATATCGTGAATGTTGTGGTTTTCTCTTTAAAAAGCATGAAATTTGAACTGAATTTGCTGATTCTGACAACATGGTTTTTTTCAATACTTGCACGTATTTGGGCTCCAGTGAAAGTTTCTATTGTAAGAGCTCCTTTTTATTTCCTCTTTCTCAGCTGCTCCATCTGATCAATGCTTCGAATACGCTCAGCCTCCTGGTGAATTAGTAAACAATATTCAGCTGCTTGTAATTTCAATACTGTTTAGTGGAAGGAAAAAAGTTCAAGGCATTTAACCCAAAACATTGTTGAACTTTTTTTACTCCATACAGGCAAATAACAAAAAAAGGTTAGTAATCCGTACTGAAAATATATTGCAAGGCACAAAAAATATATATAAAGATATTTCATCACCCATTGTTAGGTTCTATTCCAAATGGCTGAAGTGATCAATCAACCAAATTTTGCCTTCATGGATAAAAACCTCCGATATGTTTCGTTACAAATTGAAACAAAGGTCTTGTTTACTTTCAGCAGGACTATTTTAGGACAGTCTTATATCTTCTTCTTCAGTTCTCTGCCTGAAGGCAGGTCCTGATTCATAGCACCACACACTCCAGCATAGATCAGGCAAGGCGACAAGTCTCAACTCCACCCTAATCAGAATGGCGATCGAATCCCGTGCTGCTGACTCCATCTGAGTCTTACATGCCTGTAGGCAAATTATGCTTGGTATTAGTGCTCGGCTAATCCAGTTTTGTGGATTTTAACATTGACCTATACCAAATATTACACAATGGGGGGTTTCTTTTTTGTGAAAGGATTAAAGCAGGCACTTCATGGACAATGGTACTAATAAGATACATCTGTTTTTTAAAGTTTTCCTTTAGTCCTCAATTGTTGATTGCCCAGATTTAAACATGTTTGGTGGCACTAAAATCGGGACCTGAATATTTAGCACTCAAAAGGCTGATTAGGAGCAATTTCCCTGCAGTGGGGTATGTAGCTTCCATCTATGCACTTCCACTGAGAATATGGAGACTGCTAGCTGACAGACAATAACAGGTATTAGGTTAACCAGCGACTGAGGGAGTAGGCTCAATGGCAGTTTTGATCAGTGTGAGTCAGCAGCCAATTTTCCCCTCTGTGTAACCTCCTCTTTCATTGAAGTCATTTGGGAGACAAGATGGATGTGTGATCTAAGAAGGTACCTTATGAGTTCTGTCAAACTTTTGCTCATTGTGCCTCAATACCACACCATCATGACATACAATATAAATTATTCATTGAGCATTGAAAGTTTTTAGGGCTGGAAATTTGTCTCGGGCAGTGACACAAATATTATACACGCCACTCTTTCTGCACTGCACCATAATGTTTAATTCTAATGACTGGAAAAAAATGAATATCAGGCATTGTGTTTAATGGGTCGCCAACCCAATGCCACCTATTTGGCATCAATGTCTGAGGTGAACTTCTACCCTTTGATCTCACCCCATTTCCCAAACCCAGTAAACTGTAGCAACCAAATGCATGGTTTCCCATTGGATGATTAAATAATATCCATGGATTGGTTTTTAAAGAGTCAAGAGAGTTTACTGTTTCCTCCCCGCCACCCCTCTCTAACCCAAGAAAGAATGGTTGTTCTGAAACAACCAATCTTCTATAAGGTCAACTCCGCATTGACAACATGTTCCAAGTTACCCAAAGAAGCTGAGGGTCGGACATCTTCTCCTTAGTCAGAGGAAGTCCCAAACTTGAGAGTTGTCAACAAATCTTATCAGCCAGCAACTCCAGAAAGTAGTAGTTGACACTGCTGGAAATCCATGTAATAGGGGATATGACCATCAGAGACAAGTCTGGGGTTTAGTGAGCTTAAGAATGGGGGCAAGGGTATTTGGGGGGGGAGGTAAACCAGAAGAAGAATGGCATCTTGGAAGGGAGGGGCTGAAAGCAAACAAGACCTTCATTACTATATGTCCCTTCCCACCACATTTCACAAGTTATGTGTCCCCCTTCCTTCCAGTCTTTTCAACAAGGTTGTTGAAAAACCAGTCTTCCCCATCCTTGCCTGCCCTTGATTGCCCAGTATTTTGTGGCAACGGAAGTGGACTGAGAGCATTAAACAGGCCAATTAAGCCCCTCAATAACTCTAATGTAGGTGGGAGAATGGGCACCATATTATGTGGACTAGGTTGGGCTGGCCATCCAACATATACCTCCCCCATAATCAGCCCTACCACTATCACCCCCTCCCACTATGCCCCACCACCCTCATTGAATCAACTGAACACATTCCCAATCATTGAAATTTTTTTATGATACAAGTAACTCTCTGCTTCAATTTTCCTTCTCAGCAATTTCCATAAGTAGGTTTGATTTGCCTCTAATTCATAGTTTAATCAAATTTATCTATAGAAGAGTTCTGTGTCCAATTCAAGTTGGATTAAAGAGCTTTTGAATTCAGTATTGGGTATTGGGTGGAATGTTGGTAGGTGTTTCTGGGTGGTAAGGGAGGGTGTGATCAGGGTCTGGGAAGGCTGGGGCTGGGATCCACAGTTAGATGCCGAACACCAGGAGCTTGCTCTAGGGAAGCCTGAGCTCAAGTAAATATTTTCCACACATTGCCCGGACAACAGTAATCATTGACCGAGTAGGTGTGCCAGATTCCTCAGTTTCAGCTTTCTTACTTGCCTAATATGAGGAGAATTCTGTTTTTTGGTCATTAGTAGTGGTGGGAACTTTCTTCAGACCTTTTATCAAACTGCAAAGTAAATAGGGTGCTTCTATCCATGTGCATACATCCCTGAATCCATGTGCATAGATCCTTGAAAGTTGGCACCCCGGTTAGTAGGGTTATTAAGAAAGTGTACAGTGTGTTAACTTTTATTGGTAGAGGGACTGAGTTTAGGAGCCATGAGGTCATGTTGCAGCTGTACAAAACTCTGGTGCAGCCGCACTTGGAGTATTGCGTACAGTTCTGGTCGCCACATTATAGAAAGGATGTGGAAGCATTAGAAAGGGTGCAGAGGAGATTTACCAGGAAGTTGCCTGGTATAGTGTGAAGGGCTTATGAGGAAAGACAAATGGCCATATGGCTGTTTTTGTTAGAGAGAAGAAGGTTAAGAGGTGACTTAATAGAGGCATATAAGTTGATCAGAGGATTAGGTAGGATGGACAGTGCAAACCTTTTTCCTCAGATAGAGATGGCTAGCATGAGGGGACATACCTTTAAATTGAGGGGTGAAAAATAAAAGGCAGATATCAGAGGAGGTTCTTTACTCAGAGAGTAGTAAGAGCTTGGAATGCCCTGCCTGTAACAGTGGTGGATTCACCAACATTAGGGCACTTAAATGGTCATTGGATAAACATATGGATGATATTGGAATAGTATAGGTTAGATGAGCTTTAGATTAGTTCCACAGGTCAGTGCTACATCAAGAACCAAAGGGCCTATACTGCACTGAAATGTTCTATGTTCTAAAGTAAAGTGCCTACCCCTGTGTTATGTTAATAGCCTTACCCCACATCCTGTCTCAGAGTTTACTGGTGTAGTGTTCCAGTTCATCTGCACCTGGTGCCACGTGAAGTCAAGTGTCCACAAATCTGCAATCTTCAGACAAGTTTCTGACCTCCCACTTGACTCCCCCCCCACCCCCCACCTCTCTCCTGATCCCTTGGGATTGAATGCTTGGGAGGGGAAGTCAAGTAGGAGGAGGTCGGGAAAAGAGATTGAGAAAGACCACATTTGAGTGTATGAAAGGCCATGTCTCCTGTTTTGGAGTCTATTCAAGTGACCAATCCTATCAGGGTGTTTATATGCAGAACATAATGGATCAGGGATAATCCTTAACAGACCAGTTTGATATATATCCTGGATCATTGAGAGGAAAGCCATGCTGCAAATATTCCAGAACTTCCTACATTCAAAATTATTTCCTGTTATAACAGAAAATTAACAGTTGACACAATAATCAGTGATACAGTAATCTTCCCAATAGAATCATTGTGAATTAAGGTCATTTCATATTTTTTGTGACATGTCTTGTGGCAACAAAATCATGAAATTGTTTCATCACAGTCAGTCAATTCCTTTAAACTGCTCATATCAGGCTTTTTTTTAAACCTGAGTCAATCCAGTGAGTGCTATTTGCACAGTTTCCAGTTCAAATAATCATTGTGGCATGATAGCATAATGGTTAGCACTGCAGCTTCATGGCTCCAGTATCCTGAATTCCATTCCTGGTTTGGGTTACTGTCTGCGTGGAGTTTGCACATTCTCCTCATGTCTATATGGGTTTCCTCCAAGTGCTCCGGTTTCCTCTCACAGTCCAAAGGTTTGTGGTGAGGTTGATTGGCCATGCTAAGATAGACATTTAATGTCCTTAGATGCATGGGTTAGAGGGATTAATGGGTAAATACATAGGAATATGGGGCTGGGCCTGGATGGGGTTATGGTCGGTGCAGGCTCGATGGGCCAAATGGCATCTTGATGCATTGTTTTTAGGGTTTCTATGATTCTATGATTGCAGCAGCTATCAGCTGAATTGAGGAGAAGGATTATAAGGAGGAGTTAGGTTAACCCCTGACTCTGGGAATGACAAGATAATTAGTTGAAAGAGTGGAATGGGTGGGGCTGAGACAGCTGAATAAGTGGTTGGTGAAGTTGGAATAGAATCATAGAATCCTACATTTGGCCCATCAAGTCTGCACTGACCACAATCCCACTCAGGCCCTATTCCCATAACTCCATGCATTCATCCTAGCTAGTCGCCCTGACACTAAGGGGCAATTTAACATGGCCAATCCATCTAATCTGCACAAATATGGACTGCGGGAGGAAACTGGAGCACTCAATGTAAAACCCCACAGACATGGGGAGAATGTGAAAACTCCACACAGACAGTTACCCAAGCCGGGAATTGAACTGGGTCCCTGGCGCTGTGAGGCAGTAGTGCTAACCACTGTATCACAGTGCCATGAAGGAGATCATTATGCCATCAGCAAACAGAAAGCAGGCTGATGTTAAAAAGAGTGGGCAGGTATGGGTGGAGATGTATAGTTGGAGGAGATTCAAAAGGTAGGGAAGGATAAGCACCAGGAGGGATTCACAAGTGTGAATGAGAATCTTAAATTTCATTTTCTGAGACATGGAAAGGTTCCAGAAAGGACTGAGGTGGAGCCTGGGACTTGGCTTCATGTCACACTATCTGTAACCCCTGTAACTTGCCTGGATTAGCAAAAAACCTCACTCACTGTGCTGTCTGGAGAAAATACACAATTCTCTAACCAATGCTCAGGAGTCCCTTCACACACATTGTTAGCCACTTTAATACTTGAATAGCAGGTTAAATGTAAGGATTCGCATTCTAATCAGCAATCTGTAACTGTCTGTGTGGATACGAGTGCCTCTGCAGATCAGAACACTGCATTTGCCTGACGAAGGCACATAGTGTCGAAAGCTCGCGGATTTACTATCAAATAAATTGGTTGGATTTAAAATTGGTGTTGTAAAACTTTACTGAGTTTACCCCAGTCCAATGCCGGCATCTCTACATCATGACTTGGTGGGGACATAGCCACAATGGTTTGAAGGCATACAGTTTATAGATGGTGCATGTGGAAAACACAGTGTTTGAAAAAACAAGTGTTATGGTGCTGGTTCATGTTTTGAGCTATGGGCATAGAGGTGGGAGATGAGGGTACATTGGGTACTGGTTTGTACTGGAGAAAAATCTGACAAGCCTGAAGAAGATGAACTTGAAGGGGAGCAATATGTCAAGTTTCCATACTGCCAAGCTTAGCTTGAAGTCAAGACTGATGGAATTGAGACACTTCAGTCAATAGAATTCTGAAGCATCGCAAAATTAAGCAAACAATAATGATGAAGTTCAGCATGGAAATGTAATCAGATACGTCTCGCCTCTGTCAATTATTATTAAATAGAGTTACATAGAAATTATAGCACAGAAATTGCTATTAGGGCCAACAAGTCTATGCTGGCATGAATGTTTAACAAGAGCCATATCTCACCCTACTTCATTTATCCCTGTCAGCATAACAGCACAATCTTTTATTCCTTTATTCTTTAACTAGTTGCACATTTAATGCACCTATGCCATTTGTCTGAATTATTTTATGTGATAGCAAGTTTCTCATTCTCTCCACTCTCTGGAAGAAAACATTTCTTCTGAATCCCTTTATTGGATATATTATCCACTCTCTTATAATCAGGACTAATAGTTTGTTCTTTCCTACAGATGGAAGCTTTTTTTTACAACTAACATGTTCTATGAAATAACCTACTGGGTTAACTCATACAATGATGATCCTCGGTTGGATCCTGATAGTTCTGGTAACGTATTTTATACCTCTCCCCTGGCACTGTTACAGGCAATCTCCAATAAAAGAGCACCTAATTATTGCTCCTTGACATTCAGAGCTAGTGGAAATATAGATTGTGGGTATCAAATCTTAATGAGGGGATGTACAGAACCCTAATGTGTTCTACTCCATGGATGTGTGGTTGGCATGGTCACCATCATGTTGGGAAATGCCTGCTATCCTGGCACCAGTCACAATGCTTTTATCTTGAGCCAGTCAGTAGTTTAAACTAACATATCAAACCAAATGGTTTGATGATAAGATACCCATTATATATGTGGCTTGTAATTCTGTTTGGTAATCCTACCACATATAGGATAGTGTTCCACAATGAGAACAATGCTGCAACCAGCAGCATTGTGGAACAGACTGCTGACATCTTGAAATAGTGGCCCCTTTGCTTGTTCTGTTCAGGGGGAGTCCACAGTAGTCGCCAAAATGTGTCTGAATTGTCATGCAAATTTCCCATTATGCTGTTTTCCTGGTTAGCAGAATCTCTGTATTTAGAAATAATAACTTTTTTGATCTTAAATGATATACACTACCTCTCCTGGAAGATTTCCTACACAAGCAGGAACTAATAATGACTCAATAACATATGGAATTGCTGTTGGGAAGATTATAAATGGATTTCTCACAGACAGAGGTGATATGTAACAAGGTTACAATGTTCAGCCCTTTGAAAGAAATCACTAATGGTTTGATTATACACCTACATGATCGACAGCTTGACAGACATTAAAAAGTTCAACATTATACACTTATCAGTAGATGTGGCAAACACCCTTAACAATTCCCTCTCAATCATTCATGTGAATGAATCACTTTCGCATCCAAACACTCTTTTAATCTATCCATTATAATGGATTGAGTAACTCTAAACAGTTATGCTTCCATTGATAAAGACCTTCTCTCAAAACTGGATCTATCCATAAATGTATTTTTAGGGTGAGGAACAGGAGATTCAGAAGGGCTTTGAGAAAAACAGTTTTAAAGAACAAAGAACGAAGGAAAAAGAACAAAACAGCACGGGAAACAGGCTCTTTGGCCCAATAAGCCTGTGCCGCCACCTCGATGTTCCCACTTCTACCCATGATCACTGTCATCCCTGTCTATGTTTTCACTCAATGAGTGATAAGAATCTGGAAGGCATTATCTAGAATGGTAGTGGAGGCTGGAAACCTCACAGCCTTTACAAAGTGTTTGAATAAGCACTTGAAATGTCACAATATTTGAAGATATGGAACAAGCGCTGAAAAATGGGATTAGTACGCCTTTAGAGATAGTTATTGTGGATGCAGACTCAAAGAACAAAGAACAAAACAGCATGGGAAACAGGCCCTTCAGCCAACGAGCCCACGTCGCCACCCCGATGTTACCACCTCTACCCGTGATCCCTGTCCATGTTTATAGATCTATGGATTAAAAACCAAATTTGAGACAATTTAGGGAGAATTTGTTTTGCCAGTTAGCCTAAGAGCACATCTTTGGGATGTGGGAGGAAACCGGAGCACCTGGAGAAAACCCATGCAAGCACGGGGAGAATGCGCAAACTCCCACAGACACAGGCCCAAATCCATGTATCTGCACAGCACAGCAATAGTCACTGAGCTGTCGTGTTGCCCATCAAATGGTCCAGGTCAAGCGTACACTAACGATATGAAGCACTAGGATACTCTCGAAAAAAATCCAAGAGCAGCCCTCTCACGACCCTTCGCATGGGCCAAAGGGCCTTTTTCTGCATTGTATGACTTTCGGTGCTAGGTGATCGAATGATAACTTCATTATCTCCTCAGCAACATTTTAGCATGCTTACAAGTCTGGATTTTTGAACTTAAAACATTCAAACACCTTTCAGTCTTTAGGTAAGGTTTATTACCTGATCACAATGGGACAAATTTACTAAACTGGTGAACTGACCACAAATCGAGAACTTGCGCTGGGATGTTGATTACCGTGGTTCCTTTCTGACATGCTAATAATTGTGCATAGATTTAAATTAAAAATGCCCTTCAGCTTTTTAAATTAAAAAAAGGATTGATAATAAAATGGTCAAAATCTCTGCAGACTAGTAAAATTAACAATTTTTAAATTAATATCTCAAATAATTTTGAAGCAAAATGCAATCATTACCTACAGTCATTTTTATTCAGTTCAGCAAGATTAGTTTCAGCAAATGGTGTCCTTGGTTGATGCACTTGACAGCAGTGTCTACATGTGTCAACCTCAGACATCCTAATGATAGTAATTTTGGTTGATCTAAATTGGATTATAATATGATGTTCCCATTTAGTCATCTCTTTATCAGTGGTTGGCTATATTATAATTGGAGCATAAAGTGAACTGCAGAACCTATTTAAGGATCAGTGAGGCTATAACACTAAAATCAGGGAATAGCTCTGCTTATTTGTAACTGGGTTACGCTATTATCTTTTATCTGTAATTGAGAGAGTACGTTACGAGTCATGAGTTTATCGGCGTACAGAAACACCGTTGGGTTTTTTTGTGTGAAGTGTCTCCTGAAGAGAATTAATTGCCATCTTTTTCCAAATAAAAAGCACAAGGTGTATTTTGGGAAATCTAAGTCTGGCCCTCTGGCATTTATTATTGCAATTTAGTATGGTAGCAGCTCAGTTGTAAATCACTATATAAAAAAAATGTACATGACATGAGAGATAGGACATTCTGCTGTACATGTTAGAAGTGGTGGCTTTATGTTCTGGAGGCAAAATATGTAATTTATTTGAGAGAGGCAAGGATTGTCATGGCAGCCAAGGAAACATTGTATAAAATAAAATACAAATATGTTAGCTGCGTTTATTAAAAATGTAGTGAGTTAAGCTCAAAATTTCACAGTGGCATGATTATTAGTATCTTGTAGTCTATTTAAAGCTTTAAGCTGCTTACAGTTTTACGCTTTCATTCTGCATTGCAGACCTTTATTGAATTGCTGACAGATTATTGTTAAAATAAAATTAACCTGTAAAAGAGCTTCAAACACTGAAAATTAATAAGAAGTAATACCCAGTCAACAACAAATTGAACTGTATTCTCTTCTGGTAATGCAATCTTTAGTTTTAAGCTAGACTTACGAATGACTATTTAATTAAATGGTCAAAGTCCAAATTACCCAATTAGGTGACTTGATTTCTTCAGTGTTATGTGTTGGAAGATACATCAATTAAATGTAGAAAAAAACAAACGAGTGTGTAAATTCTGTTGTGTGTAACAAAACAAGGATATCTACTTTTTATGTGGCAGTTTCAATTACTTCCAGTTTTGGAATAACATAGGTTAGACGTAGGTAAAGGTCTTTCTGCACTGCCCCAACAATGTGTGTTAACCTATAACCTCCTTCTGCTGTACCAGTATGACATTGCTGTTTTCCACAACAGATGTAACCTGAGTGAAGTAACTTAATGCCAATTATCACTGAGTGATGGACAGCTTTCTGCTGTGGACTTTTGCCACAGTAGACATTGGGTCAAGACATCCCTTATTTATGTCCCTTTGGCCTCTCAAAACCAACAAAAATAGAGAAGACTTTCATCCTATCAGTCTAAACTTATTTTGGATCCTTGCCCCAGGGAAAACAGGGCAATGTTCAAATACACCACACTACACAATTCCTTTTACTGTTTATTTTTTAAAACAATGACTGAAAACTTTGCTTAGCCTTTGATATCAGAAATACAGGATATGTTCTAGTTCCACTGCAGCGTTACGTATCAACCATTTTTGGATAGTACCACTGGTTTAACTTCAAATACTGCTTCTCCTGCCAATGAAATTTCCTACCTGATGGTATAATTGTCTGGAACCCTATCCTTGAATCCTATTACATACTGAATCTTGACTGCTGACGGGTGCATTAAGCCGTGATAAATCAGCATGCCAGAAAAGCTTTTTCAAGTATTTCTGTGTCCTTGGAAATCACTAGATTCAGATCTGGGAGATATCAGACCCACTAGTTATTTTCTTGTGTCAACATCAGAAAAACAGGTCAGAAAGAGTGGCTGGATAAAGAACAGGGATGAGATACAGACTCGGGAGAATTTGAGGTGAGATTCTCCAAAAAAATTCTAAGTGCTGAATTTGTGTAAAAACTGGAGTAAATCCTGCTGGCTTTTTCAGTGGGATTTTCAAAATGAATCTCCCACACTTTGTGCATCACAGACAGCGCTAAGGCGAATCTCATTAAAAAGCTGTGGACAGGGCCTATTCCCGCTGGTGAGGCCAGCAGCATAGCATGGAGTGGGTCACTGTGCACGCTCCGATCTGTCAGAGCAAAGATTGATGTCTCCTGAATACTGGCCAGCTCAATCGCTGGCCAGTGATTGCCAGCACAACAACCAACCCCCATAGCTGCCACACAGACTACCCCCCTTCAATTGTTAGCCTCCTGGACATGTCCAGGCCAAACTTGAACACTCCCCCCACCCCCAACCCTGGCCCACCTTGATCTTCACCACCTTCCCCAGCTCCCCCCGGGCCCGGCAGCCTTCTACAGCATCTTGAGCCTGCCCACCATTCCTATCCCGATGTCCATCCCTGATTGCTGGCCCCTTTCCCTCTGTCACTGAGCCTGAATGTAGAGTGGCAACGGGACTCCCACATCCACCCCCACCAATCTCCCCCACAAAAGTCCCTGCCCCCATTAGGCCCCATCCCCTCTGGCCCCACCCCGTTGGCACTGCCAAGGTACCCCCCCTTTGCTGCTTTGCCCCTTAGATATTGCAGGGGTGCCAGGCTTGCACTGCCAAGATGGCAATGCTCAGGGGGTACCCTCCCTTACCCTGATATCCTGGGGGCCATCATGGCCCTCCTTCACTCCTGCAGGATCAGGCCACCAACTCCCTGCTAGTGTTCTAGTAGCTGTTCGGGTACACTGAGGGAGAACTTAGCATGGCAAATGCACTTAACCAGTGCCTATCCAGGCTATTTGCATGTTGGGGTAGAAGGGTGGACTGGAGTCAGGGCTGCCCACTCTCAAAGCAGGCTCAAGATGGGAACAGAGGGAGGCAGGTGAGAAGGCTCATCTTGGTCTCTAGGATATCAGCCAATGTCTTTATATGAGATCCTAGCCTTCACCCCATCTTTCCAGCCATAATGTCAAGTTGCAGGTGATGGAGACACCTGCCTAGAGTCAGTGGAAGTTGGCTTTAAATGTCTTTGACATCCGACAGTTATCTTACATTATGCATGAAAAGATGAGCTCAGTTACTTCAATCTAATCAAAGATAGTGTGAGGCTTAAACTGGGCTGTGATACACAATTGACCTCTCTGCATTACTGCACAAAATCAAAATTCACAGCAGTGTGTGGATCATCAGTAGACAAACCTGTCTGGCCTAAGACCTGCTATTTCAGCAACTGATGGTCAACTCCAGGTTTGCATACAATTAACAAAACTGTACCTTGTTGGTCCAGAATCAGAAATGTTTAAATGTAAGACCAGCCAGCCAGGTTTTTGTTAAGTGATAAAATGTTGGACTTCAATAGATGTTGTGTACATTTCTTAATGGTTTATCGACTAAGCAAGGTCAGAAATTTGACCATTTTTGACTCAGAATGCCGCATACCCAATATAATTTACTTAATCATAATTAAAAAATGAATACAGGTTATATTTAAGTAGCTCTTAGGCTGTCTGATAGTACGGATCTTGGTCCTTTGTATCATTGTAATGTAAACATTGTGAGCTGTTGCAATTGGAGATAAACAGACAATGAGCTGCAGAGGCTGACAGCAATGAAAACACAATTTTGTGGGCAGGTAAAAAACAATAAGCCTAGTCCAGATGCAATAAACAACTTATTCTAACCTCCGCAGGAATCCTATATTCTTTCAGGTTTTTCCATTCTACAGTTGATATATGCCTAGATATATGAAACAAATACGTTCTAACATTTATGTCAAAAATGTGTTTCTGTGCGGCAAACATTCCTTGACAGCTGTAGCATTGCTGGTTGTTCATGTTGCAAAGAAAAAATTAGCTAAACTACTCAAAAGTTGTTGGGACAGTGGAAACCGCCCTTAGCATTTTTCACAAACAGTTGACGAAAGTAGGTCCATCATGTTAATGATTTGTAAGAATTCTTCTTTTATTTATTAGTGTCACAAGTAGGCTTATCTTAACACTGCAATGAAGTTACTTTGAAAACTATCTAATCGCAACACTCCGGCGCCTGTTCGGAGAATTTAGCACAGTCAGTGCACCTAACCAGCATGTCTTTTAGACTGTGGGAGAAAACCGAAGCACCCCAAGAAAACCCAGGGTAATACGAGGAGAATGTGTGGAATCTACACAAATAGTGATCCTAGTTGGGAATCAAACCCAAGTTTCTGCCACTTTGAGGCAGCAGTGCTAACCACTGTGCCATCCTAAACCATGAAAGGACTCGCTCAGACTTTGAACCCAGGCCTTCTTGCACTTTGTTGGAAACACCCAAAGTGAAAATCATATCCCCAGGCAAACAACCTAGGTGTACGAAAAGATTTCCTGAAGGTAGATCCCAACCTTCATAATTTAGGCAACATACTGGCGGAGGTGATTTGCTTAAGAAGCATCTTCACAGGAAGTGATGCAATGCCTCATTCATGAACTTGTGTTTTCTTGTACAATCTCCTATTTCAGATGTAGTCAGTCTGAGAAATATTCCAATAAATTCTGCGTTTGTCTTACTTCTGTCAATATTCTGTGTTAACACTACCAGACTCAGAATGTTATAATTATTCATGTGGTGAAAGTAAAAATTATGCCCTTGTTTTTAATTTATTATTTCACCCTTTTACATATCCAGAAATCCATAATAATACTTCTTTGTTCAGTTGAGGTGATGGGGATGGGGCATTAACAGAGTGGAGTACAGGAGGTACACTGCTCTGGGGCATTGCCTACTGTGGTAGTGGATTGTTATAGAGTGGGGTAGTTTTGGAGGAGTACAGGAGGTATACTGCTCTATGGCATTGCCTACACTGGAAGTGTGGTCTTACTCTGGAAGTGTGGTCTTACAGAGTGGGGTAGTTTTGGGAGTGTACAGGAGGTATACTGCTCTATGACATTGCCTGCTCCGGAACTGCAGTGTTACAGAGTGAGGTAGTTTTGGAGGTGTACAGGAGGTATACTGCTTATGGCATTACTACCCCATGGTCACTTCACTATCATTATTTTTCAAGTTGCAGTTCTCCTGACTGTTTCTTCCCCTCTGCTAATGTGCTCTGCTTCTTTGCCACTGGTGTCCTGTGTTCTCGAGCTGAGAAATAATAAGTCATTTACTGAAGATGGACGAGTTTGGATTTTGTAAATCCAGTCCATTGCTTGAATTGCACTTTTCCCATTAACATCATTGAACAGGTATAAATGTAGCTCAGAATAACAGTCTAAATTGTTTTTCACAGCGTGCTATTTATATACTCATATGTAGAATTCACATTCTTCATTATCCATTAGCAAAGTGCACTTGCACCATGGCAATAGCACTTGTGTATTGTTGGACACTGAATACTATTATTAAAAATGTCATGAGTGGTTCAAACCCATTTTTAAGTGAAATTGTCTCACAGACAGGCTGTAACTTCCTTGGAGTGGCAATCAACATTGGATTATTCTCTATGACCAACTATCTCTGTGGATTTTCTTCTGTGCCAGTCTCACCCTAATATCTAACTCAGGCCCGGTGAGATCCAGGCAAGACAACATGCTTGAGGCCCAGCTTTGCAGTCCAGCTCCAAGAAAGATTTGCCCGCTTTTCACAGCAATGCTGGCACAAACAGAACTTAATTAAATTTCAATTGGACTGTTAAGTGGATAGAACTGGGAAGCAAGAGGGGGAATCGGAGGAATGAGGAGGGACTTGGAGGTTCGGAGGTCAGGGGGAAATCAGAGATCAGCCATTGGGAGTGTGTGTTGGGTGGTGGAGAGGGTTTCAAGACTGTGGGGTGGGGGTGGGTGGGATCAGAGGTCATGAGGTGTTGGGTGCTGGAGGTTCAGACCTTCAGGGGTGGCTGAAAGATTGGGAAGGATGGGTCAAATATGGGAGAGTGGCGGGATCAGGTTGGAGAGGGTGCGGAGAGAGTCATGGTGGGAAATACTGATGGTTAGCCCAGGTGTGGAAGGAATCCCCTTGTCCTGTGGAGGGGTGGGCCTCTGCAGCAGTTAGAAGTGGTTTTAATTATGCTATTCTTTTTTGGGTAACCATTGATGTAATCCTATTTGAACCATCCAATTTAAATCACTTTATCAGATGGTTCTTTGCACAGGGCAATTGTCCAGAGAGTATTTCTGCTTCTGGGTAACTGCTGTACAAACTTCTGTGAAGTTCTGAGATGGATTCCCCTGGTGCTGGGGTGTTTAGAAGTTAAGGCCCATGGTGTTTGACTATAAAATGTAGGTAAGATTTTATGCTTTCTCTTTCATTTAAGCAGTGGTCTTGGGCAAATGATGTATAATTATTTTCAAGAATTTTAAATTTGCACTTTACCATGGTTTAAAAATATCAAACAATTTAATTAGTGGAATAGTGGATTGTGACAAAGTTTAGTAAAATTTAACTGACAGCATATATTGCCAATATATTGTGTGTTGAGAGGGTGTTTGCATCTTCTTTGGAATTGTACATTTTAAAATTTTTGCTCATGGATATTAGTTATCATTGACCAGCATTTAATGCCCATTCCTTATTGCTCTTGAGAAGGTGGTGGTGAGCTGCCTGCTTCAACTTCTACAGTCCATGTGGTGTAAGTGACTGTCACTGTGCTGTGCAGATACATGGATTTGGGCCTGTGTTTGTGGGAGTTTGTGCATTCTCCCCGTGCTTGCGTGGATTTTCTCCAGGTGCTCCAGTTTCCTCCCACATCCCAAAGATGTGCTCTTAGGCTAATTGGCAAAACAAATTCTCCCTAAATTGTCTCAAATTTGGTTTTTAATCCAAATATCTATAAACATAGACAGGGATCATGGATAGAGGTGGAACATCAGGGTGGTGGTGCAGGCTCGTTGGGCCGAAGGGCCTGTTTCCTGTGCTGTTTTGTTCTTTGTTCTTTGTTTGTACTACAGTGTTGTTAGAAGCGGGGGGGGGGGGGGGGGGGGGGGGGAGTGGTTTCACAATTTTCACTCACTGGCAGTGAAGAAATGGTGATATAGTTCTAAATCAGAATGGGGTGTGACTTGGAGGGAAACTTGAAAGTTATGGTGTTTCCATGTATCTGCTGTCATCCCAACTGGGGTGGCATGGTAGCACAGTGTTTAGTACTACTGCTTCACAGTGCTAGGGATCCAGGTTCAATTCCCAGCTTGGGTCACTGTCAGTGTGGAGTTTGCATGTTCTCTCCATATCTTCATGGGTTTCTTCCAGGTGCTTCGATTTCCTGTCATATTTTCAAAGATGTGCTGATAGGTGCATTGACCTGAACAGACTATGGTGAATAAGTGAATTTCACAGCAAGTTCACTGCAATGTTAATGTCAGTCTTACTTATGACTAATTCTTGAACTTCAATTGTTCTTGTCCTTCTAGGTTGTAGAGATCATGAGTTTGGAAGGTGATACTGAAGGAGCCTTGGTGAGTTATTGTAGTGCATCTTGTAGATGGTACACACTATGATGATGTTGATGGCTGTTTACTGTGGTGACTAGTGTGCCAATCAGCAAACTGCCTTGTCCTTGATGGTGTCAAGTTCTTAGAGTTGCATTCATTCAGGCAAACAGGGAGTCACATTCACATTCCTGATTTGTGCTTTGTAGATGATGAACAGGATTTAGAGAGTCAATGAGTTATTCTCTGCAAACTTTCCAGCTCCTGACCTAGCAACAATATTTATATGGCTGGTCTAATTGAGTTTCTGATCAGTGATAACCCCCAGAATGTTGATAGTGGATGTTTCAGCAATTTTAATGTCTTCGAATATCGAGGGGATAGAGTTAAATTCTCTCTTGCTGGAGATAGTCATTGCCTGACACCTGTGTAGCAGCATGGCACAAATATTATGTCACTCAGGGTAACAACATTCATCTTCTCACTCTTGCCAGTCCGTCAGTGCCCTTGCTGTTATCTTTCAGCCTGCTATTCTGAACTGCTGTTCCCATGAGCAGGTGGTGAAGTTAAGAGCTGGGACCTTTGGGGCTGGATGCCTCCTGAAAGTTCATCAGCAGTTTACTTGGCTGAAAATCAGCAATGGTCATGAGCCATGTTGCAGTATTGGATTAGCACTGCATGAAAGAAAGAGGATGGGCAACTGAACATGGAGGACAGGCACAAAGGGAATGCACAAGGGTGATTAGTTGATTTTTGTGTTGGGTATTGGATGGTTTGGTTAATAAAGTTGAATTGGAATGTTTATTTTGTCGTTGCTTTTGTTTCGCTATTGTGGCCAATAGGATAGTTTGGTGATTAGTGACAGAAAGAAGGTAAAGTGTGGGATGAGATTGTTTATGAATGGGGAATTGGATTTGCGTTCACAAGTATCACTGTTGGACCAGGGCTGTGCTCCCTACCTCCTCCTGCGCCCCCTGCCTCGTCCTGCGCCCCCTGCCTCGTCCTGCGCCCCCTGCCTCGTCCTGCGCCCCCTGCCTCGTCCTGCGCCCCCTGCCTCGTCCTGCGCCCCCTGCCTCGTCCTGCGCCCCCTGCCTCGTCCTGCGCCCCCTGCCTCGTCCTGCGCCCCTGCCTCGTCTGCGCCCCTGCCTCGTCCTGCGCCCCCTGCCTCGTCCTGCGCCCCCTGCCTCGTCCTGCGCTCCCCCTGCCTCGTCCTGCGCCCCCTGCCTCCTCCTGCGCTCCCTGCCTCCTCCTGCGCTCCCTGCCTCCTCCTGCGCTCCCTGCCTCGTCCTGCACTCCTTGCCCCCACCTGCGCTCCTTACCCCCTCCTGCTCTTCCTGCCTCTTCCTGCACTCCCTGCCCCCCCCTGCGCACTTTGCCTCTCCTGCGCTCCTTGCCTCCTCTTCTTCCTTCTTTTCAGCTGCTCACCATGTACCTGGTATTAATAGTGAGATTGTGCAGGATGCAGTAGACCACACCATTGTGACGTGTACCCTGGAACAAAATGCAGGGCAGCTCCAGAATGATCCTGGAAGCTACGTATTGGTTAGTCATACAGTTATCTGCTCAATGAAATTCTGTGTGGCAGTATAGCTCTTTGAGATGTGGGCATGACTCGGGCATTCATGTCAGTCAATAGTCCTTGTCACTCAGTCGCCGCTCTGTGGTTTCTCACAATTTCTCACAGACTGATGCTGAATAAAAAATCAGAACATCTGCCAGCAAAGTAGGCAATGCTCTGTACAATACAGTGAAAATGATCTCACAACCACTTGACATTGAGATTGCAGCAGAAGTCTGAATTTATGAGAAACTCAGAGGGTAACGGGTGTGCTGTCAGTAGCATCCTGCCCTGTGGATAGCCCACGGTCCTGGCAATGCTGCATACTCTCCCTGTCCAGTTCTCTGTGACAAAATTGAGTGAAATGAATTCATTTTTTTTGCATGTGTAGCCTCAATGACCTCCATTGCTTAGTAACGGATAGCAAACCGGGAAATGTTGAAAATATTGCCTGTTCCAACCTGCAAAAGCATAACACAAAGATGTTCTGGGGAGCCAGGTTTGAATCCCACTACCTGATAGATGATGGAATTTGAATACAATAAAAAATATCTACAATTAAGAATCTACTGATGATCATAAAACCATTGTCAATTGCTGGAAAAAAACCCATCTGATTCATTAATGTCCTTTAGGGAAGGAAATCTGCCTGTTCTTCCTTGCTTTGGCCTACATGTGACTCCAACTGCCTTTGGGCAACCAGGGATGGGCAATAAATGCTGACCAGCTGCAGATAGAACATAGATCATTACAGCACAGAACAGGCCCTTCGGCCTTCGATGTTGTGCCGACCAAAATAAAAAGCAATGCCCCTCCAAACTAAACCATTCCCTTCTCTTCCATATACTTATCAATTAACCTCTTAAACGCCACCAAACTTGGCGCATCTACAACAGCTGCAGGCAGGGCATTCCACTCCCTAATCACTCTTTGAGTAAAGAACCTACCTCTGATATCCGTCCTATAACTCATACCCCTTAATTTAAAGCTGTGTCCCCTCGTGCTAGCTTTCTCCATCCTAGGAAAAAGGCTATCACTGTCCACCCTATCTAAACCTCTAATCATCTTATATGCTTCAATAAGATCCCCTCTTAGCCGCCTCCTTTCTAACGAAAACAACCTCAAATCCTTCAACCTCTCTTCATAGGACCTGCCCTCCATACCAGGCAACATCCTGGTAAACCTCCTCTGTACCCTCTCCAATGCCTCCACATCTTTCTTATAATGTGGGGACCAGAACTGCACACAATACTCCAAGTGCGGCCGCACTAGAGTTTTGTACAGTTGCAACATGATGCTGCGGCTCCTAAATTCAATCCCCCTGCCAATAAAAGCTAAAACTCCATATGCCTTCTTAACAACTTTATCCACTTGCCTGCCCATGATGCCCATGTCCCATGAATGAATAAAAAAAATCTGGCAATGCCATCCTAGCCTTGTCCTGAAGCTGCGTGTTTGCCTTGTAACAGGTGAGCGCCTCTTTTGTGAAACTGAGGTGTCGCCTACTGTTCCTTGCTTCGATTGTGGTAGGAGACATGCTCATTAGATATGACCTGCTGCTCAGATCGCTTCTCCTGCTCTGCTAATAGAGCAGCCTGTCCTCCTCCTCTGTGTTGCTGCTTCTCATTCCCGTCGCCAATCTACTGGCGAGGGAGAGGAAAAGTACATCGTCCGTGACTGGGAGCAAATGGAGTGGCATGTGGCACAGTGATTAACACTGCTGTCTCACGGCGTCAGGGACCCAGGTTCAATTCCTGCCTCGGGTCAGTCACTATCTGTGTGGAGTTTGCATGTTCTCCCAGTGTCTGCATGTGTTTCTCTGGATGCTTTGGTTTCTCCCACAGTCCAAAGATGTGCAGGTTAGGTGGATTAGCCAAGATAAATTGTCCCTTAGTGTCAGGGGGACTAGTTAGGATAAATGCATGGAGCTATGGAGATAGGGCCTGGGTGGGATTGTGGTTGGTGCAGACCCAATAGGCCAAATGGCTGCCTCCTACACTGTAGGATGCTATGATTTGATGACCTGACTGGAACACTTGAATTAAGAAGCAAGGCCATCAGTGTGTGCCACGTAGACTTCAGTAATTTTGGAGCCGTACAAACCAGCAGGCACTTCCAATAAATCAGCAGCAGAAGATAAAAATCAACCTGAATGTTCTTGATAAGCACTTTTGGCCGTACTAGTAGCCAGTCTAGCTTGCTGCTGAATGCAGTCTCAGCCATGTAGGTTTAAATATGGTGTTGACTAGAATGCTGGGTTGAAAATGGCTCCACTGGCATCAAATCCACTTTACGCGCTGAGTGACTCTACATACTTCTGATGCATGCTCCCAGCAACTGTATTGAACAAACAAGACTGTACATACACACATATCGCCAGCACCGTTGGTACTGAAGCAATGCCACACAAACCAAAGTTTGTGGTAATTACCTTTCCCTCCAGAAGCCAGATATCATCTTATTTTGAAAATTCCTCTACCAAGTTTTCAACCGATTGGTCAAGTTCATATCTGAAAAACAGTAAATCAAAACTGTCAACAGTGGTGGGGTGGCATGGTGGCAAGTAGTTAGCACTGCTATCTCACAGTGCCAATTCTGGCCTTGGGTCTCTGTGGAGTTTGCACATTCTTCCTGTCTCCGCATAGGTTTCCTCCAAATGCTCTGGTTTCCTCCCATAGTCAAAGATGTGCAGGTTAGGTGGATTAGCCATGATACATTGACTCTAGTGAGAGGGGAATTAGCAAGATAAATATGCGGTGCAGGCTCAATGGGCCAAATGGCCTCCTTTTGCATTGTAGGAATTTTACAATTCTATGAAAACTGGTGATGCAAAAACCTCAATCTTTTTAGCTATTATATTTTTCCCAATAACCGATTTTTTTTAACTTCGAAAGCAACGTTTGTAAGATTGACAGTGCAAGACACCAATTAGATGAGTCTATAAAATTAACCTTTAAGCTTTGATAACCTCTATGAACATTTTTACTTGATTACTTCACCTCACTCAAAAACCATCTTCAACACCTGCAGTTTGGAGCATTGTATAAAATTTCCCATTATGGTTCATTCAGTGTGTAAGGATGAAACAGTGGATTTCCTCGGGCTGTAAGAATATATATATGAGCTATCTTAATTTTCAAATCATTCTGCACAATCCAAGGGTCTGAATTCTAGGACACTTTTGAAGATACATTTTATGGGAAACCGTTTTCAAATACTTATTTTTACTCCAAAGTTGACTCGAGAGATTAGGAAAGGCAGATGGGTGACACCAGGTTACGGGGATGGGATGTTGCAATGGAAAGGAGAATTATTTTTAGCACATGCAATTATGAATTTGTTCAACTGTGATTACTATCTCCAATCATTCATCCTTCATTGAATCTTTCAACACCATACTCGTTAACAAATATCAACATGCACCGGGCTCAGTGTTTTACACAGAGGTAGTTTCTCAGATGGTGAGATGGTGCTGCCAAGACCAAAGGAGCCAACATCATATCAGTGGATAAAAAGCCCTTGAGCACCAATGATGACCACTTGGATAGCCACTGCTGAGACTGCTGTCCAGCTGAAGACATGGAACTCCCTGCCTATCATCAGCTTAGCAGTCTCAACATCACACCACTTGCTGTAGCCATTGCTGAGGCTGCCACCCGAAGAATCTCAGAATCGCAGAATGGTTTCAGCACAGTTTAATGGCCCAGGAGTTGCAGTGGGGGTGAGGGGAGGGGTTATGGAGGAATGGGAGCTCCTCCAGAATGGCTATCCAGGAGACCACCCCCCCCCACCAAACATACTGGGAGGTCTTCAGGATTTACCTAGTGATTCCAAATGTAGCTGTCACCCTGTCCATTGAGGGAAATATGCCACAGGACTGGAAAATGATCATTAATTGAACAATTTTCATCCTCAATTGTTTGCTTGGTGGGCAGACACATCACAGAAATCCTTAGCACAGGTAATGTGCCAAAGTGCCAGAAAGATGCATGTCCCCTTCAGATGCTTTTCTCCACCATGTTATCCCTCCTCGTGTCTCCCAGCCCATAATTTCACAGATTTATTGTGATAAGGTATGGCATTGGAGATGGGAGGGAAGAGAAGGAAGGGAGGATGGTTGAGACTAAGGGAAAGGGGTGGTGGGTGAAGGAGGGCAAGTCAAGAGATGAGGAAGGGGGAATGAGGGAGGCATATTGTTTTAGAATGACTGTTGTGATTCCCTAAAAAGAAAACTCAGGACAAATGAACAGTAAGGACAACAAATATCAATGTCACCATCACCAAAGCTTGCAAGCAGAGAGTAGGAGAAAGCACCGTTATTTATTATGAAGACCATATATTAAGCATTAGTGGTGCTGAGAATTGCTAAGGCATCCACATTAATGAGGTCTGAAAGAAAAGTTGGTGTTTCTTGGTCAAAAAGCAAATGGAAGGACCCCAGTAAAGTCTTAACTCAGGGAATCGTTGGAATGCTGAAGAGAATTTCCAGTGTTTACAAACAGACTCATTATGAAGCAGGGTTCAATTTAAACCCTGTAGCTTGCAACAGGAAGTTGCTCCTTCAAACATTTGTGGTGAAAATTATTTTGTTGTATGTGTGTGCACATGTTGACATTGATTATGGGTTTACAGCTGATATTTAGGTATCACTGCAATGATAGGAATTTCTCTCTTATTGAATTCTCATTGTTAGAGAAAATAGCCAATTAAAAAAAATTAAACAATAAGCTCAGAAGAAGAACACTCAAACTGGCATCTTTTAACTCTATGTGAGGTGGGGACTATATAAAAAAACTATAAGAAGTATTGAGGATAAATGCCTGGGTGGGATTTAATGAAAACTTTATGCAAATATTCTCCTGTCATTTTCTCATTTATTCATCTGCAGCAAAGTGAACATGGAATTACTTAACCACGTTAATCCTCCTACTGAAAATTACATGTGAAAATGTCTAAGGGATTCCATTGTGTGGCAAATATCTAGTTAACTAATATGCTTTAGAACATAACTTTTAGTTCTAAGAGTTAGAATGTTAAATGTAAGATAAACAGAAACATCTGGTTGAGAAACAGATATGCTTCTCAAACAATGCAATTAAACATACTTGGAGTTAATCATAGTTAAAAGGTGACTCTTGTTCATCTTGCAAGGTCAGAAGTAGATGTATAAAAGCATTAAAACAATGAATGATAGATCTTTAAGCTTGTAATGGAATTGTAAAATCCTACTTCAATAAATTGTTAATATATTTCCCAAATAAAGAGTTGAAAGTCAAGTATAAACAAAATAATTTCTTAGCAAGCTTTTGAATTCTGGAAGAGGGGATTGTAAAACTCCACGAGAAATATAAATTGTTCATACATATTACAGAGTTAAATAATTATGTTGAAGGTAAAATAATAGTTTATATTTCTGTTTGGAAACATCCCAAAGCATGCCACATAGTCATGGAGATGGCTTGCAGGGTCCTTTGTTTAATATTTTGGGTTACAGTTACTGTTTGGTGTAACCTGCAGCTCTCTGAGTTGGGAGAGCCAAATTCAGTGAATGTTAGTCAGGCCTATTTTTAAATAGAGACAGGGCAGCATGGTGGCACAGTGGTTAGCACTGCAATCTCACAGCACCAGAGACGCAGGTTTGATTCCTAGCTTGGGTAACTGTCTGTGTAGAGTTTGCACATTCACCTTGTATCTACATGGGTTTCCTCCCATAATCCAAAAATATGCAGATTAAGTTGATTGGCTTTGCTAAATTGACATCAGTTTCAAGGGAGAATAGAAGTATAAGTATGTGGGGTTATGGGGAGAAGGTGAGATTGTTGTTAGTGCAGACTCGATGGGCTGAATGGCCTCCTTCTCTACGATGGTGATTCTATTCTATTTGACTAACTTTATTTTATAATTTTATAACTTCACAGAACAAAGATGGGGCTTGAGCTCAGTTTGGAACTCATGAGGGGGAAAGAAGCTGGAAGATTTACCTAGACTGAAACTAGAGAAAGATATCTACAGTGGTCTTCATAGAGCCTTGTGGTAGAAAACAGTCAGCAGAGTTAGCTTGGAAGGCTGTGAGGAAGCAATTAAATATCTGCTGCAAACCGGAATAAGGAGCTAAGGCATCCACATTAATGAGGTCTGAAAGAAAAGTTGGTGTTTCTTGGTCAAAAAGCAAATGGAAAGATCCCAGTAAAGTCTTAACTCAGGGAATCGTTGGAAGGCTGAAGAGAATCAAAATGAATTCTACAGGGCTAAGGCATACCTCACGTTAGTAGCAATTTATTTGTTTAAATTCTTTTCTGCATAATAAAGTTTGTTTTTGTTTCAAAACTGAAATGTGGCATAATTTTTTTTCAGTTAATCGCTGGGTATTTGAAATTCATTTTGAACATTTTCATCCCGCACAGGGAACCAGGGATCTCTGCATCCTACTTTGCTAGCCATTCCGATCTCTCACGCCATCATCTCCCAAGTTTTAGCTCAGGATGTGAGCTAGGGAGGAGTGCTACACTTGAAATTCAGAGCAAAACTGAGTCAATCGTAGAATTCCTAGAGTGAAGAAAGAGGCCACTGAGCCTGCATCAGCAACAACCCTACCCAGGCCCTACCCCGTAACCCCTCATATCTATCCTGCTAATCTCTTTGACACAAATGGTCAATTTAGCATGGCCAATCCACCTAATCTGGACACCTTTGGAGTATGGGGGCAAATCGGAGAAGCCAGAGGAAACCCACACAGACATAGGGGGAATATACACCTGAGGCAGGAAATGAACCCGAGTCCCTTTTGGCACGTGGCTAACCAAACCACACCATACCATACAAGTCATAGATACTTATGTTGCCAAAGATGGAGGCAGAATTGGAAGTTTAGCAAGAATTCTCCCACGAATACTCAGGCAGCTGTAGAGTGACTTATGGTTCTGGAACAGAATGTTTCCTCCAGTTTTGAGGTCTCTACTAATTCTACTGGTAACATTAACTATGCTTTCCCATCAGTGCATGGCTATAGTGAGGGAATGTCGAGGAAAAAGGATATGAATATAATGGGTGTTGTTGTGAAGTGGGTAGAGTAATTGTAGTTGGAGAGGTAAGAAGTTAGAATTTGGTGTTTGTAAAATTGTAAAATGCAAGTACATAGCCCAAATTGAAACATTGGTATCAAAAGGCCCAGCAGCAGCTTTTACTAAGACAACAGGCTTTTGAGTTTAACCAATCAATTTGAATCAGGTGCTTAAATACCAAAAATCTATTAAATTTAAATCTGATAGTTTTGACAACCTAGAACCAATCCTTTTGTGGGAAATATTGATGTGTCAACATGGGTACAAAAGAAGGGGGCAGTGGGACAAAAAGGGGAGAGCACTTGCCAGAGCTAATAGTTCTCAGCTCTTAACTCTCTGTCCAGAGAGAATCACCGGCTCTCATAGTTTTATTGTTGTCTTAAGAGAAAGCACCATCTAGTTAGCAAAGGTATCAAAAGAGAAAGAGGTTCCAGATAGAAGAATCAACAGAGAAGATAAAGAATATTCTGGAACACAAAACCTGGTTGTAATTTAGAGAGTGACCAAATTCCATTTTGTTAATGAATGGGAATTGTATTTATTTGACTCTCGTTTTTATTTGGGAATAGTTAATAGAAGGGATTCAATCGGTTTGTTAATAGTTTAGTTACTTTGTTCACTGTTATTTAGATAAATCAATTGTTACGTATTGATTTGGGAGAGAGTGTCAGGGATTTATTTTTATTTAACCATTAGAAGTTGCTCAAGAGCAGGTTGCACAACTTCACACACAGTTTACAGATGATAGGGTGAGGTAGTCCTCTTTAGGTGTTTCGATATTAGTTCTCAGAGCTCTGCTTGAGAGCAGTGTATATGAAAACACAACCTGACAGAGGGCGAGATGGTGGCATAGCAGGAATGTCAGGAGACCAGTAATTCAGAGGCTCAGGCTAATGGAAACATGTGTTCAAATCCAACCACAGGTGAAATTTAAATTCAATTAATAAATTGCTAATTGAAAGCTAACCATTGGTATGAAACTATTGTCATAAAACCTATCTGGTACACTGGGAAATCCACCATCCTTATCTGTTCGACCCTACATGTGATTCCAACACAGAATGTGGATGACTGTAAAATGCCCTCTGAAATAGTCTCAGAAGGTAATCAATTCAAGGGCAATAAGGGATGGGCAACATATGCTGGTCTTGCCAATGACATCCATATCCCAAGGGGGAAAAACATGTCTGGATTCTCACCAGCTCTTTCTGATGTCTGTATATGTGCCAGGAAATGCACAGTAGTGATGGAACCTCGGCCCAATCATCTCAGAAACAAGCAGTAGGTGGTCAACACCATCTTAATTTTACAAGGACAACCAGCTACTTCAATATGTAACAACAGTCCAGATCAGTATGCAGCCATTAGCCACCTCAGTATATGGCAGCAAGCTGTCTCAGTACATTGCAGGGAGCTACCTCAATATGCGGCAGTGAGGCATCTCAGTATACGGCAGAAAGATGCCTCAATAGACGCAGCAAGACATCTCAGTATACACAGCGAGAATCTCAGTATACGTAGTGAGACATCAGTATACACCAGCGAGACATCTCAGTATATAGCAGCAAGCCTCCTCAGTATATGGCAGTGAGCCACCTGGGCATTGGGTAGTGTCAACAGGGTGGGGCCAGAGAGAGCAGGGGAAATTGGGACCTTTTTGTGGGGTGATCAGTGGTGGTGGTGGAGTGATCTCCTGCCTTTCTGCAATAGGATCAGCAGGGAAGGAAGTGAGGGGGCAATTGGGGCTGGCCATTGTGAGTAAGGTCAATACTGGCCATCAGTGGAGGAGGGTGGTCGGCGGGGGGGGGTGCGTGGGAGAGATTTGAGGCTGGCCCAGGAAGGCCAGCAAGCTGTGGAAGGAGGCGGGAAACCAACAATTTGATCGAGTAGGCCAATGATCAGGGAGTAGGGAGCTTGGAAAAATGTTGGAAGCCAGAATTTCGCAGGCCAGCAATGGGGAAGGTTTGGGGGGTTAGGGTGGAGGGGTGTGGGATAAGGGGGAGGAGGAGGCCAGTATGCATACACCAATCTCCCCATTGAAAGATTGGCGCATGCGCAGTGGCTTGCCTTAAGTTGTGCGCTGATTCTTGCCTCTCAGGCAGGGAACAGTCCAGCTCCCCCCCTTTCTCATGTGAATCCATTTGAGGCACTCCCTGATGCACAGAATATCAGGGATTCGTTCAGATAAGTACGCCCAAAAAACGGATGGGAAATTCTCCCGCTTTCCCTCCCGTTGTATACTTAGTTTTTTTTTGGGAGAATCCCAGCCATCATATTGAGGCCTTTCAGTTATTTTGTAAATGCACTATTAAAACTGCTTTCAATTTACTGTTGGGTAAGCGAGTTGAGCCAGAGAGAACTACACAACGAAAATAAATAACTTGAGTTTGCATTAATTATGGAGGCTGCAGGCACAGCCATGTAAATGTGGCTACAAGCATCTGTTTGACTTTCAACAGATTGGTTTATTTCAAGTAATGCATATAATAAAAAAGAAATGCTGTTTAACATGTGAACTGAACAATGGTATCCAAATCGGAAGCTACACAGAAATAACGTTAAATTTTGATTTTCTTTATCTTGTATAGACGTAATGACCAATGTCCAAGAACAGCATTTTGCATGCTTGTCTGATTTGGAAATAAGATTTGTATTTTGATAACAGATGGTGGTTCATTTTGCCAGTGCTGTGCTAAAGTGCTTCAAGTTGTGATGTGTTTGATTTTATTAGAGATCAGATTTAACGCATGCATGCCACATATCTGAAATTGCATTCCCATTTCTCATTCCTGAAAGGAAATGAAATTGTGCTGAAATGTAATATGGTCACCCCTAGGCTAAACTAGTATGACTGGGAATTGCAACATTATAAATCTAATAGTTGTGGCTTGACCCTGACCATTCTGTGTTATAGCATGAATAATAGGAACTTTGATTTGCAAAATTCACTTCCATTTTTGCTGGCATCACAACTATTTTATATATTTTTAACATTGTTGTAGTTTTTTAAGCTAATAATTATCAAAATCGAATGGAAATGTTATCTTTCTGTGGAGAGTTTGCATTTATTTATTATTTAAATAGCATGCATTTTTTAACAAGGCACTGAAGGAAAGCAAGACCTTTTAAATAAATAGCAACTCTTTTAAAATTGAATTTTAGAATAACAACAACTATATTATGGAATTAATTTCAAGCTTTGTATTTTGCCCTAGTTTGAAGACAGAACATTTGAATATATTATTTCTCTGGCCAATGAGTGATGTGGGAGGCATGGTGGCACAATGGTTAGCACTGCTGCCTTACAGTGCCAGGAATCTGGGTTCAATTCCAATTTTGGGTCACTATCTATGTGACATTCACCCTAAGTCTGCATGGGCTTTCTCCAGGTGCTGCTGTTTCTTCCCACACTGTAAGTTAGGTGGATTAGCCATGTTAAATTGCCTCTTTGTGTTAGGGAGATTAGCAGGGTAAATACATGGGGTTACAATGATAAGGCCTGGGGGGCATTGCTGTCATTGCAGACTTGATGGTTCCCTTCTGCACTGTAGGGATTCTATGATGGTAGTACTGATAAATGGCAATTTTCATACTTCTGGCCATACCAATGTTAAATTTCTCTGATTCTGTCATTACAGTTACCCTCTGATCACCAACCTATGCCATGAATTGTTTCTGTTTCTCCCAAGCTGCATTGCATGGTCTTCCGTACTCAATGTCTTGGTACAAATTTACTGTATTATTTGCAACCTACAGAGATTAGATGATTTAATGACATCTTAAAGGCTGCGTGCAGTTGGGGGAGGTACATAAAATTAAAGATGCAATATTTGGTAATGACCGTAGAAGGCCTTGTACGAATAGGAAAAATGCAGTGGAGTTAATGTTGGAAAAGGAGGCAGAGATGATTTATCTGCTGAGTGATTTAATCGGTTCTGGATTTCCTACTGCAGCACAAAATGCATTAAAACTTTAATTATTTCAATTAGTAGCTAACTTAAAGTGATAACCAGTCTTATCAAAATAATGGATGTGATTTAAATTTAAACACGTCTAAATTAAATGATTACTGTCAAGAGTTCCAGGCAAATTGTTCAAACTGATAGAAGACCATTAAGATTTGAGCACAGGAAGAATATGTACTTGGAAATGACACAGTTTGCAGTATGGAACTGCCCAATAATACATCACAGGTTTTGGATGACTGCTTACCATTGAAGCAATGCTCAAGTGTTTTATCAATGTCACATGAACCCTAATTTGTTATTACCTTCTGGCATTTTTTTTCTTCGTAAAACAAACAAAAACTATTTACCTCACGAAGAAACCCAGTGACAACTAAGTGGAGCATTGAGCTGTAAGATGGTTGAATTTGCTTGAATATGACGCCTGTATAGCTTACGAGTGCAACGATGGTGGAGCTGTATCATATGATCCAAGTAACTCGGGAGCTTTTATTTGATTTGCTAATTCAGGAAAATTTCTCGCCTTGTTCATGTTACATTTTCGGCCTCCTTGGCTCTAAATATAACTCAAGTAACTATGCCTGAGTTGTTGCAGTGGAATACATTTTGTTTTGGGGAATCTTATGCTAGTGACAGCTATTTCAGCCAATCAGTGATCAGGGCTGGCATTTCAATTAGTTTTGCATTAACGAAATAGAGTGGATGATAGAAGAAGAAAATAGAATGAGTCAGAATCAAATTAGGTGCAGGAAGGACAATAGAGGAAAAGAAAGAGAAGAATTAGAAAGGACAAGTAAGAAACAAAAAGCATTTAAAATGAAAGAAAGAGCAATTAAGAACAATTTCTAACTTGCAAGGTAGAGGGTTCTGCTCTTCAATTCTTCCCTTCCTGAATATCAACATGGTTGAGTGGCTTTGCGGGAACATAAATCTTCCCATTAAAAGAGTTTGTACATCATGAATTACTGCCACAGCTTTCTCTAGTGAGTTTAATTATTTACATCAAAAATTCCAGCAGCTCCTTGAAATTCAGAGAGCAATTGATGGCAATCTGCCATTTTTTTGAGTCTAATAACAGAACAACACAAAGTAATTTGTTGGGATTCGCAACTTCTAGCACCTCTCGTCATTGTCACAAATTACTGGATTTTTTAGCTAATAACAGCATGTGCTACGAACTTGCCTTCACTTTGTCAGCAAATTTAGTCCATTTTGTTGCACTTCAGTAGCACATTTATCTCATTTTATCTGTCTTATATAGTAAATTTGGCCAACAAATTTGGCATATTTAACACTGGAATTCAAATAATTAACTAGAAGCCAATTTATTGGATTACATCTGTAAAAATTAAGTGCATAATTAACTTACTGATCATTGAAGCCATTTTCTATTACTGAATGTGTACTGATAAATTGTGTCTTTCTGCAGTAACATCCTCCAACTAAAATTGATGATATGCAGAATAATTTGTCACAAACAGTAATTATTTTCCTCTTTCAATTCAGTACCTTAGCTTTCTCTGGCTATCATTTGTTTGGCTCTGTTGAAATGACCTCATTGGATCACTGCGCATTGAAGTCCAAAGGCTGAAAGGATCCTGAGTAAATAATGTACCTGTGTATGCTGAAGCCTGCATGTTTCATTGTGGAGCTTTCTGTCAGTGTTAATATGCTTTGAAGAAGTGAAATTCTTCTGCTTCCTCATTTGTATGCAGCCAATGGCCCTCTCTGTCAGATTTTGTGTGAGAAGAAATTGAATGTACTGTATCACAGTCTCCAGTAAAGGGTAAGAGAGATTAAAAATTTCAACTGATAGTATATAGTGTTATATTTACTCAGCAATGATTGCTTCTTGTAGTGAAATCTTGTTGTTAGGATTCAGCTACAGGCAAAAATATGCAGACATGTTTTTAGTGCTCCTTGGTTTTTGACCACCATTGTAAACCCTTTCGCTTCATTGCCCATAGGGTTTCCTGTCTGCTTTTATTGTCCTCAATTCCTCAGTAAATCACTATCACCACATTAATTAAATGAAACATGGTAGCTATTGCATATTGTACAGCTTATATGACCATTTGTAGTTTTGAAGGTCAAGTGGCAGTTATTGATCTAGAGAATAAGGATAGTAAAGTACAATAACAATACACTGGAAACTAAAACACGCTGACATAATAACATATCATCGTCTTTTTTCATTCATCTGTAAAACCAAGTAAAGTTTAATCATTTTCATTTCTGAAAATATATATCATTCCTGGGTCTGTGTCATTTTCATTTTTACTAGAAAACATCTACATTTAAATGAAAGAGTGGATAAAGGGCACAACATTACTCTGAGGCAATTTCTCCTCCTCACTCTTTCATGTTCCAGCATTTGTTATAAACAAACATCAACAATGGTGGCCACTACAGTCTGTTGAATTCTGAAGCATTTTCTTTGTGAAATCCATAGCTCAGTGACTTTACTGGTTAAATGAGTTATTCATGTTATAACCATGATCCAATCTATGCTTTCAAATTTTGTACTTTTTGGAGACAGACCCTAACTGAAAAGGGAAACAAAAACTGAACCTGAGATTCGGAAACCAAAACACCAGACAGACTGAAATTGGTTGAGGCTCTATAAAGAGATGCAGTCATCCAAGCTCGATAGTAGCAGCTGATGAGTCCATTGTGGCAGTACAGGCACGTTGAAGAACTCAGAAACCAGGTCCGAAAGCTAAGAATGTATTGCTGCAGCTGTTTCCGTTCCTTGAAGATAACATGGTTAGGTTTGTACCATCCTGACCATCAGAAGGAAAGTTCAGGAGGTGCTGCAAACATGTGCCATGTTTGCTAAAGACCATGATCATGGAAGCCATATTAGCTGTGTGCTGCTGTCAGCTGAGGATCCAAAAATGACAGGAGTTGAAATTTTTTGTGAGAAATGCTTTATGATTGAGATTGATGGCTTGTGGGCTGTAAGGACTGCTGAGCCAAATTGTAAGTTTACCTTAGTTTTATCTGCCATTTAGTGTGAAATTTTATAGTTTATAATTGACTGCAGTTGCCTGTTAATTCAGAGAATCATAGAATCTCTACAGTGCAGAAGGAGGCCATTCAGTCTATCATGTCTGCATTGACCCTCTGTCAGAACATCTTATCCCATCCTATAACCCAACAAATATACCTTGCTAATACACATCTTGAGACATGAGGGAGAAGTTAGCGTGGCCAATCCACCTAATTTGTACACCTTTGGACGGCGGGAGAAAACTGGAGCACCCAGAGGAAATCCATGCCGATGCAGAGAGAATATGCAGACTCCACACAGACATTCACCTGAGGCTGGAATTGAACTTGGGTATCCGACGTTGTGAGGCAGCAGAGCTAACCACTGTGCCACCGTGTCGCCATGTTTAACTTGTATTGTTTTTAGATGTTAGAGCATCTAACATAGTACTTAGTGTTTGCTTTTTTTTTGACTCTTACCATGTAAAATCTCTTCTTTTTTAAGCCAATGTATTCTTGTAGCTTCATTCTTTTAGTAAATGACTGGAATGTGGGATTTATTTTATTAACAAAACACAGTAACTGGCTTTTACTGAGATCATAACATGGTTCAATTTTTCTGTTTCAGTTATAGGTTGGGTTTTGTCTACTTATCTTTTGAATGTTTCCCCCAGTTATTTCCAATCCTATATCTTAAATAAAATGGAATAGCTTGTTTAACTGGCAGAAGAAGAAAATAACATAAACATGGATTGTTTTCGAATCTTAAATTCATCTCAAGGCTCAAATATGTAGCATATGTATGGATTCTATAATATCTGATTATGCATTCAAAGTGCTAGCCTCTTCCAATATGGAAGGTTAATACGGATTTTCTTGAGTCAGGCAGTTAGACCAGAATGGGTTTGTACAATATGAATCCAAATGAGTGATAATAAAATTTCTGCAAGGTCTAATTATACCTGAAAATGTGTAGAAAGATGCTTACTCCAATTTGGTATGGCGAAAGAATATTTTGTTGGTACAACAGTGTGGTAGGATGCATTGGACCATATTGAATGACTATTCATAATGACAAGGCCAACTGAACAATGATCCAATTTCATTCTGTTTTCTTTCAACAAATTGGAACAACAGGTGATGTGCATATATAACAGATCTTTATAGATGATATAACAAAACATCCACCCCTATGAAGAAAAACTGTTACTCTGAATGTTGGGCAACCTCTTAGATTTGACAAACTGATGATAGAAAGTACCATTCTAAATCTATAGCCAAGCTTCAATTAAAATGTCATAATTAAAAATTCCAATTGTCAGCATGTAATTGAGTAGAGTATTATTCCATGGCTTTTTGCTAAAAAGTATTCACCTTGGTACTTACAAACTATCTGGAATCCAACTCATAATGTAAGGTAGTTAAAATTGCACCATATGAGTGGGATAAAGATTTTTTTTTAAATTATGTTTTTTCATGAATTGTGGGCATCACTAGCAATGCAAATAATTGCTTTTGAATGGGCTGCCAGGCCATTTCAGAGGACAGTTTTGTGGCCTGGGGTCACTTGTAGGCCAGACCACATAAAGATGGCAGACTTCCTTCACTAAGAAGCGTTGCTGAACTAAATGGGTTTTTACAACATTAGAGAGGCTAATTTTATAATATCAGATTTAGTAATTGATATTTAAATTCCTGCAACTGTCCTGATGGGATTTGAACCCATGCCCGCAGAGAATTAGCTTGGATCATTCATAGTACTGCAGCATTACTATTTCACTGCTCCCCACTATGTGAGAAGGTAGCAGTGGTGGAATGAGATATAGTGTTGTAGCACAGCAAGAAACTTGTCAACTGCAATGGCAACGGCCTATGAGCCTGCTTCTTTATGGAAACCTTGGACATCTGCATGTCCTGCTCCGTCAATTCAGGAAGGTAGGGGCCAATTAGACATGAGGAAAGTCTGCAATTTGTTAGCAATAATTACCATTCCATTGTCTGATGCCAACACTTCCAGAAGATCATGGATCGTAAACATTTGCCTCAGTTTATCCATAGTAGATGCAGCTCTGGTGGATTGAATGAGTTGAACATCCAGCTACTTTAAATAGGCATCTACTAGGATTAGGAACATGTGCCCCATTAAAGGCCCAGCAAAATCTATTTGAAGCCACCACCATGGATGGCCCGGCCACTCCCAGCATCTTTGCTACTGGCGGTAGCGTTTGCTAGGTCTGACAATTTTCACACTGCCCAACTATTTGTTCAATTTCTTTGTTGTGCTAGGCCACAATAAATAACTTCTGGCCAACATTTTCATTCGATCTGATCAGAATGGACACCACGTAACTCTTGGAGCAGAGGCTGTTGCTCTGAGTTGGTACGATAGCATTGGCCCACAATAGCACCCTGTCTTCACAGATTATTTCATCCCGGCATTGCAAATACTGGAGGGGTGGAGGGGTGGGGGGTGGGGGGGTTGGGGGTGGGGGGGGCCTTCATTTTCTCTGCTTTGTCGAAATGCCAACATGACAGCACCATTTTCCTGATCTTCAACTGTAATGTATCCCTAACGATCCACAAGATCTGTGTTCCAGGACTATTCAGGAAAATATAGCTGTATGCTGCCAGCAGCATGGCCCATCTTTGCAGCCTGGCTCAGGTAATAGGCAGCTTATAGGCTGATGTATTCTCCCAGAAATGCCCTAACATTGGCGTATGGTCCGACACAATGGTGAAGTGACATCCAGAGGAGCATTGGTGAAATTTCTTCACAGTGCAGGAGATTGCTGGCTTTCTTTATTGATTTGTGAATATCTTTTTTCATCATCTAAAAATTCCTCAAAGCAAAAACAATTGGCCTCTCCGCCTCATCTATCATTCTGTTGACTTAGCACAGAGATCCCCTATTCTTTGCATGAGGTAATGCTCCAGTTGATCTTCCCTGTTCACCATTAGTTTGTAATCCTCACAGATCCTCATTGTTGTAGTCCAGTTTCAGGATAGCTCTCACTGCGCCCTCATTCAGGCAGTTCCTAGCCACAGTCATTGCCCACCACAATTGGTTCACCTCACTCTGCACTTCTCGCAGCTCGCAAACACCTTGCTCAGCACATTCAGTCAATTCCACTGATTTTTCTAGTGAAATCTTGGTTTCAGTCAACGGTTTCTCTTTTGGATGTTGAGATTGTTGCAGAAACCAAACGATCCCTCAACATGTCTCCTAACAAAGGCAGTGCTCAGCCAGTTGTTGAAATCTGCCCACAAAGGCAGGGCCCGTCTCTTCTGGATCCCTAATAGCAGAGTGGAATTTCTATCTCTGCATGATAACAGAAGATCAGGGGTTATAGTGATCCTTAATGAAATTGGCTAACTAGTCAAAGGTTTTTGAGTCTGGAGTTTTGGGTAACGTTAAATTCACCAGATCGTAAATCTGTGGGCCATAGACTGGGAACCATGTCATCTTTTGCTTTGTCTTGGCTTTTATTTTGTTTGCCATGAAAAAAGAAGTACAATCACTCAATGTACTGCCTCTAACTCTTGACTTCAGGATCAATTGGTTTTATTTTGCCCCCAAATAGCGACATCTTTAAAATGGTATCTTTTCTCCTTCAGAATATGAGTGATCCCCCCCACCTCTAACTTTACACAGTGGGCTTTCAATGACTGATCCAGTTTGCCCTTGTTATCACTGTGATATCTTGAAGTGACTTGGAAAGGCACATAAAGAACAAGAAGATTTATTCAACAACAAGAAATTATTTGCAACACAACACATGTCTGCTCCCAACAACTTCCCTATTCACTCTGCCAGCTTCCAGCTTTGAGAATGCATACCCTCACTGTGGATTGGCTCTCTTGATGCTCTATTGGTTCTGGCCTGATCACATGGTCATATAGCCACGAAGGATCACCTCTTAAAGAGGGCATGTTACGATAATAGGCATCACACAAAAGATAAGAATCTATGGTGTTGGGGGAAGTTATTCACATGATTAGAAGATTGACAGACAAATAGAAGACAGGTAGTTGGGATAAGAGGGCCATTTTCAGGATGGCAATATGTAACTAATGGAGTGTCTTGGGATTTGCACTAAGGTAAAAAATATCTACGATGTGTTTTAATGACATGGATGAGGGAAGTGAATGTACTATTGCCAAGTTTGCAGATGACATAAAAATAGATGGGATGATGAAGAGCAAGAAAGAAGTCTACAGAAGGATATGTACAATGAGCAAAATCAATGGGCAAAAACTTGTTGGATGAAATAAGATGTAGGAAAATGTGAAGCTATGCACTTTGGAGGAATAGTAAAGGAGCTGAATATTAGTGAAAGAATGCAAAAAACCATATCAAAAAGGGATTTGAGGGTTTAGAGGGGTTTTCTAATGAGGAAAGTTTAAGTATGTTGGGCCGATATTCATTGGAGTTTAGAAGCATGAGAGGCAACCTCGTTGAGACATATAGGATTCTCAGAAGGTTTAACAGGGCAGATGCTGAGAAGTTCTTTCCCCTTGTGGGAGAGTATGGGGGTGTAGGGCATAATCTCAGAATAAAAGGTTGCCCATTTAAGACAGGTGAGGAGAAATTTCTTCTCTGAGCGTAGTAAATCTGAGAAATTCTTTACCTCAGAGGGTCATAGAGGTTGGGTCATTAAATATATTCCAAACTGAGATAGATAGTATTTTCGGCAGAAAGGGAATCAAGGGTTATGAGGATAAGGCGGGAAAGTGGAGTTGAGGATTATCACTCAAATCAGTCATGCTCTCATTGAATGGCAAGCAGAACGAATGAGCCAAATGGCCTGCTTCTTCTCCTACATCTTATGGTTGGTCTCCAGGCAGGAAAATGGAATTGAGGCCAAGATTAGATTAGCCATGATCTTACTGAATGGTTGAACCAGCATGAAGAGTCAAATGGTCTTTTCATGCTCCTGTTTCATATGCTCTTATGATATACTAAGGGTGACTTGATAAGCTAGACTCCTGCACCTCAAAAATAGTTTTCTCCACAAACACCTTTAGCAAGATAGAGAAAATGAGGCTGAAACCAGGACACCAGCCTGATTAAAAGAAAAGCTAAACATTGCCGTGGGAAGATGATAGAGATCATATTCATAAAGAATGAGATCAAATTGGTGATGGGCTTGCTTCCTTCAAATTCACTTAGTGATCCTTTGATTACTTTATTTTGTAATTCAGGGCTTCAGTTTGTATGAGCCAGCTGGTATGCAATTAAGCTTTATCAATTTCTTGATTTTTTTCTTCTCTCAGATTTTTGATTGTCTCCAAGTTAAGTATTTGTCACCTGGACATACAGTACCTGGGAAGTTGCATTGTCTACATGCCACTGAGATTCTGTTTTAGGTCAGAAGACCAATGGAAATGAAAGCTTTGGGTCTGAGAGAACAGCAGGAGCTGAGCTGTCAGCAGATGTTCAATAATATCCAATTCCTAAATTGGAAAAACATGAATTTGAACTGCACATGCTGAGAAGTTAATCAAGTAATTAAAAAAGATCTATCAGAAGTTAAGTATTCCGTGTCAGATTATTCGCCAATTCCTATTATGTGCTGTCGATCTCCTTCATTGCAGTGAATAATTGAGTTTCACCAAGTGCTGCATATTTCTAACTTACATTATGTCATTTTACGGGTACAAAATTCACTCAATTGTCATTAAAAGCAAAGGTTCAAAATCTCACCATCCACAGCCTTAAAACAGAGTACATAAGCTGTGTTTTTAAGGTTATTTATTGCTGCACTGCAGGGTATTTTAATCATTACAGAAGGCACTGACTGTTCTCCCAAAATTGTTAATACTTTAGTTTTCTCATGATAATGAGCACTTATAGGCTATATTAGATGCTTCGAGCAACAATTTAAGACTTGCTGATATTGCCTCGACCATGAAACCTAGATCCCAATCTCAGAGAAACAATATTTCTCAATTCACTTGATCAACCTAGATCTCAATCTCTATCGCTGATATTTTTTGTTGCTTGCTTGGAGGGAGCAGACTGCAATATCATATCGACAAAGCAAGCAGTTTTATCGCTCCCCATTAGGATATGGAACAATATGTGTGAGAAGCATCTGGTATTCCTGGTTTCCACATTTACAATTCATTCCTTTTTCAAACCTAAAGCGAGTAAATGAACTGTTTTTCATGTTCTATGCGCTACGCTAGTGCTTAGCAACCAGGTTGTCATTGTTCAAAATAGACCTTTAAGGATGAGTTAATGATTCTGGTTTAGTGTATCCCTTTGAGGAATATGTACCAGGAGGACTAGGTTTACCCATCTGTATCAGAATTCCCATGGGTGTACCTTCTGCTCATGGGCACCTGCTGCATTGGCTGCCGAATACATCAAGGTAGAAGCTGAGCCACTGGTCCGAAAAACATTTTATGGTAGAAATTTTTACACCAAGTCTGTATCCAGTGGGATGTGCTTGATCATGTATGTAACTTGCAAAGATAGTCTCATGGGTGTCAAACATGGCATGACAGCAAAAGACAAATCATCCTATTTTGCTAGTAGGTGCACAAGAATAAAATGCAACTTGTGATGCAAATATGGCATAGATGTATTTGCTTCTCTGGGTGGAATTTGGTGTATTATTTGTGTTTTATCTCTTAGCCGTTTAGTGTATTTTTCATGGTCTTAAAACCAGTGCTGATATAGAGTCTGATTCCACCTCACACCCAACACATGATTTTAATTAATTATCATATGAAGGGGTAAAAATCTTTTGGAAACATTTCAAATTTCAAAGTTTGCAGATCTGCTTTGGTGGAATAGCTGGAGTTTGGTTCTAATGATAAAAAGCCCCTTTGCAACCCGAGATCAAGTTAACTGTGCAATACATGATGCCTGATATTTTAAGTTTCTACTGCAAATAAACTGAACAACCGTGCAAACTTATTTTTTTGATTGGTGCAGTCAACTGAACTTCATTTGCACTGGCTCGTATTTTCCATTGCTAACTCCGCTTGTTTGTGCATCAGAAAATGAAGGTGACATTGCAGTTCTGGTACACAGCGCACTGTATGTCATCTGAACTTACTGTGTCCAGAACAAATGACTGGTATGGATTAGCACTAGCTTGAGAACAAATACTGATAAAGTTCCAGTCCCAGGACATCACTGCAGGAATCCCTCAGGGCAGTGTCCTAGGTCCAAACATATTCAGCTGCTTTATCAATGACCTCCTTTCATCATAGGGTCAGAAGTGGGGATGTTTGCTGATGACTGTGCAATGTTCAGTACCATTTGCAACTTTTCAAATACTGAAGCAGTCCATGTCCAAATTAGCAAAACCTGGTCAATATACAGGCTTCAGGTGACAAGTGGCAAGCAATATTCACACCACAGAAGTGCCAGGCAATGACCATCTCCAACACGACAGGATCTAACCACCACACCACACAAGTGCCAGGCAATGACCATCTCTAGCAAGAGAGGATCTAACCATCACCTATTGACATTCAATAGCATTACCAGCATTGAATCTCACACTATCAACATCCTGAAGTTTACCTTTAATGGGAAATTGAATTGGACAAATCATATAAATATTGCGGCGACAAGAGCAGGTCAGAGGCTGAGAATGCTGTGGTGAGTAACTCACCAAAGTCTGTCCACAATTTAAAGAACACATATCAGGAGTGTGATGGAATGCTCTCCACTTGCTTGGATAAGGGCAGCTACAGCAAAACTTAAGAAGCTCAGCACCATTCAAACAGGGCAGACATATACCTCATTTTATTCAGTCTTCCTACCACTAATGAACAATGATTGTAGTGTGTGCATCTACCAGATGTTTTAAAGGAAATCACCTTAGGCAGTTGCTTTGAAATACACGACTGGCACGCTCCAAGCAACCCACTATCCTGATTTGGAAATATAATACCATTCCTTCACTGTTGCTGAGTCAAAGCCCTGTAACTGTGGGCGTACCTACACCAGATGGACTATAGTGGTTGAAGAAGGTGGCTAATCATCACCCTTCTAATGGCAATTAGGAATGGGCAATAAATACCAGTCTAGTTGCAAAGCTTCTCTCCCACAAATAAACTTCTAAAAATGATTTTACTTCCTATTCACACATGTATGCAGTAACTGGTTCTGCACAATGTTATATTGGCAGTGCTGTACACAGGCCTTAGGCCTGCTCTTGGCTGCAGCTACCAGTAAGAGGAAGTGGAGAGCAAGCGCATGAGTACGTTTTCCTGATTAAGGCTTTAAAAAAAATTATGTATTTGCAATATAATATGGCATTAGTGCTGAGAATGCATTGCTATCATTTATAGCATGTATAAAATCAATATTGTTTGAAAGACTCCTCAACTATTTGGGCCTCAAAGTGAATATAGATTTAGGCTTCAACTAAACTTGATTCTTCCCCTGCTTATGTCACTTTTGTGCTGTTTTCTTAATTTTTTATTTAAATGTAATTTTTAATGTTTTTTTCTTGCTCTATTAGATTGATTTTTGACATTTTGGAATTAACTCCTTGCTCTCACTCAGTAAAATCTTGTAAAGAGGTTGCTGTCTCCATTTTAACTCCATTCTTGTTTTTAATGGGGATGGAGATTCAAAAGCTCCAGCAATCCTGATGGTTAAAAAAACGTGGATGGTGGGGTGCGGGTGGTGAGAAGGCCTTTGGGTAGCATGTGAACTTGGAGGAACAGGAGTATTTCCACCAGACCAACATGTTGACCTCTACGCAATCAGCCACCATAACCCCCAAAATTGAATGCACTCCTCATAATTTCCGACTATCCTGTGATGCACAACTGCCCCTAATATCTGGGCCTATCTCAGTGTGATGTCAGACTTACACCTCCTATTTTCCCATTTGACATGAAGCTTGCCAGCATGAAACCTATTGCAAAAATGCATAAGCCCTACAGTAATTTGGCAGGATTTGGCAAACCATCACTTCCAGGTTTCTCAGCTGAAAATCCTGCACCAAGTTGCTCTTCCTAACTCCAGATAAATAGCAGGACTTATGGTTCACAATTAGGCTAAAACAGAAATGAGCAGTCTATCAGAACCAGGCTTTCAATAAAGGCATAGCCAGCTTGTTTGGAGATCTCTGCTGGTTAAGTATATTTATATCATTCAAAGTATATCCTCATGCATTTGAAACTATATCAACTATAGTCTGGATTGTGTGCATGTCATCCCTATGATTGCTCTATAATTATCATTCCTATGATTCCTCTTCAGGTGATTGGCTATAAGGTTGTCAACCAAAAACTGGCAAAGTATCAAGATACTTAACTCAGCTATGTTCTTGAAACAAAAATAAGAGCTGCACTTATATGGCATCTTTCACCTCTGTAAGTATTTCACAACCAAGTAATTATGTTTAAATACTTTGAACATAGAGAAACGTGACAATTAATTTGTACACAGCAAGATCCCACAAATAGCAGATTTGTTGCTTGGTTTCTCACAGAATGGATTCTCAAAGCAGACAATATACTTATTCCAAAAGAGGGAGAGCAGCCTTCAGCATATTTCCTGTATTTAAGACTTTCTGAATATTACTGATAACTTGCAATCTAGTAGCTGGATAGTCTCAGATTGAAATTGTTCATCCGTTGTGCATTCTCAACAGTTTTAGGCCTGTCTGTCTGTGGTAGTTATTGTTTCAATGACTGGTACTTTTCACTTTAAATTCCTTTTTTTTAGACAGTTACAAGTTTTGATGGATGCTTGGATTATAGGATATGTCGTTCTCACTTCACATTCTCCTAAAGATGATTCGTTTGTTTCTCACCTTCACCCTGGAATTTGGCCTTGTATTTTTAAGCCGTTTACTCCATCTCAGTTCAAATTGCAAAAGTGGAAACATTCTCTTCACATTCACCTTACCAAGTCTCTTTAGGATTTGACATGTTTCAATCAATTCATTTCCTAGTCTCCAGAACTCCAATTTAGCCTGTTCAGCCTTTCCATATTTCAGACATTTCAGATATTAGTCTAGCAAACTTCCTCCATACAGCTTCCAAAAAACATTTCTATCTTTCCTTAAATATAGACATCAATACTGTACACAGTTCCACATATGTCTCACTAATACCCTCCCTGTTCTTACATTCAATTTTGCTTTCAATAAATGACAACATTCTGTTAATTTGGCTAATTATTTACTTCACTTGCATTCCAATCTTTTATGATTCATGCGCTAAAACACCCAGATCCCTCTGCATCTCAGAATTCTGTAATCTCTCACCATTTAGATAACATACTTCTTTGTTATTCATCCTGCCAGAATGGACAACCTCACACTTTCCAACATTATTTTCCATTTGCCAGATCTTTGTCTACTTACCTAACTTATCTAAATCATTTTGTAGTCTCCTTATGCCCTCTTCACACTTATTTTCGGGTCGTCTGAAAATTTAACAAAAAATCTTTGGTTCCTTCATCCAAATTATTTATATAAATTGTAAAGAATTGGTTAAACATAATCTCCCTTTCACAAAATCATGCTGAGTCTGTCTGATTACTCTGAATTTATCTAAGGGCCCTGTTATAATGTCTTTAATCATAGTTTCTACAACTTTAACTATGATAGATGTTAAGCTAACTGACCTACAGTTTCTTGCTTTCTATCTCCCTATTTCATTGCTCAATATCAGTCTAATACAGCTTAGTCCTAAGTTAACTCCAGAACATGCTGTTCTAAGAAACTATTTCAATAACAATGTGTGAATTTCTCATCTGGGCTGGCTTTGTCCATCTGATCTTTTTCTGTCTACATGTAGATTAAAATCTCCCAAGGTAATTGCTATATCTGTCTGAAAATCTCCTGTAATTTATTGATAACATATCTTACTGTGTGGTTATTGTTGGGAGGCCTGTGTACCATTCTCACAAATGGCTTCTTGCCATTATCATTTCTTTCAAAACCATATCCTGGGCCAGGATTTTACAATCCCCAGCAACCCAACCTACTCAGGCTGGGGGAAACCATTGACAGCATGGATGAGATTCCTTTCGGGATCCTGGCCATCCCAATCCGGATGCAATTTTACAGTAGAGTGGACTGGAACTAGATTGGGAATGTACCTACTCCCCAGTTGAGATTCTTAACAGCCACACAATAGCTACTTACGGACCATTTCCCATCCAGCCTCAATCTTTAGGCTGGTAAGTGAAGATTGGAAACTCAAAAAGTTCTCACTGTCAATCTCAGACCATGGATGGGGAATGTCACAATTGGGAGATCCTTCAGACCTGGAGCCCTTTGCCCCTCAGGGATCAGGGAGCTTTGGCCCTCCTGCACCAACCCCCACATTCCTCCTCATTGGTCTAGCACACGTTGCTGATATTGGGCCATTCTGACATCAACCCATCCCACCCAGGATATCCCTCCACTGCCAGGACCCTTGGTACTTACCTAAACTGCGATCCTCGGTCACTGCAGCGCCATGCGTGGAAGGAGCTCTTCGAGACAAGACTTCCATTCAAGTGCAAAAAGAAGCCCACATGTAGCCAATCAGAGCTCAATTCAGTGTCGGAGTCAGCAGCATTGTGTTCCTCGCTGACTAACAAGATGACATGTGCCGAGTGGTCATCATCCTGAAAATTTAGGCACTGGTTTCCAGAACTTTGGTCATCATCTCTATGTTGCTAACACCATTTTTAATTAACAGAGACACACCTTCACCTTTTCTCAGCTTCCTTGTCTTCCTAAATATCATATCCTCTTCAATATTCATGTCCCAATCTGTGTCCAGCTACAGCTATGTCCCTGCAATCGCTATTAGGTCATACTTATTTATCTCTATTTGCACTACCAGATCATCTGTTTTGTTTTGACCATTATATATATTCAGGTACAGAATTAGTGTTAATGTTAGCCTACTTGTGACACTAATAAATAAACTTTACTTTAAATACCATGAGGACAAATGACAGTTCACAGAGGGAACTAACCCCTGGTTCTCTCTGGTTATAGAGGGCACAATAATTATAAGGTTCAATGTTCAATCCCATTGTTAAAATGTTGATTTTCATGACTGGAGTTACAAAGCCAAAGCATGAATTCCAAGATTACAATTGAATTTATATTTCAGCGTTGTGGCAAAGTGCTACTAGAATTCAAAAGATCTGAAGGTAATGAGAGACCCTGGCAAAACCATCTGACACTGAGTATTATATATCTCCAGTGCTTAACCTGTGTTTAAAAATACTTAGGTGATCTTTGGAGGTTCTGGTACTTTTCCAATTTAAGCAAAGTCATTAATTTGGAAGCAGTTATTCAATGATTTTTGATTATGCTTTGGACTTCTCAAGACTGATGATAGTTATGAATTATGCAGCCCCCTAAAGAACCTCTTCCCACATCTGCATGATCCGCTAGTTTGAGATCTTTGGATGAAGGAGGAATTAGGCTCACAATAGCCTTTCTCTCCATGAACTTTCATTTCTTCCTCAGCCCAGAGAAGCTACATTCCACATGCTACTGATGGAGAATCATAACCAGAGGGCTTACTATGCATTTCTGAGACTACAGTAAGAGGTATCAGTAAAAAGCTCACAGTAGTAGGCCTGCAGTGGAATGTAAATGTGCTACAAATGTTTCACCTCAAAAATGGCAGAGCTTTGATAGTCAAGATAATTCACTTGAGGCACATGAGAATGTACATTTCATCAAGTTTAACATAATTGATTTATATAGGATGGTACGTCAAACTTTTACACTGCTTTTAAATGTTAGCAAGTGAAGTCTTTTTGGAGATAGGTTGTAACAAGATCAAAGTTGCTTTTTTTTACTGTACATTAACCTGCTGTTTTGCACATCTAGATCAGATGATTGACTCAGAGCTGATATTCTCTTTGAAATTATTTGTTCAATCTTGCAATTTTAAATGACTTTTTTTGAATATCATATTTCATTTTTGATATCACTCAAGATCACTCTCCACTTAACTCTTTTGCTGGCATATTAAATGGGTGGATAAATCTATCTACCTAAGTGTCACATTCTGTAAGTGAGATTGTAAACGATTATGGTTTATTAGTATGTTTTTTTTTAATCAAGTATTAGTTTTAGAATATCGGTTAAGATGCATTCTGTTGACATTCTCCAGGCTTGAGTAACTGGGAACATAAAACTTACTTCTATTTCAATTGTTAATGCATTATAAATAAATTTGCTTGCCTGCATATGTTCTTTGAATTACAAAATCATTGACACCTTTATATCACTATACTTTGCTTAATTTTCGTTGACTAAAAAATGCCTTTGATGATTTTTCTTTGGGTCCACTTAGTGTATTTTCATATACAACAAAAAATCTGACTTCTGCCTGTATAATAGGCATATACTGAGAAGGAAAGGATGTACAATAGGCAAATGATCTGTTACCATCAATTTCCTGCCGGTGTTGAGAGGGAAATTTAAATCAATCTCTTCCCCGAAAAGGAAGAAAACGTTTGCCCAATTACTTAGGTAAAAATGGTCAAGACACATTTAAAATAATATTCCAGAGACACAATGGGAAAAAGAAATGAATCCTAAGAACAAGGACACTAAAGCTTTCCTTTGTTTTGAAATATCTGTCTTTGTAGTCTCTGAATATTAAACAATGTAAGTGAAACTTGAATAAATTTATTATTGGAGTGTTAATGTTTGCTCAGTGCTGCACTGCCAGAGTAGAAAGTTCTGTCATTTCTCCATGCCTACTAACAATCTAAAGATAGGCTCATTGGCCAGCTATCTTTTACTCAGCCACTATCAAGCAAGATGAAATTACTTTTGAATGTTTTTGTGTGCTAACTGCTACTTTGGCTAATCTCAGGCAGGTGAAGAATCCACGGTATTTGTAAAGGAGCTATTTTGAGAATTCACACAGAACAGGAAGGCCTTGGATGCCAGATGAATGGGGTCTCCTATGTAGTGATATTGATTGTTGCTGGAGTTCAAAGGGGGTGAATATCTATTTGGCTGTTTACTTGATTAATGCAGAGTTGGTCCTCATTAAGTAGAGTTGCGAAAGTTTGTAGATAATTGGCCGATGGTGCAGAAAGTACACTAACATTATTATTGTGTGTTCTCCTGCTTGCTTGCTGTAATTTCAGCTGTGTCACTTCTCTGGGCTCTCCCTCTAAAGTTATGATGAATGAATGTCATTCACACCCAGAATTTTCCTTAATTTTGTCTTGCTAAAACAAACGCCCTTCTTTTTGTAAGCAACAACTGCAAGAAAGTTGCCAAAGAATATTGGCTATATAATTCTAATGAAGTGCTGGAAAACACTTGGTGGCAGCAGTAGCTGTTTACTGCTATTTTTGATATAGTGATCACTACTCTTTAAATGACAGTTATACACCACCTCTTTAATTTCTTCCATCCTCCCTTGTGCACTGGTTTATTTATTTCACAATTACATATAATTCCATTGGTGCTTCATTTTTCAGATGTCTTCCTGGGGAAACTGGTTTTATGCTCAAAAGTACAAATTGTTTCATCCAATAAATCACTTGCTTTGCTTCGTAATGGCTACATTTTATGGACTACAACTAATATAACACATTTACCCAAGGATTTTGACCATTTTTTAAATGACCCACATCATTATTCCTTTTAAATATTTTGTGGAGTGCCTGGGTGATTTATTTCAGTGTATGGGTCCTTTTGCTTTTCTGTTCTGTGCACACGTGTGGTAATTTAGAGGGAGTAACTTGTACAGTCGGCACTGGGACTTATTGGTTGCTGCGTGGCTGCGTGATTTAGAGGTAAACCATGCCTACACTTGCCTATTATCCCTCCACCAAAAGGCTTTTGGCTTGATTTTCCTGAAGGCGGGATGACATTGGAAACATTTAAAATTTTTACCAGTGTAGGAGAAGGGTGTGGATAGTGAGCTTTCTAAGCCTGGTTGACCCCAATGTGTTCTCTAGCCCCCTCACCCACAATTTCCATGGTGTTGGTTGAGAAATTTATTTATTAGTTTCATCAGTAGGCTTATATTAACACTGCAGTGAATTTACTGTGAAAATTCCCTGGTTGCCACACTCCAGCGCCTGTTTAAGTACAAAGAGAGAATGGCCAATGCACCTCACCAGCATGTCTTTTGAACTATGGGAGGAAACTGGAGTACCTGGAGGAAACACACACAGACACAGGCAGAATGTGCAGACTCCACATAGTCAGTGACCCGAGCTGGCAACTGAACCCTAGTCTCTGGTGCTGTGAGGTAGCAGTGCTAGCAACTGTGCCATCGTGAAGGGGGTGAAGCATACACTTAGATGGTGAAACAATTCATTTCATGCTATCCCTTCATATTTCAAATGAATATTCATCACTTTGGATTCAATACATGCTTGTCCAAGTTGATAGATGACTATCAGTGTAACTCGCTGTTCTTACCTATTGCTATAGTTCATCGAGAGAATTGGGCATCACTGTATATTGTGATGGAACTTCTTGATGTGCTTTAGTGAGATCTGAAGCTTCCAGCTCCCTGAAGATTTTCATGTAGCGCTGGCATATGGAACAAAGAGGCATATTGAAGAGGTAGCTGGAGGTGGAAACGTAACGCCAACATGAACTGAGGAGATGAGAACAAGAGTGTTAGGCGAAATGGAAGTATAAACAGGGATAAGAGTAAAGGATACTGCTTCTGGAACTGGCTTGAGAGGGAGATGGTGAATTGGAAATGGGTGCTTCAAGAACTGGTGTCAGAGAGAAAGGGTTAGTGTGGGCAAGAGAGTTTTGCAAGCTGGGGTGAGATGGAGAAGGGGAAAGGGGGATGACTGCCTTATGAACTGAGATGAAGTTAAAAGGATGAGGTGTGATACGAGCGTGCCATTAACTGGAGTGAGTGTAAGGAAAGTGAAGATGAGAAGGATCATTCAGTGTAAACATGATAACTCTGCAAACCATTTTAAATTGAAGCAATACTTAGACTTAGCAAAATTGAGTACCAGAAACTGCAATCTTCAGTTGTAAAAGAGATGGAGCACAGGCTTAATCATATAGTTTAAATTATGGTAAACCCTTGCTGCACTCCAAATCCAGAATTGGCATTTTTTTCATCTGTCGATCCAATGTTTTTAGTTTTCTTTGATGAATGGTGGTGCCATTGCTAATCCAAATGCCTGCATTTACAACCAGGAATGTGTGGGGAGGCTCCTGTCTTGTAATTGTGCCATTGAAACCTGTATTTAGCAGAAATTTAATAAACCTGTAAATGAAAAACATGCACGAATTCTATCATTTTTTAGTTTCTCCTTTCCTGCAGAAATTTATAATAACAAACCATGAAATTGCTCTGGCCAAAGTAAGTTTCCCAATGTCATCAATGCTGCACAAATTGTAAAATAATGGAAATAACTGAGTGTCCAGCCATTTCAAAGATAAATTAGAATCAAAACTATTTCAGTTTTGCTCCCTTATTTTTGTTTCTGATTTTGCTGTGATCTAATTCACTTTGATTGGTAAACTCTAGTGACACACAATTATTTTCTTACTCTTTTCAGTTTGGAATAATGAGGTTTGAATAATCCAATAGTTAGGAAGGAATACCTGCATTCCAATCCAAGTTCCTGTCCACTTTCTCTCAACGTGATTAAGTTTTAGTTTAATTACGTTAGGAATCTGCATCAGATTTCACTCGAAAGATAAATGAAAGTGGACACTCCATTGGGCCACTTTGATTATTAGGCAAGAGTAATACCATAGTTCAGAACCTGATTTGGGCACTTCTTGTTTTGTTCGTAACTTATGGTGCCTCAATGAATTTGCATCAATTTCAGTTTCTGAACACATTCCAGTTAATCTGCCACTTGCTTTAGATCCAGTAATGACCATGCATTGAACAGAGCTGTGACCAGGAGGGATACAGCTGTTCAGCAGGGAGAAGCATACCTCTGTACATATCTATTTGCTCGTCATCCTATAACAACAGCAAAATTTTAAAAGTTGAGAAGAGTTCCTGGATAACCAGATTTCCCAGTTCATGAAAATGAACAGCTGATCTATCTCCTTTGTTTTTAAGCTTCAAATAGTATGCAGCACTGTTGTCACAGTTGCTCTTTAACCAGTGTACATCACTTACTTTTGCAGATGCACCATACAAAGCATCCTTTCTGGTTGTATCACAGCTTGGCATGGCTTCTGCTCTGTCCAAGACCGCAAGAAACTACAAACGATTGTGAACGAAGCCCAGTCTATCACACAAATTGGCCTCCCACCCATTGACACTGTCTACACTTCCCGCTGCCTCGGAAAAGCAGCCAGCACAATCAAGAACCTCACGCACCCCTCGACATTCTCTCTTTCACCTTCTTCCATCGGGAAAAAGATAGAAAAGTCTGAGATCACGTAACAAGCAAGCAGAGAGGAACAGTTTCTCTGCTGCGTCAGACTTTTGAACGGACCTACCTCACATTAAGCTAACCTTTCTCTACAACCTAGCTATGCCTGTAACACTATATACTGCACCCTCTCCTTTTCTTCTCTATGAACGGCATGCTTTGTCTGTATAGTGCACAAGAAACAATAATTTTCATAGTGTACTAATACATGCGATCAAAATTAAATCAAATTTAAAAAAAACACTTCAATTCAGCACCAACAGTTGTTCTTCAGTGATGTGGCAAACCTGCATTAGGCAAGTTGATGTTCAAAGTATTGCCTATTATAAAATTGTTCTACAATGTGACCGCAGAGTGCGAAAGAAAAATGAAAAAAACAACAGCAAGTGCCAGAGACATAAACTGAAACAGGGGCAATTGGATTCATCCGGTATTCTGGTGAGTTATTTCTCCCCACTTCAACCATCTAATCTAATCTCAATCTCCTTTATTCCACTCTTACCTTTTTCATTTCTTCACTAAACAAGTTTGAGTAACCTCAGAAATCATATTAGTCCACGTTAGCATGGTTAACTGCCAACCTTCATGATGTGCTACTATTGCTGTGTATGCAAGAACATATTGCTGAATAAAGGCCTGTTTATTTATTTCTTTAATTCTTTAAAGAATAAACAATACACTATTTCTATTTCTATTTCTCCTGATGAAGGAGTAGTGCTCCAAAAGCTTGTGATTCCAAATAAACCTATTGGATTTTAACCTGGTGTTGTGAGACTTCTTACTGTACCCACCTTAGATCCAGTACCAGCATCTCCACATCATATTTATTTATTTCAGGAGTACCTTCTTTTAGATAATTGTTAAATAATCACTTCCCAGAGAAATGTGCATTTTGGGAGGACAAATATGGTTGTAGAATGTATTTTAAGTAAAATATTTTTGAAAGCTGCAGTTTAAAGATAAACATTGGTGACCATAAAATAAGTAAAATATTTAAAGATGGCAAGTCTACTTGATGAGGTTGTTCAAAAAAAAAACATTTTGATTACTTGATTTTATAAGTAGACAAATAGAGAATAAAAACATAGAGATAATGCTAGAACTTTCTAAATCATTGCAAAAGCTGCAGCTAGAGTGTTGTGGGTAATTGAGGACACCACATGACACGTAGATGTAAAGAGATTAGAAAGGCTCAAAGGAAGTTTATCAAGATGTTATCATGAATAAGGGACTTGATTTATGAGGAAATGTTGAACAAGTTAGGACAGTTCTCCTTGAAACAGGAAAGATTAAAAAGATGGCCCAGCAGAGATTTTCAAGATAGGAAATTTTGATAGAGAGTGAACAGAAATAAAATATTTCTCTTGCTGAGTGGACCAATAACTAAGGGCCACATCTCAAAATTGTTGGCAAAAGTTCTTTTTTTTTTGTTTTTATTCATTGCTGGAGCATGGGGTGTCACTAGCTGGCCAGCATTTATTGCCCATCCTTGGTTGCCTGGGGGCTGTTGAGAGTCAACCACATTGTTGTGGTTCTGGAGTCACATGTAGGCCAAACCATGTAAGGATGGCAGATTTCCTTCCCTAAAGGACGTAAGTGAACCAACCAGATAGGTTTTTCTGACAAGCAACAATGATTTCATTGTCATTAGTAGATTCTTAATTTCAGATATTTTTCACTGAATTCAAATTCTACCATTTGCCATGGCAGGATTTGAACTCAGGTCCCCAAAACATCAGCTGAATTTCTGGATTAATAGTCCAGTGATAATATCACCAGGCCATTGGCTCCCCCTCTAGAGGAGAAATGTTTCCACTTTGACAATCATCATAGAACCCACCACCCGGAAAGGTGATGGATGCTGATTCCATAACTAACTTTCAGAAGAGATTGGACAAGTAATTTAGAATGAGGATAGTTAGGGAAAAGAAGCTGTAATGTGGGATGAGGCTAACAGGTTCTTCCTCAGAGCCAGCTTGGATAAGATGGAATAAATAGCTTCCTTCCGTTTGTAAGTTTCTGTGAAATTTTTATCACGTGTGGTGTGCGGTGAGAAATACTTCATCAGTTTTCTCCGTATGCTGTATTTCATCTTTCCATATATTCCCCTCTTACTCTTTGGTTGTCATTCATTTCATCATTTGGGTGTGGACCTTGCCCCTGAAAATTCCCATTCTTCATTTGTTAGGCCATCAGCAAGATTCACTTGCTCACCAGAAGACCTTGATTAGGTTTTGGTGCCTTAGAAAATGAACCCATCTGCCTCTGTGATGATTAATGTTTTTTTTTACTTTTGGAATTGCTTGACTTCACATTTCTGTATTGAACAATAGATAACTGAACAACATGTCTTTTGTTCGTGTGGTTATGAATATTCAATCACTCAGACGGGCCCCTGAACACCCCCTCCCCCACCGACCACCCTTTCCAACCAATCTGCACACTGACTATTCCAACTGACTCTCATCTGACCCACTATTTCCCCTGAACCGTGACTATCTCATGATGAGAATGACTATCTCTATCACTCAAGTACTCACCCATTTGATCTGACTAGGCCATGATTTGACTACCCTTCCAAAGCTACCCAACCACCTGAGTCACCTACCCACTCATCACTCTGAGACCTCACCTGCTGCCACCTCATTGATTTGCTCCTTCACCCACATTTAACTAGATCCACCTGTCAGCCCACCTACCTTCCACCCAATCTACTTACCACCTCACTCACCTAATTCCTTGCTCACCTTCCATCTATGCACTTACCTAATACATCACTCACCTGCTGCCTCACTCTCCTGAGTCCTCATCCATCTGAATCTTCATCCAGCTTGCCACTGAACCCAACTACTACCTTGTCCATTTCCCTCATCCTTGTATCCACCCTACCATTCATTCAATCATCCACTCACTCACTTTTACACTGAACATTTAAACTTACCATAACTGCTGTAAAAAAGGATATGTGTGTTATGTCTTTACAGCACTGCAATGGAGCATCCCAATAGAAGTTACACTCCATATTATGGATAAAGCCAGGATCAGAACATCAGTGTGAAATATGGAGCAGCACTGAGGTGGAGCTATATTTCAGTGGAGCTGCAATCGAACAATAAAAGCTGTATCTTGGAAGATCCAGACCGGTATATTAAACTTCATCTACGAGGAGATTCAACTCAGTCCCTGGAGCTGTTACACTGGTTGTCTTCTATGTCCCTTCTGACATTTTTCCAAGGATTCTATAGAATAGTGGCACAGTGATTAGCACTACTGTCTCATCCCTCCAGGGACTTGGGTTCAATTCCTGACTTGGGTCACTACAGGAGCGGTGTCTCCATGTTTTCCTCGTGTCTGCGTGGGTTTCCTCCAAGTGCTCTGGTTTTCTCCCACAGTCCAAAGATGTAAGATGCATTGGCTGTGCTAAATTTTTCCTCAGTGTACCTGAACTGGCACCGGTGTGGGGTGACTAGGGGATTTTCACAGTAACTCCATTGCAGTGTTAATATAATCCTACTTGTGACTAATCAATAAACTTTATTGCAGTGTTGATGTAAGCCTATTTATGACTAATAAAAAAACTTTATTGCAATGTTAATGTAAGCCTACTTGTGATACTAATAAATACACTTTAAACTTGAGATTGTTTTGATTTAATTAACAGTCAAATTGTTGTGCCATTAGCGTAGTGTACGACAAGGAAATGTGTTAATTATTTGCCAAATGTGAATGCCCAGCAGTAAGCTGTATAGAAGCATTGGGCTGGATCTTATTTTGGAAAGTTTTTTCAATCAATAAGATCCAAAGTATTAATCCACTTTGCTAATTTCTTTTTTTTTGTATTTGCACACTTTGATCTTAAAATTCAGCCAGCAATTAGTGTTTCTTCTGTAACTTTAAAGCCATTTCTAATTTATCAACATATTGCAATTAAGTAACAGCATTAACGTAGAAAGTATCTCAAGGCGCTCCACAAAGAAACAGGAGAAACAGATACGCAGCAGGAACAGACAAAAACATTTGATGAAGTAACAGAAGCCATGGTCAAAATTACTGCCTGGGATTTACTGACCCCTTCTTCGACAGGCAGGAATACTAGTGGGGGTGTAGAATCCATTTGGAGCCCCCAGATGGCTTTTACATCAGCAGGATTTCCTGTTCCCATTTTCCACACCCATCCACCCCTCCCACGTTTAAATATCATTAGCGTGCTTCCATGCTGTATTAACCCCCCCCCCCCCCCCAGGTTAAGACGCCATCTTGACAAATGGAACCTGGCGAATAGTCTCCCCCCACCCCCTCCCAGGTGACAGTGTTGGTCAGGGAGAAGCGATTCTACTGACAAAGTCCACGTGGGGAGGATGGATTCCCTAGTGGGTGGCATGTATGTGTGTGTGCACGGGGAGGTTGCAATCTCGTTTCCACAGAGGGGATTTTATCAAAAGATTTTAGGCACTGATCTCTTGAAAGCCAAGGTTACAGGCCGGATGGGCTCCCCCAGAACCCGCCTTATCAGTATGATGCTGTGAGATCCGTCTCCACGACTTGACACTGAGAATCAAAAAGAAATGGTGGGAAAAGCTAGTAGCAGAGCTGGCTGGCAGCACATTGCTTTTCACACCTGAGTTGATACTTAGTTAAAATTTGATAAAGTTCTCCCCAGTGGAGTACATTTTCTTCATTGCTGCTTGCTTGCATGTATGTATAGTGGGGCATAGTAGGGTAGAGCACCTTCTCATTATTGAAACTGATCCATTTTAATCTCATGGGTGTCAATGGAATGTAAATTAAATGGGTTCAACAATAGGTAACTGATCTATCCTGTTAGATTACTGCTCAGGCAGAAAAGGTGGAAGTTAAATTTATTTATTAGTGTCACAAGTAAGCTTACACTGCAATGAAGTTAATGTGAAAAAACCCTAGTTGTCAGACTCTGGCACCTGTTTGGGTAAACTGAGGGTGAATTTAGCATGGCTAATGCACCTAACCAGCATGTTTCTCGGACTGTGGGGGAAACAGGAGCACCTGAAGGAAACGCATGCAGAGATGAGGAGAATGTGGAGTTCCCATACAGTGACCCAAGATGAAAGTCAAATTCGGGTCCCTGGCACTGGGAGGCAGCAGTTCTAACTCGGGGCTACTGCGCAGTCGCTAACCTTTGGACTTGGGAAGAGGACTTGGAAGACAGTGAGAGACATGGACTGACAGGGAATGTCGGACTGAAATTATGGCTGCAGGCATGCATTCTGGCCTAAGCAAGATGTGGTGCACAGTAAACCAGAATTGGTAGAATGGGAGGATGCAAGCCTGACTGCAGGATTGGATGAAATTATAGAAGTAGGAAAGGGTGATCCTTTGAAACTATTTGTAAAAAAGATACAATTTTGAAATTGCTGAGGTTGAGTTTGAAAGGACCAACAGAGATAGGTTCATGAGATAAAAGATCAGTCTTATTGGTAGTGGGTGAGATTGAGATGGGAGTGCAACAAAAATGGAAATAAGCAGTCTTGGTGATGAGTAGGATATGGGGTTTGAAGTTCAATTCAGGGTCAAACAGGGTCCTGAAGTGGCCCACAATGGAATTGATTTTCTATTCAATTCACTGTGGTGTATTTTGCTGTCACGGAATATAATTATTGCTCATGTCTGTATTTTAAGAAAGGCACATTGGGACTTAAATAGTTTTTGCTTCCTCTTTTGATTCCAATTTCTTTTGTTGTAACGTGACAAGATATAGCTATATTTTATTTAAGGCTGATAAAAGCAATTATAAAAACATACTCATGAGATAACCTAGTTACCTATACAGCTGCAACTGTTATCTAAAATGTGACGGTCATTCTGAGTTCCCACTTCAAAATAGTAATAAAATACTTAAAATATTGGAGCCCTATTTCGAAAATATTACTGCAGCTGAATCAAACGCTTGAGTTAAGTAGGTTGTCCTGACTGAGACACACTTCTTCTTCAATTGGTCTAGAATAATCAAGAATTAAATGAGGGCTTATAGGTTTCAGCAACTATTTGTTGGAAATAATTCCTGTGTTCAGGCCTGCATGGATTATTTTCCACCACTCTAATTTGCCAAATTTGACAGCATTTTATACTGCAGAAAATCCATTATTTAGTTTATGAATAGATACCACTGCGCATGTAAATTCAAAAGGCTGTCAGTCAATACTTCTGGTAAATAATTATTACCCTTTCTTTACAGTGCACATTCTACACAAACAGCACTTACATTTCTGTTTAGCCAGTGGTCACTAATGCATTAAGTGTCTCTCGGTAGCTGAAAGGATCATTTAGCCTTAGTTAGAAGAGATGCTTAAAAGGATTTGTGCTAAAATATAAAAGAAGCCACATTGACTTGAAGAGAACTGTCAATGAACAAACAACGGACTTCATCTCTAGTCATGCAGCTTGACATATGATAGTGTCTCTGAAACTGTTGTCATGGCAGTAAGTGTGTGGGTTTTATGCATGCATTTTCTGCTGTAGGAATTTGATTAATGGCATTTGTTTCATGTCTGAAAATGTGTGTTTCTGGCTTTCTGCTCGAATATGCAGATCACACTGTGACCTCTCAAGTTATAAATGAAAGATATTTTTCAAAATCCCAATCCTTGTGATACTCTTTTAAAATTTCGGGGTGATATGGGGGCTTGCTGTTTACGGTTAAATGTGAATGCTAATACTGCTTCACATGTCTGCTGAGATTATAGTCGTGGAGCCTCTTTATGGTGTCACTGTTGATCAATGAAATCTGAATGAAATACTGAGCCCCTACAAATGCCGCAGTTTATTCAAATTACACAATAGCTGCTATTTGCGCATAATCAAAGGGAGCCTAAACATGCTTACCGATGCACAGCAGTATGGCTGAAGTAAGAAAATGTGCATTGAGACACAAAAAAGGTTTTCAATCTACTTGTTTAACTTTGTATAAATTAAAATGAAGTATAAAGTTTCCACACCTGCCTGTAGTTTGCTCTGAATAAATGCTTAGTTGAGCTCATTAATAACAGCGGTGAAGAAAAAGTAACCACCTGATGATTTCCTTGAATAAACAAGACCATCTTGTGATTTTCATGGAAACCATGTACGTGCTTGTTTTAATAGATCAGTGTCATTCGGTTTCATTTGAAGTTTAGTTTTATTGTATCTTGACTTGTAACTGAGAGACTCCAAACTAAATGGCTAAAATCATGTGGGCGAAAAACAAGAACTACAGGGTCTGAAATTTCCCCTTATTAAAGTATATTTATGTGTGTCACAAATAGGCTTATAATAACACTGCAATGAAGTTATTGTGGAAATCCCCCAGCTATCACACTTCGGCGCCTACTCAGGTACACTGAACAGAATTTAGCATTGCCAATGCACCTAACCAGCACATCTTTGTACTGTGAGAAGAAACCGGAGCACCCAGAGGAAACACATGTAGATACAGAGAGAAAATGCAGACTCCACACAGGCAGTGACTCAAGCTAGCAACTGGGCCCGAATCCTTGGAGTGGTGAGACATCAATGCTAACTACTGGGCCTCCATGCCACCCTTATCACCAATAAATGAAATGCTGATGTTATTTTACTATCATGAGAGTTGTGGATATTAGCTGCTGGGTTAACTATATTGACCTGTATTTAACTTTTATCAGATAAGAGTACTGCATGGTGTCTATTTGATAAAGAAAGTGTACATTTTCGAAAGTTCCACATCATTACAAATTTGTATCACACGTAGATAACTCCTGAGGTTCAGGGATGTCATTTGCTTCTGTAAACATTGACAGCATAATAGAATAACCTATGAAATGGGTATTAGTGTTGAGGAAGATGTTAAAGGGATTTGTTGGAGTAGACACAGAAAAATTATTGTCTCTGATGGGGGAGTCAAGAACAAGAACAATGAATCATGATCATAAAATTAGAGTTAGGCCATTTAGGAAGACAATCAGGAAAGATTTCTTCACACAAAATGGAATCTGGGGCAGGAACTTTGTTTTGGGATGGCAACCCCAACAATGGGATCAAATGCCGATCCTGCACCTGCCCCATGTCAGGAACAGTTACACAACACGATTTTTCACGGAGTGGCCTGTTGATGGCTAGAAAGCAGACTTTATGCCCAATTCAAGATGGCAGATGGGTTCCTGACATTGGAGGGCCAATAGGAAGGCCTGCAACATTGAGAGAGCAGGTAAAGGAAAAATGGGGAGAGAAAGAGAGAGAGAGAGGAGTACATCAAGAGGGAGGTATCCTCTCAGCACTTTTAAAAAGTTTTGAAAATAAAATTAGTCATAGTTGCCAGATTGCTATTATGGATCTGATGGCCTAGTGGTATTATCACCAGAATATTAATCCAGGAACTTAGTTCATGTTCTGGGAACCCAAGTTTAAATCACTCCATGGTAGATGGCGGAATTAAATTCAATTTTTAAAAAATCTGGAATTAAGAATCTACTGATGACCATTGTTGATTGTTGGAAAAACCCATCTGGTTCACTAATATTCTTTGGAGAAAGAAATCTACCATCCTTACCTGCTCTGACTTAAATGTGACCCCTGAACCACAGCAATGTGGTTGACTCTCAGCTGCTCTCAGGCAACTAGGGATGGGCAATAAATGCTGGCCAGCCAGCGACACACGTGTCCCATGAGTGAATAAATAAAAGTGGAATGCCTCCACAGGATGCTCATTGGTTACAGCTGTGGCCATCTTACTGCACTGACAGGGGAGAAAGAAATTTTAATTTATTCTGAAGAACTGGCCCATTTAGGTCTGTCACCATTCCTGACCATACTTTGATCTCCTCTGGATGCCTTAATTGGTTCAATTGTTTATCCACTGCTTATGGGTCACTGCACCTCCAAACCAGCTACCTTAAAAATGACCTGGAGTTGAGTAGATTCTGGTAAACTGCACTCCCCCTCTAATTGTTCGGCCTGGTCACCTCTGGTCTCACTTCTGTGACAATTTGAAAACCTGACCCTGGAATTTTTTATCCTCAGATAGCTGTGGATGATGGAACAGTTTGAAGATTTAATGCAGAAAGGTTTTTGCTAGTTAAAGCGATCAAGATATAGATAGAAAAATTGGATCAATAGAATTAAACTGGGAATCAGCCATATTTTGATTGAATGGAGGGAACAGATTTGAAGGCTGAATGGTCCACTCCTGTTGTTAAGGTCTTATGTGTATTTCTTCAATTTCTTTAGAAATGAATGACATAAACACTTGAGATATGGCCAGATTCAAAGTGAAGAGCTACTTTGCTTCACTGCAAGGTCAACATTCAGAGCAACCCTGTCAATTCAATTTCTCATTGTGCAAGCCCACTTGTGTGGATGATTGAATTTGGCAGGGAAAGATGACATCTAACTTTCATGCAGCATTTTTAACCTCTTTGTTCCAGGGAAAATCTTCAGAGTTTGCCCTTTAATAGATTTGACTGCTCTCACAGTTTGCTGTTCACTGGGGTAAATATTGGTTTGTGCCATTTTGATAGCAAAAGGATAGCGATTCACAATGTATCCGTGCTTGCTGCTCTGGAGACAGCTGTTGTGATATTGTATGCACATCAGTGCATCACCAGATGTGAGGCTGGAGTGTTAAAGGGTACAACTCCCATGTTAATGTTGACTATTGTCTGTGATCCTGATTGCAGATGTTCACTACTATCTGTGGCTGCATCAGTGAGACTTCATGAATACCCTATGAATGGCGCACGTAGTTGAGGAATCAAAAGTGGATTTAGAGTTAATGATACCCCACACTCACCTTCGTTTCTCCACCCTCCCTCCGACCCATAACCTCACATTCCCCTCCATCAACCCTCACCTCACAGAAGCCACAAAAATACACAAATTGATCACTGCTTTTTAACTTTTTAACCCATCACAACTTTTCCAGGATGCAGCCTGGCATCACACACCCTCTCCCACACATCCTCACACTCTTCCTCCCCAAACTCTATCCTCTCATGTTCTCTCCCATCCCTCACTCTCTTATTCTCAGGATTTCATGGGATCTTCAAGGCAGCCTGTGTCACTCCCGCCGCATGTCTTTGTTTTGGCTGCTCACCTCCCCCTTGCGTTGGGGTGGTCACTGTGTGCTTGACGCTGGTCTGGATCTAATTTGCCCAATATTACAGCGCAGAAGAGACCCTTTGGCCCATCAAGTCTGCACCAATGCATGAAAGGCCCTGACCTGTCTACCTAATCCCACTTGTCAGCACTTAGCCCGTAGTCTTGAATGTTATGGCATGCCAAGTACATATCCAGGTACTGTTTCAAGGATGAAAGGCATCCTGCCTCCACCATCCTCCCAGGTAGCGCATTCTGGACCATCACCACCCTGTGGGTTCCCAGCACGAACTTATCCACCTGCTTGACTCCTCGTGGTTTGGTTTTGGGGCATTGTGCACTTTTTGTTGTGCTGTTGGTGTAGGAAGATGGGGGTGGAGTACAAACCTCAACACTTTCCTTCACCACGGCCAGCTGCCGTGCCTCTCCCTTGCCTCGTGATCTTGCTGCATGCTACCAGAAACATTACCTTTCCCACTCTTTCAGATTCATCCAATCGGAGTTTCATTTCACTCTGCATTGCTGGTGACAGGCTCAAATAAATGAGCTTATTAGCAGCAGATGCAGAGCATTCAGCCTCTGGATTCTGTTGACCTGGCAACTGACACCCCCTCTCCTTCCATACCCCCCCTCCCATTCATTGGTAACTCCTAGTCATGGTGTGTTTCATTGTAAATCCAACTCTGCAAATAACCATCCGATGTTACAGTTTCTGACATTTAAATTGATAGAATAAATTGAATGCACAAAATGATCAACTGTGGCCAACAGGCCATCTAAAATGGCGATGTGTAAAGCACTCTGGGACAATTGGGCAAGAACTAGAACAACAGGCTGCAGTTTAAAGACAGAGACAAATAGCCTGCAACCCTGACGAGTGATTAAACAGGATATCGGTCATCTCCAGGATGAAGCGGACTTTATGGTCACACGAGGTTGTGTACCAGACATAAGGGCACTGTGGCCCCTTATTTAGGAGGGAGATTTGAGACCTATGCGCTTCCAGCACCTAATGACATGGCCATTGGCGACACACCCAGAGATCGGTGTGGTAGCATCTGACTGGACTCTTATCGATCAGGGTGATCAAGTCTTCATCAATTGATTGGTAATGGCCAAAATGGATGTGAAACCAAATGGGATATAAAGGGATGCTGCGCGACCAAGAATCTGTCTTTCTCTCTGACCCCACGAATAAGCTACAACAATGGTGACCATCGCCAGCAGCGACCAGCACATGGAGAGCCATTACATCCAAGAAGGAAGGAAGGAAGACAAGAGTCAGAGTACCAGACCACACCACAGACCAGACTACGCAGAAGACAACCAAGAGACTGATGCACAGATAAAAGCCAATATCTGTTTGGGTACTTGCCATCATGTAAAGTTAAGTCAAGGTTTTGTATTGGACTTGAATTCTAATATTTTTTTAAGATAACTTATTGTTAGTTAAGTGGGTGATTATTGATTGTAAATTGTTTTTGTAAATTGATTGTAAATTGTATTGGTTGTACTAATAGGACATTTACTCGTAGTTATTTGTCCACCACATAAAGGTTAAAACAGACTGTGCAGCAGGCAACATTAAGTCCCAGATTACTTCAAGGTCTGTGCCAACCTGTATTTAGTTGCTGTACTAATATTGCCACATAACTGTGCTGAACCAGAACATTAATCATTCTCAATATCTTGTTCAGCATAGATATTAGAGAATCAGTTACCCTGAGGTGACGTTATGATCCTCAACATATATGGTGGCAGCAGACATGAACGACAATAACATGACTGGCAGCGATGGTGAATTCTAAAGATCTTTTGGCAGTGGAAGTAATTTTGAAAATATCAGAACACGAGGCAGAAGGTCGATTTTGGCAACAGCATCAGTGATTCCATTTACCCAGCTCCAAACCAGACTCCTCAAGAGAAGGGCAATCTAAAATATGGTGCTTGAAGGAAAGTCACTCACAGGCAACCTCAGTCCACATCGCCAAAAAAAAAGCTCAGTTATTCCATCACAAGAATATGGAATCTGAAGTTTGGCGCAGCAACTAATTCCAAAAGACATCCGAGTCCAGATCAAAGCAAGTGAAGAGATTGACACAGCAGGGTACATTCATTCCTTTGAATAGATAAAGACAGCACTAGTATGGAGTTTAAATGAATTTCTTTCATTCAACAGAACTTAAAATTAAATCATTACAAAAATCAAAAAAAAAGAGAAAAGCTAGGAGATACTGAGGGAGACTGGCTTCTTCTGCCAGCCTCTAATACTGATTTAGACAGAACTCCAAAATGAAGCTGAACTGGACTGAACTGACAACATGGAATTGAAACTACAATATGTGTGATTGTGAGTGAAATTGTTTGGCACATGCTGCTTCTGACTTGGAGAAACCGGCCTTACATTGTTGTTTATGATAAACTTTGCTTGGCTTATGAAAAGCCTGATTTTTCTTGCATTGTACTGTTCAAAAATGCAATCAATTTTTAACTAACCCAGCATGCCTTCTAAATTTTAAAATGTAGTCAAGTTAGTTAGCCCCCTACAGTCTAACATATAAATATAATTGCATAGTCAGAAATATCTTAAAATGAAGTCTTTGCATAAATGAGGCAAACCATTCACAACAACTCCAAGCTCAGTGATGTGGGCAGAAAACTTTGTTTTATTGGAACATAGGGATCAGCTATCTATAAACCACTCATGCTAACATTGAAGGTTAGAGTGTTGAAAAATCATACTCAGATTGAAAGGTGCAGGAGAGGCAAGTCCCAGTGACTCTCAACAGAACACAGCATGACTGTCAGTTCCGCCATTTCGTTTTTTCTTTCAGTTTCAACACCAAAGCCAGCATTCTTGCTCTGACAATTGAGATGTGGTAACAAACCAGCAAAATAAAACGGCACAAACTCAACACTGCAGCAGAAGCAACTAGCTTGGCAATGTCTCTGTAATCTAAAGATCTGTGATTTAAAATTTTGTCTCCCCACTTCAAGCCAAACTTAAAAAAAGGCCAAGGATCTCAAGTGCAATTTTTAAAAATATACGGCAAAAGGAAAGGCCAGCTTTCCTCCTTAGCAGCCGACAATGTTATGAGCTGACAGTGAGAAGTCTTTGCTGCATTTATTCTCCAAAAAGCATAGGGATGACAGACAGGCAGCAACTGCCAATTCTCATCCAATGAAACACAGTACTAAGCAACTCTATTTGTGTAGTACCCAAAAGCCAAAATCATCACAATGGCAAATAGAGATTTGACTACGAACTGGCAAGCAGGAGATTGTCTTGCAGAATCTCAACTCCTCCGGCAGGAAATGAACTTATATTTTGTAAACGAGGAGATACAGAGCTAAAAAATAAAAGCCAGTAACTGACTAATTGCTTCAGACAACCAGGGCTAATACGTGTAAACTCCTTGGCTCCACCTGATTAAGACTGAAAGGATCCTGATAGATAGGTGGCACAATGGTTACACTGCTGCGTCACAGCACCAGAGACCTGGTTTCAATTCCTTGGGTTGCTGTCAGTGTGGAGTTTGCAAGTTCTATGTGTCTACATGGGTTTCCACTGGGTGCTCTGGTTTCCTCCTACACTCCAAAGATATGCAAGTTAGGTTGATTGGCCATGTCCCTTAGTGTCAAGTAGATTAGTAGCGTAAGTATGTGGGATTATGGGATAGGACATGGGTGGGATTGTTTTTGGTGCAAACTTGATGGGTTGAATACCCTCTTTCTGCGCTGTAGGCATTCTATGAAAATTTTCAAGCTCATCAGAAGTCAACTAAAGGACTGAAATAACTTTAGAATTCACAGGCTAGAGTTCATGTTGTACTGCCAATACCTAGAGGGAAGCATCAATAGATTCATAAACAGGTGCTGGCACAGAGAAGCTGAATGCAACTTCAATGCTGATGACCTTGTGGGGAGATTGATGGAGCTTGTCATCACTTCAACACCCATCAAGTTTTTCAGGAAAGCACTACTAGACGAAGCCCAAGGTTGCTCAATCAATGCATTACTATACCAAGGTAAGACATTAGAGGCATTAGTGACTGGCAACAGCATCTTCAAACTTGTGATCATTAATCCATCATTACCACAGTCATCAGAATATCAAAGACTATTAAAACCTGCACGTGGCAAGCATTTTACATTTATGATGTAGAGATGCCAGTGTTGGACTGGGGTAAACACAGTAAGAAGTCTCATAACACTAGGTAAAGTCCAACAGGTTTATTTGGTATCAAAAGCCACTAGCTTTTGGAATGCTCTCCCTTCATCAGGTAAGTGGGAATTAACACACAACAATGCAAAGTCGCTGAGCAGAGACTGATAGTCAAGTTCCACATACATGAGGACAGCCTCAACCGGGATCTTGGGTTCATGCTGTACTGTCTGTAACCCCCATGACTTGCCTGAGCTTGCAAAATCTCACTAACTGTCCTGTCTGGAGACAATACACATCTCTTTAACCTGTGCTTAAGACTCTCTCCACTCACATTGTCTGTACCTTTAAGACTTGATTTCCTGTATACACTCACATTCCAACCATTATTTTATAAATTGAGTTTGTGTCTTTATATGCCCTGTTTGTGAACTGAAATCCCACTCACCCGATGAAGGAGCAACAAGCGCTCTGAAAGCTAGTAGCTTTTGTTACCAAATAAACCTGTTGGACTTTAACCTGGTGTTGTGAGACTTCTCACTGATTTTACATTTACCCAGGCAATGTGCAGCATAGTTTGACATGTACAAACTATGCTACACTATAGGGCACTGAGTAAAAATGTATCATGAACACAACAAACCAGACATTCCCAAGGTATACAGTTCACAGCCAAGAAGGATTCCATAGATGACATCTCCAGGGGTCATCTCAAAAAATGTAATCATATCAATGAAGTGAAAAACATCCCCAATAAACTACAGTACACAGATCTAAGCCAAATTGTCTATATTGTCAACCTCACTTACCATGTGGACAGAGTCAGATGAGCTGAAGCACTTGCCACTGTAAACTTTAAATATTGACAACACTGTGAACAGTATACCATACTGGCAAAAATCAGTACTGGTGCAACTATCAGCACCTCACTACTGCACATTCTCAACACCACATAAATGGGGGCAAATGGCAGTATAGTCCCATCAACATCTGACATCCATAACGAGATCCAACATCCCATGCATTGGCACTATCACAATATAATGCCAATACAGAAGGTCAAGGTGGGCACTGGAAGTTTTTAATGTCGTGGAAATCAATGGCCTGGCAATCATTGTTTTGCCAGCCTAAATGACATATACATAGTTAATGTGCATGATATGGCAGAGGCCACTATCACTACACAGGATGGCACCAAAGGAAGGACTGACTCCATAGAGGACCTTACAGCCATGTGCCCAGATCGCTTCAACTCCTTTAGGGAGTTCACCAAAAGGACAATGCTCAATACAGCATCAACTCACCTAGGAAGTGTAATCACTAAATCCAAGACAAGTTGAAAGCAGAGTTGGACAGAATGGTCTGGAAAATCAAGCATCATACAGACTAGTACAATTCTGTCACCTGCTTACTAAAGAAGGATGCTTCACTATGTTTATGCCTGGACAGGAGATGGCTCAACGTAGCACTAAAGCAATGTCTTCACAAAATCCCAATTCTTCAGGAAATGAATCTCAAGTTTGCTGGAGACTGATATGTATAGTATGAGGGTGCATTGGGTCTCCAATGATCAGAAGGCTGGAAAACCTGTGCGCATGAGGATGGGCTTCAACTGGAACTTACCTTATTGTCAAGTTAAAATTACACTCATATAACTTTAGTTACAGAAACATAGAAAATAGGAGCAGTTCTAGGTCACTCGACATTTCAAGCCTGCTCTGCTATTCAACATGATCATGACCAATCCTCTATCTCAACATCATACTCTTGTGCTTTCCCCACACCCCTCGATGCCTTTAGAGATCAGAAATCTTAACTGTTTCCTTCTTAAATAGATCCAATGACTTGACCTCCACAGTTTCTGTGGCAGAGAATTCCTTGAGTGAAGAAGTTTCTCCCTATTGAAGTCCTGAATGGTCGACTGCATTCTCTGAGGCTGTGACTCCTGGTTATAGACCCCGCAGCCAGAGGAATCAACATTCTTGCATCCAGTCTGTCCAGCTTTGTCAGAATTTTATATGTTTCAAAGAGATCCTCTCTCATCCTTCTGAGTTCCAGCAAATGCAGACTTAATCGACTCAATCTCTACTCTTATGATAATCCTGCCACCCCCGGATTCAGTCTGGTGCATCTTCACTGAACTCCATGGCAAGTATATTTTTTCTTAGCTAAAGAGATCAAAACTGCACATAATTTCCCAGGTGTGGACTCATCGGGGCCCTATAGACTGCAGTTAGATATTCTTGTTTTTATTATTTTGTCGTCTTGCAATGAAAGCCAACATATTATTTGTTTTTTTAATTGCTTGCTTATTTTCAGTGATTGGTATGCAAGGATACCCAGGTCACTTTGTACATCAACATTTCCCGATCTATCACCATTTAAATAATACTGTTCTGTTTTTCCCACCAAATTTACAGATATCCCCATTATAGAAACATAGAAACTAGAAGCAGGAGTAGGCCTTCAGTCCTTTGAGCTGCTCTGCCATTCATTTTGATCACGGCTGATCATCAAATTCAATCTACTGATCCTCCCTTTCTCCCATAACCCTTGATCACTTTAGCCTTAAGAGTTACATCTAAATTCTTCTTGAAAACAGAAATTGTTTTGGCCTCAATTCTGTGACAGTGAATTCCACACATTCACCATCTTCTGGGTGAAGAAATTTCTCCTCACCTCAGTTCTAAAGGTTTACCCCTTATCCTCAAACTATGGTCCTTAGTTCAGGACTCCCCCATCACTGCCTCCCCATTAGCTTTGATAAACAGTAATTTTGTCCTATCAGGATGGCCACTGTGTTATATCATGTTAGCAGAATTTGAGAATCTATCATGGTCATGTAGAGCTCAGAGCGATGTTAAACTTTCCCGCAATATATTGCCGTGTATTGCCAAAATTGTAAAGTAGCACTACCTCAGCCAATGTAGGCATTGTTCAAAAAGAAATCAGCGCATTTTACTCAGTCATGCATGCAGGCAATCTGTTTTCCACCGTACTCTCTGAATCAGCAGATTTATTTTGGGCTGGTTATGAACAATGGTGCTGCATTTTCTAACACAGCAAGTATTGGTCCTATTTAATTTCACAATTATGAAACTCGAGTCTGAACAAAGAAGAACAAGGAACAAAACAGCACAGGAAACAGGCCCTTCAGCCCAACGAGCCCGCGCCGCCATCCCGATGCTCCCACCTCTACCCGCATTCCCTGTCTGTGTTTATAGATCTATGGATTAAAAACCAAATTTGAGACAATTTAGGGAGAATTTGTTTTGCCAATTAGCCTAAGAGCACATCTTTGGGATGTGGGAGGAAACCGGAGCACCCGGAGAAAACCCACGCAAGCACGGAGAGAATGCGCAAACTCCCACAGACACAGGCCCAAATCCATGTATCTGCACAGCACAGCGATAGTCACTGAGCTGTCGTGTTGCCCATCAAATGGTCCAGGTCAAGCGTACACTAACGACGTGAAGCACTAGGGTACTCTCGAAAAAAATCCAAGAGCAGCCCTCTCACGACCCATCACGTGTATGCCTCTTGTTAGACAACAAGGTGGACCAAAGCACCCGTAGGATAAAAACAAGTACATCAATATCATCATCTATTTACACACTTCCCAGGGACTCCCAAGGCTCATGATCCCTATTTTAAATCAGTTTTCTATACCCCTCCATTCCCATTCTGTTCATGTGCCCATCTAAGTATTTCTTAAATAACTCCAGAGTGCCTGCCTCCACCACTTTACTTGGCAGCGCATTCCATACCCCCACCACCCTCTGTGTGAAAAAACTCCCTCTAGCATCCAAATTATACCTTACCCCCCTCACCCTAAGCCCGTGACCCCTTGTGCTATTCGAGTCCATCCTAGGAAAAAGCTTAACCCTGTTTACTCTATCTATACCCCTCATAATCTTGTACACCTCTATCAGATCTCCTCTAAGTCTACGTCTTTCTAATGAAAACAGTCCCAATTTGCCTAACCTCTCCTCGTAACTCAGACCTTCCATACCAGGCAGCATCCTGGTAAACCTCCTCTAGACTCTCTCCAGACTCTCCACGTCCTTTCGGTAGTAGGTCGACCAGAACTGGACGCACACCTCCTCCCTATCTCTGTAACCTCCTCCAGCCCCCCTACATGTCCTCTCTATCTCTGTAACCTCTCCAGTCCCCCCTACACCTCCTCCCTATCTCTGTAACCTCCTCCTGCACCCCCTACACCCTCTCCCTACCTCCAGACCCCCTACACCCCCTCCCTATCTCTGTAACTCCTCCAGCCCCCCTACACTCCCTCCCTATCTCTGTAACCTCCTCCAGCCCCCTACACCCCTCCCTATCTCTGTGACCTCCTCCAGTGCCCCTACACTCCCTCCCTATCTCTGTAACTTTCTCCAGTCCCCCCTACACTCCCTCCAAATCTCTGTAACCTCCTCCAACCCTGCCTACACCCTCTCCCTATCTCTGTAACCTCCTCCAATGCCCCTACACCCCTCCCTATCTCTGTAACCTCCTCCAACTCTGCTACACCCCCTCCTACTCTGTAACCTCCTCCAATCCCCCTACACCCCCTCCCTATCTCTGTAACCTCCTCCAGCCCCCTACACCCCCTCCCTATCTCTGTAACCTCCTCCAGCAACCCCTACACGCCCTCCCTATCTCTGTAACCTCCTAATCCCCCTACATCCCCCCCTATCTCTGTAACCCTCCAGCCCCGTACACCCTCTCCCTATCTCTGTAACCTCCTCCAGCACCCCCCTACACCCCCTCCCTGTCCTTAAACCTCCTCCAGTCCCCCTTACACCTCCTCTCTATCTCTGTAACCTCCTCCAGTCCCCTTTACACCCTCTCCCTATCTTTGTAACCTCCTCCAGCACCCCCCTACACCCCCTCTCTATCTCTGTAACCTCCTCCAGTCCCCCTTACACACTCTCCTATCTTTGTAACCTCCTCCAGCTGCTCTGGACTCCCCACTCTCAGGGTGTGAACAGAGTTACCCAGCCTGAGCTCTGGTGTTCTGTCAGCATCGCAGTGCTGTATCCTCTTAGACGAGGGTCTAATCACCACAGCTTACCTCCACATCTTGTTTTAACTTGTCCATGAAGAGTCTCTTGTCTTCCTGACCTACATAGACTTTCTGATTCATGTTTAGAAAGTCCATATCTTTCAGCGTGGGTAACTCCTTAACCTTTTCTTTGTCTTTTGTCTGCTCTATCATTAAATAAGATCATGGCTAATCCGATTGCTGCTTTTCCTGCCTACTCCCCATAACCCTCATCCCTTGTTTGTCAAAATTTGATCCAGCTCAACTCACAATATATTCAATGCCCTAGAACCTGTTGCTCTCTGGAAGAGAATTTGAATGACCCTTTGTGACAAGAGATTTCTCCTCATCTTTGTCTTAAATGGGTGATTACTTACTTTTAAACAGTACTGTCTCATTTTTGAATAGTAAAGCAATTAATGGTTATGGATGAGTGGGTGGGTAAGTGGAGATGAGTCCACGAAAAGATCAGTCATAATCTTATTGAATGGTGGAGCAGGCTCGAGGGGTGAGATGGGGCAACTCCTTCTTCTTGTTCTTATGTCCTAGATTCCCCCACGAGAGGAAACATCCTCTCAGCATCAACCTTTTCAAACCCCCTCAGAATCTTTTATATTTCATAGATCATAGTACCCCCACAAGAGGCCATTCAGCCTATTGAGTTGGCACCGACTCTCCCACAAAGAACTTTCCTAGGCCCATCCACTGCTTCATCCTATTCCCATAACCCCATGCATTTATCCCACTAATCCCTCTAACCTATGTGTCCTGGGACACTAAGAGGCAATTTAGCATGACTAAGGCACATAACTTGAACATTTTTGGACTGTGGGAGAAATCTGGAGCACCCAGAGGAAGCCCATACAGACACAGGGAGAATGTGCAAACTCCACACAGCCACCCAATGCCAGAAGCAAACACAAGCCTCCGGCACTGTGAGTCAGTAGTGCTCACCACTGTGCTGCCCTAATTAGATTGCAACTTGGTCTGCTATTCTCCAATGAGTATAGGTCCAATTAAGTAAGTAAGTCAGAAATAATAACAAATATGTGTTTTTAATTGTATGGCTAACCTTCATACAGAAAGAAATACTTGTGAAAAATCTTGGGGGGATTAAGTGCAGGGGCATAGACATTTTGTAATGTGGTAATAAGTCTCAGAACCAAAAAGATAAGGAACTCTTGTATGAGAGCATCAATGTCAGGTAGCAGTTGAACAACTAGTTCGCCGAGATGCCTTGAAGTCAATAAGAAGCCTTCTTTGCTTAGGAAGTCCCTTGGGGTCAAGGATGACTTGCTCCTGCTCTGGTTTAATGAGTTCTGAGATGGTTGATTGGATCAAAGCATAATCTGTAGACTTTGCCACACGCGATGCGAATGGTACATGAAGGGTTGGGTAAATGGATTGTTTGGAGGTTAGTGTGCTCTCTCCAGCACCTCAACTTCATCTCTGCACATTCCTGACAATATGTCTATATGTATTTGGTGCATTCCCAAATGGGACTTCTCTGTTTCCATTGGTTACAAGTCAGTGTTTCCCTTATGATTCAAAAGGTATGTTTGACCGCTTTAGGGATGCTTTGAGGACACTCCTAAAGCATTCCATGTTTCTCTTCAAACTTAAAACATCTGTAGAAAGGAGTAAAGCCATGTAGAACTGTAGCAACAGCCAAAGAAAATCAAAAGGTGGTTAATCAATAAGTAGGTGATGATTCTTTCAAGTAAGGCTGGTGTGAACTCTCTTTGCTTTGAGAGGAATATTCAGCTCTTTGAGCTTAGATGAGGGCATTAGCCAAATGCATTGAGCTGCAAAATAGCTGCACTGACATTGAGGTAGGCTTACTGAGTGTGGTGGAATGGATACCAACGGGTGGGTGCTAGGTGCCTCCTCTCGTGATGGGTAGGCATCCCCACATTCTGTTATTGAATGATTCAAGAGCAGAAAGCTGGGGAGCACAAGCAATAGTACAAGGCGGGTGATCTCATGGTCTGCCCTGTCTGGCTGATATTCGCTTGGTGCTAATGCTTTTACCACTTTGCCCCATAATTGTACATGCAAATGCAGGCACCATTTTGGAATGCTGTACTGTACACTACTTGTACTGTCATCTCCTCCTACTCCCCCCTCCCCTCGCAACACACAATAATACTCCTGAACTGAGATAGTTGGCTACTGCTTATTATTACCTATCCTCAGTAAATACTAACATCATATAAGACATCTGATTTGACCTGATTCCATCTATAGCCCATCCATCTACAAGAATAGTTGTAGATAAGAGGAATTCAATGTTGATAAATACAGATGATTGGCAGAATTCAATTGAGAGGGAATCTTCACAAGACCTTTAAATCTGGAAATGTGTTTCACACTGATTTCTTTGTTTGTTCCATCCAGACCTTTCTGTTGGTTTCAGCATTATTGCTTGTGCTCTGGAGCTTTTAGATTTTTGCATCTTGAATCATCCGACAGAAAAATACTGTGAGGCTTAACCAGCACATAACAGAGGTAACTGGTGTCCATCTGCTACTAGCCATGAGACTGTACTCAGTGAGCCAAATTCAATCTCAGGAGTCAAAAGTTCTTCAGAAGGTTGTCCTGCAGTTGGCAAAACATTGTGATCTATCCCTGCCTTAGATTGACCTTCAGCAGTTGCATCCCATCACCACAGGGTTATTCTCGGCTGCAGATAGTGGATATTAGCAATGTCAGTTGACTATGCACCAATGCATTCAACAAAAGTTCGCAGACCGATTGATACATAGGATAATATGACCTTTCTGCCCAACAAGACGTTATGGTCCTGTCAGAATGAATGGAGATTTAGATAACCTGCTTATTCACCCTGCAAGGGTGGGGGGTGGAAGTAGGGAGGAGGAGGAAGTGCCATGATGGTGGGGGGATGCCATGGTGGGCATTAAAACCTTCGCTGTACTATTCCATTTGCCTTCTTGCAGTCACTCTGCAATATTCTTGTTACGCATGATTATTTCAATGAGCTGTCCCTTTAAGTTGTTACAGCCACTGAAATCCTTAGCAGCGTGGGTTTTTCAATTTCTCACCCAATCCCAGTGGTCAATTCCCAATTGAAAAGATTAAAGTTTAGTTCCAACAATTTCTTTAACTTGGGTCTTTTAAACTTATTATCCAAATTATACCAGATCCTGTAGTCAGAAGGGTTATTTCTATTTTTTATCTTATGCAGTTTATGGTCATAACACACAATGGACTCTTGTCATTGGGAAGTAATAGTCATATCACCTCTGTGTTTAATTTAATAACAAAAGAATCTACAGCAGAATTTCACATAAAGAAAATGGAAATGGCTTCTGCATGACAGCATGATACACTAGACTGTGATTGATGGCTACATAATTTATATATCAAAGAGGATCACAATTGGTATTGATATTTCATTTATATAGTATTATACTACTATAATACGATATTGAGTATATACTTTACACTTAGCGATTCTAGACAAGATTCATTTTCACACAGTATCATTTTTCAAAGAAGCTAATCTTTGAAGATACACAGTATATGGATGCCTAGTAAATGCTTTTGATACTGGGAGCCTGGGCAGTACTTTCGCAAATATTTCTGGTTGATTGAATGCTCTATGGGTGTCGCAGAATATTTTCCCTCGGATGACAGATTAAAATGATGTAATCTGCTGCATTTTGAAAGGAAAATTGCTTGTACCAAATATTCACTGCCTGACAAAGTAGCGGTATTCTAAATATTTCACTAATGGTATTGAAATTTAATCTTGGAATGTGTATTATTTTGTGTTGTAAGAATTTGATTTATATTGCCGCTGTGCAAGATCACAATGTAAAGCTTCTGAGGGAATTAGAGATGTCTCTAAGACATTCCAATGAAAACAAAGCAAGCGAATGATAATTATAAAAGGATCGTATAGTTTCCAATAACTGTTTGTTGTAAACTTATCTTCCAACAATCTAATCAATTTTGAATGCAAAGGCTCTGAAGGCTGCAATGATAGAAACTATTTGAATGAAATGATGTGCTGAAAATGTAATAAATTAACTCAGGCATTTTCCCCTCACTGTTTGAAAATAATGTTAAGAATTTTATTAATGCTTCTTTACAATCTATTGATAAATGGAGGGGTGTATGATAGGAGCGGATTTGCGCATGATTTTCAAATGAACAACACTTTGTGATTTCACGTGGTGCACGTGGCAAAACTAAACTAATCCCATCAAACACAGCACATCAGCAATGGCATCCTTTAGCACTTTTTCAAACAATTACAGACATTCACCAGCACAAATGCTGAAAACATTTGCACATTCCAACTGGAGAGTGTGAAATACTTCCTCAAAATGTTGAAAAGCAAGATCACCATCCCTATTTCATTAGCCTGTTCTTGATTGAGTCACTAGATTCTGTAATGGACTTTCAATGAGGTGCAGAGAAAAGGTGAACCCAGAACATATCAACTTCAAGGCCATCACGCTTTTGTATGGTGGGAGATAGTGAGGTGTACTTTACCAGCAACAGGCTAGAAGTTGAGAAGCTTGTCCACCTATGATTCTTATACAGGATTTTTTTTAGGAGTCAATTCTATTTTCCATTTTATCAAATAACATAAACGCTGAAAATCCAGTACGGCACAGAATAGCCATCATTCTACATATATATATATACAGAAAAGACCAGCAAATACAATAACAATTGGGATGCAGATTATCAGTTACAATTCTTTGTAATCATTATAATCTTAATTATTTTGTATTTATCTATTAATGTCACAGATACACTTACATTAATACTGGAATGACATTATTGTGAAAATTCCTTAGTTGTCACAGTCCAGTGCCTGTTCAGGTATACTGAGGGAGAATTTAACATGGCCAATGCACCTAACCAGCATGTTCTTTGGACTGTGGGAGGAAATTGGGGCACCCGAAGGAGATCCACACAGCCATAGAAACCTCCACTGGGAGAATGAGCAAAGTCCACACAAACAGCCATTCAAGCCAGGAATTGAATCTGTGTCCCTAGTTCTGTGAGGCAACGATACTAACCACTGTGCCACCATACTGACCATATTGGTGCCTCCCTTCCCATAGATAATGAAAGGATATTACAAAGAGTGGGGTATACCAGGATAAGAGGATAAACCATGAGCACATGACACAATGGTACACACGTTTGCTCACATAATAGCAAGGACTGAAATATTTTCCCCAACTCTAGCTACATCAGAGGCACCAACAACAATAAAATCCAATCTTTTCCAGGATAGATGATGTGTCTGTACCTTCACAGGAGACCAGCAAAGGTTCTTTAACCCTAAAATAACAAAATGATAAAAGTACAAAAGAAAAACATGACACCCTTTGTTGTAAAGGATGGGGGGCGGGGGCGGAGGTGGTTTCCTCATCCACTAGGAGACTTAAGGCCATAAGGGGTATACCATGCAGCAGAATTTTCAAGGACTGAAAGTGATCCTCCAACGAGGAACCTGCCCTTTCGGCTGACATGATTCTTTGCTCTAGTTCATCCACTTTCTTCAATGCAATTCATCGATGTGAGCACCAATGGTTTGTGCCAGGAGCTGAGACCATCATCCACAACTTCATTCACAGTGGCAGCCATCATCTCGATAATTATAACACCAGCAGAGCAGGAGTCCACTCTACTCACCAGCTAAACCCCCAACCCCCACTGCTGTCCCTGACTTCCTTGATCGAGCAAAGATTTTCTTGGCTTTACTCGGCTCCCTGTCACCCAAACTTAACCAGGGTCTTCCAGAAACATAGCATAGAATATACACTCCAGGATTAGATAATTATGGGTTGTCCATCTGGATAAATAAAAGGATTAAAAGATGAGTATGCTAGAGCTTGCAAAAACTGAGCCATTCCCGTGTTTACATCACATGACCCCCCAAGCAAATAGCTTTAAGATATATATCAGGTTTGCAGATATTGGCAGAAGTGTATCCAGACCAACCAATCTGTAGCTTATCTGCCACATTTTCTCTGATTTACATCAATACATCCTCATATAATAATGCACAAATGGAAACTCAAATGGAGACATATTTAGTGATCAGGGCAATTTTTCCCCGATGTTCATTGGTATACTATATGATAAATGAAGATGTTAACTTCATGAGTAAATAGGGGCACTAAACATTCCTGTACCTGTCAGTGTAAAGAGTTACACCACTCTATCAAAGCTATTTTTTAACAGTGCTTTTTCAGAAAATTGAAATCAGTTGTGATTCATGCTCTGACTGATAAGACTTTGAGAACAAATTTACTCTCAATACTTTGAATGGAGTATGCGCAGTGAAGTGCCATGTAGTAAATTATCTGAGCAACTGCCATGAACAATGCATCTGATTTTAGATAAACATTTTAATGTGCTTTAGAGGACCAACAGCATGGCAGTGAAAGGTAACAAAAGCTCGACTTAATTGCCTGGAACAATAAGTATTAAAATGACTAATGCTGCTGAAGACAGGTTTTAATTGAGAATGATATACAATTGCATTCTTCCTGTTTATCAGAATAAATGGGTAATTTATCATAATTTCAGTAAAGCTTGCTTTCTGCTTGGTGAGATTGCAGAGCAATAGCTGATGCGAATATTTTCTTAGACTACATAAAACTGTAACTATCCTTGAAAATATTTGTTGGATGCATTGTTGTAGTTTCATCTTCCATTTGATTATCCAGGCTATGCTTGTTTTATATTCAGCAAATTATTTAAAAATGAAATGCTTCCATAACCATTTAGCATTCCTTTTGCTACAGACATGTTTCAGCAGAGAACATATATTTCAAAGCTTCCTTCCTGCAAATTTCAATTAATTAGATTGGTCAGTAAAAGTAGTACTCTATTATATAAAATGCTTAGTAAGATACTGCAAATATTGCAAAGACTGTCCTTTATTTCAAATTTAATTTGACATTATTCTTTATTTATTCATGTTTACTGTTCCAATAGCTTAATACAGAAATGTATTCTTTATGTATTCTTTATTGGGATTTTTCCAGAATTATTTTCACTCTTAAAACAATTACAGCATTTTTCACCCAAATTTTCCTTGTTTTTATTTATCGTTTTTGTCCGAAAGCAAAACTATTTCACTCAGCACCAAACAAATTTCCCTTTACTGAGGGATCATTGCCATCTTTGTAGTCTCCTCCCTTCTTCCATTCCTCCTCCCCTATTACCAGCTGCTATTTCCAAGCATGTTACCCTGCAATTACAGCAGATTCAATGCTTGGCCTCAAGCAATTAATTGCATGACGACCCAAACAGTCCTTCTGTGTAGTGACTTACATACCTTTGCTCCAATCAAACATTGGTTGGACTTTTCCAGCCCGCTGCACTACTTGAGTAGCACAGCAGGCCAGGAGACAACAGCAGGAGGGATTCTAGCAGGATTTGAAACCAGTGTCCAGCTGATTGTGAGTCTCTGAGGCCCTTTTTTCAGCATAATCCGTTCCACACCAGAAATCGGCACGGAGCTGATCACCATATGTAAATACCAATTTCATATCATTTACAACTGCTCCCCACAAATGGGGAACAGATGTGCTCACCCTGCTGTGGGGACAAGAGGCTATTGAGGTCCTCCCGGGAGGTCAGAGCAGGGGGGTGCCCCTTGGACTGGCTACTTGGCATTTCCCACCAGACACCGGCCAGTGCCAAGGGGACGGGGACAGAGGCGCAGGACACAATGGGAGTGGGACATACTGTGGGAGGTGATTGGTGATGCTGGGGGATATCCTATTCTGCAATAGGATCAGTGGGAGACGGACTGAGGGGCGATTGGGGCTGGCCATCAGGGAAGGTCGATAATGGCCATTGCAGGGGTTGGGGCTCGCTTTCATTTTGGGGGAATCAGGGCTGGCCAATTGAGGGGGGGTGTTGGGGTGTTGGGGCTGGCCAATGTGGTAGTTGTAGGGACTGGCCATCGGAGAAGGGTCAGGGTTGGCCATTGTGGGGGCAGGGGAAGACCAGAGTTAGGGGGGATTGGGACAGTGATCTAGGGGCTGCAGTAGACCAGCAATTGGGGGAATGTGGGAAGGGCAGGCTGGCAATTGGAGGCTCAGTGTGCATGCACTGACCGATTCTGGCCTCTTGAGTTAGATGAGGCCTTGCCCCCCCCATTTTCTGTCGTGAATCTCTCTTAGGCTCTCTGTGATGCACAGACTTTGGAGATTCGGTCAGATAAGCATGCCCAAAAAATAGCCAAGCAATTTTCCCATATTCCCACCTGTTGGGCACTTAGTTTTTTTTTGGGAGTATCCTGACCATTGTATCCATTGCATGTAGTGCCTTATCCTCTATCATGGGGAGATTGATGGCAGATTTTGGTAATCACTTCACTCAAAAACTCCACCTGATCATTCAACACACTCTTTTATCCTCCCAGGTTCATAACTTTCTTTCTATTTTCACGTTGATCTTTTCGATTTGGTTTCTTGCCCCCCTGTAGCTCACTCAGCACCTTCAACATCACAATCCATAGCCCTCTGGTTTGAGTACCACCTTTAACTATTTCAGACTCCAGTTGCGTCCCTTTCTACTTGGCAGGTTGTCATATTCATGTTTCACCATGTTAACGTCTACCTTTGAACTGTTTTACTCATCTTATATTTTCTACAATCTGACCGAAATGACCTTTTCGTATCGCTTTTCACCTATTTGCAACATCTTAAATTTCCTATTTTTGAAAGAATTCCAGTATATTTTTATTTTTTCCCTTTATTTATTCAATTTTCTTGTTAGAGTCTCATGTTTCAAAAATTTTTAAGACCATTTTTTAAATATTGGGTATTTGGGGCAAACATAATGGATGTTTTTCAAAAGATTGCTAAGATAAAACTGTTCCTGCCTTAGTACTGGATATATATTTCCCACATGTGTTGGGAAATCTCTATTATCTTCTGGCTATTGATACAAGTAGCCAGACAGTTCTACAATTGGAGATCTGGGTGCATACAAGTGTCCCCAGCTAGTGTCATCATGGCCCCAATAAATAAATTTTAAACATTAAAAAGAATTCAAAAAGGAAATTATTTAGAAGTTACTCTGTTTGGGATTACAGGGCCAGGATGGAGGGGTGTCTCGATGGGATGCCCTATTAAGAACATAGAACATTACAGCGCAGAACAGGCCCTTCGGCCCTCGATGTTGTGCTGACCAATTAGGAACAAGCAGTGACCCTCTAACCTAAACTATTCCCTTTTCATCCATAAACTCATCTACTAACCTCTTAAACGCCACCAAACTTGGCGCATCTACAACTGACACAGGCAAGGCATTCCATACCCTTACCACCCTCTGGGTAAAGAACCTACCTCTGACATCTGTCCTAAAACCACCACCCCTTAATTTAAAGCTATGTCCCCTCGTGCTAGCTTTCTCCATCCTAGGAAAAAGGCTATCACTGTCCACCCTATCTAAACCTCTAATCATCTTATATGCTTCAATAAGATCCCCTCTTAGCCGCCTCCTTTCTAACGAAAACAACCTCAAATCCCTCAACCTCTCTTCATAAGACCTGCCCTCCATACCAGGCAACATCCTGGTAAACCTCCTCTGTACCCTCTCCAATGCCTCCACATCTTTCTTATAATGTGGGGACCAGAACTGCACACAATACTCCAAGTGCGGCCGCACTAGAGTTTTGTACAGTTGCAACATGACGTTGCGGCTCCGAAATTCAATCCCCCTACCAATAAAAGCTAAGACTCCATATGCCTTCTTAACAACCTTATCGACTTGATTGCCAACTTTCAGGGATCTATGCACATATACACCAAGATCCCTCTGTTCATCAACACTATTAAGAGTCCTACCATTAGCCCTATACTCTACACATTTGTTATTCCTGCCAAAGTGAATTACCTCACACTTTTCCACATTAAACTCCACTTGCCACCTCTCGGCCCAGCTCTGCAACTTGTCCAAGTCTCTCTGCAAACTATAACACCCCTCTTCACTATCTACCACTCCTCCGACTTTGGTGTCATCCGCAAATTTACTAATCCATCCTTCAATACCCTCATCCAGATCATTTATAAAAATTACAAACAGCAGGGGCCCCAAAACAGATCCCTGAGGTACACCACGAGTAACCGATCTCCACAATGAATATCTCCCATCAACCACCACCCTCTGTCTTCTATCTGCTAGCCAATTCCTAACCCAATTAGCTAAATCACCCTCAATCCCATACATCTGCATTTTCTGCAGAAGCCTTCCATGGGCCACCTTATCGAACGCCTTACTAAAGTCCATATATACCACATCAACTGCCTTACCCCCATCCACCTCTTTGGTCACTTTTTCAAAAAACTCAATAAGGTTAGTAAGGCACGACCTACCCTTCACAAAACCATGCTGACTATCCTCAATCAATTCATTTCTCTCTAAATAACTATAAATCCTATCCCTAATAATTCTCTCCAATACTTTGCCCACAACAGAAGTAAGACTCACCGGCCTATAATTCCCCAGAAAGTCTCTATTCCCCTTCTTGAACAATGGGACCACATTCGCTATCCTCCAGTCTTCCGGCACTATATCCGTAACCAACGACGACCTGAAGATCAGAGCCAGAGGCTCTGCAATCTTCTCTCTAGCCTCCCAGAGAATCCTAGGGTAAATCCTGTCCGGCCCAGGGGACTTATCTAACTTCAAACCCTCAAGAATTTCTAGCACATCCTCATTATCTACTTCAATACTTTCCAGTTTGCAACCCTGTATCCCAGTGTTCTCCACAACTACATTTACATCTCCCTGCATAAATACCGAAGAGAAATATTTGTTCAGTGCCTCTCCAATCTCTTCAGGCTCCACGCACAACTTCCCACTGCTGTCTATGACTGGCCCTAATCTTGCCCTAACCAATCTTCTATTCTTAACATATCTAAAGAAAGCTTTAGGATTCTCCTTGATCCTATCAGCCAAAGTCTTCTCGTGTCCCCTTTTAGCTCTCCTCAACTCACTCTTTACTCACTCCTGGCTAATCTATAGCTATCCATTGCACTAACTGAGCCTTCAAGCCTCATCCTGACATAAGCCTCTTTTTTCCTTTTAACCAGCGAATTAACTTTTTTAGTACACCATGGTTCCCTTACTCGACCATTTCCTCCTTGCCTGACAGGGACATACTTATCAAGGACTCGCAGTAGCTGCCCCTTGAGTCTTTGGAGAGTCTTTGTAGACTCAGTGGGCCAGTCAATCTCTTTCTGTACTGTAGGGATTCAATGGTGCTATATTCATGTTTCATGAACAATTCATATTCACGGGTGCGGCCGCACTTGGAGTATTGTGTACAGTTCTGGTCGCCACATTATAAGAAAGATGTGGAGATACTGGAGAGGGTGCAGAGGAGGTTTACCAGGATGTTGCCTGCTATGGAGGGAAGGTCTTATGAGGAGAGGCTGAGTGATTTGTGGTTGTTTTCATTAGAAAGAAGGCGGCTAAGAGGAGACCTTATTGAAGCATATAAGATGATCAGAGGTTTAGATAGGGTGGACAGTGATAGCCTTTTTCCTCGGATGGAGAAAGCTAGCACGAGGGGACATAGCTTTAAATTAAGGGGTGGTAGTTATAGGACGGATGTCAGAGGTAGGTTCTTTACCCAGAGGGTGGTAAGGGTATGGAATGCCCTGCCTGCTGCAGTTGTAGATGCGCCAAGTTTGGGGGCGTTTAAGAGGTCAGTGGATAGGTTTATGGATGAAAAGGGAATGGTTTAGGTTAGAGGGTCACTGCTTTTTCTTAATTGGTTGGCGCAACATCGAGGGCCAAAGGGCCTGTTCTGCGCTGTAATGTTCTATGTTCTATATTCAAGTAAAGCAAGCCACTGATGTGTAAAGACAAGTTGTATTAATTGAAGTAAAGTACTCTGATCATCACTATTGCATTAATTGAATACTTGCAAAATAGAACAACTTCACAATTCATCATTGGCCTCATTTTGCCAAGTGTTTTCTCAGTCTATCAATGGGATTGAAGAAACACACATGTAAAGAGATGAATATCTTATTTGATTTGCCAGGATGTTATTGTTAGATCCCTGAGTTAAGGTTGTGTGGTTCTCATACTTTTCAAATGGATCAGTAATCACTGACTTACTGCCTAAATTATATCAGTGTAATATGCATTGTATGAGTGCCTTGGATATCATAACACAAAAATTAGGAGCAGGTGAGGGGACTTGGCCTCTTGAGCCCATCCTGTCATTCTATAAGATTGAGAGTGATTTGATTGTGGCCTCAACACAATTTCAATCTACCTCCCACTGCACTTGACTAACTTGCTGCCTGCCTGGTGTAATATTAGGGTTGAAAGGGTTCATATGTGAGACTGCGGAAACAATACAGTGCATATGATGATATGACCAAAAGTCAAAAGGAGAATACTTCTAACTTAGACAGAGTAATACAGAGACACGTAAATATGTGTATCGTTCCATGCAAGATTTGAGTGCTCATTTATATACTGCATCCAGACCAGTTGCTTTTCGTAGGTTGATGTTTGAGAAGGCTGCTCTGATATCTGCATTGGTGACCTTGGATACAGGTTCATCCGAGGCTTCTGGGAGTAAAGGGCCGAACTTTTGCTCAAGATGGGCATAGAATGCAGTGGGCTCACCAGGGAGGGGTGCGTTGGTGCCAGCAATTTTCATCTTGTAGCCTGTTGACATATCAATCATGTCAATCAGCAATCATTCATTAACCAGTCACAGCCAACAGATGAGACCTGGGGCACCCATCTGTCTTCAGATGATGAACTGTGCTCAGGGTATATGTCACTTCTGGATTGAGCATCATTTGTTGTGGCTGTAGAGGCTGATTCATGTTGGCAGTCTCTTCTGCAGCTGGCACAGATGAATAGCATTGGCCAGAGGTCGATTGATTTTTTTTTCCCTTCTGTTGGACTCGTCTTTTTCATCTGGTCATTGCTTCTGTCCTCTGCTTTCTCCATGCCCTTCCTGACTGCTTGTCTCCAGGTATTCGTGTCAGCAGTGAGGGTTTGCCATGCATTTGACTGCAATCCAGGTCAATTTGAAATTGCACTTGCAGACAGCCTTGTGTTGGAGATATGAGCACCTGTTGGTCTTGTGCCAATAGCTGACTTGCCATAGATGTGTCTTAGGAGATGTAGCCAGCATCCATATGGCTCACAGTGACCCAGTCAATGGAGACGTTGCTGACTCAAGAGTGCAAACATGTTGTAGATCCCTATACACTGGTGTGCTTTCACATTCAGCCTCAACAAGAGATGCCCAATAGAGATGAAAGCTGTCCAGCCACTTTTTTTGGCTTGTATAAGTTGTCTATGCCATGCTATTCTAGAGGACAGTGCTGACAGCACAAGCCTCGTACTCACGAATCTTTATATTTTGGTCACACTTGACCTTTCAACTTTGACACGGCAGCTGTGGTCTTGGCAATGCTGGTGCTGATTTTGGTATCAAAGAACTGATTGCAGGTAACTGTTAATCAGAGATATGTGAAGCTGCAGATGACCTCCAGAGTGAAGTTGTATATGTTGACAGAAGGTGGAGACTCTGTCCTGGCTCATAAATTTGGCCTTCCTCAACTTAATTGTCAGCCCAAATGCCTTTGCAGGCCTGGGAGAACCAACTCACAAGCTGTTGCATGTGAACTTCAATGCAAGATGTCAGCGAGGTTCCATCAGCACATAACAACTCACAGACTCGAACATTACGCACTATAGTCTTGTTGTGCAGTCTTGCCAAGTTGAACATGGCAGGCAGTAGGTAACCGCATTTGAGGTATACAATAGCAGCAAGGAGAATTGCCACCCAGATGTAGCCCTGCTTCACACTGATCTTGAAAGACTTTGCTCCATTATAACTGATAATACTATGTAGGAAACTCGTAGAAAGAAGAAATGTCACCCAGGAGTTTAGGCTGTTTTTAAGAAAACGATAACTACCCAAATGTATCATTGAGATGGGTATATAAGCTTTGCACTGCAGATTGTCTATAATTGGCAGGAACACAGAGAGCAGGAGACTGGGGAAAGCAAGAGCCCAAGGAGAACAGAGAGCAGAGAAAGCAACAAGGAAGCAGAGGGAGGACAAGAGCGTTGTGAAGGCACAGCACAGAAGAGAATGGAAAGAGAAACCATGTGGAGTTTAGGGAGGTGGGGTGGCTGGAACACAAGGAGGACAGGGATACAAAGAGCAGGAAAGAGTAGAAAAATAGCTGGAAACATTTTGGACACACAGCATAGTGAGAAAGGAGGAGAGTGAGGAGAACAGGAGGAACTTTAGAAAGAGTGACAAACAGAGTGAACTTTCAACCACTCCAGCCTTTTGTGGTCACCCAACTTGATCACCTGTAAAGCTGGTTCTGCATCCCGGATTCCAAGAAAGTCTTTACATAATCCTGCAAGCTGTGGGTATGATGGGCTTCAGCAGCCTGGGCCACCTGGAAGGACAATGGTGGTCAGATAGGGGAGAGAGAGAGCAATGATGCTGTCAGCCAGAGAGACTAGTAGGTTCCTACTCCCTGACTCCTACCCCACCATCTCAAGATGGTTTAACCAGCTCAGTATTCTGCTGAGGAGTTTTCAGCTGACGATCCCTGAGCCACAATGGCAGCTCCCTGAGCATTTTGCAGCTCTACGGAAACTGATATGACAATGGTGAAAGCTGAGACTGCTTAATGTTGGGCCTCACAGGTCACAGGATGGATTTTTTAAAATTCTTTTTATGGGAACTGAGTGTCACTGGCAAGGAAAACATTTGTTGCCCATTGCTAATTGCCCTTGAACTTTGTGTCTTGCTAGGACATTTCAGAGACCAGTTAAGAATCAACCACATTGCCTTGAACATGGAGTCACATGTAAACCAGATCAGGTAAGGATGGTGGATTTCTTTCCCCACAGGTCATGAGTGAACCAAATGAGTTGTTATAACAGTTGATGATAGTTTCACTGCCACTATTTTTGAAAATAGCTTGGAATTCCAAATTTATTCATTGAATTTGAATTCCACCAGCTGCCATGATGGGGTTTGAAATATGATCCTCGGTTTCTGAATTACCTATCCAGTTACCTCTGTACTATCTCCCCTAAATTGGCACCCTATTCACCAATTTAAACATTCAATCCTTCCATCACTGATCCATACTAACAGCAACATCCACCATCTACACCTCTACCACCCAGAAAGAAAAGGGGGAGGCAGGAGTATGGAAACATCACCACCTACAAGTTCCCCTTCAGGCCAGGTTTGATTCTTACTTGGAATAATATCACCATTGCTTCACTGTGGTTGATCGAAACCTTGGAACTCCCTCCCTTGCAGACTCTGGATCTACACATACACCAAATAGATGTTGCAATCTAATGACGTGCACTTTAAGGAAGTCAATTACTGTTAATTATTACATACCTGAATAAGATATAATGTATTAGTCCCATGATTTGTTGTCAGTCTGCAAGCAGCCAGACTAGAAGTAAGCCACGTGTATACTTAAGCTCCCAGTTAACTTTATCTGCATATTGCCCTATCTTCAAATAAAAGACGCCACATTATTATTTCACCAATTCTTGTTTATTATTATTATATTTATGTTGAAGAGAGAAAGAAGGTGGAGTGTTGTTGTTCAAGGATGTACCTCACCACCATCTTTAGGGGAGGTGACAGCTTAGAGGTATTATCGCTAGATTATGAATCCAGAAACTCAGTTAATGTTCCGAGGACACAGGTTCAAATCCTGCCATGACAGATGGTGGAATTTGAATTCAATAAAATGTATCTGCAATTGTGAATCAATCTGATGATCAAGAAACCTTTGTCGATTGTCAGAAAAACCCATCTGGTTCACTAATATTCTTTAGGGAAAGAAATCTGCTATCTTTACCTGGTCTATACTACATGTGGCTTCAGAGTCACAGCAATGTGGTTGACTCTCAACTGTTCTCAGGCAACAAGGGATGGGCAATAAATGCTGGCCAGCCAATGAGGCTTATGTCCCGTGACTGAATAAAAAAAAAACAAAGCTAAAAAATCAGTAACTGCATGTTAGTTAATTTGTACAGTTTCTCAAATGGACATCAATGTTGTTGACTTTTAATTGCCCTCTGTAGAAAGGCAATAGGAATGGGCAGTAAATACTGGCCAGCTAGCAATGGCCTGTGTCCCACAAATTAATAACAAAAAAGGGAAATTAAGGCTGGCATCAAATGCCTGCCTTACCACCAATGCCCAGATTCCAAAAACAAATAATAAAGACCTCCAAAGTATTGGAAATTACCTCCAGGGTGAAAGCATGTTTTTGGAACATTTCTATGAGCAACAACTTTTTGTTAGGCAATGGAACAGGTGTAATATCTGGAAAAGATTCATTGCCTATTATTTACCCAGCTCACTCAATTCCCACTGTCCTCTCAACATACATCAATTGGCAAGTTCCAAGGAAGCATGGGAAACTTGTGTACTCTGACTTAAATACCAAAAGCCCAATTAAATAGCAGCTAATTACTTGTTAACTTGTTTAGATTGGCCACTCACCAGAGGGGGTTTTCAGCAAGTGCTAAAGTTAAATGTGTAATTGATGGGTTGTAGCTAGTTTCCAGATGCAACGTCACTTTTAGGCCTTTTAACTCATCACACATTTTCAAATCCATTCACTTTTTCTGTTAAAATTCCCCCATCAAAGAGTGGTGATTTTGAATTAATATATTGACAGATATTTTTGTGTGTATGATTCTCACCAACAGTGCACCATGAGAAGCATCCTTTCTGATTGTATCACAGCTTGGTATGGCTCCTGCTCAAAGACCGCAAGAAACTACAAAGGCGAGTGAAGCCCTGTCCATCACACAAACCAGCTTCCCATCCATTGACATGGATCAGCATTTCACACTGCCTCAGAAAAGCAGCCAGTATTTTTAAGAACCCCAAGTACCCTAGACATACTCTCTTCTATCTTCTTCCATTTGGAAAATTTTACAGAAATCTGAGATCATGTACTCATGGACTCAAGAACAGCTTCTTCCCTGCTGCCATCAGATTTTTGAATGAATCTACCTCATACTAAGTTGTTCTTTCTCTACACCCTAGCTATGACTGTGACACTATATTCTGCACCTTCTCTTCTACTCTATGAACAGTATGCTTTGTCTGTATAATGTGCAAGAAACAATACTTTTCATTGTATGCTAATATGTGACAATAATAAATCAAATCAAATTTAAAATGTTGAGTCCTGAAGTGTGACTAGTACCCTGTGAAGAGCACAAAAATGTGGGAATATGAATATCAGCGTATAACTTAATGGCAGTTAAATTGCTTTCAGGTTGTAGTGTGACTATTGAACAGTGTGTTTGTGAGATGGGATCTTACCCTTGGTCAGTTATGTTAAGTTATTTTCTTTTTGTTTGGGGCACTGGAGCTTTGTGAGGGCTCATGATTGTCATCTCTTTCCTTACCACATGCATCATGTTAACTGTCTGTAGCCTCCATTGTCTCACTCTGTGGATACAGTACATTCCTCCACCTCTGGACTCCTTACACCAGGGATTTACTTAGTGAATCCAAGAATCCATTAGCGCTCTCTCTCTAGATTCCTGAACCATCCTGCAATGTGTGCTTTTCAGTCAGCCAGTCCACTCCATACCTTACAGAGGAAGTGGTTGAATGGAGGCTGCATAAACAGCTCCATAAATTCATAAAATTGCTCCTAATTAGTCCTTAAGTGCCAAACGTGCAGGTGTCATTTTTAGCGCCTGGAGAACACATTTAAATCAGATAATGATCAATTAGCCCTAAAATAGCGTGGCAAATCCAGTTTTTCAATCAGCCTTTCTTATCAGTCCAGCAACCATTTAGCACCTGTTCCAACCTTTTTCCAAAAATAACCTCAGCACATGCCTCATCTTTGTGCAGTACAATGATAAAGAAAATTACATTGTTATTTTAGTGAAACATGAATGAAGATTAATAGGTTAATGAATTATTTTATTTTCCTTAGTGCAGCAATGTACCTTATTATAATTACTTGCACTCATTTAATTACATTTGAATTAAGGTCGATAAAAGATCATTCATTTTCAAGTTTGGAAACAATGACTTTAATTTCAAGTGCTCTGGTTTCATGTGTCCACAATTTAGGAATGATTTCCTTTTCCTAATAACAGCAAATTAGAATGTTGCTAGAAACAAAACTTTACGTTACATCTGGATAAATTAACAGATAATGCAATTTCTTTTTCTTGTCACAAAGGTACCATGCCTCACTCACCTTTCACACCACTTTCCCCACTAACAGCCAAAAGTTTTCTTTTAATTTTTTGAGATAACACTAAACAGAACAGAACAACAGGGCAGCACAGTGGCACAGTGGTTAGTACTGCTGCCTCACAGCACTAGTGACTGGGGTTCAATTCCACCCTTGGGCCACTACCTAGGTGGAGTTTTTATGTTCTCCCTATGTCTGCGAGGGTTTTCTTCAGATGCTCCGGTTTCCATCCACACTCCAAAGAGAAAGAAACAGAGTTAATGGCTGAAACCCTGACACTAAAGCCAGAATTTTTCCATCCCATCACCATGAGAATTGGACTGGATGAGGGTGAGCCATGGGAAGATCCATTGACCTCGGGTGGGATTTTACATGCTTGGGACAAGCCCTAAGGATTGATTGGCCATGCTAAATTGCCCTTTAGTGTCAGGGGGACTAGCGGGGTAAGGGGATGGGGATAGAGATTGTTGATGGGCTGAATTGCCTCCTTCTACACTGTAGGAATGCTATGAAATGACTGGAGCCTATGAATGGCATAAATTAGATATCATGTAGCTAATGACACTGAATTAAATACCTCATTGGCCCAGAGCAATATGCTTCATTGATGTAAACAACCTCTCAGCTAACCATAATAATGTTTGAGTCATTTAAGGAAAATTAGTTCCCTTGCCTAATAGACCCAACTTGATGCTGGCAGATGTATATTTGCACATGAGGCAGATGCTGCAAGGTAAAAACAACAGGGGTGGGAACATATCAATCAGTACAGTTTTATTATCCTTGCTGAAAATTTATGGTACTTGGTGAAAGGTAAATCAGTTTTGGGTGAAGAATAAACAAGCAATTATTGATTAATCTGCGTCCTGACTCCAAGAAGACTTAGAAATATGCTATACAGTTATCATACCCTTCCTGGTAATAGGCATTGGGTTTTTGAGGCAGGTCATTAAATTTATCACTGAGCATAAATCTGGCATTGGGGATCAGTCAACAGGAATTAAAACCAGTCTCTATCTTCAGCAGCTGGCCAATCTGTGACACCAGTGTTATCAAAATAGAAAGCGTTAGAAAAACTCAACAAGTCTGGCTGTATCTATATAGAAACATAGAACAGTATAGCACAGTACAGGCCCTTTGGCCCTCAATGTTGAGCCGAGCTTTATCCAAACCCAAAATCAAGCTATTCCACTTTCTATCATTCTGGTGTGCTCCATGTGCCTACTCAATAACCGCTTAAAAGTTCCTAAAGTGTCTGACTCCATTATCACAACAGGCAGTGTATTCCTCACCCCAACCACTCCCTGAGTAAAGAATCTACCTCAGACATCCCTTGTGTACCTCTCACCATGAACCTTATACTTATGCCCCCTAGTAACAACTATATCCACCCAAGGAAATAGTCTCTGCATGTCCACTCTATCCCCCTCATTATCTTATAAACTTCTACTAAGCCGCCTCTCATCCTCCTCCGTTCTAAAGAGAAAAGCTTTAGCTTCCTCAACCTTTCCTCATAAGACCTACCCTCCAAACCAGGCAGCATCCTGATAAATCTCCTCTGCACTCTCTCCAATGCTTCCACGTCCTTCTTATAGTGAGGTGACCAGGGCTGCACACAATATTCCAAATGTGGTCTCACCAAGGTCCGGGATAGTTGCAGCATAACGCCACGGCGTTTAAACTCAAACCCTCTGTTAATAAACGCTAACACACTATAAGCCTTCTTCATGCCTCTATCCACTTGAGTGGCAACCTTCAGAGATCTGTGGATATGAACCCCAAGATCTCTCTGTTCCTCCACATTCCTCAGAACCTTGCTGTTGATCCTATAATCCGCATTCAAGTTTGTCCTACCAAAATGAATCACCCCATACTTATTGAGTTTAAACTCCATCTGCACTTTTCAGCCCAGCTCTGCATTCTATTAATGTCTCTTTGCAGCCTGCAAGAGCCCTCCACCTCATCCATACTCCACTAATCTTGATGTCAAGAGAAATCTGTAGAGAAACAAACAGAGTTAATGGCCGAAACCCTGAAATTAAGGCCAGAATTTTACCATCCCGCTCACCATGAGAATTGGACCAGGTGAGGAGTGATCCATGGGAAGGTCCATTGGGACGAGCAAGGCTGTAAAATCCTGCCCTAAGGGTGAATTTACCATGACCAAGCAGCCTAACCAGCACATCTTTGGACTGTGGCAAGGAACTGGAAGAAACCCACACAGACATAGGAAGAACATGCAAACGCCACACAGACTGTCACCTAAGGCCGGAATTGAACCCGAGTCCCTGTCACTGTGAGGCAGCAGTACTGACCACTGTGCTGTACCTGAATGTCAAAAAAAATGTATTTATCCACAGTTCATTTGAAGTTCATTCACAGTTCACTAATATGGCTAGATGCACCAGGGTAGTTCTGATACTGTACTCAGTGATTCAGAGACCTGGATTCACAGGCCAGAGACATGGGCCAAAATTTGTCAGGATGGTCTTTATATGCCCTTCTCTGATCAGAACTTTCCACACACCTGATGAAGGAACAGTATTTCCGAAAGCTTGTGGTTTTACTATCAAATAAACTGATTGGACTTTAACCTGGTGTTGTGAGATTTCTTTCAATGCACCTAACCAATACCTGACAGTAGTATCAGTCGTGAGTCAGAAGATTGTGATTTAAATCCCACTCTAGAAACTTGAGCATAAAAGTATAGGCTGACACCCAGTGCAGAACTGCAAAGCTGCAACATTGGATCTGCTGTCTTTTCACCAGTGAACCCAGGTCTGTCTGATCTCTCGGGTGAATATAAAAGATTTTATGGGATAATCTTGAAAAAAACAAGGAAGTTATCCCTAATGTCCTGGCCAATAGTTATCATTTAATCAAAATCCCAGAAACAGATCATTTGGTGACTTTCACATTGCTATTTCTAAGAAATCACTGTGTCAAATTGGCTGTAACATTACCCACACATCAATAGTGACTACATAAAAGTACATCATTGGATTTAAAGTGATTTGGCTTATCCTGGCTTCATGAAAGGTGTGGCATAAATGAAGTACTTCTTTCTTTAAAATCAAACACATCCCAATTAATGCAACTATGGGTTATAGTGGGTCAGGAAAAGGAATTTTGAACCTTTTCTGTATCAATGGGAATGGTTTTTATCTCCTCCATAGTGCCAATCCCCACCTAAGTTCTACCGTAGCTCAGAATGACCTCATTCAATTTGTTAGAAGCTAAAGAATGTTATTAAAGTCTAAATCCCAACTCCCCCATCCCCAGCCCAATTCCCCGAGCAATGCCAGACTACCAAATACTTACCCCCAGCCTAGTACACATAATAATACTCAAGGTTACTGCATTATAGTTTTTATTCAAATTTACAGTTTCTATCTTGCAATAATGCCTATAAATCCCATAAATTCATACCATAAAAATATTGACTTATTCAGTTACCACAAGTTAGTGGCCTGGATAATGACATGGGAAATCCATTTATAAATACATACCTGTGACGCTCAGTGACACACTTATAATTTTACACTTCCCATCCCTGCTCCGAACCATTAGTAAGAGTCTTTTAAACACTCAGCCTGAAAAGTGCACCAGACAAAATCAGGAAATAAATTATGCAATTAGATTGCTGTCTCCTCAGATGTTCTTAACACTTTAAAAACGGTGGGGGGGGGGGGGGGGGGGGGTGGTGGTGGCGGTTGGTGGTGGAGAGGTGGTGCAGTTAGCTTGGTTAGCAAAGAATATGAACCAACCGTATGGGTTCATTCCCTGTTCAAGCTGAGGTAGTTCTTGGGGCCGATCTTGTTGCCTTGTCGCATAGTAAAGCAAATGTGAAGATATCCAGATATCTTGGATCCTCCTTGCCTTCGGGATCAAGCAAAAGCATCTGGCGGAAAATAGGGCCAGTATTGCACACTCTTTTTCTGCTATAACCAAAGGTAGGTTTAGCTGTAAGTTGTGACCTACAGCATTGGCACAATCAGATAATTAGGAGTCTATTGCTATGACTAAAAACTTTCTTCTTGAGGTCCTTATAAATTATTAATCCTCATTTTGAATTCTAAACTGGTAATTCCCAAGCAAGTGGTGATGAGTTGGCATGGAATATGGGCAGCATAGTGAGACAGAGGTTAATATTGCTGCCTCAAAGTGCCAGGGACCCGGGTTCAATTCAAAGAACAAAGAACAGCACAACACAGGAAACTTCGGAACTATAAGCCCACGCTGCCCATTTTAATACTCAGTGAGTGCCTTATTCAAGACTTCCGTCGATCATCGACATTTTTATCGACCTGCAAATTTAGGGAATTATATGTGCACCACATTAAGGGAGATCCAATTCAGGGACAATTTATTGACAACAATCAGCTTAAAAAGCACGTTTTTTGGATGTGGAAGGAAACTGCAGCACACAGAGAAAACCCATGCAAGCACAGGAAGAACGTGCAAACTCCCACAGACATTGATCCAAGCTGGAGATCCAACCTGGGTCCCTGTAACTGCACAGCAGACAGTGATAGTTACTGAGCTGTAGTGTTGTAGTGTTGCCTGTCAATTGGTCCAGTTTAAACATACACTAACGGACGTGAAGCACTAGGCAACTCTTGAAGCAACATCCAAGAGCAACCTTCGCATGACCCACCACATGTATACCCCTTGTTGGCCAACAAAGCCGACCGAATTGTGGTCCAGGTGATTGTTCGGAGTTCGCATTTTCTCCCTGTGTCTGTGTGAACTTCTACCAGATTCTCCGATTTCCTCCCACACTCCAAAGATGTGAAGGTTAGATTGATTGGTTGTACTAAATTGACCTTTAGTGTCAAGGGGATTAGTAGGGTAAATACGTGAGGTAATGGGCATAGATCCTGGTTGGGATTGTTGTCAGTACAGGCTTAATGGACTGAATGGCCTCCTACTGCACTGTAGGGATTCTATGACTCTATGAATATTAATAATCTAGATGCTCTGGATGCAGCATTCTGCAGTATTCCTGCAATTAATGGCACGTACTTTCCGAACATTGCCCAATTTCTAGAGAGAGCCAATCAAGAAAGGAACTTGTATTGTCACCAAAAGATAACGTCACTTACTGATAAAGCATGATAAATGCATGTGGTTACAGGGATAGGGAGGGCAGAAAGCCAGGGAATTTATTTTGTCAGCAAGTCAGTGCAGACTTGATGGGCCAAATGGTCTCTTTCCCATTGTAAAGATTCTATGATTCTCTGAAACTCTTAGCTTGTCATTCCAACAAGCAGGATGCCATGTGACCTGCATGATTGTAACTCATTGAACATCTCTGATGCGGTTGAATTCTACTGTCAGCGCTTGATATAAACAATCACTGAATCTGTTAAATTCAGTAGTTCCCACTGTAACAGCTTTTGTCTGAGACACATTCTCAGAATAAAGATAGGGTGTTTAGGACTGAGATGAAAACGAATTTCTTCACTCACAGGGTGGTGATTCTTTGGAATTCTCAACCCCAGAGGCGGCACGGTGGCATAGCGGTTAGCAGTGCTGCCTCACAGTGCCAGGGGCAAAGGCTAATTCCAGCTTGTTCCACTGTTTATGTTGAGTGCTCATTCTCCCCATGTCTGTGTGGGTTTCCTCTGGGTGCTCCGGTTTCCTACTGCAGTCCAAAGATGTGTGAGTTAGGTGGATTGACCATGCTAAATTGCCCCTTAGTGTTGGGAGATTAGCTGGGGTAAATGCTTGAGGTTGTGGAGATATAGTCTGGGTGGAATTATGATTGGTGCAGACTCGATGGCCTTCTGCGCAGTAGGTTTCAGTGATTCATTGACTGTGGGTGTTCAGTCATTGAGTATCTTCAAGACAGAGATTATTTGATTTCTTGATATTAAAGAAAGCAGGAATAAGAGGTTAGTGTGGAAAAATAGTGTTGAGATGGAAGATCAGCCATGGTTGAGTTGAATGGTTGGCCTTGAAGGGTTCAATAACTTACTCCTGCTCCTATTTCCTCTGTTCCTAGAAGTTGATTTGTGCTTGACTTTCTGCTGCTTAGTCTTTTCCGACAAGGGGTGTGATAACGTCAGCATTAGACAATGCCTAAAGGACATTTCTCTTGTTGCTTCAGTAGATTTGGGCCAGCTCCTGCTTTCCCATTGGTTTTTTTGTAGTCTCAGCCTGTTTCAAGAGCACATTGTCATATTTCATCCAGGAATCGGAATATTTCCTGACAATAGTTCTTTCTCTGGGTGACCTGGGAGGGGCTTTGCTCTTGACAGCCTTGTTACTTGTGCCAATGTGTCATGTATTTTGTGTTAAATTAAACTGCATATTGGCAAAAGAACAATGCAGTGCAGTACCCTTGTAGCAGAGAATTCGCTACACTGGGTCACTGCCATGTAGAAGAAAGGGTTGCCTGTACAGTAAAGTGACTTAACTTAGCTTTGCAATTGTTCCTTACTTGTTCACAGACTTACCTGTCTGACCTAAAATGCAGTATTCACTCCCTGGGTGATAGCTTCGCAAACGGTTTGAGGCTCTGTTTTTGTGAAAGGGATTATTTCTGTCTCGAAAAGGGATACAATCCTTTGCTATATCTTCCTGTCTGGGTGGTACAGTGGCACAGTGGTTAGCACTGCTGCCTCACAGTGCCAGAGAGCAGACAAAATCAGGAACGAAATTATACAACTAGATTGCCGACTCCTCGGATGTTCTTAAACCTTTAAAGAGGTGGGGGGTGCGGTTGTGATTCCTGTCTTGGGTAACCGTCTATCTGGAGTCTGCGCGTTCTCCCCATGTTTGCATGGGTTTCCTCCTGGTGCTCTGGTTTCCTCCCACAGTCTGAAATATTCACTGATTAGGTGGATTGGTCATACTGAATTGCCTCTTAGTGTCAGGGGGACTAGCTAGGGTAAATGCATGGGGTTATGGGGATTTGGCCTGGATGGGATTGTAGTTGGTGTAGGCTCGATGGACTGAATGGCCTCCTTCTGCACTATAGGATTCTATGTATAATATAAGCCTACATGTGACAGTAATAAATAAAGAGAAGGGGTTCACTTTTTCTATGGCCACCACCTCAGCAGATTGTAACAGTGGTCGACAGCTCCAAAACCCTGACTAATAATATTTCATGTTATGAATCAGCTGCGGTTTTTAAGGAATTGCTGGCTAATTCAGTTATCTATCAGCAGTCTACCAATAAAAGACTTTGCTCCCTGTGTCTGTTTTCCATATGTAGTGGAACCATTCCAATGAATGATAGGGCCTTAATCAGAAAATCCAGCCAAACTGGCTTCCCCTAACTACAAACGCACAAATCTCAAATGTTCATTGCCTCAGACAAACAAGTTTTGTTTGTCATTTATTTGGATGTTCTGGAAAGAAATTCAGAAATCATTTGAATGCAATGCCGGCTGTGTCAATCGCATTTCATTAATTTAATGATAGTGAATATAGCTTGTCAAAATTATGTAAAGATTTCTGCTGCCTGCACACATGAATTTATCTCTTTCATCTTAATGTTCTAATAATTTATTGGTTATCTAACGGAGTTTTTCTCAGCTGATGAAGACAAATAGGTCGCAGCTCTAGGAGATATTTGTTCAAAAAGGATTTTATATTTAATTACAGATGTCACATTAGTTTTATGGGTTGGTGAAGCAACTGAGATTTAGCTTTATAACAAACAGTGAGGGAGAATTTAAAAGAGAATTTAAGTTCAGTCACAGTGTAAAGAAGCAATAGAGATGCAACTTATATCAGCAAACAGATTCTAACAGCTGGGCTTTCATGGAGCAAGTGAGAGTCCGGGGACCTTTAACAATGGTGGACAAGACTCAGGTCCAGCGGCCCAGTCGCCATTTCTGGCAGATTCTATTTTGCAGGTAGGAGACAGTACACGTGCTGCACAGACCTGAAATACAAATCAGCTAGGCCATTTAAACTCAATGCACGGAATAAACTGATCCGATTTTTGACTCCAGGAATGGCCTCAACTTATAGGGCCTAATTTTACCATCAGGTTGCATCAGCTTTTGGGCGTGGAAACTGAGTAAAGTCAGGCGTGAGGCAAGTAGCTCAATCCATGCCCGCTTCCGCACTGATTCTCCCTTTACCAAGGTCCAGGAATGACATTTGCATGCGTTTAAATTGATTTAATGGGCTGCATGCCCAATTTTACCAGCACTTCCTCCTTTACCTCTGCATTCACCAATCCAGAATCGGCATGAAACATGTGCTTCAGAAAGCCCAATTCGGGTGCTCCATCAATGAGTATTAGTGAAGAGGTAAGTGTGTAGCAACCAATGATTCTCTGCTGCTTATGGGTGTCCTCTCGTTGCAACCATTTTTTTTCTTGGATCAGTGGGGACTCTGCGAATGTGTGGGGGTGTGGGGAGTGGTTCTGCAATGTCTGACTTGCAGCATTGACCCAGGTCTCAGCACTGGCCTCAGGCCTTGCAATGCTGCTGGGTGCTTGTGTACTCAGCTCACTTCCAGCTGAAGGATATGCACGAAGCCCTTGTAAATTGCACTGCTGCAGCCTCTCAACTTCGCAAGGAGCTGTGGTTGTGGGGATCATGTGGTTGGGAGAATTGGGGGAGCTGTGACTGTGGGGAGCATCTGTGTGGGGATATTGGGGGGTGTAATTGTGGGGATCATGTGGCTGGGGGATTGGGGAGGTTGTGATTGTTGGGAACATGTGGCTGTGGGAATTGGGGGTGCTGTGATTGTAGGGAGCATGTGGCTGAAGGAATTGGTGGGCTGTGATTGCGGGGAGCATGTGTCTGGGGGTACTGGGAGGCTGTGATTGCAGGGAGCATGTGTCTGGGGGTATTGGGGGGCTGTGGTTGCAGGGAGCATGTGTCTGGGAGTATTGGGAAGCTGTGATTGTGGAGAGCATTGGCTGAAGGAATTGGTGGGCTGTGATTGTGGGGAGCACGTGGCTGGGTGAATTGGGGGGTTGTGATTGTGGGGTGTATGTGTCTAGGGGAATTGGGGGTGTTGTGATTATGGAGAGCATGTGGCTGAGAGAATTTGGGGGCTCTGATTGTGAGGAGCATGTGACTGGGGGGATCGGGAATCTGTGAGTGTGGGGAGCATGTGGCTGGGGGAACTGGGGGGCTGTGATTGTGGGGAGCATGTGACTGGGGGAATTGTGAGTGTGGGGAGTATGTGCCTAGGCAAATGGGCAGTATGGACAGTGACTGTTGATATGCTAGGGGCAAGCAGTGTTCCTTAATCACTATATCTGTTCCTCTCCATCTCCATTACCCCCCTCCCCAAACCTCCCATCTCCCAATCCCCGCTTCAGATTGACAAGGTGGCTTTTGTGATACAACCAATTGATCTTGCTGTTCTTTTGGTTGCTGTTGAAGCTGAGAGGGAGAAGCAGGAGGAAGAATTACATGCACAGGAGGCCCAAGCTTTATCACTTGCAGGGCCAGAGGGAGATGACCACCAGAGGCAGGAGGTGTCCGCCATTCACCCGGGGGGAGCGGTGGGGGGAGGGGCTGGTGACGGAGTGTAGGAAAGGAGGGAACAGAGACTCCGGCAGCAGTTCTGTGCATGAGTATCCTTTGAGGAGATGTCGGTCACTGTGTGCTGTTGACATCTCCGATTCCGAAGGGAGACATTGCAACACCTGTGCAATCTGTTGCAGCACCTGGATGTGGAGGGGGCACCCACTCTCAATGGCTGTCAAACTGACAGCTGCTCTGAATTTTTATGTGACTGGTTCCTTCCAGACCCCTAGCAGAGATGTCTGTGGCATTTCCTGGTCAGCTGTGCACAGTTGTGTCAAGCAGGTCACAAAAGCTCTATATGCCTGGGCTGGACGGTATATCAAATTTAACCTGGACTGTGGATGCCTGAGAACAGTTCTAAAAGTTGGATCTGAAACACTCCCAGTTTTAAGTCCACCCAGCTCTTAGAATCAAAATGGTAAAATTGGGCCTGTAATGCGTATACCATGCCTTTATGGTGGTTAAGGTGTGCTGGATTGTCAAGTTGCCAAGTTTTTTTTCTTACTTTTAAATTTTGTGAACAAATGCCTGTAATAATAATAATAAAAAACTGTTCCAACAATATCATTGATGAATGTTGATCAAAATCTAAAGGTTTTCATTATAGTATTATTATAGCTTGGCTGTTTGCGCAACCTATCATCACAGTGGGGAGCTGTAAATTCAGTTTTATTGAGATTATTAAAGGATTAATGTTTAATGTGGGGTTATGAATACAAATGTTTGTTTTATATGGGATCAAGTACTATAGTTGAGGTGAGTAAATGTATTGAAATGGTTTTCATGAATGATAGATTTTTTTAACGTAACGAAATCTGTAATAGCTATGTATAACACTATTTAATCTCTACATGGCTCCTTAAGTCTGCTCTTGATACTGTGGTATGACTAAGGTCTGCACTGGAAGGACGGTATTTCCTTCCAAATATCCTACCAAGATGGCCACAGGAAGCCACATAACACACTGATGAGGAATTGGTGTGAGGGGAATCAGTTGTGCAGACTTATCAGAATATACAAATGCTGAGTCCTGGTAGGACAGTAGCTGAATTGTGAATATGAGGAGGCTGTCCTGGACAGGGAAGGATTAACTGTGTGCAGAACTGTGTGTAAAGTTAGACTCAAACTATTTATTTCCTTTTGTTCCATTTAGGTGAGTGTTTGGATATTCACTTTTACATTGTGTCTGGCTGGCTGTGAGTTATTGAACTGAGAGAACTCCACCTCAACATCACAATCCTCAGCCCTGAGTGGCATGACAGTAGATACTGGGTGAGTTTACGTGGAATATGTCAGGGCAAAGGATGGTAAGTGGAGGGGCCATGAGCTGTCATGATTTAGCACTAAGTTGGCATAGGGGTTAAAATATGGGGATGAGTGGAGTGGAGTTATGAATTGGCATAGAGAGTAATGGTGACACTGGGGTGGATAAAATGGTATGAGTTGGCATTGAGAGTATGAGGAGCCGTTGGGGGTGGGTGGGGGCATAGATTGGCATGGAGGATAAGGGCCATTGGGTCGGGTGGGAACATAGATTGACATTAATGGCATGAAAGGCGATTAGGTTGAGTGGAGTGGCCTGAGTTGACATGGATTGGATATGGGATATAGAGGGGATATAACAGCCAGAGGTCAATCTGTATGAATGTTCCAACCAATCAGCACTCCTTTTCCTGTATGGAGTACATTGTTCTGATTGTGTGTGAAATTTGTATTGCATTTGTTCTGATAAGTGCAAGATAACAAGCTTCATAACATACCCCTCTCTACTTCGAAGGAACTCCATTGGCTGCAAACACGTCATTGAATCCCTAGAATGCAGAAGGAGGCCATTCAGTCCCTTGAGTCTACACTGACAGAAATCCCACCTACGCTCTATCTCCATAACCTCCATGCATTTGCCCTACTAGTCCCCCTGACAGGGGCAATTTAGTATTGCTAATCAAGCTAACCTGCACATCTTTGGACTGTGGGAGGAAATTGGAACACCTGGAGGAAACCCACGCAGACATGGGGAGAATGTGCAAATTCCACACAGGGGAATTGAACCCCAGTTCCTAGCATTATGATGAATCCTTTCTCCTGTAGTATAAATGGTGTTCATTGAAATTTTACATAGTTGCATTTGTCCTGATAAGTGCAAGGCAAAAAGCTTCAACAAGGGTGGCAGGGTGGCAGAGTTGTTAGCACTGCTGCCTCACAGTGTCAGGGACCCAAGTTCAATTCCCAGCTTGGATCACTGCCTGTGCGGATTCTGCGTCGGTTTCCTCCAGATATTCCAGTTTCTTCCAAAGCCTGAAAGATGTGCCGGTTAGGTGCATTGGCCATGCTATTCTTCCTCAGTGTACTTGTACAGGTGCCGGAGTGTGGTGATTAGTGGACTAGTAACTTCATTGCAATGTTAATGTAAGTCTATTTGTGACAATAATGAATAAACTTTAATTAGGAGCTATGGTGAGTGGGCGGGTAAGTGGAGCTGAGTCCACAAAAAGATCAATCATGATTTTATTGGATGGTGGAGCAGGTTCAAAAGGTCAGATAGCGTACTCCTGCTCCTAGTTCTTATGTTCTTAAGAATATGTCTCCCTTTTCAGCAACATTCAAGATTGGAGGAAAATTGGGGAATTTAAATTTTTTATTGTGGTATGTAGATCTGACATTAATATGAATATTGGCCTTCACCCCAAACCACCTCAACAGTAAACAGATTCTGGAATTGTTTGGCTGTGAGCCACCATGAAGTGTGGTAACCGCATTTTGCTAGAACAATGAATAAATGTTGTGCTGTTCAAGTTAACTTCTCTTCAATTTACAATTAATCTTCTTTGTGCCTCCTTTTTTTGCCTCTCTAATTGCCCACATTTATTTCTCACCAGTTTGCTGTTGTACAGCTGCTCTTCCCCCCTCAATATTGTAATCGGATTTAGAGAGAAATTAGAGAGAAATGAATTGATTGGGGATAGTCAGTATGGTTTCGTGAAGGGTAGGTCATGCCTTACTAACCTCATTGAGTTTTTTGAGAAAGTGACCACAGAGGTGGATGGGGGTAAGGCGGTTGATGTAGTATATATGGACTTTAGTAAGGCGTTTGATAAGGTGGCCCATGGAAGACTTCTACAGAAATGCAGATGTGTGGAATAGAGGGTGATTTAGCTAATTGGATTAGGAATTGGCTGGCAGATAGAAGACAGAGGGTGGTGGTTGATGGGAGATATTCATCGTGGAGTTCGGTGACGAGTGGTGTGCCTCAGGGGTCTGTTTTGGGCCCCTGCTGTTTGTAATTTTTATAAATGATCTGGATGAGGGTATTGAGTGATGGATCAGTAAATTTGCAGATGACACTAAAGTCGGTGGAGTGGTAGATAGTGAAGAGGGGTGTTATAGTTTACAGAGTGACTTGGACAAGTTGCAGAGCTGGCCGAGAGGTGGCAAATGGAGTTTAATGTGGAAAAGTGTGAGGTAATGCACTTTGGCAGGAATAATAAATGTGTAGAGTATGGGGCTAATGGTAGGATTCTTAATAGTGTTGATGAACAGAGGGATCTTGGTGTATTTGTGCATAGATCCCTGAAAGTAGGCAGTCAAGTCGATAAGGTTGTTAAGAAGGCATATGGAGTCTTAGCTTTTTTTGGTAGGGGGATTGAATTTCGGAGCCGCAACGTCATGTTGCAACTGTACAAAACTCTAGTGCGACCGCACTTGGAGTATTGTGTGCAGTCCTGGTCCCCACATTATAAGAAAGATGTGGAGCATTGGAGAGGGTACAGAGGAGGTTTACCAGGATGTTGCCTGGTATGGAGGGCAGGTCTTATGAAGAGAGGTTGAAGGATTTGAGGTTGTTTTCGTTAGAAAGGAGGCGGCTAAGAGGGAATCTTATTGAAGCATATAAGATGATTAGAGGTTTAGATAGGGTGGACAGTGATAGCCTTTTTCCTAGGATGGAGAAATCTAGCACGAGGGGACACAGCTTTAAATTAAGGGGTATGAGTTATAGGACGGATATCAGAGGTAGGTTCTTTACTCAAAGAGTGATTAGGGAGTGGAATGCCCTGCCTGCAGCTGTTGTAGATGCGCCAAGTTTGGTGGCTTTTAAGAGGTTAATTGATAAGTATATGGAAGAGAAGGGAATGGTTTAGTTTGAGGGGCATTGCTTTTTATTTTGGTCGGCACAACATCGAAGGCCGAAGGGCCTGTTCTGTGCTGTAATGTTCTATGTTCTATGTTCTATGATGTTTGACTGACACTATTGTTTCTGAAGATTCAGGTATTAATAACTGGGGGTGAGGGTCTCTGCACAAAGGATTATACTTGTGTTTAGATGTAGTCAGCGAGATGGTAGTGAGGGGTCATTGCCTGTAACTTTGTCATAAAGACTAGGTTGAAAAATTGTTGGTGATTGCCATGTGCTTTTAATCCTCCAGAAGGAATCTTCTGATGTAGGAAATAAAATATAACAAAACTTACTCCAACTTAAAAATCAAAGAAAAAGGTTTAATAATGAAATATCATTACTCCAACACTTGAAGCCTCACCCTGGGCAATCTAACAATTCCCACCAGGTTCTTATTTATACTGTGTCAGCTAGTCAGCTGATTATCACATTTTGTCATTAGTTACATAGTTTATTGGATCAGCTGACCCTTACACTTGTTACCATTGGTCACAACAGGTGCAATGTTATCATCGGTTATATTCTAGCAAGTGCTGCAGAATATGGTGTGTCTGTTTGTAACAATCTATATAATAATCTTTCTGATTTGACACCTGAAGTGGGAATTTAAAAGCTTTATTAAAGGAATGCTTGGGAATTAGAAAATGAGCACCATTTCTTACAATTGTAATGTGTATTCATGTGCAGAGCCCAACATCAATAGTAGTGGCCTGTGAACTTTGAGTTGTGTTTTCTTGAATAACCTTGTGGATTAATGCTGAAGCAGAGTGGCAGATAATATTGTTATTCAGGTCCTTTTTGTCCGATCCTGCAGAAATATTAGTCCCATCAAACGTCTCAGTTCTCTAACCATAATGGAAGCTATGGGCAGGATTCTGTGGCAACCCAGCTGCGTGTTTCTTGGTGCTGGGAGACAGTACACTGTTTGCTGGTGACGGAGTTCTCTTGTCCTGCTGCTGTCAATGGAATTTCCCATTTATGTCATCCCACACTGTTGGGAAACTCACGGAAGGGGGTGCACTGCTGGCAGGACCAGAAAACTCTGCCGTAATGAACAGCCGGAGAATTGTAGCCTACATCTCTCTTTTGAATGTAACAATGTAACTCCAGAGTTCTTTACAGTCATGATAGATTCTGAGTTTTTGAATTCAAAACTTTATATTGAATTTGGACCATTTATTTGTGCCGACAAATTGTTTTTTATGTTTGAACACTTCACCAATAAATTCCACTTCAGAATTGCTGAAGTGTGCCTTGCATCTCTGTGACCATTGACATTCCTGCTGCCTGAATTAGTCTTTTGGTGCTGTGCTGTAGTCTGTGAGACTTGGCAATCTCTTTACTATGGCATGTGCACCATTACTATATATTGTGATTTCATTTCCTTCCCATATAATGCTCCATTGCACATATCAGGAATGCGTTACCACAAACAAGATTTATATCCACAGGAAGTTTAATAACAGTTCAGATTGTGTTTTATTCAGTCGGTGATAATTATGAATTTTATCTGATGATATGTTAACCAGCTAAGTTGTCCTCGGTGACTATTTTTCTCTTCCAGCAATAATTCCTGTAATAGTAAAATTTAAATAATTCAACCAGGGTCTCCTGCCATTTCTGCAGAGGAAAGAGAGGGTTAGCATAGGGCAAGAGAGTAACTAGCAGTGCTAACAGAATAATGTGAACCAGGAAATAGTTTTCTGAGCTATCCACAATGGGGGAGGGGGGGGGACAGACCATGTAAATGTCCATTGACTTCAAGTGGAATTTTTGGGGCGAGCACAGCTAGAAAATCCTGCCCTTATTGTTAGCTGATGTATTCCATCTAAAGATAAAAAGTTTATTAGTCACAAGTAAGTCTTGCATTAACACTGCAATTAAGTTATTGTGAAATTTCCCTCGTCACTACAGTACGGTGCCTGGTCAGGTCAATACACATCTTTCAGGCTGTGGAAGGAAACCAGAGCACCTGAAGGAAACTCACGCAGACACAGGGAGAACATGTAAACTCCATACGGACAATGACTCATGCTAGGAATCGAACATGGGTCCCTGGCACTGTGAGGCAGCAGTGCTAATCACTGTGCCACATTGCGCAGAAACAGGATTCCAACCAAAATATTTCAAGGCTGAATTTTCTGTGTAAACAATCTTACAGGATCATCGTAGGGATTTAAATCAGCAAGAACTGCAGGACTCACCTTTCGATTTAATGTTTGAGAATTGGATATGAAAGAATATCTAATCTTTGGCCAGTTACAATAGATACCAATGTTGATCTATGAGTGATAATGGTATGGCCAAAAGAAAATCTAAATTCCAACTTTAAGTAAAATACTTTTTTGAGATGGAAGACATTTGACTAATAGTGAATCATGACATTAATGAGCAATTTCTTCCCCTTTGTATTGTATCTAGTGATACCTTTCAGTGTTTGCAATTGAGGTCCATCATTAGTTGGAAACCTGGATTATTTGTATGCAATTTTAATTTCTTCTATTACTTAATGTAAAACCTCTCAAAATGTACCTGTCAAACTGGTGCTAGATTCAGGATGGATTTCTAATCCCTGGCCAAGTAAGGAATCATATCACTTGCAGATCTTAAAGGAATTGAAAGCAGGAGAGATAAAAATTACCTTTGATCTGTCCAAATATAATTAGAGCCACAGAAGTAAACTTAGTCAATAATGTGACCTTTATTTTGTTGGATAAACTTTTCCGAATTCACATTAAGACTGAAACGAATGTTGTGTTTCAACACAAAACAATATAGGAATTTTAATTTATAAGCATTTGCAACTGTAACTAAATACATTTTATATATGATGAATTAGAATTTCCTCTTTGGTTACCATCGGCAATATATCACACAATTGCAATAAAATTTGTGTTCATTGTGGAATGAAACCTCAAATTCTTTTGCATAGCACCAAATACAAAATCCATACTGTGCAATTGGGCAGCATCTAAAAGTTTGCCTGAAAAAAATTTCTTGATATGGTTAAGAATGGTAACTTCCCAAAATTTGATTGTACAGCTATAAATGGGTTTATCAGATAAAATACACATTTTAAATCACAGTGACAACCAGTGGATAATTCAATTTTGAACATCTGAAAGTTGTTCTTTTTTAAAAAATTTACAAAAACAATTTGTAGGTGGCTTGGTGTAATAAGTCAAGGATGAGTCTTTGAGGCTTAAGTTACAAAAGGCTTCATTGCCATCAAATAAATGAGTATCTAAATTCTGAGTCAGGCAGAATAATGATGGAATAATACAGCATTTCTCCCTGGCTCTAAGTGAAGATCCTCCCCAGCCCGGGATAAACATTCGTGCACTCGAATTGGCTCACTTTCCACTGGGTCTGGTTTGTTCATGTGGCCCTCAGATAATGTTCTTAATGATGCCACGTTAATATGCCCCTCCACCACCACATCGAACAGCCATGTCCCACTCCCCCCTCCCCCTCCCCCATCTCCAACCCCAAACTCCTGAATCTACTTAAGGAGGAAACGAAAAGGTTAAAAAACAAGTATTTTTAGAAAAACATCAGGGGAATGGCACCTTGTCATAAATTTAGCCAATCTGGCAACTTCTAAGCCCTTGTAGAACAATCAACTCTAGGCTAGGTTTGTGTGGCAATGAAGAATCAACGCAGGTTGAGGCAAATGGCAAACTCACTAACACAGAGTTGAATACTTCCTCAGTAGCTGCTGTTTCCTCAGTTACAGAAATCACTGGTTGCACTGTTACCATATTTACAAGATGTAGAAATGCCAGCTTTGGGCTGGGGTAAACGCAGTAAGTAGTCTGACAACACCAGGTTTAAATTCAACTGATTTATTTGATAGTAAACTCGCAAGCTTTCGACTTTATGGCCTTCGTCAGGCGAATGAGGTGTTCAGGTCTGTGCTGTTGGAGACCAAAACACCTCATTCACCTGATAAAGGCCATAGAGTCGAAAGCTTGCGAGTTTATTACCATATTTACACCCAGAATTCCTGTAATCAATCCTGGTGGATCCAAATTTGCTGCTGGAGTCTCCTGTTGATCCTTTGTATCAGGCACTGCTCTCCTCCTGAAATGGTCTGTATGTTTCTTGACGCGACAATGTCGTATCTCTATGATGTAAGAGACTGCTTCAGTCCTTTCCACAAGTTTACCAGACACTCAAACTGGTCCTGCAGCAAAATTTCTGACCATGACTAAATCCTCAACTCAGAAAACTCTGTCATTCTTCCTTTCTCACACATTCTTCCTTGAGTCATGATTTTCTTTTTGAGAAGCTCGCCAAATATGAGAATGTTTTATCCAAACATGTCCTAAACAGCGTCCATTGGCAACTCAGCTGGTGTGACTCCTGTGGTTACATTTGGCATGGTGTTTTAAAACTGCAAAAAGCTGGCAAATGTAAAGGAAGAGATCTATTGACTTGTTTCTTCATTGAAGCCTTGAAAGTTTCCACAGCACATTCCATTAACCCATTTGATGCTGGGTGGTAAGATCTTGACCTAACATGATGAATACCATTTGATTTTACAAATTTTTGAAACTCCTCCACTATGAGTAACATGCCATTGTTTGATATTAAGATTTCCAGGATACCGTGAGAGGTAAAACATTTTCTCCACTTGTCGCTGGTGGCAGTGACTATCGTGGACTCCATCATCTGGACTTCTAGCTACTTTGAGTGTGACTTCACTAATATGAGAAACATATGGCCGATAAGGAGCCTTGGAAAGTCAATATGTCCCAGATGTGAGTGCATCAATAATGCTGGTGACTGCAAAGATTGTTTGATTTTTGTGAATGCCTCTTTCTGGTCCTCTTCCCACCTCTAATGTTGATGTTTCTCTAACAATTGGTGGAGTGGGGCTAAGGTTTTGTAAAATCTATCATAACAGTTCACCATTCCGACAAATTACTTTAATTCTGAGACCTTTTTTGGCCGTGGAACCTCTTTTATGGTTTTTACTTTGTCTTCCAAAGGATGTAAACCTTTTGTGTCTACCCTAAACACCAAATAGGTAACTTCTTCTACCTGGAAAATACAGTTCTCTTGTTTCAACCCATTTCCTAGGATTTACTAGAATGCTACTGGAACTTGATGGTTTGAGTTATAAGAAGAGGTTGGATAGACTGGGACTTATTCCTCTGGAGTGTGGAAGGTTGAAGAGTGGTTATATAGAGGTCTATGAAATAATGAGGTGCATAGATCAGCTAGATAGTCAACATCTTTTCCCAAAAGTAGGGGAGTCTCAAATTCGAGGGCATAGATTTAAGGTGAGAGGGGAGAGATACAAAACTGTCCAGAGAGGCAACTTTTTCACACAGAGGGTGATGAGTGTCTGGAACAAGCTGCCGGAGATAGTAGTAGAGGCTGGTACGATTTTGTCTTTTAAAAAGCATTTAGACAGTTACATGGGTAAGATGGGTGTGGGGGGATATAGGCCAAATGCGCACAATTGGGACTAGCTTAGGGATTAAAAAAAGATGGACAAGTTGGGCTGGAGGGCCTCTTTCCAAGATTTCCATATCTATGATTCTGCTTCCTTAAATCATTTTAAAACTTCCTCCAAGTTGGATCTGTGTTCTTCAGATGAGACTCCTATAATCATAATGTTGTTGAGAACGCCTTTTTAATACATTAGAAAACAGCACAGGCTGATGAAACTCTATGGGGTAAACATGTATACTGGAATAAACCCTTGAGCGTTGACGGTAACCAATCCCTCTGAATCTTCATCCAATTCCAATCACTGTTAAGTGTGACTGAGGTCTAACTTGGTATATTTTAAACCTCCAGCTAGTTTGGTATAGGAGTCTTCAATTCTAGGGGTGTGGTATCTGTCTATCTGAGCTTCTCTTTTAACTGTTAGTTTTTAATCCCCACAAATTCTTAGTGTGATTTTGTTGTCGGATAGGGACTGAATGTTGCCCATTCTGAGAATTGAATAGGTTTTATGCTCTTGAATTTTCCAGTCTTTTGAGCTCAACTTCAACTAAATAATAAATAAATGTTTCAGGGTCAGACAGAATAACAATGTGATTGTACAACAATTGGGATATAGTAGTCAGTTGCTCAACAAAATATAAAAAAACCCACAAAATCCATTTGCGTCCTTGAAGTCTACCAATGAGCAGAATTGATAGAAAATTGCAATATGATTAATTTAATTGGGAACAGAGGAAATTTTGTGGGTGAGATCTGCTTCTGATTTTTTAAAACTGTTGCAAGAATAATTATAGAAATTTCAGCTGCGATAGATGCAATTTGTACTTTAAATATTATGATGTTTACACCAATATCAGAGGATTGACACTTAAAAAAAAAGAGCCCAATGAATGGATATTCCAGAGTGATATGTTAGTCATAGCTTTCTCATCAGCATGAATATGTTCAAGTACAATTACTTTAAAAGTATATAAGCTTCTCATTAAAAAATCTTTTATACATTTTAATGCAGGTACTCTTTCAGTTTTAATAATCTGGATGACATATTTACAAAAGGCTTTGTCAATGTCTAATCTTCACCTCAGTTTTAAACTGAGTGAAAATAGTTCAGGCCAGTTTTATGATGCAGTGTGTTATTCTGTCCACACAATAGAGTTTCACATGAATTGTTTCGTGCAGTCTTTTGTTTCTAATGAGTTCTCTGCAAAAGAGGCTCATTTAGACTCACGAAGAGTGTGTTTGTGTGGGTAGATTGCATCTTGCTAGCAGGATAGCAGCAAAACAGATGGTATAAAGAACATTAAACTGGATGGGGATGCAGCCACTGGGACACTGATGATCTGATTTGAAATTCTGTTTGATTCAGATTAAGTCTTTCCAAGATTACAGTGATATTTCATGTTTTACCTTTGCCGTATAAAGAAGTGGGGCTGGTAAGTTGACTTCGTGGGAATTATGTGATCACTGAGCTGCCGCTCCGTGCTATCGTTGTATGAGGTAAATCAAGGTTGTTAAACACAAAATTCTGGACTGATTCCCAAGTGTTGTGCACATGAATAGAGTGAATTCACAAAGAAACAAATAATGGAACCACAGAGAGGTGGAAACAGATGCATGTGCAAAGAATAAAGCATCTACTTGCAGCTCACTAACTGGTTGACTTATTCTCTATATTCCATTTTCCTTCATGCTATTTAAGCAATGCTCATAAGGACTGATATTTTGGGCATGATTTTACTGCTGTTCACGTCATACTCCCGCTGCAGCAAAGATGGAAAATTTAGCGACAAGTCAAATCTCCGGTCAGTGCAGCAGGTTGGGAAAACCGCACTGCTGCGAATGGTCGGAAAATTCTGGCCTTCATCTTTGGTTTCACCAATAACTTTAAAATTAATGGCAAGTCAGATTTTCAAAATTGTTGCTATACTTTCTCAATTCCTCAAAATGGATCCTGAGGGTAATTGGTATGATGTTCTATGGGGGTTGGGGGAGGGGGGGTGGTGGGCGGTGGGCGTATAGCAAATACAAAGGAGATGTCAGGGGTAGGTTTTTCACTCAGAGGGTGGTGAGTGAATGGAACCGACTGCCGTCAGAGGTTGTTGAGGCAAACTCACTGGGGTCTTTTAAGAGACTTCTGGATGAGTATATGGAAAAGAATAGGATAGGGGGGTATAGATAGGTCTGTGGATTGGTAGATGTGATCGGCGCAACTCGTGGGCCGAAGGGCCTGTTTGTGCTGTATTGTTCTATGTACACTCAGCATTGTTGGTGATGGGCACAAGTCAGTAGATCAGAGCCTCCACCTTCCCCTCCTGATTCATGCCAGATCCAACTTCACCTGGTGCAATGCTGAATAAATGGGAAGGCTGTGTTACAGGACATTGTGAACCACGATTTATTGATAATTTTATTCAACCTGTTTCACTTAAAATTGCACAACTTCATGACGCGTTGCACAAACCTCACCCTTAGAGTGTCCACAACCGCTAAATAGTTAAACAGACTTGTCCTGTTTTAAAATGCCATGATCTGCTGCTACTGCAGTTATTTGCCAGCTCTCTATTTTTTTGGTTGTGAACACTTCTTATATACTGTTATCTGTACCAGTTATTGGCACATTTGGTTTGCTGGAGAACAGCCTTCTGAAGTTTACTCTATTAAAGTTGCAGAACAAAGAGACCAAGGAGGGTTGGGAGAATACAAATCCCATTGGAGCATAGTTTTGTATTGGATGATGGGGAGAAAGTCTTCAGGTTCATAGAGTCACAAAGGTTTACAGCATGGAAACAGGCCTTCAGCCCAACTTGTCCATGTCACCCTTTTTTTTAAAATCCCTAAGCTAATCCCAATTGCCCACATTTGGTGATATCCCTCTATACCCATGTAACTAACTAAATGCTTCTTAAAAGACAGAATTGTATCCACCTCTATTACTATTGCTGCCAGCTTGTTCCAGAACTCACTACCCTGTGTGAAAAAAATGCCCCCCTGGACATTTTTGTATCTCTCCTCTCTCACCTTAAACATATGCTCTCTAGTTTTAGACTCCTCTACTTTTGGGAAAAGATATTGACTTTCTACCTTATCTAATCCCCTCATTATTTTATAGGCCTCAATAAGGTCACGCCTCAGCTTCCTATGCTCCAGAGAAAAATATCCCAGTCTATTCAAGTCTCTCCTTATAACTCAATCCATCAAGTCCCAGTGGCATCCTAGTAAACCTTTCTGCACTCTTTCTCGTTTAATAATATCCTTTCTATAATAGGTGATCGGAATTACACACAATATTCCAAGTATGGCTTTTCCAATGTTTTGTACAACTTCAACAAAATGTCCTAACTCTTGTATTTAGTGTTCTGACTGATGAAACGAAGCCAAATGCCGAATGTCTTTTCACCACTCTGTCCATTTGTGACTCCATTTTCAAGGAACTATGAACATGTATCTCTAGATCTCTTTGTTCTGTAACTCTCCCCAGTGGCTTACCCGTTAAATGAGTAAGTCTTGCTCTGGTTCAATTTACCAAAATGCATCATCTTGCGTTTGTCTAAATTAAACTCCATCTGCGATTATCAGCTCAATGGCCCATTGATCAAGATCCTGTTGCAATTGGAAATAACTTTATTTGCTGTCCACTATGCCACCAAACTTGGTGTCATCTGCAAAATTATTAACCATGTCCCCTATATTCTTATCCAAATCATTAATATAAATGACAAATAACAGTGGGCCCGGCAGTGATCCCTGAGGCACACCACTGGTCACAGGACCCCAGTTTGAAAAACAACACTCTACAACCACCTTCTGGCCTCTTTCAAGTAGCCAATTCAAGGATTCCTTGTATGGTACATTTTCTCCTTTTAATTCCCCCAATGGATTATTGTTGTATACTACATTATATTTGTTTGTGTAAGCCAGGGGAGACCTTAGGTGGGATTTTCCAGCCATGCTCGCCCCAAGACCGGAAAATCCAGCCTGAAGTCAATATACCTTTGCATAGTCCTCTCCCCTCCCACTATGACTCCCGTGGTGGGTGGGACAGGAAAATTCCACCCCTGGAGTCTATGCAGGCTGCCACTGATGGCTTCCAGTAATAGAACCATGGAAGGGATGGTGGTACAGTGATTAACACTATTGCCTCACAGTGCAAGGGACCCAGGTTCAATTCTGACCTCGGATGACTGTTGGAGTTTGCATATTCTTCCCATGCCTACGTGGATTTCCTCCCAAACTCTAAGGATGTTGAATGGCCATGCCAAACTGACCCTTACTCAGAAATTTTAGTTGGGTTAGGGGGATAGAGCCTGCGTGGGACTGTTGTTAGTGCAGGCTTGATGAGCTGAATGGCCTCCTTCTGCACTGTAGAAATCCTATAATTCTATGAATTATGGATATCACCATAGTGTTAAGTGTTCTACTGATGGGATAATCCCCCATGGTCACTGCAGAAACACAAGCCAAATAATGCACTTCATATCTCCATTAAACAACTGACTGCTGTTTGTTTGTTTTCTTCCAAAGGAAATATATTTATTACATTCTTAGTGGAGGGAAAACATAAAATAGAGAAGGTACAGAACATTTATCACATCTCAAGAGGACAGCGTGTTAACTATGGAACTCACATGGTCTTGAGACTTCCACACATCAACTGAGTGCATTTGTCAGCAGGAAAGGGAAAAGACTGCAGTCATCCTTTGGAGATATTTTTAATTGGAAACTCTGTTTCAATTTGAGATGCAAATTTAAATCTCTGTTACCTTCTGCTTAAAAGTTTTGAAAATACATTTCAATCTCTCATGTTCCCATTGAATAATTTACCTAGAGCAATAACAGAAAGGTAAGCCAGAAAGAATAATCTCGGCATATGCGAGAACAACTCCATTATCTGAGGTGATGCATGGCTTGGCTGATTACTACCTGCTGCCCACTGGAAATGTTAGTCCTCAACTGTATTTGTTTAGTGGGGAGTTTGTTCTAAAATTTAGAATCAGTTGATAGAGGATGTGAGTTTCCCAGTGAAAACTTATTTTCTAATAAATGCAGATGAAAAGAATTTAAATAAGCCCTGAATTGTGAAATTGTTAGTTTGTACTGAGTAAAATAGACTTTAAATTCTTCCAATGTTTAAATGTCTCTGTGTTGCACAAAAATGAAAGAAAGACTTGCATTTATATAATGCTTTTCATTACCAGAGGACATCTCAAAGAGAGGTCACAGCCAGTGAAGGAAAGACATGCGAGTTAGGTGCATTGACCCGAACAGACACTGGACTGTGGCGACTAGGAGAATTTCACAGTAACTTCATTGCAGTGTTAATTTTAGCCTTACTTGTGATTATTGAATAAGATTTAAAGTGAAGTATAATTTGAGCTGTAGTAGCTATTCTAATGTAAGAATCACAGCAGCTAACTATGTACAGAAATCTCCCACAAACAGCTCTAATGTGAAAATGACTATCAAGTTTCTTTGATGGATAAATATTGACTAGGTACCAGTGAGAACTCCCCGCTCTTCTTTGAAATAGTGTGATAGGATCTTTTACGTCCTTCTAACTGGGCAGATAGTTTAAAATTACATCTAAAGGACAGCATCTCTGATAGTGCCGCACTCCCTCAGTATTGCACTGGAGCATCAGCGTTAAATTTTGTGCTCAAATCCAGGAGTGGGACTTGAACCCAAAACATTGGGACTCTGAGGCAGGAGCGTTACCAACTGAAACATCGTTGATTCTTGTTGTGGAGCTATTACAATGGTTTTCTTGTTGTATTTAAAACCATCGTTGCTCTCAAGCAGACCAACAAAGTAACAGAGTGGTTTGAAGATGAACTTTACTATAGCTATAGCACTCTGAATGTCCATTCAGAGTAAAAAATTCAGAAATACAGAAGCAATTAAAGACTCAGCATCAATTACAATAATTAGCATATGCCAATAACAGAATAGGAGATATCTCTATCCAATCATAGTTATGGTTACATCATGCATACATTAGGATATAATGTCCAATTAAAACTTGTGCATGTTATATCATCAAGAAATGATAGTGATATCTCTGACCAATGGTAAGTCAACCTCCCTTTTCATTGTTCCTTGTTCTGATGGGCAGATTTGAACTGCAGCTGCACATCATTCAATTAGTTAGCCCTTTAGTGTTATCTGGATTTACTTTAATTAAAACCTGTCCTTTGCATATAGCTTTCTCTGTGCAGCTAATGTGATTTTTAAAACTTGTGCGATCTTTAACCCTTTCAGTCCTCCCTCCCCCCTTGGCCACTGGATGACCACCCAAAAGGCCAATGGGATGTTGAGAATACCTCTCTGAATCCTTCAGGTGGCCCACTTTCAAGATATCGGGACGATTCTCCTGTACATTTCAGCTTCTGACTGTTCCACTTCTTCCTGAGGTGGAGCCATAGGAGCATAGCGAGGTAATGACAGCCGCAGCGGTTTAACCAATTTTCTTTGATAACAGCACATTATGGTGGCCCCTCATAACATTACTTGTCACTACAATCATTTCTATCCTGATTATTTCCCAGCAATTAGTTAAGCAGTTCCCTGCTGATCCTAGAACAAATACATCCCACCAATGCTGTGTTCCTGATGGCCATGTGGGTAGCCAAGTTCAACTGGACCCTTCCCTTATGGATCAGTTCTTTGGAGTGCCTGACATATCCATAAGTAATTTCTATAACCTCCTGCACGTCATGCTAGCACCTTGACCATCTGGTGGTCTTAAGTTTATCCATGTACAGTCTAGATGCCTTGACTATAGTCAGAGTATCAAATTCTGCTCTCTTAAAAGCATAGACAAGGACATAGATATCACCAAAAGAAGGCTATTAGTTTACGAGCCCATCTATACTTTCCTTTTGCTAGAATATATGTTAGTGCCAAGACAAAATAGTCCAATTAATTGAAATGCACTCAATTCCAATTCCCTTTTGCTCTTTAAATTCCAGTTCTTTATCTTCTCATTTACTTAATTCTATCCAGTTTGCTTCATAAAATCTTCAAAACAGCAATCAAAACTTTCAATTTGATTCCAAGCAGTAACCTATTTTGTTTGCTCGATCTTTGTCTTAATAGCATCATTTTGAAAGGTAGCTTGCTTACCTACGTCAGAATTGTCCCAAATTGTGAGTTTTCAAATGTCCATTAGTGCCTATTTTGTATCTTTAAAAAAAAACTTTGTTCCTACATCCATAGTTACCACCTACAGTGTTTTATTTGTTTCTCTCTCTTAGAGCCCCTTTAAATGTTTCTTTTTATATCACCATTGTTGTTACCATTATCCATAAATGAATCCACTTTAATTCTGTCCTATCCTGTTCAACTATCAGCTTCCCTATAACAGCTTTTCTATTACCCTGTTCATGTCCTCACATCTCATCTGCACATCACATAGATGATTCATCCCGAACTATAATAATCTGCCAGTTTAGTAGCAGAGCAGTCTTTCACATTGAGCCCGTTTCACATGTGATATACTATTCAATGTTTCCATATACAAAATTTACACTAGGGTGTGCCCTGTGTTTAAAACCACTTCTTCCTTCATTGTGATTGGTTCACTAACTTTGAACACACAGCCCAACCAGAATGCTGTTGGGTCACTATGGCAGTGTAATGATTCCAAATATTATCTGACAACCCTAAAGTTGGTGCTGTTGCTAAAAGCTGTTCGATAGGGATGAATGTAATCTTGCACCGTCCCCCCCACCCCCCACCCCCTGCCAACACAATTCTGTCTTTTGTAATTGCTCACTCAATGCCACCTCCCCATCCCCCTCCCCACCCACCCCCTTAACAGATTTTGATTCAGGTTGATAATTTCTGCAATATTGAGAGTCTTCAAATAAATTCTTGAATGTCTTGAAGCTACTACAAATCTTGTTTTATTTACAGTTATCTGCAAAACAAAAATACCATGATCCATCCTGCTTTGGACAGAATAGGTTAATTAGTCTGAATGCATCTGACAATTCAAAAGTTCAACATTTTACAAGTCCTAGTTCCTGCACCAAAAAAAAACTTCAGTTGTTAACATGCAAGAGTTAACTCTCTACTAATTTCAAAAAAGGTGGAATAGTTCTCAAATGGGCATCATTACTTCATCACCCTACATCATTACAAACGATGAGCTGGAACATCTTGTTGAAGTTGTACAAGACATTGGTAAAGTCACAGTTGGAATATTGTGTGCAATTCTGGTCACCCTATTATAGAAAGAATATTATTAAACTAGAAACAGTGCAGAAAAGATTTACTAGGATGTTACCAGGACTTGGTGGATAGAATTATATGTAGAGGCTGGATAAATTGGGACTTACTCCTCTGAAGCATAGGAGGCTGAGGGGTGATCTTTTGGGGGTCTATAAAATAATACGGGGCACAGATCAGCTAGACAGTCAATATCTTTTCCAAAGGTAGAAAGTCTAAAACTAGAGGACACAGGTTTAAAGTGAGAGGGGAGAAATACAAAAGTGTCCAGAGAGGCAATTTTTTTCACACAGAATGGTCAGTGTCTGGAACAAGCTGCCAGAAGTAGTAGTAGAGGCAGGTACAATTTTGTCTTTTAAAAAACCTTTAGATAATTACACAGATACAATGGGTATAGAGGGATATGGGCCAAATGTGGGCAATTGGGGCTTGCTTAGAGGTTTTTTAAAAAAAGGGTGGCATGGACAAGTTGGGCCAAAGGGCCTGTTTCCATGCTGTAAATCTCAATGACTCTAGCCATGATCCATAAATCATTCTTTCTCTCTCATTTTCCTCAGCATCTCATTTCAGAGTTGTTCTTTTCATTGTTCTAATTGTGTCAGGAGTAAATCTTTCATCCTAACAAAAGGTTTTAAGCCAAGATCAATTCAAAACAAAATTTATCATACTCATTTCAAATCCCAAATTTTAATCAACTATTACAATTAAAACTATCTCACTTTCACATGTATGAATTAGTATCCGGTTTAAAATTCCCACATGTTTTTTTAAAATACCCTGGAATCATGCTAATGAATCCAGGTCCTTAACCTATGAAAAGAAACTTCATCAATTACACTTCCTTTTTTTAATTTATTTGACTTAAATCACAAACTATGATTACAAAATCATGCAGAAAACATAAACAGAGACTTAGCACCCCCTTTAAAGCAACAATGAATTCCATTAGTATTCTCGTGATTCTGTCTTTAAGCCTTTTAAATTCCTGCAATTAAAAGCCCATAAACTTATCTTACCAGATTGAAAAACCTTGAGTTCAAAACCAAAATAAATGAATCTATGAATGTCCCGATAAGCTGTAATTCAACTCTTCCTCTAGACAGATACTAATTGGTACTGGATTTGAGTGAGAGCATGGCTCTCTCAGATTTGTTTTAAAAAAAATTTCAAGTATTTTACTCCCTATTCAGTGATAAATTCAAGACCCGCCATTTTGGCTCTTGCCTTTCCAGTTTTCACCATAGTATTTACCTTCTTAGCTGCCACAGCTTCATGATCTTGCTGACCATCACGCACTAACCTCTTCATTCCCCCATATACTTCACTTTGGGTTCGAATTTCACTCTTTAAATCAACTACAACTGGTTAACAACGGCATCCTGCTGCTGTGAGTATGATTGAAAACATACTCACCACATCAGGGTGCTGCCGGATTTTTCTGGCCAGAGCGAATCCCATCTCATCACCAAACGGTTATGGGACTGTTATGATGGTTTTTTTGGTGTATTTAAAACCACCATTCCCCTCAAATAGACCAAAGAAAAAGAGTGGTTTAAAGATGAACTTTACTGTAGTTATAGGACTCCTAATGTCCATTCGGAGTGAAAAATTCAGAAATACATAGGCAATCAAAGACTTACAAGTAATTAGCATATACCAATAACAGAATAGGAGTTACATCTATCCAATCATAGTTATGATTACATCATGCATACATAGGGGTATAATGCCCAATTAAAAATTTGTGCATGTTGTATTGTCAAGGAATGATAGCCATATCTCTGACCAATGGTAATTCAATCTCCCTTTCCATTGTTCTTTGTTCAAGCGGGCTGATATGAACTGCAGCTGCACATCATTCGATGAGGTTGTCCTTGAGTGTTATCTGGACTTACTTTAATCAAAACTTGTCCTTTGCACATCGCTTTCCCTGTGTGATTGAGGTTCAGCTGCAGCTTATGTGACTTTCAAACTTGTGTGATTTTTAACACTTACACCGCATCTATTTAATAAAAAAATCATTAAAGATAGCCTCTAACAAATCAAAGGTATATTGAATTCAGGAACGTGTTGAATTTCCATACTATTGTATGGACAACAGTTACAGAGTTCAGTCGACTATGACAAGACGATTGGTAAAGGTGACACACGTTGGCTTATTACTTATCATTTGCCTTTTGAAATAGAATTTTTTGTCCATATGCAGCCAGGGCACCTCCGCGTTCTGCATCTTCCATTTCTCCTTCCTGCAATGAGCTGTCTCATTTCAGTGCCTCATCCTCAGCTAGATCCGTACCGCTCTACAGGATGATGTGGTGGAGAGTGCAGAAGACCTCAGCAAGGTATGAGGTTCTTGCAAGCGTGCACTGCTGAGGGTCACCCAACTGGTCCAGTCACCTGAACTGCATCTTCAGAAGCTCATTGGCTTGCTTGATAGTGGTCCTTACAAGCAAATAGCATCGGTTGCAGTACTTCTGTCTTAGGGTTGCTTAAAGGAGTGAGTGGTCACCTCTTCAAAGAATAACACTTGTCCCCTAAAATCTAGGTTGCTTGGAAAGTTCAGTGAATCTGCTATCCTGGATTGCTGAAGGATAAATTTTCATGGCAGCTAGCAGCTAAGTGAGTCCAGGAATCTCTTATTGTGGTCGCAGGCCAGAAGAATGTTGAAAGAGTGGAGAGCCTTCTGGTTGATGAATCTGAATGGCTGGTCAAATCACTGCCTTGATGGCCAGGTGGGTACACCGGATGATGTCCTGTACCCATAGGTAATCAGAAATGTCAAGCTTTAGGGCATCAGTGTGCTGCCCACTGAGAATAGCAGCTGATGTTTGGAAGGAACTGCTGGCAAATAAGTTCAAGGCCACAGTGACTTTGACAGAATTCTGTAGGGCATGGCCACCTATGCTGCCATGTATGAGGTCTTGCAGAACATGGGTATGAATCTCTTTAATCATTTACCTGGAATGTCAGTTTCTGGCAGCAGTTGTTCTCCAATATGGCCAGGTAACTCCATCCTTGGATTTGGATCCTAAGCTGTGGGTATAGCCTCAGTTGCCTCACTGGCTTTTGTCCCACTCCTCTGCCTTCCTCATGCCTGGGGTTTTGTCTTTGTTGTCAGAGGATGTTGCCCTTTTTGCCAAGGCATATGATATTTGAGAGTTGTGTCCCTACCACCTTACCTGTGCTCAGCTAGACTGTAGTATAATAGATTAATAGTTATGGTAATGGGTTTGTAATGTGTATCATGAGGTAACAGTGACATCAGCAGTCTTGTGCAAAAGACTTGGTAAAATAATTTGTACTCAAGACAAATGTGCTTATCTAATAGTATAATGTAGTTTGAAGTAACAAGTCTGGGTCAGATTATAGTTACTCTGTGTAAAGGAAGACCTTTCCTGTAAAGAATAGATCACAAGGCAACCCACAAAATAGGAATTCCAAGGGCCAATCTTTCTAGCTTGGGCGAGAGATGAAAAATTGGGTACACACTCGATTTCTCGTCTCTCGCAATGTTACCAGCCTCATTCTGTCAGCAAAATCAGCCTCACCCCTGGGAATAGCAGGACCCTAATCTAAATATTAATTCATTAATTTCAATGTCATTAGTGAGTCTCGGCTGTAATCATCCAAGTTTGCTTGAACTTCCCTGTTTGCTGATGGCGGCCCTCACCGACAAAGATCATGTATGGTCCCCACCAATAGGGGCCTGATATGATGGCCTCACCACTGGGACTGGAGATCATTGAAGCCCCCTGTGTGGTCAGAGGCAGGATCAGTCAGTGCCCCTTGTGGCTGGGCCTGAAGGGGGTGGAGCCTCAAGGGGGAGGAGCCTCAAGGGGGAAACCATGATGGGGAAGCAGAGAAAGGGAGCTCCATGAGGTGCTGGTTACTTTGCATTAGGTGAGGAACAGTCGGTGGTGGTGTGGGGGATCGGGGTGGCAAACATCCAGGGCAGTTTGGAGGTGGCAATCAGCCGATGTGGGGTGGGTAGTGGGTGGTGATTGGGGTCCAGGGGTTTGGAGGGAGAGAGAGATCTCCCAGTACTCAGTGCCTGCAGAATAACACTGAAAATTTGTTTGAGAGAATTCCATCTTAAGTTTGCAAACGCTCTCTGAAAAAATGGCACTGGTATTATTTATAACCTTGCATGTGTCTTGTCACAATGCGGTGTTTTCTAACGGCCCATATAGCTGGTAAAAACCAAAATCTTTCCAATCAGAGGCTGTTGGCTTTTTCCACCATTGAGCCTGTCAGAAGCCACGTTCAGTGTTGATTCAGGCTGGCTTTTAACCATCCTGAACAATGAAAGATTTCTTCATTAAGATCATCTGATGAAGCACAGTGATCAGCACTGCTGCCTCAGTGCCAGGGACCTGGGTTTGATTCTCCACTTGGGTCACAGTTGCAAGGTTGTACATTCTCCCTGTATCTCTGTGGGTTTCCTCCGGATGCTTGGGATTCCTCCCACAGTCTAAAAGACGTGTTCATTCAGTGCATTGATCCAAGCAGTTGCCGGAAAATGGCGACAAATGGAATTTCACAGTAATTTCATTGCAGTGTTAATGTAAGCTTTACTTGTGACACTAATAAATAAACATTAACTGGAAGCCAACACCACAAAAATGACTCAGAATAGATATCTCGCAGAGAAGGTGTACTGTATGAAGAGTAATGATTTGTCAACTGGTTGTATTAGAGGCTGGGGTTGAAAACACTAAGTCAACAAATAAACAGTTCATAAAGTGTAAAATGGTGGGGGAGGGAATGAAAAAATATGAAAATCTGAGCTACATTTTCCATTCCTCTCCATTGGGCATGTTTCCAGCAGGTAAATAGAGTGGGTGACTACCTTCCTGTACACTCGCTTAATGCAAGCTATATTCAAATAGATAAACAAGGGTTAATTAGACTTGTTACCAAGCCAACAGATTAATACGTTATCCATGCCATGAAATTTTAGGGGTAGGTGGCTGGAGTGCAGGCAGCCACATTTTTTTAAACACCATTCTCCAAAGGAGACATAGCAGTTTTCAGTCTTTGTGGGCTGTCCTCTGAGGGTTTGGGGCCACTGCCCCTAAGATGGAATCTTTCTTCTCTCGTCTTAAACCCCCACAGCTTTAACCCCAACAACACCAACACCCCCCCACCCCCTGGACCTACTGAAACTGTCCTTGCTCAGGACCTCAGACCTGTTTCAGGGATCAATGGGGCTTCTTACTCCACCTTTTCCTGGCAATGGTCACTAGTGTGGTGTTGGAGCTACTGGGACACATGGAGCAACTAGCCAATTCAACTGACCAGGAGCTCCAGTGGGTGGGTCTTCCTCCCCAGTGAGAAGGCACAAATCTCTCCCTCCCCCCTCCACCCGCCAACACCCTCCCATTGCCCTAGTTAAACCCACCAACAGTGGATAATGGTTGCAGACTGAGACAATGCAGAACACGTCTGCTCCATGCCCACTTTAAATTTTTGGGGAGCTGAGACATCCGTGACCCTTCCCCTCAGCCCCCTCATTTTATTCAGCTCTAACTGTGAAAAAGAAACAGATGGCTTTGAAGGGTTAGGTGTTTTTTGAGCAAAAATCATGTTAAACAACCGTTATGCTGAAGATAATCAGTTTGCACCCTTTCTGTCGGTTAAGCAATAGATTATTTAAACATTAAAAGCCCTTTAACGTGAAATGTGTTTCTAAAATGCAGCAATGTTGCATAATTTATTTCCAGAGAAATTGCAAGCTTAAACATTGTAGTACATTCCTCAAGGGAGTACATTGTACAAGTCTACCAGACCGTTTGATTTTTTTCCTCAGATTTTTCTCTTTATGGTTGATTAGCTCTATTTAATATCTAAGAAGGACAATGTTGTTCAAGCAGCATTATAGCCATTACTGCTCTATAGTAACATTGCAAAAGCACTGTTAGCTAGCTAATACTTCTCCTTCATTTATTAGTCTACCATGATTCAAAACTATTGGGTAAAACTGATATTTCCCCCAGCAAGCTGGTCAACAATGAACAGAAGTTTTGTACCACAGTGGGTAGTGTCTTTGCTTCTGAGCCAGAAAGTTCTGGTTTGAATCGTACATCAGGACATCAAGGAAGAGGCATTCATAACGTTGTCAAACAGGCTGAGTGTGCCAACCTGCAAATTCTCCAAACATGCCAGTGACTGGTGGTAAGATTGAGGCTGACTCCTGGTCACCCACACTTAATGTGGAGTGATGTCCCTTAATTTATAAGCCTCTAGTGACAGTCTAGCGACTTGTTCCAGGAATAATTAACTATAGAAACAGACAAGTCTGCCTAGTACAGTACTGGGTATGGAAAGAGAATTGGAATTGGAATTACCAACTAATAGGATCATAAGAAATAGAAGCAAGATTTGGCTATTTGGCCCCTCGAGCCTGCTCTGCCTTTCAGTAAGATGATGGCTCATCTGATTGTGGCCTTAACCCCACTTTCCTGCCCTATTCTTCATAACTCTTGATTACTTTGTCAATCAAAAAGCCAGCTCAGCCTTAAATATGTTCAAAGATTCAACCACCACTGTTTGTTGAGGGGGAGAATTGAAGTACTAACAACACACAGAAGCCTTCTTTCCATTGACTCTGTCTACACTTCCTGCTGTCTCGGAAAAACAGCCAGCATAATCAAGGACCCCACACATACTGAACATACTCTGTTCCTCCTTCTGTCGGGAAAAAGTTACAAAAATTTGAGGTCACAAACCATTTGACTCAAGAACAGCTTTTTCCCTGCTGCCATCAGACTTTTGAATGGACTTACCTTGCATTAAGCTGATCTTTCTCTACACCTTAGCAATCACTATATTCTGCCTCTTGCCTTTCCTTTTCTATGAATGGTATGCCTTGTTTGTATAGTATGCAAGAAACAATACTTTTCAATGTTTACTAATGCATGTGACAATAATAAATTAAAGCAAAATCAAATTCCTCATCTCTGTTTGAAATGGAATACTCCTTATTTTTAAACTGTGCCCCAAATTCTAGATTCCCCACAATGGGAAACATCCTCCCAGCATCTCCCCTCCCTCAGAATTTTATATGTTTCAATGATCATACTTCATTTTTCTAAATGCCAATGAACATACTCCCAACTTGCCCAACTTTTCCTCATGAACCAACGTATTCATCCCAGAAGCCAGCTTAGTCAACCTTTTCTGAGCTGTCTCCAATACAAGTACATCTCCTTAGGTAAGAAGACCAAAACAGTATACAGTTCTGATGCGTTCTCACCAATGTCCTGTACACTTGTAGCTAGGCTTCCTTACTTACTTCCATCCAGCTTGCAATATAGACCAACATCCATTTATTTTCCTATTTACCAGCTCATTTGTACACTAACCTCTTGTGATTCTTGTCCAGGGACATCCAGGTTACTTTGCAATGCCACATTCTGCAGTCTCTTTTCATTTAAATGATATTACATTTTTCTAATTTTCCTGCCAAAGAGGATAACATCACATTTTTTCACATTATACTTCTGCCAATTTTTTGCCGGCTCACTTAACCTATCTGTATTCCTTTGCAGACTCTTTGCATCCTCCTCAGAAACCACTTTGCTACATTTTTGTATCATTAGCAAATTTGGCTACAATATACTCCAGTCCTTTCATCCACATCATTAAAATGGATTCTAAATAGAGGCTCCAATACTAATCCCCGTGGCACTCCACTAGTCACATTTGCCAAGTTACAAATGACCAATTTGTCCTCACTCTCTGCTTCATGTTAGATAACCAATCCTCTATCCACACTAATCTATCACCCCTAACACCATGGCCTTTAATCTTGTGTAGTTACCTTTTGTGGCATGTTACCAAATGCCTTTTGGAAATCCAAATCCACTATACCTACTGGTTCTCCTTATGTCATCCTGCATGTTGCATCCGCAAAGAACTCTGATTAATTTTTCCCAGCCTGATTGTATTAGGATTTTATAAATGTCCTGTTACGAATTCCTTAACAATGTATGCTAGCATCCTCCCAATGGCAGATATTAGGCAAACTGGCCGACAGTTTTCTGTTTTCAGACTTCCTCCTTTCTTGAATAGAGGTGGTAGATTTGCATTTTGCAGTCCAAAAAAGTCTAGAATTAAGAATCTACTGAGGACCATGAAACAATTGTTGATTATTAGAAAAACCCATCTGATTTACTAGTGTCCTTCAGAGAAAGAAATCTGCTGTCCTTACCTGATCCGGCCAACTTGTGACTCCAGAGCCTCAGTAATTTGGTTGACTCTCAAATGTTCTCTGATATGGCCTAGCAAGCCACTCAGTTGTATCAGCATTTCAAGAAGGTAGCTCACCATCATCTTCCAGGAGTACAGTAAAAAGTCTCATAATATCAGGTTAAAGTCCACCAAGTTTATGTAGAATCATGAGCTTTCAGAGCTCTGTTCCTACATCAGGTAAGGAGCACTCTCTTGAAGAAAGAGTAGCACTCCGAAAGCTTGTGATTGAAAATAAACCTATTGGACTTTAACCTGGTATTGTGAGCTTTCTTATTGTGCCCACCCCAGTCCAATACCCACATCTCCAATCATGGCTTCTCAAAGGTATTGGACTTTTCAAATCTCCCTTCACATGAATTCTCCTCCCTGTTATTTAGTTTAAAATCCTCACTACTGCCTTAGTTATACAATTTGCCATGACTCTGGTCCCAGCGCCGTTCAGATGAAGACCATCCCAATGATATATCATTCACTATCATATCGCTCAATGCCATTCAGGTAAAGACTGTCCCCAGTGATATATCACTCAATGTCCCTCAATATCAACAAAACAAAGGAGATTGTCATTGACTTCAGGAAGTGTAAAGGAGAACATGCCCCTGTCTATATCAATGTAGATGAAATAGGAAGTGTCGAGACCTTCAGGTTTTTAGGTGTCCAGATTACCAACAACCTGTCCTGGTCCCCCCATGCTAACACTATAGCTAAGAAAATGACTCTAATTTCTTAGAAGACTAAGGATATTTGACATGTCAGCTATGACTCTCTCCAACTTTTACTGATGCACCATAGAAAACATTCTTTCTGGTTGTATCACAGCTTAGTATGGCTCCTGTTCTGTCCAAGACTGCAAGAAACTACAAAAGTCCATGAATATAACCCAATCCATCACACAAACCAGCTTTCCATCCATTGACTCTGTCTTCACTTCTTGATGCCTCAACAAAGCAGCCAGCATAATTAAGGATCCCAAGTACCCTGGCCATTCTGCCTTCCATTTCTTCCTTTGGGGAAAAAAATACAAAATTCTGAGGTCATGTACCAACTGACTCAAGAACAGCTTCTTCCCTACTACTGTCAGACTTTTGAATGAACTTACATTGCATTAAGTTGATCTTTCTCTACACCTTAGCAATGACTGTAACACTACATTCTGCACTCTCTCGTTTCCTTCTCTATGAACAGTATGTTTTGTCTGCATTGCACATAAGAAACAATACTTTTCATTGTATGTTAATAAATGGAATAAATAAAATCAAATCACATCACTTTCTTTAGGATAAGCTTCACCTGAATTGTGCTGGGACCAGTGACCAAACTAGATCGTGTCTGCACATCAAGTAATTCAGAGACTCCAACCTGCAGCTATTAAATGAGCGCACTTTCTCATAATGACACATTGCCTCTGGTTTTCCTGAAGTATCCTTAATCATTTTGTGATTTCTAGAGGCCATTACTTAACTCACTCACTTCAATCAGGTTAACTACCGTATTCCGGAACCTCGGCTTTATTCTTTGGAGCTCCCTTCCTATCGTTTTTGCCTCTCCACTTCTCTTTGTGCCTTCAGAAATCTCACAATCCATCTTTTCAATCAAGCTTTTAGTTACCTTTCTTCTATTCCTTCGTGCCCTGGTATACACCACTTGCATTCACTTGTTTCCGTAAAGTGGTATGCTCTTTCTAAATTAATTAGTGGTAAGATGGTTCTAAATTAATTAATTAAATTAAATTGGAAAGATGTTTCTAAATTAATCAGAATCTCGCCTCTGGTGCCAAACTGATTAAAGTTAAAATTTTAGCATGAACAAGCCTCTAATTGATATGGAGCTGTGTTTCCTGATAGGTCAGCTGCAGTGTGGGATGGATTTAGATTCCCAGAGGCCATCACTGAGGCCACTGGTTGCCCAAAGGGAGAGATCTGCTGATTGAGCCAAAGCCTTCACATCAAAGGGAAGTGATATCACAGTGGATCTGGAGAACTGCCCCTTATTCCAATAGTATTAACCTTGAAGTAAGAGGCAGCAGGATAAAAGGAGAGCAGAGATGTCTTCTTGCTGGAGGTTAGCAGGAAAAGGTCACTTCATTGTACAGCCAGGTACCTTTCTGTACAACATCATCTCCTTCTGGCTCCATTCTCCCTCCCTCTTGCTCCATCTCCCACAATGAGCTATCTCCTTCCAAGGAATCACCATTCTCAAGGCCCACACCTCTCTGGATGGTCATGTGATAGAAGTGCAGCAGACTGCTACAATCAGAAATCCTCTGACAGGAGGGTTTTGGAGGGCACCACCTTACCAGTTCGGCACCCGAATTGTATTTTCAGAAGTCCAATGGCCTCCTCAATGGCTATCCTGCTGAGCAGGTGGCATGTTTGTATTGGCTGCTCCAAGAGAAAAGGTCCCCATAGAGATGTAAGTGGCCATCACTTCAATGAATATGACTTTTAATGCACAGACAGAAATTCATGTTGGTGCCAATAATACAGATAGGAAAATGGATGAGGTCCTGCAGGCTGAGCTCAGGGAGTTAAGAAGCAGATTAGCAAGCAGGACTTAAAATGAGTAATCTCCAGATTACTCCAAAGCCATGTGCTAGTGAGTATGGAGATACGAATCTATTGACCTGTGGTGCAGGAGTATGTCGGCAGGTAGGACTTCAGATTTCTGGCCATTGGGAGCAATTTTGGGGAAAATGGAAACTGTACAAGCTGAATGATTTACATCTGAACAGAATGAAACAAAGGTTCCTTCTAGGAAGATTGTGTTTAAACTGGAATAATGAGTATGGGAACCTGACAACGTATTTGGAAAGGACAAATTCAGAGCAGGGAGAGGGAGACAGAAAATTAATGAGTGACTCTGAAAGTCAGAAGAAGCAAAATTTAAAATGTTTACCCACATGAATTTGGCAATGTTAAAACATATTTATTTTAATACAAGGAGTATGACAAACAAAACCAATGAGATGAGAGCATAGATAGCCACATGGCAGCAGGATATCATTGCTATAATGGGAACTTGTCTTAAAGAAGGGCAAAAGTGTTGGTGAATATCCTTAGATATAGGGCTTAAAGGCATGATAGAGATGGGAATAACAAAGGTGGTGTGTAGTATTATTGGTTAAAAAATTAATTATAGTGAGGGACGATGAACTAAATGAATTATAAACTGAGTTTATATGGATGGAGCTCAGAAATAACAAAGGGGGCATCTACACCACTGGGAGTGGACTGTAGACTCCCAAATAGTGAGAGGGCGATAGAAGAGCAGATATATAGACAAATTTGAGTACAAAAATAATAGGGCAATAATGGCTGGGGGCATCAACTACCCTAATGTCAACTGGAATATGAACTGTATCATAGGCACAGATGTCACAAAATTCTTGAACTTTTAGCTTGTTTTAGCCAACACATTAAAACCAATGAGAAGGAGGTGTAGTTCTAGATTTAGTCTTTGAAAATGAAGCTGGACAAGTGGATGAAATAGCAGTGAGGGGACCATTTTGAAAATAAAGACCATAATACAGTTAGGTTAGCTTAATTATGGAAAAGGGCAAAGATTGAACATGAGTAAAAGTTCTAAATGGGGGAAACAAATTTCACAAAGCTGAGGTGGCAGCCTGATGAAAGTAGATTGGTGCTTTGAAGGGAAGATAGTAACAGAGTAGTAGAGGCATTCAAAAGTGAGATTCTACAGGGCAAGGTGCAGACGCGTCATCACAAAGAAGAAACCTAGACCCGCCTGATTATCCAGAAGCACACAGGTTACAGTAAAGCAGAAAAAGAAAGCTTTGATAGACACAAAATCCTTAACACTGTAGAAAGTGTAGAGGAGCATAGGAAGTACAACAGTAAAGCTAAAAAAGAAATTAGGAAAACAAAGAGAGGATATGAGAAAATATTGACAATCAAAATCAAAGAAAACTCAAAGAAGTTTGCCAGTATAGTAAGAGTAAGCAAATAACTAAGGAAAGCTTATGGCCTATTAGAAATGTACAAGGTAACTTGTGCACTGGTGCTGAAGACGTGGGCAGAGTTCCGAATGAGAACTTTGTCTCTGTCTTCATCAAAGAAAGGGATAATGCAGGCATTCTAGTTAGAAGAAATGGAAGAAATATTCAATATACTAAGCATAATCAGAGAGGAAGACTGGAGGGACTGACAATCTTGAAGGTAGATAAATCACAGTACCAAAAGAATTGTCTCCCAGGCTGTTAAAGGGTGCCAGAGTGGAATTAATGGATGCTCTGAGTATCATTTTCCAAATTTCACTAGATACGGGTGAGGTCCCAGAGGATTGGAAATCTGAGAATGCTGTGAAATTATCTAAAAGCAGTGCATTGGGGTAGGCCAGAAAATTATAGGTCAGTTAGCTTGACATTGGCAATGGGCAAATTATTAGAATCAACTCTGAGAGACAGAATAAACCTTAATTTACAAAACAATGGATTAATCGGGGAAAGTCAGTATGGTTTCGTTGGAGGAAGGTCATGTCTTAATTTAATCACATTTTTGAGCAAGTAACAATGAGGATTGATGAGGGTAGTGCAGTGATGTTGTTTACACAGATTTTAGAAAGACAATTGACATGGCCCCACATGGTAGACTGGTCAAGGAAAAGACCATGAGACACAGAGGAATGTTGTGTTTTGGATCCAGAATTGGATCAGAGGAAGGAAACAAAAGGAAGTGCTTGATGGATGTTTTTGTGAAAGGAAAATGGTTTCCACTGGTGTTCGATAGGGCTTACTACCGGCTCCCTTGCTGTTGATTTATATATTAATGATTTGGACTTGGTCATGCTGTTGTTATAAAAAGGATAACTGTTGTCTCCAGATTGATATAAGTGGTTTGGTTAAGTGAGCAAGATGGTTAGCATTACTGCTTCAGAACTCAAGTGTTCAATTCCAACCTTAGGTGACAGTATGGAGTTTGCATATTCTCCCTCTGAGTGTTCCAGTGCCCCCCTCTCCCCACAGTCCAAAGATGTGCAGGTCAGGTGAATTTGCCATGCTAATTGCCACTTAGCATTCCAAGATATGTAGGTTAAATAGATTATCCATGGTAAATATTTGGGGTTACAGGGATAGGTCAGGAAGGAGGGTCTAGGTAAGATAGAGAGTTGCTGCAGAATTGATGGGCTGAATAGCCTCTTCTGCATTGTAGGGATTATGTGATACTATGATTCTGGAGGGAGCTAGAAGTGAAGTTAGGCCACAGCGAACTTGACAGCCAGTGGCCAAGGGCATGGTAACCTGTGAGTGAGGGCATGGACTTATTGATGAAGAGATCCAGATGGCAGTTGCCCTCTGCTTGCAGAGTTACAGTCTCCTGTAGCACTGGATCTCAGTCATCTCCAGGTTACTGTCTTCACCAGTGGATCCTCTGTTGAGAGTATGGTCTCCATGGCATTCTTGTTCCTCTTGCCTCTAGTTGTTTATGATTTACATAGATGATTTGGAATTGGGGACCAAGTGTAGTGTGTCAAAACTCACAGATGACACTAAGATGAATGGCAGAACAGAATGTGCAGAGGATGTTGAAAGTCTGCAAAGGAATATAGATAGTCTAAGTGAGTGGGCGAGGGTCTGGCAGACAGAGTACAATGTTGGTAAATGTGAGATCATCCATTTTGGTAGGGATAACAGTAAAATGGACTATTATTTAAATAGCAAAGAATTGCAGTATGTTGCTGTGCAGAGGGACCTTGGTGTCCTTGTGCAAGAATCACAAAGAGTGAAGCAGGTAATTCAGAAGGCAAATGGAATTCTGATCTTCATTGATAGAGGGATGGCATTTAAAAACAGTGAGGTTACGTTGCAATTGAGTAAGGTGCTGGTGAGACCACACCTGGAATACTGTATACAGTTTGGTACCCTTACTTGAGAAAGGATATACTGGCACTGGAGGGAGTGCAGAGGAGATAGACTAGGTTGATTCTGGAATTAAAAGTGTTGGCTTAATTGGCCTCCATAGGGATGAGATTGGGACCTATGTCCTAACCTTCCCCTGCCCTACTGAACTTTGCTGTCACCAGGAACAATGCCTAAAACTGACATGCAGCAGACGTCAATATTCTAGGATCCCCACTCCTGCCACCTCCATTCTTGGCCTTTGATAGGGGGACTCAAACATTTAGCCCCTCATTTCTAGCAGGATCCCTTATCCCAAGGTGAGGGGGGAGGGTCACAATAAAAATTGAGGGATCAACTGCCTGTGATTTGCAGGCAGTTTACAACTTGCTCTGAATGTTAATCCAACAAACAAAATTGTAGTGAAATTATAAAAGTTCTATCCGGGGTTTACTTCATGGAAATACTATTTTACTCTGTGCAGGATCCCACACAATTTATCGTGTACCTTGTGGTAGTGAAGGCCATTGGTTGGTGGCGGTACGTTCTGGTCCCACCATTTTCAAAGGCATTTCCCATTAAATGCACTCTCCATCACTGGGGAACCCGTAGCGGGACCCGAAGATACTGTCGGCATGAACACTCCAGAAAGTTCTGGTCAAATTGTAGCAGCTCTGTTGACTTTCTATTATTGATACATTTTTTATTGCTTAGCAATTAGAAACATTTTTCAGGGAAACAAGCTTTTGAAGTTTTGGCTTGAGCTGCAGTTGGAGGACAGGACATTCCAGAACTCTGCCTGGAAAAGCTGAACAGAACAAGGGATTTGCAAGAATACAGGCTTCTTAAGAAACAAAATACAATCTGAATAACTAGGCAATTGGGAGAGAAAGAATGCCTCAGAGAATTTGGAGTTAACAAAATTGAGACCAAGATATTATAGAGTCAGAAAGTTTACAGTATGGAAACAGGCCCTTTGCCCCAACTTGACAATGCTGCCCTTTTTTTTTAAACCCCCAAGCTAATCCTAATTACCTGCATTTTGTCCATATCCCTCTTTACCCACGTAATGTCTAAATGCTTTTTAAAAGACAACATTATACCCACCTCAACTACTACCTCTGGCAGCTTGTTCCAGACACTCACCACCCTTTGTGTGAAAAAATTGCCCCTCTGGACACTTTTGTATCTCTCCCCCCCCATCTTAAATCTGTGTCCTCTAGTTTTAGACTCCTTTGGGAAAAGGTATTGTCTGTCTGGTTGATCTGTGTCCATCATCATTTTATAGATTGCTTTAAGATCACCTTTAGCCTCTTATTCTCCAGAGAAAAAGTCCCAGTCTATCCAGCCTCTCCTGATAGCTCAATCCATTAAGTCCCAGTAGCATCCTAGTAAACTTTTCTGCATTCTTTCTAATTTAATAATACCCTTTCTATAATAGGGTGACCAGAACTGTACACAATATTCCAAGTGTGGCCTTATCAATGTCTTGTACAACTTCAACAAGACATCCCAACTCCTGTGTTCAATGTTCTGATCGACGAAACCAAGCATGCTGAATGCCTTCTTTACCACTCTGTCCACCTGTGACTTCACTTTCAAAGAGCTATGAACATGTACCTTTAGATCTCTTTGTTCTGTAACTCTCTCCAACACCCTACCATTAACTGAGTAAGTCCTGTCCTGGTTCAATCTAGCAAAATGCATCAACTTGTATTTATCTAAATTAAACTCCATCTGTCATTCGTCAGTTCACTGGCCCAAATAATCAAGATCCTGTTGCAGTCAGAGATAACTTTCTTCACTGTCCACTATGCACCAGTCTTGGTATCACCTGCAAACTTACTAGCCATGCCTCCTGTATTCTCATTCACATCATTAATATAAATGACAAATAATAATGGACCCAGCACTGATTCCTGAGGCACACCGCAGGTCACAGGCCTCCGGTTTGAAAAACAATCCTCTACAACCACCCTCTGGCTTCTGGCAAGAAGCCAAATTAATATCCATTTAGCTACCTCACCCTGGATCCAGTGAGATTTAACCTTATGTAATAACCTACCATGTGGTACCTTATCAAAAACCTTGCTAAAGTCCATGTAGACAACCTTCTTATCTACCTTCTTGGTTACCCCTTCAAAAAACTTAATCAAATTTGTGAAACATGATTTTCCACTTACAAAGCCATGCTGACTGTCAGTTGGCCCAAATGAGGTGGCGCCGAGGGGGAGCAAAGTGGAGAGCGAGACTTTAATCATTGTGGACAATGAAGTGATGTAAGGAATTAAAATTAAAAAATAAATAAATAAAAATGAATGGAAATGAAGTGAAGGTGGAGGGGAAAGTTCATGCTCTTAAGCGTTGAATTCAATTTTCAATCCGGAACTGTCCAATCGGAAGATGAAGTGCTGTTCCTCCAGTTTGTGTTGTGGTTTACTAAAACATTGCAAAAGACCCAAGGATGGACATGTGGGCAGGGGAGCAGGATGGAGTTGAAGCGCCAAGCGACAGGGTCCTGCTTGCAGACAGACTGAAGGTATTCAGCAAAGTGGTCACCCAGTCTGCATTTGGTTTTTCTGATGTAGAGTAGACCGCATTGGGAGCAGCAAATGCAATAAACCAGGTTGAAAGAGATGCATGTGAAGCCACGTGCATCTTATGACCTGAGTCAGTAAGCAGGGAGATGGTAACAGGGCAGGTGTTGCACGTTGTAAGATTGCAATGGGAAGGTGCTGTGGGCATGGGGTGAGGTGTAGGATGTGATGGGGGGGGTAGACCAGGATGTCCCAGAGAGAATGGTCCCTGTGGAATACTGACAGGGGGAGTGAGGGGAAGATGTGTTGGGTAGTGGCATCATGCTGGAGTTGGCGGAAATGGCGGAGGATGATCCTTTGAATGAGGAGGCTGATGCAGTGAAAAATAAGGCCAAGGGGAGATCTATCCTGGTTGTGGGAGAGAGAGGAGGGGTTAAAGCAGTGGCCCAGAGGAAGGACTGCACACAGTTGAGGGCCCTGTCAACCACTTTGCAAGACATATCAGCAGTGCCATTTTGGAGAGTGTCATCATTGGAGGTGAAGAAACTGCGAGAATAGGATGGAGTCCTTAGAGGATGCGCGGTGTGAGCGTTATCCAGGCACAAGTGAATCACAGTGAAAACAGTCCAGCTTCAGCACTCACAAGTTCTTGGCTGCACCAAAGCCACCAGGGAAGATAATGGCTTGTGATCCTGTGCAGTAGGCCTGGCCAGATCCAGGAGCTTACCACGAGCAATCCTTGCCAACTCCACAGTATTGTTTAGAAGAATGCAAGAAAGAGTAAATAAAGTATTCCAAATTAAAGAGACAATTGCAGTAATCAGAAAGTGGGATAGCAGACTTCAGAGATAAATGAAAAATTTGATAACATTTTAATAGAGTCTGGGAATCGAGAGTTAAAGCAATTGTGAACAGTTTGCACAGCAGTCAAAATAAAGAAATCCTAAAGAACTTAATGTAAAATCCTGGGCTGGATTCACTGTCAAAAGTGGAGCACAGACTTTGTTTAAAAATGCCATTTGGAAAATCTGATCTTGAATTTGGAATAGAAACATAGAGGAAAAAGGAGAAGGAGGCTACTTGGCCATTTGGCCACTCAAGCCCGCTCCGCCATTCATTACGATCTTGGCTGATCATCCAACTCATAGTGGCACAACAGTTAGTACTGCTGCCTCACAGCACCAGAAACCTGGGTTCAATTCCTGGTCACTGCCTCCCACAGTTCAAAAGACATGGTGGTTATATGCATTGACCGTACTAAATTCTCCCTCAGTGTACCCGAACAGGTGCTGGAATGTAGTGACTAGGGGGTTTTCACAATAACTTCACCGCACTGTTAATGTAAGCTGACTTGTGACAGTAATAAATAAATTGAAATTCTTCAGCTACAGGTCCATTTTATTTCACCAGTTCTGGAAACAGGTTGAAATTCAGCCTTGTCTGTACAGTGCAATGCTGTGCAACACAATCAGGTTGTCTGGATAACTAGATGTAATTATTATTTATCCATAAATTAGTCTTTAACTTACAGCATAATTGGTTAGCAATGCCAAAGTACTTTATATGTGTCATTTGTCCAGGAATAGAGAACACAATTTTGCACATTGAAAAATTGCCACCCTTGATCGGATGGTTTGATGACTTGACAGATGCTATATGTTATCAAGGTTGACATCACTGATGAAGTGGTTGTTTTTAATTCAAGCTATTCTCTGATCTTACTACTGCTATCTTTGTTTTACACACCCAAGCTCTCCCACTTTTGCGTACTCTTATGAGACTGAGCGTGCAATTCCCAAGGTGCTGTGGACCAGCTGACCTTTGCTAGACCAGGTCAATACTATTTGATGGTCATGTATAATATATTACACACTGGGATGACGGAGGTGGAGTGGCAATGGTAGCTTTCTAGTCTGAAGTTATTAAGACGGGCCTTTTAAACTGGTCACCTCAGCACCCACATTCCCTGCGGTTGCCTCCACTCTTCTTCCCAGGTTGGCTGGCCTGACTTCAAATTGTTACCAACCACCAGCAATGAAGACCCCTCCTTACTGGGCACTTCCCAAGATGGGCAGGCTGAGCTGGGAATTTTTCCGACTCTCTCCTACTTGTCTTGAAGGTGAAACTCCTGGCTTGTGTTCCAGTTTTTTTAATTATCTTTCGCACAGCTTCTGATTCCTTTCATGAAAGACCCTTACCTCCATAATTTAATTGCACCCATCAAAGGGGAGTGGATTGGACCACAAGGGGTTCTACCAAGGTGGTTGGGCATCTGTTGGCACTTGAGATCTACAAAAAGCCAATCCATTTAACAGACATCTCTACTTGTTGAATGGAGGACAAACTGAAATATTAATTTGGTGGCAACTGATAGGTTCCCAGTACCTAGCAGAAACATTGAATGTCAGGATGTGAAGCACAATTGGCACCAATCAGAATTAAAGCTCATATATTATAAATAGATGTCTGCTGCAGAGATGATGGACCGAAGGGTCTCTTTCTGTGCTATAAAATTCTACAGCTGGAATTTTCTGGCCATTTTCATCAGTGGGATCTTCCAGTTTTATTGGTGGCAAATCCCCACCATGGGTTGCCAACATAACAAGTGCATAAAATGGAAAGCCCCATTGACAGTAAGACCCTACCACTGGTCAATGGTGGGCTGCTTCTGTCACCACAAAACACACAGCAGAAAGTGTGGAAAATCCTGCCCCATGACTCTAAAACAAAGATAAACAGGGAGGACAGATATGGTTTGTATGTGTGTACAGCTAAATGTCTGCTAAGGAGTCATCCTGATGAAGGGTCATTCTGAATTTGAAACATTAACTCTCTCCTCTCTTTCCATAGATGCTGTCAGATCCACTGAAATTTTCCAGAACTTTCTGTTTTTGTTCCAGATTCCAGCATCTGCAGTATTTTCTCTTACATTATTTCAATAATTCTCAGAGTGACGGCTTAAAATCTTTGCTGCATTCTTTCCCAGGATTACGTAGAGTACGTAACATAAGAACTGGCCATCCCATCCAATCAGTCCATGCTGCCGTTTATGCTGTTTGACCCTCCTCCCATCTTTTCTCATTTAAATCTGTCATTTTAATCCTCTACTCCCATCTCACTCATACACTTGTTCCATTTCCCCTTAATCTATATTATTCAGTTCAACCACTCCTTATGAGTTCTGACCAGTCTTTGGATGAAGTAATTTCTTCTTAATTCCCCTTTGGGTTTTTTGGTGACTTTCTTACGGCCTTTAGTTTTGGTCTTCACCAGAATTGGAAACATTACACTCCATCAAAACCTTTCATAATTTTAAAACCCTCTATTGGTCACCCACAGTCATATATTTTCAACAAAGGAGAGGCAATTCTTTCTAATATAACCAGCCATGCATTTCTGGTTTCACCCTTGTAAGTCTTGTCAGGCTCCCACACACTCTCTATTCCTCCAGAAATAAAAGCTAGTGCATACTTTTTTAATGTCTTGTTAATCTTTCTGGATGTATCACAACCGCAAGAAACTACAAAGAGCTGTGAACAAACCACAGCCTATCAATCAAACCAGCCTCCATCCATTGACTCTGTCTATACTTCCCACTGCCTCAGAAAAGCAGCCAGCATAATCAAAGATCCCACGCACCCAGACATTCTCTCTTCCACCTTCTTCCGTGGGGAAACGGATACAGAAATCTGAGATCATGTACCAACAGATTCAAGAACAGCTTCTTCCCTGCTGCCATCAGAGTTTTGAATGGACCTACCTTATATTAAGTTAATTTTTCTCTATATCCCATCTATTACTGTAATACTACATTCTGCATCTTCTCCTTTTCTTCTCTATGAACATTATGCTTTGTTTGAATAGCATGCAAAAAACAATATTTTTCACTGTATAGTACTACATGTGACAATAATAAATCAAATCAAATGAACCTGTGATGCAACTCTTGTGATTGTTGTATTGTTTTTGAAGGTCGATTTGCTTCTCTACACCAGCTGGACTTGCACTTTACAAGAAATAGGTGACCTCCCTATTCTTCATATCAAAATGTTCAGCCTCATGTTTAATTCCATTGAACTTCATTTCTCACTTGCACTAAGGTACTAAAAACCAAGTGACCAAGGTGTCTCGCAAATGTTGAATGTTGAAATGGATAAGTAAATAAAATTACATAGAATATAATATGCTATTCAGCTCAACAAATTAATGCTGATATTTAAACTCTTCCATAAACAAACCTCCTCCCATTATACATGCCAGATCTAAGCCTTTTAGTGTAATTTTCTATTCCCTTTTTCTTACGTAAGTGTCTAATTTCTTTTTGAAAGCATCTGTTACCTCAACCACTTCCTGTAGCAGTAAGTTCCACATTATAACCTCTCTCTGAGTAAAGAAACTCCTCCTTGTTCTCTGATTGTATCTCTTCATAACTTCTGTGTACTTGTGACCTGTTTTGGATTCTCCCACAAATTGAAACATTCTCTCCATATTAAACCCACTTGTAACTTTAAAAACCCTAAATCTTCTCTTTTCAAACTAAAATAGCTCAAACCTTTCCCAATAGATGCAACCTTTCAATTTTGGTACCAACTATAAATCTTTGAGCTTTCTCCACTGCTTCTGCATGCTTTTTATAGTATGGAAACCATAAACATGCAGAATATCATAAATATTGGAACTACACAGTGGATTTTAGATTGATTGGGTTCATTCCAGCATCTCTGAAGGTAAAGGTAATTGCTGTAGTGTCATGATAATAGTTCTCCCTTAATTGGAATAAAGTTATTTTGTTAGAGTCTGTGGCTTTCTACTCAGGGATTTAATGAGAAGCTATTTTACATATTGATGGATATCTTGAATACTTCTCTGTAACATAATAGGTTTCGATTCTATTTGGATTATACTTACTTTTCCAAGTAAGTATATTACTGTCAACATTGTGATTGGATTACTATCAAAAGTGAATTGTATGTTCAGTTCTTTATTAAACATTTATATAACTTAGAAAATATATCATCTCACTTGGTCTTCTGTATCTAAACTTATTTCTATACATTCTTCAGTGGAGAGGTATATTGTTGAAGAGATGTCTTGGCTTGTTTTAATCTGGCATGTTAAAAAGACTATCAGGAGGATGGTAGTATTCTCTTGTGCTTCCTTTCCTTTGGGAAAAGTTAGATCAGTTCTTCAGATCATTTTGGTGTCCGTCAGGCCTCATTTTCGCAATTCAGCGAGAGGGTTCCTTCAAAGGCAAAGCCTGTTCCAGGATAGTCCCAAAAGGAGGCTTGGATTATAACCTACACAGCAATATAAATTATCACAAGAATTAAAATGCTCACAAAATACTGGGATTGATTTCCAGGAGTGTAGAATTTTAAAAATTGGTGAATTTATATCAAACTTCTGTAGAACTCTGGGTAGCTACATTTAGAGTTTTTTTTAATTCACTCATAGATTCCCTAGTTTGCTAATTATTTTCTCCACTTTTATGTGAATTTATTAATAATCTTTTTAAGCTCATGCTCTAATGAAATGCTTATTTTGGTATCTTCACTATTGCTGTCATTTCTCTACCATAACCCTTGAGTTTATCTCACTCATCGCTTGACATAACCCTACTTTATTTTTTATTTTATAATTTGTGTCTATGGAACACTTCATTATTTCTTTTTGTCTTCCTTGACAATTTGACTTCCTAATTTCTCTTTGCCTACTTGAAGTTATTTTAAACATCTCTCCTATTTGTATTTCTGGTTTTCCCTATCCTTTACTATTCAAGAGCTTCTTCTGAGGTTTTTTCTGTAGGTTTGATTTTTTTTGTTCCTTAATGAGGTGTATTGATTATCCTTTTAAATATTTTCCACTAATTCTCTGTCACTTCATTTTTCAAGACGTTCTCCCAGTTTACCTTCTATATTTTCTCTCTCGTTTTCCATCATTTGATCATTTTCAATCCATTATCTTAGTCTTTGTCCTACTTATGCCCCTGTCAGCTTTGACGTGGAACTTACTGCATTGTGATCACTATTCGCTCAGATATAGTCTTTCTTAATTTCCCCTATCTGTCCTGGATTATCACTCATTAGAAGATCCAGCAGTGATTCTTTTTCTTCTTGGAGAAACTGAAATAACCAAACCAGAGATGACTCAAATATTGACCAGATGGTTAAAAGTGAGCTTGAGTATCTTGGGTTACAGGAAGATATGGATGAGATAGTACAATATGGGCAAATAAGTGGCAGATGAATTTAACCCTGAAAACTGTAAGGTTGGACACTTTGTCAATAACTTGACAAGGAAGTGTACTATGAAAGGTCTGACACTATGAAATTCTGAAGAATAAAGGGATCTTGACACGTTTGTCCATAGATTTCTGAAGGTGGAAAGGCAGGTTAATAGGGTGGTGAAAAAGGCATATGGCACACTTGCCTTTATCAATCAGGTATAGATTACAAAAGCATGATGGTGACGTACAGAACTTTGGTGAGGTCACAGCTGGAGCACTGTGTGCAATTCTGTTTGCCACATTATAGAAGGATGTGATCACACTGAAATGTTGCCTGGGATGGAATTCTGGAGCTGACTGAGGGGGTGACCTGATTTAGGTGCTCATGAGGAGCACCTAAAGTATGAGGAGCATGGAGAGTGTGGATAAGGAGCAGCTGTTCCCCTTTGTTGAAGGGTCAGTTACGAGGAGAGACAAGTTGAAAGTGAGGTGTAGAAAGTTTAAAGACGATTTGAGGAAAAACGTTTTTACCCAAAGCATGTTGGCAGTGTGGAATATATTGCCTGAGAGGGTGGTGAAGGTGGGATGCCTCATATTCTTTAACAAGTACCTGGATGAGTACTTGGCATGCCATAACATTCAAAGCTATGGGCCAAGTGCTGGTAAATGGGAGTAGGTGGACAGGTTGGGACCTTTAATGTGTCGATGCAGCTTCGATGGGCCGCAGGGCCTCTTCTGCACTGTACAGTATTCTGTGGTTCAGTGATTCTGTGACAAAAGCAATCTAAGCAGAGCAATCTGACCAGCAATATCAGCAACACAGTTGGTAATGAGCGGAGTCAATGTCTGCCTAGTAAATGTGATAACAAAGTTATGAGGTATGCCATTTTTTATATGAAGTTAGAACTAATGTTTTACAGTTGTGATGATTTAGTCTCAGTCTGCACGATAAAATGTTGATTCAGATATAAATCAAAAAATATTATTGTGTTTTGAACCATTGCATATTGTGTATTGCGTTTCAAGGCAATTACAGTTCAAAACATTTTCACTGTTACCCATTCTCTGAGGTGCGCTATTACCTACATTTTTGAATGGTTCTACATTTTTCTGGAAGTGACACATAACAACTTTTAATTCAAATGCATTCCAATATCCAAAGAGAGTGTTGTTTTTAAAAGTTTACTTTTACAAAATCTGTTTGTTCTGCACCCCAGATAGTGCAGAATAAATCAAGAGGCTAAATATAAAATATTATAAGTTTTTGTGTCATAGGCCTACATTAACACTGAAATGAAGTTACTGTGAAAATCCCCTCACTTTGTTGCCTGTTCAGGAAACTCAGGATAAATTTAGCATGACCAATGAACCTAACTAGCACATCTTTTGGACTGTGGGAAGAAACCCATGCAGATATTGGAAGAATGTGCAGACTCCACACTGGCACTGACCCAAATCAGGAATTGAACCCAGGGTCCTTGGCGCTGTGAGGCAACAGTGCTAACAACTGGGCCATCTTGTTGAAATTTCAAACAGGATGCTGGTTGTTGAGGGTGCAAGTGTATTCAATAAAAGCCTACATAGATATAGCATCTTATCATATCAAAGACATGTCGAAATACAGTCACCACTGTGTAGGCAATGTAGCAGCCTTTATACTCTCAATAAGATCTTACAGATGAGTGTCTAGTTACTTCATTTTTGATGGTGCTATTTGAGGAAAGTATTGGTTTAGTAACTGAGTGAGCTCATTATTTCTAAACAATGCTGTGATTTTTTTTTTAAACATCCATTGGATTGAAAAGACAGGGCCTTGGCATAATCTCTCATTGAAAGATTGTAGCTACAATAATACAGCAGTCCTTGGTATTGTACTGCAGTGTGAACCTAGTTTTGTGTGTTTAAGTCCTGAAGTGAAATTTATGCCTATAGATTTCTAATTCAGAGACAAATGTCCGACGAGGCTGAGACACGGGCAGAATCTTCCCATCCCACCTGCCACAGGAATCATAACGGATGGGACACAGACTATACAAATGTCTGTTGACCTCGGGCAGGATTTTCCAGCCTTGGGGCAAGTGTGGGCATAAAATCTCACTCTATGAAGTTACGTACGAGATGCAGACACCGTTGTTTTCAAAGATGCAGTAATTAATGACATGACCTGTATGGAAAACTGAACATTGGATCAAATCAAAATTGGCTAGATACCAATTCCTGTCCACAGACCTAACAAGGTCAACGGTAGGACTGTACAAAGCTGGTCTGCTGGCTTCCTTTATTTAGAAGCATCTCACTGTCCTTGGGACGCAATTGAAACTTAAAGAATACTGAGAGGCCTCGATAGTGTGGACATGAAGAGGGTGTTTCCACTAGTGGGAGAGACTAGAACTCGAGGGCACAACCTTAGAATGAAAGGACACTTATTTAAAACTGAGATTAAGAGGAATTACTTCAACAAGCAGGTGGTGAATCTGTGGAACTCATTGCCACAAAGGGTTTTGGAGGCCAGGTCATTGAATGTCTTTAAGACAGAGATAGATAGGTTTTTGATCAATTAGGGGATCAAGGGTTATGGGAAGAAGGCAAGAATTATATCAGCCATGATTGAATGGCAGAGCTGACTCGATATGCTTAATTCTGTTCCTATATCTTGTAGTCTTATGACTCAGAGGAGGGTTATTGAGAAATAGCTGGCAGATTTAACGTGAAATTGGAAGGAGCATTCATGCTCCCACTGGTTCTGAATGTATTAAATAAAACAATAAAAATATACATTTTGTGAGGCAACCTGCAGTAGGGATCCTTTAATGATCTCAGCCTGACACTAAGAGCTTTCAAAGTCAGACATTGTACATTAGATCAATATTAATGAAATCTTTGCTTCAAAATCATGGTAGCCCCTTTACCATAACTGATCAGCTGGTTCACTGTACCAATTGTTTATCCCACTGTATGTGTATTGATTCTATAAGTTATTTTCTTCCACCATCTCATGACCTTCCATGCTACTCAGCTTTATCCAGGCTTTGGTCTGGCAACAGATTTAGATGGCACTCTCTTTTGAACTGGTTCACATGTGAAACATCGCTGTATATTTCTGGTATTTGTGCTTTTATTTCAGATTTTAATTCATAATATTCCCTTTTAGTATGTCAATATCTATGCAAATTTGGTTCAAGTATTTCCCCAGATCATTAGCCCATACTTTCCCTCCAGTTAAGAATGAGAAGTAGATATTGCATTTTCCAATGAGCAGAGGATCTTTATCTAGAATGAAGACTTTAGTGTGATTAATAAAGCTGTGGATATGCAAGTGTGCAATGAAGCCCTTGTGCAGACAGAACCATTTATTTCTTAGTGGGAAGCTTGAATACTAAGGTAACCTACACAGGTAAGACAGATCGATTCTTTGTCTACTTCTCAATTATTTCACTTGCTCTCTGCACCTAAACTAAACTATTTCATGCCAACTTTTCATGTTTTGGTTTAGAAGAATGTTTATACAATGTGGCGACACATTTAAAGCAACAACTTTGGCCCAATTTGGAAATCAGATCCAAAGAAAGGATTGACCGTAAAATATATGTTTCTGATAATTAGCGCTTGTATGCAATGTGGTCACTGTGGCTCTGTCGATAACGCTCTCATCTCTTACATCAGCAAATTGTGGATCTAAGTTCCAGTTGAGAGGCTTGAGCAACTATGGAAAATGACACTCCACTGCAATATTGAAGGAGTGCTGCACTGTCAAAGGTGCAATCATTCAAATGCGGGATGGGATTTTCCAGACCTGCCAGCTGTCAGGAGTGTCCAGTCCTGTCCAAAATCACTGGACTTTTGTCTAAGCTGTCGAATCACCTGCAACAGGTCTCAGCATGTCTGGGTCAGTAAATTGTGACTGAGATGTCAAACCATGACCAATCTGCTATTTCAGGTAAGCGGGGAAAAGCTAATTACTGTACAATAATTTATTAACGAATTTTCTCATGTTATGCTTCATGTGTACAGAGCATTGGTAAGATTGTATCTCAAATACTGGGTGTGATTCTCCTGGCCTAGTCTGCTGCTCTGGCAGCACAATGGACCTGGAGACAGCAACGTTTAGTGGGTTTCCTGCTAGGTGCCATGGCCTCCATGCATCTCTTCGGAGTTGAGAGCACAGAAATCGGCACAGAGCTGATTTAAATATTTAAGTTTGAATTTCAATCCATTAGTGGACCCAGAAACTTCAGTCAGGAGTGGTCCACTCCAATGGGGTTTACAATAGCTCAACACTAACAGGCAGCTAATCCCACTGAAGTGAAAAGAGGCCCCCCAAGGGAGAATGCGATTAAAGACGGGGGAGATGTGACCCTGGGGCATTGCCTGCCTGGCCTCCTAGAAATGTGCAAGGGATATTTGGGCACTGCCCACCAGGTCAAGACTGTTGGGGGTGTGGGGTCAGGGAGATTGGGTGGGCGGGGGTGGTGGTAGGGACATTGGTGCTGGCCTGGAGAAGTCCAGGATGTCAGTGACCGGGGGGAGGTGGGGGATGGTCGGAGATGCAGAGTTGTGGGGCTGGCCGGTGAGCAGGAGGTTGGCAATGTGGGGCCACCGCACATGCACTGAACTCGGCACTCGGTGCACATGCAGTGGTTCACACCCTGCTATGCTGCCAGCCTCTCCAGTGAGAATAGACCCAACCCCCTGATTTTCAGTGTGAACCTCACTAGGGCACACTGCAGTGCTCAGAGTGTGGAAGACTCATTCTGAAAATCCCAATGAAAATAAACAGCAGGAGTTCCTCCAGTTTTTACGTGAATTTGGCACTTACAAGTTTTGGGGGGAGATTTGCTCCCACTGTGTGTAGTTTTGGTCTCCTTATTTAAGAAAAAATGTAAATACATTGGAGGCAGTTCAGAGGAGGTTTGCTAGACTGATATCTGGAATGAGTGGGTTGTCTTTGGTTGCAAAGCCTGACCTTACTTCTACTGAGTTTTGAAGAGTGAGGTATGACTTGATTTGATTTGATTTATTATTGTCACATGTACTGGGATACAGTGAAAAGTATTGTTTCTTGTGCACTATAAAGTTAAAACATACCATTCATAGAGTACACAGGGGAGAAGGAAAGGATAAGGTACAGAATATAATGTTACACTTAGAAATAGGATGAAGAGAAAGATGAGTTTAATATATGCTAGGACCATCCTAAAGACAGCAGGGAAGAGGGTGTTTTTGAGTTTGTTAGTATGTGTTTCAGATTTTTGTATCTTTCTCCCGATGGAAGAAGGTGGAAAAAAATCTGTCCCGGATGCACGATATCGTTGATTATGCTAGCTGCTTTCCCAAGGCAGTGGGAAGTATAGATGGAGTCAATGGGTAGGAGGCTGGTTTGCTTGATAAACTGGGCTACGTTCCAACCCTTTGTAATTTCTTGCAGCCTTCATCAGATATGTCTGGGTGGAATGCTTTCTATGGTGCATCTATAAAAATTGCCAAGAGTGGTAGTGAATATCTCACATTTCTTTAGCCTTCTGAGAAAGTAGAGGCATTAGTGGGCCTTCTTTACTATAGTGTCAGCATGGAGAGATTAGAACGGGTTGTTGGTGATCTGACCATTAATGTAAATAGGGGTCACTATTTGCTCCACTACACTTCCTGAAGTTGATGACCATCTCCTTAGTTATATTGACATTGAGGGAGAAATTATTGTCACTGCACCATTTGACCAGATTCTATATCTGTTCCCTGTACTCTGTTTCTCATTGTTTAAAATCCAACCCACTACAGTGCTGTCATCAGTAAACTTGAAAATGAAGTTTGAGCAGAATTTGGTCACACAATTATAAGTGTATAAAGGGCTGAGGACCACGCCTTGTTGGACACTGTGTTGAGAATAACCATGCAGGAAGTGTCATTACTTACACTTATTGACTGCGGTTTATGGATTAGGAAGTTGAGGATGAAGTTGAGGATTCAATCTCAGAGGGAGGAGTTGTTGAGATAATGGTGTTGAAAGCTGAACTGTAGTCAAAAAATAGGAGTCTGACATAGATGTCCTTCTTATCTAGCTGTTCCAGCATTCAATGTAGGGTAGGGAGATGGCATCCACTGTAGACCTATTGCAGCAATAGGCGAACTGCATTAGTTCCAGATAATCTGGAAAACTGGAGTTGATGTGTGGCACGACTAACCTTTCAAAGCATTTCATGATGATGGATGTCAAGACCACAGAGTCATTAAAGCATACTGCCTGATTTCTTCAGTACAGAGATGATGATTGTCTTCTCGAAGCAGGTAGGAACTTTGAGTAGAGTAAGGAGAGTTTGAAGGTATCCGTGAACACCATTGCCAGTTGGTACTCACAGAATCTAAGTGTTTAGCCGGGGACCCCATCTGAGGGTTAACATTCAAGAAGGCTGATCTGGAGCCTGTGATGGTGACCTTGGATACCAGTTCAATCAAAGCTGTTGGGGCGAATGATGTTCTCTCACTGACGCGTGCTCAAAACAAGCACAAAATGCATTGCGCCTTTGGAGAAGGTTACATTGGTGTTGCCAATTCTTCTTGTCTTCACCTTGTAACTTATTATGTCATGTTGACAATGTCACAATTGATGGGTGTTTGTGTAGCTAGCCTGAGACTCCAGTTTGGTCTGGTACTGTCTCTTAGCATCTCTGATGGCCCTCCGTAGATTGTATCTGGATTTCTTGTATAGGTCAGGGTCACCCAATTTGAACGCCTCAGACCTGAACTTCAGCAAACTTGATTAAAGTATATTAAATCCTAAATGGTTTTGACAAGTGGCAATTGAAATGATGTTTCCTCCTGTGGGCACCGTTTTAAAATTAGGCATCGTTCTTTATAGGACAGAGGTTACAGATTTTTTCTCTGAGAGCTGTGCAACTTTGGAACTCTCTGCAATTCCCTGCCTCAAAAGATGGCGGAAGTTGGTGATTGAATATTTTAAGGCAGAAGTTGATAGATTCTTGTCAAGCAAAATAACCAAAGGTTGTTGGGGATAAATGAGGAATGTGGAAGTCAGCACAAACAGATCAGCCAAGTAAATAGTGCTTGGGGAGAGGGCGGGGGGTGTCAAATGACCTACTTCTGCTGCTATTTCAGATGTTTGTATTTCTCTCAACTGTTTTCAATGCAAGTATATCCTTCCTTAAGTAAGGAGACCAATACTGTGTACGATAGTCTAGGTGCAGTCTCATCAGTATCCTGCGCATTTGTAATAAGATTTCTCTTGCAATAAACATCAACATTCCATTTGCCTTCCTAATTACTTACTGTACTTGCCTGCAATTTTCTTTGTGATTCATATACCAAGATTCATATACAAAGATACTAAGGCTCTACACTGCAGCAAGCTCTTTCCATTTAATTAATATTGTTTTTCTATTCTTCCTGCCAAAGTGGACAACGTCATATTTTCCAACATTATATTACATCTGCCATTTTGTTCCCACTCATGTAAGTCAAGTCAAATGTTTCTATCCTCCTTATTACTTGCTTTCTGGCCTATCTTTGTATTGTCAGCAAATGTCACTGCATTACAGTTGGTTCCTTCATCCACGTCACAAATATATATAAAAAATAGCTGAGGTTCAAGCACTGACTCATAGAGACATAGAAACTAGAAGCAGTAGTAGGCCATTTCACCCTTCAAGCCTCCTCTACCATTCATTTTGATCATGGCTGATCACTGAATTCAATATCCTTATCCTCTCTTCCCCCTCCCCTCTCTCTTGATCCCTTGGGCTTTAGCCCCAAGAGCTTTACTAATGTCTTCCTGAAACCAGATGCTTTTGCCTCAACTACTTTCAGTGGTGGTGCATCCCTACCTTAACCCTCTGAGTGAAGAATTTTCCTCAACTTAGTTCTAAAAGGCTTCGCCCTTTTCCTTAAACTATGATCCCTAGTTCTGGATTCCCCACTATCAGGAACATTCTTTCTGAATCTATCCTCTCTCTAACCCTGTTACAATTTTGTAAATTTTTATGAGATTCCCTCTTACTCTTCATAATACCAGTGAATATAATCCTTACCCACTTAATCTCTCCTCAATTGATAGACCTGCCATCCCAGGATTCAGCCTGCTAAACCTTTGCATTCCTGTCGTATTCCATTAATTACAATTTGCCAACCTGAAAATGACCCATTTTTGCTTTCTTTCTGTTTCCTTTGAGTTAGTAAGAAGTTTCACAATGCCAGGTTAAAGTTCAATAGGTTTATTTGGTAGCAAAACCCATGACCTTTCAGAGCACTGTCCCTTCGTCGGATAAGAGAGAGTTCTGTTCACAAACAGGGCATATAAAGACACAAACTCAATTTACAAAATAATGGTTGGAATGCAAGTCTTTACAGGTAATCAAGTCTTAAAATTACAGACAATGTGAGTGGAGAGAAGGTTAAGCACAGATTAAAGAGATGTGTATTATCTCCAGACAAGACAGCTAGTGAAATTTTGCAAGCCCAGGCAAATCATGGGGGTTACAGATAATGTGAATGAACCTAAAATCCCGGTTGAGGCCATCCTCATATGTGTGGAACTTGACTATCAATCTCTGCTCAGTGACTCTGCGTTGTCATGTGTCATGAAGGCCGCCTTGGAGAACGCTTACCCAAAGATCAGAGTTCAAATGCCTATGACTGCTGAAGTATTCCCCAACAGGAAGAGAACACTCTTGCCTGTTGATTGTTGGATGGTGTTCACTCACTCGTTGTCCTAACGTCTGCATGGTCTCCCTAATGTACCATGCCTCAGGATATCCTTTCCTACAGCATATCAGGTAGACAATGTTGGCTGTGTTGCAAGAGTATGTACAATATACCTGGTGAATGGTGTTCTCACATGAGATGATGACATCCATGTCAATGATCCAGCACATCTTGTAGAGGTTGCAGTGGCAACGTTATGTGGTGTCGTGGCCACGGTCCTCCTGAAGGCTGGGTAAGTGCTGCGGACAATAATCTGTTTGAGGTTGTGTGATTGTTTGAAGGCAAGAAGTGGGGGTGTGGGGTTGGCCCTGGTGAGATGCTTGTCTTCATCAATGACATGTTGAAGGCTCCGGAGAAGATGTCTAGCTTCCCTGGTCCAGAGAAGTATTGTATGATGAAGGGTACTCTGTCTGCCATGTCCCATGTTTGTCTTCTAAGCAGATTGTGCAGTTTTTCACTGTGGTACATTGGAACTATCGATTGACGAGTCAAGTACGTATCCTGTTCTTATGAGGGCATCTTCAGCTTCTGGAGGTGTCTATTGCGATCTCTTCATCTGAGCAGATCCTGTGTATACAGAGGGCTTGTCCACAGAGGATGGCTTCTTTAATGTGTTTAGGGTGGAAGCTGGAGAAGTGGAGCATCGTAAGGTTATCCATGGGCTTGCAGTACAGTGAAATGCTGAAGTAACCATCCTTGATGGAGATGCTTGTGTCCAAGAATGCAACTGATTCTGGAGAGTCATCCATAGTGAGTCTAATGGTGGGATGGAACTTATTGATGTCATCATAAAGTTGTTTCTGTGATTGTTCGCCATGAGTCCAAAGGAAGAAAATGTCATCGATGTATCTATGTATAGCATTGGTTGAAGATCCTGTGTGGTGAAAAAATCTTGTTCGAATCTGTGCATGAAGATGTTGGCACATTGAGGTGCGAATTTGGTCCCCGTGGCTGTTCCGAGTGTCTGGATGAAGAACTGATTGTTGAAGGTAAAAACATTGTGGTCCAGAATGAAGCGGATGAGTTGTAAAATTGTATCTGGAGACTGGCAGTTGTCGGCATTGAGTATTGAGGCAGCTGCAGCAATGCCATCATCGTGTAGAGTGACGAGACATCCATTGTGATGAGGAGTACTCCTGGTTCAACTGCTCCATGTGTCTGTGTTTCTGTAGGAAGTGTCGCGACAAAAACTGTAGGTTCGTTGTTCAGTGAGTTTCAAGATGCCTTCAATGTAGCTGGAGAGGTCCTTGCACAGGTCCCATTGCCTGATGCGATAGGATGGCTGGGTGTGCTTGCCTTGTGTATCTCTCAAATAGGTTTGAACAAGACCTCTTCACTGAACAGGACCTTCAACTGATGTTATACACTAGATACATCGATGACATTTTTTTTCTTTGGACTCATGGTGAACGATCACTGACACAATGATATGATGACATCAACAAGTTCCATCCCACCATCAGACTCACCATGGACTACTCTCCGAATCGGTTGCATTCTTGGATACATGCATCTCCACCAAGGATGGTCATCTCAGCATTTCACTGTACCGCTAGCCCACAGATAACCTCACAATGCTCCACTTCTCCACCTTCCACCCTCAACATGTTAAAGAAGCCTTCCCTTATGACCAAGCCCTCCATATACACAGGATTTGCTCAAATGAAGAGGATCGCAACAGACACCTCGAGACGCTGAAAGATACTCTCATAAGAACAGGATATGGTGCTCGACTCGTCGATCGACAGTGCCGATGCGCCACAATGAAAAACTGCTCTGACCTCCTCAGAAGGCAAACACGGGACACAGTGGACAGAGTACCCTTCATCGTTAAAATACTTCCCCAGAGCGGAGAAACTATGACATCTTCTCTGGACCTTCAACATGTCATTGATGAAGATGAACATCATGCCAAGGCCATCCCCACACCCCCACTTCTTGCCTTCGAAGAACTGCATAACCTTAAATATACCATTTTCTTAGCAAACTACCCAGCCTTCAGGAGAACAGTAACCATGACACCACATAACCCTGCCACAGCAACCTCTGCAAGATGTGTCGGATCATCGACATGGATGCCATCATCTCAAGTGAGAACACCATCCACCAAGTACACGGCACATACTCTTGCAACTCGGCCAATGTTGTCTACTTGATACACTGCAGGAAAGGATGTCCCAAGGCATGGTACATTGGGGAGACCATGCAGACGCTACCACAATGGATGAATGAACACCATTCAACAATCAGCAGGCAAGAGTGTAATCTTCCTGTTGGGGAACACTTCAATGGTCACAGGCATTTGGGCTCTGATCTTCGAGTAAGCATTCTCTAAGGCGGCCTTCACAACACACGACAATGCAGAGTCGCTGAGCTGAAATTGATAGTCAAGTTCTGCACATATGAGGATGGCGTCAACCGGGATCTTGGGTTCATGTCAACTATCTGTAACCCACACGACTTGCCTGGGACTTCTTACTATGTTTACCCCAGTCCAACACCGGCATCTCCACATCATTCTTTTGAGTTAGCCAATCCTCTATTCATGCTAATATATCACCCCAACCCCCATCTCCATCTCGTTTTTATTACATTGCTGTTTATGGGGGAACTTGTTTTGTGTAAATTGTCTGCTGTGTTCTCTGAATTAGTGGAAAAAATAAACTTCAAGAGTGCTTCATGAGCCATATGGCACTTTGGGATGTTCTGCGGTCATGGAAATTTGTCTTTATACTTTTGTGTTTGCGTGTAGAGCAACGGCAAATATTAAAAATTATTTGGAATTTGTGTATGATATGCATGAGGTGAGTCCACAGATATTCATGAAGGGTCCATATGAAATGTTGGAAGATTGTGTTGCTCAAAAATCAGCTCACTATGCTTTCTGAGCTGAGAAATGTTGAATATACATGGTCCATTTTGCGTAAGGTTCCCTGAGCCATATGTTTCAGAAGTTTGTCACCACATAAGCTGATGAATAGAGAAATTAATAGGTGACCATCCAAAAGAGACAGGGGTTTGGTTTAAGAGGTTACCCTGAATGCTGTTTTGGCATCATGAGACAGATTTTTCTCTTCTGCTTCCATCTTCACTGTTATTTACAGACAATCCCAGCAATATAAACCACATTTTTCCTCAAGCAATATGCATTTAAGTGCATTGTCTTCATAAAAAAAACTCTTTGTTTGGTTTTAAAATTATTTATGAACACATGGTGCAATGTGTTAATTATATTGGAATCAGGGTTACAAACTGGTTGGATGCAATTCTCAGGGCTTGATCACGTGATATTTGACCGTTGCTATTTGATCAAACTCCAGCAAGGCCCTGCGAAAGGTAAATGTTTAATTAAATTTTCAGTCAACTCAAAGCAGAGGTAGGGTTACCAATGTGATGTGTGATCACAGGGGATCTGATCACTCTAAAGGTGGGATTTTATGGCTTTCCTCAGGTGAAATTGGAAATTCCTGTTCGAGGTCAATGGAGATTTCCATTGTCGGACCTTCACCCACTGTGATTCTGGATGGGTGAGATAGTAAAATTCTGGTCATACCTTCAAATATTATTGAGGCTACCTTTTAAAGGTTTAAAAGTTGATTATCTCTTCTTGTGGTTTTGCAAGTCACATTACTTCAATCTGATTGATTGAATTTGTGAAAGGAGCTAAGTAAATGGAGGAGAGGGACCTAAAGAATTTTCAAATGTGAAACAAAGCTCCAACCCAGGCCACTTCTGACTTTAGACAATCAATGACTTTCTGAAGATCAGTGGGTTATTAACACCATTCAAAGAGGCTGCATACCCCATTTTAACTAGTCTATTTTTAACCTCTTGCAGGTCAGGATTATTGGAACTTCAAGTGCTTCTCCTGGGACCCGAAAACTAACTTTCAAACACCCCATGTGGTGATTGGCCAGTTAACCTATCCACTGAACAATATCTGCTTTCCCTCCCACAAGATCCAACTCCTTCCACCACTACATACAAACTTTCTTTCAGCTTAGCTGTTCATTTCTTGGTGCCATTCCCAATCACCATGTTGTCTCTGTGGCTTCTAGTTCTACAGATTGGGCCCCATATCCCCTTTCTCCCCTTCTCCCCTGTGCACCGTGACTCTCTCCATCTGTCCTCCGCCTCAATCCACTGAACCTCCTTTCCCCACTGCCTGGATGATTAATTCTACATTGTACCTTAATTTCCTCCCCATTTAGTCCCTGATATCATTTTCCAATCCAGCCCCACTCCTCTCCATTCCATTCTTCTCTCCCTTTCCTGGTTTTTTCTCCATCTGCCTGTCTCATTGCCACTCCCTGCTAAGTAAGGGCCCTTTCTTAGTGATGATGCAGCAATGAGCCTCTGTGATGCCAATTGGAGGAGTCACAAAACAGGCAGGAGGAGATGGGAAAATGTATTGAATGAGGTTCTCCAGGATCCTTATCAGCTGTCTTTAGGAGTTTCATGTCCTATTCCAGTAGACTCCCAGTATTCCGCAGGGGTCAGCAACTTATGATGGGCATAAATATGCATTCAAACAAAGTCAGCTTAAAACTGTGATCCTGGTTCTGTGCTATGTTGGCTCATTGTAGGCAGATAAAGATAGGGGTATGCGCACTAACAACAGTTTCGCTGGGTTAGAGAGGGAGGAGATCTGCCAGTGTTTCCACTTCTGACTGCTAACTGTGTTTTTTAAAAACTATAAGGTAAACTGCAGTATTGGTCAGAATTTGATCAGGCTTTGGCAGGGGTAACATTATCCCTTTTTCTTTTCTCTCTCATATTCCATCAGCCATCGCACACAAAATTATGGTTGCATGTTACGTGCTAAGTTCAAAATCCACAGGCTCATTTCATAATTTTCTCTACTGTTTCATCCTGTTTACCTCTGCAACCTCTTCCAGCTTGGTATGGCTGTTGCTCTGGCCAAGACCCCAAGATACTACAAAAGTTATGAATGTAGCCCAATCAATCATGCAAAACAGCCTCCCACCCATTGAACCTGTCCATATTTCCCACTGTCTCAGCAAAGCAGCCAGCATAATTAAGGACCCCATACACTCAGGACATATTCTGTTCCATCTTTTTCCATCAGGAAAAAGATACAAAAGTCTTAGCTAATGTACCAACCAACTCAAGAACAGTTTTTTCCCTGCTGCCATCAGACTTTTAAATGGACTTACCTTGCATGAAGTTGATCATTTTCTATACCCTAGCTATGACTGTAATACTACACTGCATTCTCTCATTTCCTTCTCTATGTACGGTATGCTTTGTCTGTAGCGCGTGCAAGAAACAATACTTTTCACTGTATGCTGGTACATGTGACAATAATAAATCAAATTAAAAAACATCAAATCTTTGCAGTTATGACTATGGTCTTCAATTCTCTAGGTATGGCCTCCTGTGCACTTCCAACTATTCCTTCCCTATCCTTGATACCTCCTCCCTCTCCCCCCTCAATCTTTTGCTGTACCGTCAGAGGACCCAGCCACCTCAGCTCTGTTCTCAGTACCTCCTCTTGAAACCTGTGATCTCTTTATTCTTCTCTCATATTCTTAAAGAATCTCTTTAGATATCTGTTATAGTTTCCCTTATCTCTCCTAATTCTACCAGTATTGAAGAATCCTGCCTCTACTGCAAAGGGCTGTGAGATGTTTTCACTGCATAACGAAGCTCTGTAAATGCACATTGTTGCTGCTGATGTCCATTGGGAAGTGTACCAATACACACCAGAACAAAGCTTACAATATTCCCTCCACCCATTCTCATTCTTGGCCTGTTCCCAACACCAGACACAGCCTGCAGGGCAGAGAAAGTAAAATTGGAGCAGAGCCTGTTGTTCAGCCCCTTTCGCTTGAAAAGAACAAGGCTTTGGGCACATATTGCATTAATGCTACAATATGTTGAAGCCCTCAGGGGTTCTGACTGCATCACTCCAATTCTTAAAGTTTATGTTTTTCTCCCTCTCTTGGCCGACAGCTTGGTTTTAAGCAAAACATCGGCAGGAGAAACTGAGCAGTACATCTTGTTAATGAATAATTCAGAAACCCGTGAGTCTTCAATGGAGAACCTGTGTCTGTATATGTACCTATGTGTTTATGTCTATTGAACTTATTACAGGAACAATATTAATGATCCTGTTTATGTTACAGATATGCCATGTGATATGAATTTCTCCATTGATGAAATGTTTAGATAAAGCTTTGTCAAATTTATTTTCAACTTGAGCATGGAGTTGTATTGGAAGAGGTATTTGTTTACAATTGGAAGAACGTGAGCTCACCGTATAGAGGTAACTCCGAGTGGCTGACTGAATGCTAAGCAACTGTTGATGGGACCTGGGATTTACCTACTTAGAAATGTGCTGAGTGCAGCTGTGGACTACAGAGGTGTGAGGCCTCCATAAAATCAGCTTCATCGCTAGTCTCATGAGTTAGTAGCAGTGCATTGTGGAAATCAACCCTCAGTTCCAGGAGAATACCAGCCAATCCAGGAGGGATGGTAACCTCAAAATACATTGTGTGAAAAGAAAGAACTATTCTTTTGTCTTGTCTTGTCTCCTGATCAGCAAATGTTTTGTCAAACACATGAAGAAAACGTATTTTTGAATTTTAAATGAATAATTTCAAAATCTCACTCCACTTCATTATGTCACAGCCGGAGCTAATATACATCATAGAATCCCCGCGGTGCATTCGGCCCATCATATCTGCACCAACATTCCTACAAAGCTTCATACCCAGGCCCATCCCCATAACCCCACATATTTATACACTAATCCCCTAACCCACATGTCCTGGCACACTAAGGGGCAATTTAGCATGGGCAATCCACCTAACTTGCACATCTTTGGATTGTAGGAGGAAACCAGAGCACCCGGGGAAAACCCAAGCAGCCATGGGGAGAGCGTGCAAACTCCACACAAAGAGTGCACCCAAGGCTGGAATTGAACTCAGGTCCCTGGCACTGTGAGGCAGCAGTGCTAACCACAGTATTAACCTCCATGTGAACAAATATTTTAGAAGTATTTTCTCTAATGATTAATCTTACCCATGGGGGAAAGGCGGGACAGGGAAGTTTTGATGGTGGACATGTAATTGGGCATATACTGTCTAAGTATCTATTCTTTTCTCATCTAATCAAGATGTAAATTGTGCAAAATAGTTGAGGGTTGAGCTTTTGTAAGATGCATTCAGAGGCCTGCGGTGATTCCCTCCCATTGGCCAGGAGGGTCAAGATGCACAATATTCATTTTGCAAAGCCACTTCAAGGGATGAGGAAGATAGTCATTTATTTTCATTTGTTCTTGCTTGATTACATGGATTGTCCGTAGGATATACCCACTGGACAGGTGGTTAAAATTTCAAGGAAAGAACTGTTCCAGGAAGGGTCTTAATTGGAGAGGGGACAAGAACTGCAGTCAATCATTTTTTTTTGACGAAAGCATTCAAAAAAAGAGGAATTTTGAAATGACCAAACTTAGGAGCAGCAGTGCAGCATCAATTTGCAAACGAGCTGTAAAGCCGAATCAGTTTTCATTCATCTGCCTGGAGCGCCGAAAATTTTCCATTTCAATGGGAATCATTAAAAGATCCAACTTTAAAAAAAACATACAGACCTACACGCTGTGTGTGGGTGGGTTGCCTGTGATCTGATTCTCTTCGTTTAATTCAACAAGGACTCGAGTTTAATTGATTGTTTTCACTGGGTTTTTCGCAGTTTGCTTGCACACACTCACTCACCGGGGTTTGTGAGTGCTCGGGAATTAACCCTGATAGCAAGGTTTGACAGGAGCTGTGAATTTTCCGTAACTGTTCACAGTGATCCACTTGTATACACATGGGTGCGATTTATTACAGGTGTATTTGTCCATATTACATCCTGAATTTCTGCAATCGCTTGACTTTTTTTTCCAAAAAAAAGACTTATGTGAAATGAAGTTCCGATGCACTAGATTGGGAAGGAGTGCCTGTTCAGAAGTAAACTGGGGTGTTTTTTTTTGTATGGATTGATAGAGACAAAGTAATGTTTGGTAGGTGTGTATTGAACCTCTGTATGTGTGTGTGTGTGTGTGTGTAGTGGCAGCTGCAGCTGGTGGGAGTGGTGAGCATTACTGGGAGTGGTTCATTATGAAGCTTTCTACACTGCCTTTCAGAGGTTTTTACTTGTGCATTATTCTCAGGGAGCACTGTGCCAGTAGCAGCTTCAGAGCTCTTCAGCGCTTTTAAGCTGTGACCGTTGGCTGCAAGATAGAACTCCTGTTAGTAACCCCTGGCTTTAAATTCTGCAAGGACTGTTTCTTTTTATATATATATATATAAGCCCAGCTTGGCTGTGCGTGCGTGAGTGAAGTAGATATGGACGGCTTGAAAGTACTATTTTAAACAGTTAACAAGAGGGGAGAGAGGAAAAAAAAGCTTGGACCCTCCTCCGTCTTCTCCAAGGGACCCAGTTGCTGTTCCAGTCTTTATCAGCACCCCAGATCAGAATCTGCTTTGGGTAAGACTGGAAAGCATCAGCTTATCAGTGCTGGTCGCGTGGCTTCTTTGTGTACAACAGCTGCTCTTGAAGCATGGACAAATACTGAAGCTCAGCACTGGGCAGGTCACCACAGACTCAAGGAACACAGGAAATACATGTACCTCTCTTACCTTTTTCTAAACGAGATTTAAACCACTTTATACACAATCCCCAGGGTTACTTCTGTGCATTACTTATCCTCAATTAAGTTAGCACTAAGTGGATGTAAAAAAAAAGAAACCCATAATACTCAAAAGTGGTTCATTACCAAGGGTTGCTCTATTTAAAAAAAATCACACCATGGATGTACGTTTTTATCCAGCTGCTGCTGGCAACACTATTCCTGGAGATCCTTCCAACCTGGACCTTTCCCAATGCTTGGGCTACTACAGCTACAACAAGGTGAAAACATTTCTTTATCTTCATTGTGCCGTTTGTTACTCTTCATACTCTGTAAGGAAAAGACTGATTGAATTACCTAGTATTAAATTATTGCCAGTGTATGCACTGACTGTTTATGTTTTACTTATTGGGAGTGACTGGCATTTTTTCTTTTGCTTTTATGATTTTAAATGCATTATCTGCCATCAAGAACTAACTGCAAGTGGCCTAATCATTATTCGCCTTTTCAGATTTTTGAAATCAATAGAACACTGATGGGATTGGCAGCATAATCAGTGAGCCAGAAAACTGATTGCTAACCATCTTTTGAAGTATAGGCCATATTTGGACTCATAAAGATTACAGGAGTGTTGTTTGCAATATGTTGTCCTGTCATCTGTGAATACACACTGAACAGTGCCAGAACATTTATTTTGATGTGCATTATTTATTTGAAGATCCAAACTAAAATTAAACCATTCACTCTTGAATATTTTTATTAGCTGTGTCATTTTGACTGTGATCACTTACTGAACAAAATCTTAAAACAAGTTGTGATCTGAATTCTTGTTGAATGTTAATTTGCACTATTTACCAGAAGCACTGGGGAGAAAACTTTTTACCCCCAAAACTGCTGCCTCCACTACTGTTTATGTAGATAATAATACCAGCGAGTTTTGGCAGATTGAAGTTTTATCAACTACAAATTTAAAACTCTTGCTGCACGACCATTTGAACTGATCTGATGTGCTATAGAATGTACTATTTCATTGTGCTGGTAACATGTTCTCCTTGTCTCAATGCTGCTCCTGTATTTGACTTTATTACTTGTTTACTGGATGCTTGAGTAACACATTGCTCAATCATTTATTGCTGTAGGCTTAAGGGACATCACACCTAATTATTGACTAATTACTGTGAGAAAGTTTTGTTTTTCTCTGTGTCTCTTCCTGCTTTCATGCATGCCATGGCAGCATTATCTCCTGTTTTTTTTTGCACTGTGCATCAGAAGAGTAAACCTTTTGTACTGTCAAAGCAAGTATTGTTTCAAGTTACTCATATGGCGGACACAAAGCTGTTCCCGTAATCAATATAACAAGTTCCTTTTTTTATACGGTCAACACAGCACTGTTGATCTTTGTAGTTGTTGATAACTGCATCATCAATACTAATAGTTAGCATTTAGTTTAGTAAAGAGTATTGTGGACTCCTATAGAGTTTGGCAAATCAAAGATGCTTTTATTATGCCAAGGATGTTCTTCAGTGCCCTACTGTAGATCTGTTGTGATCTGGCAGAACCACTTCATTGTGTTATTTAGCATACAGTTGTGACCCTGCTGAGGAAAAGCTTGCTCATACTGCCAACCTCATTAGAAAACTGGTTAATGTGTGCATGCTATTCCCAGTTTTAATTGTCTTTAATTATGAGTTCATGAATTTTTTTTTCTGGAGTGCAAACTTTTGAAGGTATCTGCAATAACTGTCTGAATATTGTACATTATTGATTTCAGTTGAGTTTCTAGTGGCGAAACTTTGTCAGAAGTGCTATATGGTGACACGTGAAAAGGCAATGATGTGCAAAATAGTTAATCTGATTCTAAAGCTTCTTTTTGAATAACTTTTTAAAACTGAATTACTCAACAATTCTCCATTAAAGCAGTTGAATAACTTCATAAAGAGATGAATATTGGATATTATTGAACGAATTTTGAAATTCCAACTTTTTTTCCCCCTATTAATACATTCCCAATGTGTCATACAGTATCTGATCTGAACAGTGACAGCTTATCTCACATGATCTTTTAGGAATCATTATTTGAAATGGTTAATGATACATTTTCTTAATACATGGGAATGATCTTTTTCCCAAGGTTACTGTATTTTAAACACATTTCTAAAATTAGTTTAGAAATTTGTCATAGTCTAAAAAACATTGCTATTTTTGCAAACAGTTCTGCAGTTGGATTTTGTTTTGAATTACACAACAATGCTTACACCTATAAATAGGAGATGACTGGCAACTAAAATCAGAGATGTTTTAAGATATTTGGCATATGGGGCTTGAGATTTTTAGGTTTCAAAGATCTTTATTTTCACTGGAAATGCTCGAGTAAAGCTGGAGCTACAGCCGAAGTTATGGAAACTCTCTTCTTATAACTGGAACTTTTAGCATGTTAGAGACTGTACCTCTTTGGCACAAACCAGCCAAGTTCTCCAGTTATTACCACCAAAATATCACTATGATATCCCCAGTGCTTAAAGGTAAAAACTGCTGTCATGAAGTTGATTTGTTTATGCCGACAGGCAGTGGGCCAGCACACGCTCTCTAGCCCAAAGCAATGATTTGTTGAACATGACTCAGCTGTTCAATGCAATTGCCTTTTACTTATATGTGCAAAAACATTTCACACAGTAAATGAATTCATCAAAAGATATTAACTGGAATCCTCCAGCTGTGGTTTTGAGAGTTTTAAGAAATGCTTGTAGGAAGGACTAATACAGGAGAAAAAGCAGTATAGCAGTATTGAATGGAAGCCTGTTTCAGTATAGAACATAAACATTATATTGTGAATAGTTATGTGTTATGCAAATAGTTATGCAAATAATTTTTCAAATGGCTATGTGTTTTAGCTTTGAAATTCAAAGTACTCTCTGATAATTAATTATTCCATGTGATTCAAATTTCAGACCCTCTGCACAGACTGAGGTTCAATTTAAATACACTTCTCCTTCAAAAAAATAATGGGGTCTTGGCAATGAGATCAGTTGTTTGTTCTGTGCAAGGGACCATGGCATTTTGGTAGTTGAATGTTTCTGTCTTTCAGAAATCAGCAACAAAAGAGTAGATTTTGGCTTTTATCTTGCATTTCAAAATTTGCGGATGACACAGAACTTGGAAAAATATTGAGAGACTTCAAGAAGACATTGACAGGCCGTTGGAATGGGAAGGCAGATGCAATTTATTATAGAATTGCAAAATGAAGGACTTGGGAGACAATATGAAGTAAAGGGTACAGTTTTAAAGGGAGTGAAGGAGCAAAGAGACCCATGCACTAATATTTACACATTGTTGAAGGTGGCAGAAAAGGTTGAGAAAGTGTTCATAAAGACATATGAGATCCTGGGCCTCTATAGATATGGACGTAAGAGTACAAAAGTAAGGAGATTATAATAGCAGCAGCAGCTGTAGTCTTATGTCTGATTATGGGCATTATACTTTAGGAAAAAATCTGAAGGCTATAGAAAAGGTGCAGAACAAATATGAGAATGATTTCAGGGATAGAGACCTCTATTATGTACTCAGATTGGAGAAGCTCAGGCTGTTCTTTGAGAAGCCACAGCAAATTTCATAATGGTGTCCAAAAACACAAAAGGTCCAGACAGAGTAGATAAGAGGAAATGGTTTATATTGCCAGAGTTGAGAACTGAAGATTTGAGAACCTGATTTAAGATAGAGTGGTTATACTCTGGCATGCATTGCCAAAGAGGGTGGTGGAAGCGGATTCAGTCATGGCTTTTGAGAAGAAATTAGATTAACACCAGGAGGAAAAAGATTTTCCAGGCAATAAGGAACGCATAAAGTGGGGCTAGCCAAATTTCTCTTGGAGAGAGCTGCAAGGGGAAAATGGGCTCCTTCTGTGCTGTTACCATTCTGCTATCATTCATTGCGACCAAACAATTCAAATGATTCATTTGGTGGCCCAGTAAGTTTGTATTCAAGAGGATCAGCAAGGTATGTGTCGGTGACTTCCATTCATGTTCTTTGTTTCCCAGGCCATTATGGAAAGATTAGTGATCCTCTGCAAAGGTATACAAGTGGAACTGAAGTATAAATCAGCCACAATGTAATTGAGTAGTGAGGGGCTGGATAATCCATGCTTATTCCAAAACCAAGACCAATTCTGTGTGATTTTCAAGGAGGAGGCTAGGTGGAGTCAAAACTCTTCAATCACGTGAATCTCCCTAATTCGCTTGCTAAAGTCTGCGGGGATGAGAATTGAATCCAAATTATTGCTCAGAGAAAAAATACAATCCTAACTATGGTAGTTAATTAATTTCTGTAAACTTGAACTTTTTCACAGTTGTGATGTTACACGACAGTTTGTGTTGTGGCATTTAAAGCTCCCTTGAAAACCAATTTACAAGAGGAAGAGTTTGAAGGACAGTTTGCTAACTGGCATCAAAACTGAAATAATCATTCTTAATCAATGAAAGGATGGATTACAAAGCAATGAATAATGATGGATGAGTTGAGATTCTGTCCTGAGGTTTTTGTCACTGTGCTCATACAGTATAAATAAGTTTACGTGCACTAGAAATTGAGACAACCTGCTTTGTTGTTTCACAAGAAGCAACTGAATGAATTCAGAGACTAGTATCTGGCAGCTGTGTTGAGTTAATCATCCAACTAGTCATTAAGTACCTTCAGGGAAAGGATTTTGTTAATATCTCTAGGTATAATAATTCTGATTTAATTTAATCAGTGCAGTTTAATTTGACATCAGAGGGCACACTAAATCATAATGCTGACAGGATTGAACACAGTTTAACATTTCTGTTTACCATCACTTCATTTTCCATTATTTCCTTGCTTTGAATTTTTTTTTCACCAGTGAAGAAACTCTTAATTTTCTTTTAAAAATAATCCTATGAGGATCACATTTTTAATGTTGCAGGCTTTAATAAATTAAAATCTGTTCCAACAAACTTGGCTCTGGCAGCGATTTGCTTAAAAATGTTTTTAAATAACTCTGAACATTTAGTTGCAGTAAGGGAATATTTAAATATTGCATGCATTAAATATGACTCCAGAGAAATGGAGCTGGGGTTTAACACAAACTCTGTGGAAACTGTCAAGACAAAAATCTGCTGTGCAGCGGCAGAAGATTGCTTTATACTATTTGTAAGGACTGTGCTTGTAGTGCAAAGTGCTTCAGATGTTATGATTTATTGTTAGAAATGTTCCAAAGCTATTGAGCAAAATGAATGTAGTAAATAAGTAGAATTGTAATGAAAAGCCACTTCACTTTAATTTGGCCCAAGATTGCCTTTATCTGCATAAAATAACAATATCCAATCCTACTTGGATTCTGCATTCATAGAATGAATTAAAATGTTGTATTTTCACAGTTTGCTATTTAACCAGCATCAGGTAATCAGCATCGTCTTGCAGTCACTTTCTGTGCTGCATATTTAAACAAAGAGCAAAGTGCTCAGCTGTTTCCGAGGGACGGTGCTGAGAAAACGCAAGTGATTTATATGCTTGCAATCTTTTTAGTGCGTATTGATTTGCCTGTTCCAATTCACAAACTGCGTTATCAACCCCGTCCCGAAAATTACTTCAGAAAATCTTATTCAGGATTGGTAATATGAAAGTTAGGGAAAAACAAAAGCAAAATTGTATTGTGAGGCCAGGAACGTATTCTCCAATATTGGCTTTCTCTTTTTCTGAAGAAGCTTTAAGTGAGAAAGGTTCTGCATGTAGAATTCTTGAGATTGGGCAATCTGATAAAACTGTATTTCCCTTCTTTCACTCATTCCATATTATATCCATCCATTCTGCTTGGTTCCCAAGTTAGGATTAAATACATCTGAGTTTGTTCCATCTACTCTCTCTTCTTTCAGCAAAGTTAAATACAACAGTGATGTGTTCCTGGATGAGTGGAATCAATTCTATTTCAGGACAGGTGGATAAATGAGGAACAAAGGTCAGCAGTTAGAATAATGTGATTTTTTTTAAGGTTATAATATTGTACTATAGCTGGTGTGAAGTTACAAACAATATTGGTGAAAGGAAGATGTAAAAGAAAGAAGCTTATAACTTTACTGCCAAAGTACCACTTTTAAACTTGTTTGTGTTGCTTATGTGCAAATTACACAAAACAAGTGACGTCTTGTACATGTTTCAGATGTAAAGTATGTGTTTTGCCCTGCCTGAAATCTAAAGTTTTTTAGCACTTTCCAAGTGTCCTAATACTGCTTCTTTGAGTACCCTTTTGTCGAATGTGAAATCCAAAAAGTTTTGGAACAATTTGCTATGTTGCCATATACGATGAAATACTTACATTTGTAATGTTTTAAATAACTATTTTAGCCAATGGGAAAAAAGAGCTGAAAGTCCAAAAGGATAAGGGGCCCCATCTTTGGAAAGTTTATAATAAATGTTCACGTTTCCCAAATTATGGAGGGGGAAGGGCTGATAGCAGTTTGATTTCTTTGTGCTGGCCCCTGGCATACCTTTTGGTAACCTTGGTAACAAAAGAGTTTGCAAGAGAATGATTTATCACAGCATGGTACTGTATTTGAAACCACATATGCATAAGTGGTTTAAAATGGTATTTTTCTGCATCAGTTTCTCCACTGTGGATAGTGAAATGATTTTAATTATAAGCTAGTATGGAACAGTAGTAATAAAAGTATCTGACCCCGGTGTAATCTACCTCAGTGCTGGCTGTCAATGATAATGTTTACGATACTGTGTATAATTTAGGCATTAGTGGACCAAAGCAATTTCAGTAGTTGCCAATTACTTAGAATTCTTTATTCTAAACTTCAATTGGTGTTGCCAGCTGTTCCAGCATTTTGATCAATAATTGTACACTTGTTTAATTTTAATCATGAATGCTTCCAGTAGTTGCGTAGCTATAATAAAAGCAATTTGTTTTTGACAGAATATGCCTAAAACTTGTTTGACCAGTAATAAAAAGAAAACTTATATCCCCAAGCCTGCACTTTTTTGAAACCTGGACCTGAGTTTGGTACAACAGACTTTATTTTACTGAAATTTTTAATGGATCCCACCATGGTTAAAAAGAGAAGGTGCATGAAGTCCCATTGAAACTACAACAGCAAGCTCACTTATCTTGAAAACCTGCTAGGGTAAATGTGTTGACATGAACTCGGTCATTATTTTAATCTTAGTTGTGGGAATAACTTTCAGCTCTAGTTGCTGTGCTGTTGTGCATCAGGGGTTTTGCAAATGGCTGGTTTAACTGGCTTGATATGATCTCCCCTTAATTCTTGCCACAAAGGAACTTGTAGCACGTGCAGTTCACTGGCAACATCTCCCCACGCAAGAACTGAGTCCTGGCAGAGGGCAAGATGGTGGTGTAAACAGGATTTGAAATTGGTGCTGGAATGCAGAAGAAAGACTGTTTTTAAAAATATATATTAAGCACTATTTGTTGGGAATTGCAGTTAAATAGTGGGAAGTGATTACATACATCTAATATGCAGTCATTCGTCCCACTTGCATTTCAAAGGAAAGGTGATAATTTTAACATCGCCTGCCCAGTCAGAAACTGACTGGATCAGGTCTGACACTGGTTTGGTTTTGCTCCTCACGGACAGTGAAATGAGCTGGGTGTGACCCTATTCTTCCTGTTTTATCCCAGGTATTGTCAGGTTAGGTTAAAATTACCCCCCAAGATTTTAGTTTGCTCATCTCTAAGTGCTTTTAGATTGAATGGAGAAGTTTAAATTGGGCTGGTAGGAAGAAAGGTGGAATAGTTTCTGACTTGATATAATAGCTGCATTTCTCTCTTCACAAATGCTGCTTAGCTTGCTGAGTATTGCCAGCATTTCTGCTTCAGATTTCTAACTTTTGCAGTATTTTTGCATTTGCACAGTGCATATTATTTGGCTGGTAATTTGATAATGCCCAGTACCTGAACTGAAGCTGCCAGGATGAACCCTGGGATATTGTGTGCAATTCAGATTAGCCTGATTCAAACTCAATGTAGTCTCAGTGGGGCCCACAATATGAACAGGGGAATTACTGGAATTCTGTCAAAGGCATTTCTACAAAATTAAGTGATTAATTTGTTGTAAAGTGCATGGCACAATTGTCATACTATTGAAATGTCCTTACATTTATCTCTATGGTAAGTCTTGTTTGTCTTGTCAGATGGCAAAAGACTGTGCTCCACTGTTGCCACATGCTCTATCTATTAGAAAAAGCATTAAATGGGCAAAAGCTCTAAAGTACATTTAGATTGGTGTTGGCTGCTGTACTATGTTGTCAGTTAATTGAAAAAAACCACTGCCTTCTATAGTGATACTGAGCATAAATGGTTTGCTATCCAGAGTATAGAGCAGAACACAGCTTGTTTCTTTGTGATTGAAAGTGGTTCAAATCCTCCTAGGCGACTGGCATTGACTTTTAAAGCCCCGGACATATGGTACAGTAAATGATTTGTATTTACAGTACTGCCAGGCCTAGGTATCATGTTTCATAAAGGCAGTGTTTTGTAACAGTGCCCTGGTTTGTATTCCCAGTTCTCTTTTCATTGTGCCATGTCTCGGTATCCAACTATTCAGGCAGCCATTATCTTTTACAAATCATTGCATCTGTTATCTTCTCGGGTTACTATTGACAAAGGATTGCGCCTCAACCGCCTGCAGACCCAGTTACAACCTTACTCCTTCACTGTACACTAGCTGCCTGACTAAATATGGCAAAGTTCTTTTTAAATTAAATGCTTAATAATCGAAGATAACATGCAGTCCTTTCTTTAAAAAAGAGTCACATGCGTTCACAGACATGGTTCCATTTGCTGTAACCGGTGTCAATTTAATTAACGATTTAGATTTGATGTCTAGGAGTGGCGAAGAAACCTGACTGTCAAGTCTAACAAAGTCTTTGTGCTTTTGTGTGATTTTAATTTTCATTCCCATTTAGTTCTCGTTAACCTAGATTTAGCTTTCTGCACTGACGCACGGCTAGAAATCTGAAGACAATGCGGATTATGTTTTCTGAATTCTGAATGCTCCTGAGGAATGCCAAGAGTGACTATTGTTGCACAATTGGAGACTTGTAGGCAGATGTCTTAAGGAGTAGTAAATAAACTTTAGTGTCGCTTGAACAATTTGCCTTGCATTTATTGATTCTCAAAGACAGCAACAACTTTTATCATTTACCTATGAAAGGTTAAATTTGAATTTACTCTGTGGAACTTTATTCAACAATGTAGAACAACATAAATCATGTTATCTGCAATGTCCAATGACCTTCTCAATTAATTATCCCAAAGGATCTTTTGTCGTCTGCTTATTTTAAAGAATATAATGTTTTTAAAGTATATTCTAAGCATCTGGTTATCTTAATCCCTGTAAGACCTTTTAATATTCTAACCTAATAAAGGATGTTTTTACTTATAAGAAAAATATAGTTAAAATTTTTGTATGTAATTTAATACCAATAAAGCATGTTTATTATAAGCTTGGATGCATGGATAACACGTATAACATTCCTCTACCTGATTTTTTTTAATAGAACATATTTAAAGGAACTTGCAAAACGCTTAATTGTGTTGAAATAGCATCAAAAAGTGATAGGAATCTGTTAGAATTCCAAATAATCCACTAACATAAAGTGTAATATCCATTCCCTCATCATTTAAAAAATAATGTGAGAAAGTTCAACAGAAAAAGGTGCAAATTGCAGTACTTTGTTCAATCCATTATAAAGTGAACAATCTAGAGAATTAGATTTGCAGTCAGGCAAGTAATAGATGTGCTACATCTTTTTCTTCATCGCATATATCAAAATTACTAACCGTAATCAGTAAAAAAAAAGTGAGGTACCTTGAAATTTCTGTACTGCAGGTAATCTTCAGATTTGATTTCTGAACAACAATTCTGTTTCGCATATTAACCAGGTGTTTCAAAGATACATCTCTCGTTGATTTCACCATATGGAAACAAATGAAAAGTGACCTCCCCTACTCTCCCCCCTCCCTGCTCACCAGTACAAATATTATAATAAAGTTATCATTGCAGGCATTACATTTGTGATGTTTGCAGTTCGTTTGAACTGAAAATAAATGTGTACTTGAAATAAGATAGCTGAAAAAAAAGGTAAGAAATAACATTGAGAGCCATGCTGGAATATCGAGATGCTGTGGGGTATCAGTCATGTCATCGCAATGATAAAAGGATTTAACATGAATGCAGATGATTGGCGACAACTGTTGGGATTAATAAGGACGGAGACAACAGTTTAAGTAAAGATGTTCCTACAAGATGCTTCAAATGCCAAACATGTTATGAATAGATTACAGTTTATCTGATTACATATTACAAATTATCTCTGCAAATCCCTGAACTCCTTTCTAAACACACAAAACAAAGCTTTATGTAACCTCAGATGTACTCTGATTTGTCTGGAATACAACCTTTGCATGTGAGGAGAAAAAAAAATCAACAAAAAGGATATTCAGTGCTTGGTGAAATAAAAAAGCACAGTTACAATAGCCCTTGGTCAAAAAGGATGATTGAAGACTTTGTGGCTCTTTTGGCCTCTCCAGCAACAGAAACTGTTCTAAAGCTTTGTTTTACACATTTGCGTTGCACACTGGAGAGGCCTAGTGGTATTATTGCTAGAGTATTAATCCAGAAACTCAGCTAATGTTCTGAACATTATGAAGACATGCTGAGGAAAACCTGTGGAAAATCTCCTTTGTTGTTGCAATGTGGTGGGTAGCCCCATGCTCCCAACCTGATATTATAACTGTATTTGGAAATTTGCATAGTGGAGGATCATTTGGTTGGTGAGCTTTCATTTGATTTCAACTGGATTAATACTTGAGTTCAAAAGTTATAGGAGCAAAATTAGCTTTTTGGCCTATCGAATCCGCTCCACCATTCAATCGTGGCTGATGTGCTCCTCATCCCCATTATCCTGCTTTTTCCCCCGTACCTTTTTAAACCATTGCCAATTAAAAATCTGTCTAACTCCTCCTTACATTTACCCACTGTACCAGCATCCATTGCACTTGGGGTTAGCAAATTCCACAAATTCACAACCCTTTGGGAGAAGAAGTTTCTCCTCAACTTTGTTTTAAAATTGCTTATCCTAAGACTATGACCTCTTGTCCTCGAATGCCCCATCATGTCTACTTTTTGTCATCTTGTATACCTCAATTTGATCTCCGTTCATTCTTCTAAATTCCAGAGAGTATAGGCCTAAAAATCTCTCTACAAACTCCTCATCTCTGGAATCAATTTAATGAACCTCTCCTGAACTGTATCCAAATGCCATTACATCTTTCTTCATATAAGGAGATCAAAACTGTGCACAATACTTCAGGTGCAACCTCACTTGAAAAAGAACATTTCTTTACCATGCACCTCCACAATGAGTCTGCTGGATGAGCAGCATATTGATTGCAAATTAGGCCAAGACCTAGACAAAGTCAAGTTCCGGCTTTCCCTGGCAATGACTGTGTGATCTACCATGTAAGATGGAGCATGGCTAAGGAACATGTGCATCATTGGTTAGGCTAGTATTTATTGCCCACCCCTAATTGCTCTTGATTGGATAATGGTGAGACAGATTTTTAATCAGTAAGGGAGTCGAGCGTTAATGGGATAAGGTGAGAAAGTTGAGTTGAAGATTATCACACCAAATTAGTCATGACCTAATTGAGTCTGCTCTACCATTCAATGGGCTGAATGGCCTACTTTTGCTCCTTATGGTGAGCTACCACCTTGAACCACTGTGGTCCATGTATCTACATCACATCCACACTGCTTTTAGGGAGGGGGGTGGGGTTCAGGATTTTGACTCAGGAGCAGTGATATATTTCCAAGTCAGAATGTTGTGTGACTTGGAGTGGGACTTCCAGATGATGATATTCCCATTTGTTTGCTGTTCTTGTCCTTCAAGATGGTTACAGTCATGGCTTTGGAAGGTGCTGTAAGGAATCTTGGTGAGTTCTTGCAGTGTATTTTGTAGATGGAACACGCTGCTGCCACTGAACATTGCTGGTGGAGAAGTGAATGTTTGTGGAAGGGATGCCAATCAAGGAGGTTGCTTTGTCCTGGATGGTGTCAAGCCTCGAGTGTTATTGGAACTACAATCAAGTGGAGATTATTCCATCAGACTCTTGAATTGTGCCATGTAGTTTGTAGACAGGCTTTGGCGAGTCTAGAGGTGAGCTACTTGCTGCAGCATTCCAGCTGTTGCAGTCACAGCATTTTTATAGCTACTCTGGTTCAGTATCTCATCAATGGTAACCCCCAACATGAATTTGACAATGGTATTGCCTTTAAATGTTAAGGGATAGATTGACTGACTGTCTGTAGTTGGAGTTGGTAATTGCCTGGGACTTGTGTGGTGCAAATGTGACTTGTCACTTCTCAACCCAAGCCTGGGTATTGTCCAGGTCTTGCTGCATTTGGGTATAGACTGCTTCAATATCTGAGGAGTTGCGAATGGTGTTGAACATTGTGGAATCATCAGCAAATAACCCCACTTCTGACTTTATAATAGTAAAAAAGGACTTTGATGAAGCCATTGAAGATAGTTGGACCTGGGAAACTATCCTGAGGAACTTGTGCAGTGAATCCTGCAAACTGAGATGACTGATCTCCAACCATCACAATCATCTTCCTTTGTATTAGGTATGATTCCAACCAGTGGACAGCTTTCCCTGATTCCTATTGACTCCGTAAAAAAAATCTTACAAACCTGTTGGAGTTTATCCTGGTGTTATTTGGTATCAACCTATTGGACTTTAACCTGGTGTTGTGAGACTTCTAACTGTGCCCACCTCAGTCCAACACCAGCAGCTCCATATCATGCATATTGACTCCAGTTTTGCCAGAGCTCCTTGATATCGTACTCAGTTAAATGCTGCCTTGATATTATGGGCAGTCACTCTACCCCCACTATCAGGCTACGTGTCACATACATAGCCAGAAATCTGCCAGGAGACATAATGCATAGAAAATGAAGGAATGCAAGCTTGCCCACAAGTACAAGTCAAACTCAACTGGGGATCTGGGTCACTGTTGTGAACATCTTCTTTCCCCATTTTGTTTGGTGTCCTTTAATAAGAGAGGCCAGTTGGCATGACTGATAGGATCCGTGGAGAAGGTCTTAGTGCTCAAATGTCCAAGGAATGTAAATGTCCAACGTTAGAAGTGGTGGTGCTGCTCCAGAAAATGCCTAAGATGTGCCCCTACTGGCATTGAAAAGTCCCCAGTGGTATTACAATGAGGTGACTTTGCCCTAACCAATGCGTCCAATGCAAGAGGTCAGTGCTGTTCCTAGCACTTTAACTGAGATCAAAGGCCAATGGACTTTGACTGGATTTTCATTTCTTGCCCTTCTAATGGGATAAGAACCTTCAATACTTTGTGCAGTTTGCTCGCGATGTTCTCAAACCATGACTGTGACTTTAAAGGGCTCTTTATGTAACTGTACCTGGCCAACGGCTTATTTAAAGTTTGTTGCCTAGTGGGTTATTGCATGATGAAAATTAAGAACTTTGACTTTATTTGAAGGGTGATAGAAATGATGAGATTACACATGCCTGGGGCCCATTCTTTTCTAAATTCAAGTTAAAATCTAATCAAGAAAAATGAAAAGGTTTAGTGGCAACTATTGCTCTTTACTGCTCATGGCGTTGTGAGAGAAATAATAATCTATTTAAGTTCAGGTGCAATTTTATACACTGAGCTCTTATGTAATGAAATATCATCTATCCTGACAAAATTTCACTATGTCAAGAACTGGCTGATTGAGCTGCCTGTGGACATTAATTTACAGACAGACACAGAAGGCAAAACTAGATCAACATTTACAGAGTAAAGGCAACACATTACTCATGGCAGCTGAAGAGAAAAGCACATTAGAAGAAGAATTATGTGTCGCAGAAAGTGAAATAAATGAGTTGTCTCAGAAACTCAATGTAATAATAAAATAAGCACTGCAGGAAGAATTGATGAAGAAACAACTTGAGATCAAAAATCACATTTTAGCTGTGGAAGAAGGGAAAAAAAATAATGTTCCAAACATGACAGAAGCCTTGAAGGTGACCAGACATGATATGGTGCTAAGGTTCAAGCAATGTTTAGAGGGTCTTAGCATCTTGAGTGACAATCATTTTCAGACTTATTTTTAATGAATTGGGACAGAACAATATTTTTACTGTAGCCAGAGATTCAATCTATTTTAATTCATTGTGAGTAGCTTCGCAATTGGAATATAGAAATATATTAAGGGAAAGGATGAGTAGAATTTGAGAAACTAATTCTGGCAGTTACATTGATGAGACAAGTTCAAGGCTTTGGGCATACACCTATACCATTTGATGTTGTAAATGCACAATTAAAGTCTGAGTGAAGGTTGTGTCAATAGCATGACTTTAAATGTTCTAATGGGCTATAAAAGGATTACTGTATTTCTTTCAGTTTTAAATTGCATAATTAGTTATCATTCAATAAAGGGGCCCAAATTGTATAGCCTCTCCATAAATGGGTGTGGGGTTCATGATTAATGTAATGTAGGCAGCATGCCAACTTCATTTCAATATTTGTTGCATGCAGCCAACATCAAACCGATATGGATCAGTAGGCAATCCAAAATTGTAAGTTGCTACCAGCAGTAAAAGTAGCTTGCACTGCTTAAACAGAAGGTTATTGCAACTGGAGCAGGTGTTGACACTCACTGAGGAAATAATCTGACCTTGGAAATGGTACAGAATGGCTCAACATTTGAGAGCACGGTTCCAAACTTCTTGATTGCTGGATTGGAGTCCTAGAGATGGAAAGTAAGATAAATGTCCAGTTTCAGTGGGGATTCAGGTGTGGGGCTGCTGTATGATGCCCTTCTAATGCACCTTCAAAAGTCAATGAGAACTAGCTGGAGTCAGTGTTAGGAGTCCACCCTGAGGACAATGACACTGTGTGTGAGAGGTTCACCAACATTGTTGAGGTACTGTTTCTCCAGAGTGGCTGCAGGCTCTGTTTGACTCCAAAATGCTTTTTTCCCTCAGAATGACAGCTTTATCCTCTTATCCCTGCCACTTCCTTGCCTGTCAGCCAGCTAAACTGCACAGCAGCTTCCCATGCTGAGATAGTATAGCTCCTAATTCATTCTTTTAGACTTAGAGCTGTTTGAGATCTGTCATTTGTAAATGTGGTTTGGAATGTTTGTTTTGTGATGGATTTTATTTTTGCATTGTGGCCAAGTAGATCATCAATAACTGAAGGGAAGATAAGACACAGGGAATTGGAAATTGGAGTTCTCTTTATTGGTATTGCACTCAAAAGAGTTCTGTATGGACAGGCCAGCCAGAAAGGGGCAATCTAGAATAACTCTTCTTTGTGTTTGTTCTTAGCTACTTATTGTACAGTCGGTGGAAAGGCTATCCCATCATGATGTCAAGGCTGTGCAGTATGAAGCAAACCATCATGTATCTTTGAGAGCTGTTTTGCTGAGTGCTGTAATGCTTTTCAAGTGTGGTTCAGGCAGCGGAAGCATTGTTTCAGCTCACTAATGGTCTGGCTATTACATAGCTTTTGTGATATGCCTGCTGTCCACATGCACATGGGTTGTGCACTGGAGCCATCAGCCATGTGATCAGTGGGTAGCCCTTGTCACCTTTTAGTGTACTGTAATGACTCCAATCCAGCTGGCATACTGGGCTGAGGCAGAAGGAAGGCCATCATGTTTACTACCAGGATACAGGGCATTGACCTGCATTGTTCACCATCTATGGTCAAACACAATGGATTGTTGAGAGAATGGGATTCTTATGGGGAAGAGCTAATATCCCACTAAGCCTGCAAACAGTGAATGACACCTCACACCTTGAGGAAAAGCCTGCAATCCTAATAAAGGTATATGTTTTGCTTCAGCTGCTCCTCTCTGGTATCAGAGAATTAAAATGCACATCACTCTCTTTACGTAGATGGCCTTAATGATCTCTCCTGGCCAACAGTGAATGGGAAACTGAGATGTTGCAAATTTATCCCTCCCTAGTCGAGAAGAAGCTGGGCACATAAACGGTATTGGTCACCTTGATGGCAACCAACAATTTGGTCCTTGCCCTCTGCTGACATTACAGTTGTAGCTGCAGCATATTGCAAATTTCAGTGAGCAAGTCCTTAACAGAGATCTGCTGAAGTTGAGGTAGGAGAACTGCTTCCTGAACACTCAAGGCAGATAGGCTAAGAATTCTTCTTCCCCTGTTGTCTCTTCCAACAGTTTGTTCTGCTCTGTGTACTCGATGGGAAATGCCTACTTGTGCACCCAGGTCTGGAAGCAATTGGTTTGTGCAAATGTCTCGAAGTCAGCAAAAATATTTTTCAGCATCTGCCATGGGATTGCTTGTAGACTTTGATAACTTGCATAATAACCCACCCATCACACCATCTCAGTGAGAGGGGACTGTGAAAAAATAAGGATTATTTCTGGGTTCCTGCTCACCCTGACTTGATTGTTAAAGTGGGCATGGCCTCAATGTTTAGGCTGGTGGATGGATGGCAGTTCGGGAGGGTGGAGTGGGGGGAGACATGGAAACACCGAAATAATTAAGTATTGGATCTTGGGCAGGAAGGGATGGGTACCTCCATCAGAAACCTCTTTCTGATTCAGGGTCACCTTCTCTGCCCCTCATGACCACCTTCCTCCCACTCCTCTCCCAGATATTCCCTATCTTCCCTGACCTGGGCCTATGCTACTGGATTTTAAGTCTTGGTTCCAGGCAGTTCCTTACTGTACCTCCTCCAGCCACTGCAGCACTGTGTCTGGAGGGACTGGAGAGTTGCTGACCCATCTGTTTGGCCATCTGCTCTCCAAGGTGGGACTTCCTCTCCACTGAGAGTGGAAGTCTCCTCTTATACCAATCGATGCTTGTTAGAAGGTAATGTGATATTGGGGCAGTAACTCTTCACATAGCAAGAACCGAGCTTTTGACATCCTGAGAAGTCAGGCCATCGTCTAAAAAGTACAATATCCTTGTAGAAACAGCCAGAAGAAATCAATCAGTAACTCATCTGTAGGTAATGCTGATCCCTTTAAATACACTGGTGGATGCCTCTCAGCTGCTGAGTGCCCTTTCAGTTGTGAGAGATTAGCTGGATCATTGTTGTCCAAGTTGGCATCTCTGGCAGATTGTCTGTCCGCTCCCCATACTCCTGCTAGATATTAACTGTGTGTGTGCTAATGCCTTCTCCAATATGGTTGGCTGAGCAATGTACCCCACTAGTGTGCACATGCACCACTGATATCAGTGGAGCTCTACATAGCCAGGGCTCAAATATGGGCACTAACAAACTCAATTTCTTCACCTGTGATGGAGGAAGGTAAATGTTCTGGTTAACGTGGATCATATTAGAGTTGACAAATAATATCTTTGTATCCCTGCAGACCACCTGCATCATCCCAGTATATCAGGATCATTTTGTGAATCTGTTCATTTACTTCCTATTAAAGAGCAACTCTGCACTAGGCTTTAGTAAGAAGGAACTGGTCTTGGCCATTCAAACTTATCCCTGCCCAGTCAGAATCAGGAGCCTGCTAGAATGGAATCGAATGAAACAATGTAGCTGTTGGGACAGTGTACGTTTTAACCTTACTACTGGCAAGTTTAATAATATGACTTGTGGAGATGTGAAGCTTTCTCCACTGATGTGGTTTAATTTGTACTCAGGAGAACATTGTGTGGCATGGTGGCACAGTGGTTAGCACTGCTACCTCAGAACGCCAGAGATCCTGGTTCAATTCCGGCCTCAAATCACTGTGTGGAGTTTGCACACTTTTCCCGTGTCTGCACGGGTTTTCTCTGGGTGCTCCAAAGATGTGTGGGTTAGGTTGATTTGCCATGCTAAATTGCCCCTTACTGTCAGGGGGATTAGCAGGATAAATATGTGGGATAGGGTTTGGATGGTACAGCAATTCTATGATTAGCTTTGTTGAGTATAGGAGAAATTGGTATTAACAGAGACAGGACTTCACCTTTTGATTTTAAGTCCACTTCAGATCTGATTTGTGGCAGGCATACATTCAATTCAAGACTGTGACATTTGATATTGGCAACTAGAAGAGATGCACCAAGTTGGGTTTGAAAGAATGACACTATTTGTTATGACAAGGATGAGCCAAGTCATATAAAAATTCAGCTTCTGGATGCTGCCATAGATGAGGGACTGTCATGTGCCATACAACATCCAATGCAATTCTTGGATCAGTGTGATACAATGTATGAGTTTCTGTCATTATAATTCCCACAGGAATTATATTTTTGTGGGAATCCTTCCAAAAATAAGGATTAGCTAGGCATAGTCTGGATTTTAAAATTGTTGGGATTGGGGACCGTCAGACCCACAATTTGTCATGCTAGCCTTCTAGCCAATTCACCGTCATGGTCCAAACTCCAAGCCATTTTGAATGAATTTAGCTCAGGATTGGGTGAGTTGACCTTCTGAGGGATCTGGTGTATGAACTGTTTTGTTTGCTTCAGTCTATGGAAACTCTAAATTTTAAGATATTTCTGCCTGTGCACAATTACATTTAAATGCTAGCCTGGAAGGGTTAACTAACTCTGTTAAGCTGAACAATTGTAACTAACTTGACCACATGTCAAATCAGAAGACGTGATGGGTTAGCTAAAAATTGACTGCATTCCTGAAGGGTAAACAATACAGGCAAACAAGTTTCCCATAACAGCAGTAGCGAGATTGTTTTTCTAGATGGAGGCAACATGTGAAGGCCACTTCCAATAATAAGATAAGGGTTAAAATATATTTTGGTTTCAGATTCTGTGTGTTCAAGTTCCAGTTCCATTCCATTCTTAGATTCCACTGTAGAAGGCCTAGCGAGAAGCCAGTCTCTAAGTTTGCTTTTTCGTCACGTTAATTCTTTAAGTTCTTTTCAAGAGAAGAAAACCATTTTAAAACTTGTACTGATGTTGTCCTCTTGTCTCCTTGAAAGAATGAATGGACCCAATAACCCCTCATTCCATGGTTGACATGGTCTCAATGCCATGTGTGAAGATGAAAGATGAAGTTAGGGCTGAATGCTTCTGTACTCTTGGACATTGTATACAAATTAGATGGCAGGAAGCTTATTACACTTAGTCCCTGAGGGGTGGCATTACTTTGCTTATGTACAGTCAGACCACAGTATCATCTGCACCCTGTGCAGCAGGATGAGGATGTAAACTGTCCTCCTAGCAAGCTGCTTACTAAGCTGCCTAACCCCCTATCCTTTCTCCTGTACATACATCCTGGATAAATCTCCACAAGCCTACCAGTCCAACCCTCCCATCTTCACCAGTCGCCCACTCCTATTTCCCCATGAACTACACTTTTATATGGGCAGGATTTTCCAGCTGCACTTGCCCCAAGACTGGAAAATCCCATCTGAGGTCAATGGACTTTTCCATGTTGCGCCCCAGTGGCCACTCCAATTCCCCTGGAGGCGGAACAGGAAAATTCTGCCCTATAGTGTCAGTCTCCACACTAGTAATTACAAACGTAGGGTGAATTTTAATGTCCTGACCATCATGGGAATCGGGATGGGTGAGGGGCAGACCATGGAAAGATCTGTTGCCTTCGGGCAGGATTTTCCAGTTTCAATTGGAATCTCCAATTTTGCAGTACTATCCTCTTCAATGACTTCCATATCTGTAGAGATCTTCTTATGTGATGTGTTACTGTCTCCACCACCTAGGTCCAGTTATACTTCAAAACCTGTGCTACAACCAGGAAATGCTTGACCTCTTCTTGCACTAATTGAAGGAATGTGAATGTTGCTGGCTGGGTCAGCCTTTTATTGTCCATTCCTAATTGTCTTGTTGCACTGAACACGCTTATCAGGAAAGAAAGGAAATGAAAAAAAAAGTAAAAGGCATCTAAACAGATGCATTAGTAAATAGAGAGATTGAGTCGATGAAAAGATGTTTTGGGGTGGGTAAATATACTGCTTTTGAGAAATATATTCAATGCAAATTTGATTTCTAGAATAACTTCAATGTCACAAAATATCAAATTTATTAGCTCCCTATCAAACTTCTTTTGAATGAGACGCTTGTTAATATGTAGATGATCATTGACATGTATTGTACCAACTGATATGTACTTAGCATGGACTTAATCAAATGATTCACTAAGCTTTATGAGATTCCCGAGAAATACCTGACACTCTTTTGAGGAACAGCCTTTGTTTTTCTCCTTCAGAAGAACTAAATTAAAACTAAATGCCAACATTAAAAGCTTCACAGTGTCTTTTATCTGTTGGCTTTGTGTTTCATTGAAAAATCATCTTAAAATAGACATTTTCCAGTTAAACACCTAGGTGGTTAAATTTGGGTTCATAGCACATGTTATTTCACTGCTAAACATTCTGTTCTGTCTCCAAAGTGGTGTCTGCCTTGAGGGCATTAGTATGTGCACAGTGAACATCTGTTGGATGTTTGTTGAGTAGGCAGAAGATGACATCAACCAGCATGCAGCCATTTTGCAGCCCTGTGTGCCACTGAATGCCTTCCCTTCAGTTCACACAGCTGAATGTGCCTTCTACCAAGTGCTATTTAAAGGATGGCCCTGAATTTTAAGACTAGAGCATATGATACTTGCAACATCTCTCAGTTTGCTGCACTGAGGCTCTGTAGTCAAATAGAACTAAATACATTTCACTCTCTAGATAAAGGCAAAATAATGAAGGGTCATTCTGGCACTCAACGTTGGCTCTATTCTCTCTCCATAGATGCTATCAGACCTGCATTTTCTGTTTACGTTTCATTCTGGTTACCAGAGAGAAGTTGGTGGGATTAGAATAACACTTTTCAAAGATTTTGCAGGTATTGCTTGCACTGAATAAGAACTCTAAACTCATTCTTATGATATGGGTGTCAGTGGCTTGGCCAGCATTCATTGCCGCAACCGGATGTAATTTCACTCCTCCAGTGCCTGCTGATGTGTGACCATATGAATAGAATCAAGTAGGTCAATGCCAGGTATCCTGGCAGCAATCACCATGTCTTAATTCTGTGGCAGCCTGTTGTGCCACCTGACTTTGAGCCTCCACCACAAACCAGAGGCATGTATTGGGATCTCTTCTCTGACTGCATGGCTCTTGACTCCAATACACAAGCCAAGCACCTGAGGGCAGCTCGCAAATACAGCCACAAAAAAAATGGTTCAATTGTTTAAACACTCTTCTATCTGGACTGCTCTGGAGAAGCCTTGGTGTACTCAGCAGCAAAGATTCTTGATTGTTGCTTGTTGCACAACCCCAACAGAATGGTGGCACAGCGTTTGCCCCAAGGATTATTTTAGCCACTGTGCAAAATAAATGTTACAACAAAGTAAACATTGCAAATCAAATTTATAAATCAAAGAATGTCATATAGAAAAGTAAACCAATTTCCTTTGTGCATCCCCATTGACTGGGTGCCTGGGCAGCACAGTGGCAGGATGGTTAACACTCGTAGCGCTAGGATCTTGAGTTCAATTCCGGCCTCAGGTCACTGTCTGCGTGGAGTTTGCACATTTTCCCTGTGTCTGCATGGGTTTCCTTCAGGTGCTCCGGTTTCATCCCACACTCCAAAGATGTGCATGATAGGTGGATTAGTCATGCTAAATTGATTCTATTGTCAGGGGATTAGCAGGGTAAATATGTGGGGTTGTGGGTCAGTGCAGACTCGATGGATCAAATGGCCTCCTTCTGCACTTTCAGGATTCTATGGACTGTCCCACTCTTCCTACTCAATGTTATCCTATTGACTGTTAATGGTTGACACTGATTTTCATTGGACTGGCTGCAAATTGCTTTGCAGGCTGACCTTGAGCTGCTCTGGCTGTGAATCTCCAGCTTCAGGTTGCACACTCTCGGCTGGCAGACATCAACAGGGGCACAACTGGAGAGGCAGTGGTGAGAGGATGCATTGATATCCCGCTAGTAGACTTTGGGCTCCATGGATCCACTGTCACTCTCTAGAGCACCATCTCTGCAACTAATAAAGTGTTGGAGGATAGATTACTGAAATGCTGTGGCACCCTGCAAACTTCCTTTGGACATTGGACATCTACAGTTTTTATATAGCAAAATAAGTTTGTATATTAGAAAGATGATCTTGCATTGACTTCAGTCTGAGCTATTGCTGCAGTACTCAGATATTGGGCAGTTGCTATTTATTCTGCAACTGTAATTGAGACGTTGGTTATCAGACACCAGACCATGTTTGGGTCTATAACTGTGGCAATGAAGTTGCCACCACTACCACACTGGAATTGATTGGCTCCACTGTCTGTACGAAGTTGTATGCTGAAATGATCCACGTTCCTTGACGTTGTAGCCTTTCAGCCAGCTCTGCCAATGCCCTGCACAATTAAAATTGCACACCCATTAACTCAGTATGCTATTTCATGACAGTCCTCATCTGAGTACTCTACAGGAGAACTTGTGTGTAAGTTCACTGTCCAGTGAGCTCGCACCTTTTCCCAATTCACATTACATGCTTTTTAGCCAGGGTTTCCTAAGCTTTTTGAATTATAACCCTAGTGACTTCCCAAGAGGAGCTAGGATCTATGGACTAGTTGTGAACACATTTTATGTAAACTAGTCTGGGAATGGGTAATCTGATAATAATTAAAAGATCTCTTATTAAAAAAGTACCTAAGTCTTACCCTTTAATTTTTAATGGGAGGAGTGATGCTAGAAACTGATTCTCATACCAGACATGTACCTCTCTCCCTGATGCACATATGCACACACACTTGCCTCCCTCCCTCTCAAACTCACACCTCTCTCTCTCATCCTCACATCCACACTTCCCTTGCATACACATCCTTCCTTCACACACCCACATCTTTCTCTCAAACACTTGTTTTCCTCCCCCTCACTCATACAACCCATCATCATTCATGCACATATCCTGCTTTCTCTCACAAGCGTACTCTCGTTCCTCTCTCACACCATGCATACACATTCATCCTTCTCTCTGATGCTTGTCACTTGCTGGCTTCCTTCCTGAGGCCCCAACGCCACCTCTCTATGTCACTGTTACCTCTCCTTGCTTCTTTTCCCGCTGACACCTGCCCCACCAGCTCCTACTTGCCCTCCATCTTCACTATTGGCCAGCAACAGCAAACTGGAAGAAATCAAATCTGAGCAAGGTCTCTCAGAGCCCTGAAAGCCATTAGGCTGATTTGGTCCATTGCCTATGTGTTCAAACCAGTGTTTGTTGATCACACGCAGGCCATCAGCATTACGACCCTCTGGAAGCCCTTCACAGACCCAGTTTGGGAGCCGCTGCTCTACGATACCTTCTCGGGTCTGTGCAGTGCCAGAATCTGAGCTGATGCCTCTGAGTGAGAAGAAATGATGGTGCCTCTTCTTTATTCCTGCTCCATAAGATCTTGAGAGATAGAAAGAGTAGGCCATTCAGTTCCTTTCAATAGGATTGTGGCTGATCTGACATTTCTCACATTCACCTTCCTGCCCTCCCCCGCCGCAATCCTTGACTCCCTCATTGATTTTAAAAAAAAATTATCTCAACCTTAAATATACACAAAGACTCTGCCTTCCATACCTGTCTTTGGCAAGAAGTTATAAAGACTCACAGCCCTCAAAAGAAAGCCCTCTTCATCTTGGTCTTAAATTGGCACCCTTTTATTCTGAGAATATGTAATTTAGTTGTATGACTCTCTCATGAGGGGAAACATACTCCCAGCTTTTACCCAGTTAAGTCTCTTAAGAATCCTCTGTTTCAATGAGGTCACCTCTCATTCTTTTATATTCCAAGAAGTAGAATCCTAACCCTGTTCAACCCTTCTCATAAGACAATCCCTCCACATCGCGGATGGTCCGAGTGAACCTTCTCTGAACTGCCTCCAATGAAATATCTTTCCTTTAATAAAGAGACCAAAACTGCTCACAATCCTCCAAATGTGCTCACCAAAACCTGGTACAGTTGCAGCAAGAGTTCCCTGTTCCCACCAGTTTGCTGCCTCTGATTACATGCTACCTTCTGATGAGCAAGAGAGAAGTACCATGTGTTTGCGAGATGTGGTTGTCATGGAATAGCGAGCAGTATGTGCAAATTGAGAAATATGGATGTGAGGCTTTCAGCAATGCTAAGTGTGTGAGTGCACGAATGCTGTGAATTTGAGGGAAGAATATGGCTTGATTGAGTTTTTTGATAGGTGAGTAACAGAGTGGACAAAGAGGTTAATGGTGCAGTTGATGGAATATGGCATTTGATAATACGTTCACTGGCCTTGACCGTTTCCCACGCAATCACAGAATTTCTTATGGAACTGCATTCAGAATTTCTGGATTCATCCCCAGTTGTTGACTCCCACAGCTATCTGGTTCCACTGCCTTCACAACATATATCTGAAGGGCCTCTGGGATGTGTGACATTTTTCCTCCTCACTTCTTCCTGCGTCAGCACAGTCTCAGAAAACCTTGGAGCCCACTGTCTGCCAACCCTGTCTTTCCCAAGCTAGTATCAGTTGCAGAGTGACTTCCAGCACCTACTCCAGTCACCATACTCTTTCCCTCCATTCTGGCTTTTAAGTTATGCACATTCACTTCTCATCTGTCACCATTTTATGATGAGACTACAGACATTTAACACCAGCCCTGGTTTTGACTGCATGCACCAAATAGTTAAGTTAGCAGACATCACGAGGTTTGTGTGCTGTCTCTATGTGAGATCATGGGTGCAGGTTAATCCTACATCACAATCTTCACAGTGGTTTCCAGGCATTGTTTAAGTTCACAGCTCCTATTTGTAACTATTCTCCGCGTGGGTACTACTTTAATAGGATTTGTGACGTAAATTCTCTTACGTATATCCTAGCTTTTATCAGGATCCTTTAGCCATCTCCTTGCTGGCCCAAATTGACTGATTGTCCCCCAAAACCTGAAATTAAAAATGTTTATCCTTGCAGTTGGATCTGCTCGAAGCCTCATGCTGATTTATAAAGGTGTGAAATAAATATGTTAGAATCCCTATAGTGTAGGAGAAGGTCATTCAGCCCATTGAGTCTGCACTGACTCTCCTTTAGATCATCTTAACCAGGCCCTCTCCCCATACCCCACCTATTTACTTCACTACTTCATTTAACTATTCATGTTGGAACACTAAGGGGCAATTTATCATGACCAATCCACCTAACCTACACATCTTCGAACTATGGTAGGAAATCGGAGCACCCGGAGGAAACCCAGGCAGACACAGCGAGCAAACTCCATACAGACAATCACCCAAGGCTGGAATTGAACCTGGATCCATGATGTTATGAGGCAGTACTGCTAAACATTGGAGTGTATTATGGAGATTGATGTCCACATAAAAATCAGCAAAACAACAGCAGTCTTTCAACAGCTCCACGCATGCTGTGAAGCCAATGCCATCAACACTGCCTTGAAGCTGCAACCCTATGGGCAGGATTTTCTAGCCATCCTTGCTGCAAAAATAGAAAATGCCCCCTGATGTCAGCAGACCTTTGCATGTTCTACACCCCACTTCCCCGCCCCCATCCTCTTTCATTCCCATTACTGGCGGGATGGGAACATTTTTCCCCCATGTGTTCATAACAGTACCAACTGCAATCTAAGACTGCGAGACTTGGAAGAGAACAGCAAAGGCATCACATAATTTGGATCTTTTCCACCAGTGCTACCTAAGTAAAATCCTGGGCATCACGTGGAGAGATAGCATGACCAATGAAGAAGTTGTATAGAGGACTAGTTGTGATGAAGAGATGATGGATGCTGGCAGGGCAAGTGTTTTATCTCCTTGATGTACTATTCACCAGACTGGCAGTAAAATTAATGTTAAAGATAGAGGAAGAAAGAGACTGAGCTGATCAAAAAAGCTCAGAACACTACCTGGGTTGGCATGAGAGATTGTGATGGACCAATAGTGCAGTCTTGATACCCATTGGCCCATAAGGAGACAATGTAAGGGAGGAACTAAATTTTAAGCCTTGAGTCCATCTAAGACTTTATCTGATCCCCAGTCAAGAGCATTGTGCTATTGACCCAATTTCCATGGGCAGATTTCTAAAAATGGCACATATCTGCAGAACCCCCTTGAATCTGCTGGATCTCTGTTATCCAGACAGTATTAATTTCATGTGAAAAAAATAACTGCAACAATTGTATCTTTGCTTGTTTTCAATATTTGCATCTCATCTTCAGCTTGCCTGAACTGCACCACTGGTCTCAACAATTTCAACTACTGAACTAGAATAGCTCTGCATCTCTTTGTACCATCTCAGTCAGTTTCAGACTACCCTGAATTTCAGTGTTGCTGTCTGAGTTTCAGTATCTGTTTCCTTAGAAACTGGGAGGGTCATGTTCCTCTCTATGTTTCCCTTTTCACTTAGGGGCTGCTTCAGAAACATACAGACTTCCATCATTCTCTGGCACAAGTGCTGCAAATGTGATCATGGAAATTTCTTCCCCCAACAAATCAGAAGAAGGGTGAAGCTGCTGTACAGAGACAAATAACTTAATAACTTAAATATGCCTGATCCGTGGTGAGCAATGCCACGAGAGACCTGTTCATTTTCACACTTTTTCTGTGGTAGCTGTTACAATTGGTTGCATTACATTGGAAAGTAGTCACACAATATGATGTGTTAGGACATCACTGAATTAGACACATCATTTATTTGACTAAGAACTCCCTTTTTAAAAATATCAAGTACTGTGTTAAATTGCTTGAATGTTTTTTTCAGTAAACTGAAATATTTCTTATCTTGTTACACTGAGGTGCTGATATACCAATTTCAAACCCATCTCTGCTTGCACTTGGGAATTTAGAATGGCGCAACAGGGAGGGAGGAGGTCCCTCGGGGTACTGGAGAAATGAAAAGGTTAATTGCATTCATTAATTATTCTAATGTTTCACTTTATTTGAACAACATCTGCTTTATTTGAGCTGTAATTCTTTGGAACATGGCATAGTTGTATAATCTGAGCAGGTAGGGCATGATGGTGTAATCATCCAACCTGCATTGCTAGAAGGAATAGTATTGCCCTAGTTGTGAGGCAGTGTCACATTACAAGATGATTTTTATCACAGTCTCCCTTGCTTTGCAATGCTTATCAGAAGTCAGCAATGTTGAAATCTGTTGCTTCTTGAAATATTTCTGCATACTTACAAGTTGGTATTTGATGATCCTGTGGTATTCTCATTGGATTAATTGCATCATGAGTCATTTCAGTGCCGACAAAAATAATTTTTGGTGAGATTTCCTTTCGTTTTTAATAATTCACTTCAATAGCACAGATTAATTTAAGAGAAACATTGATATACCTAACCGAAAAGAAATAGAAGGGTACGCTGATAAGGGTAGGTGGGTAAAGGTGGGATGAGGCTTTTTCTCTTTTAGTTTTTTTTTGAAACTTTTTATTCCATCAAACAAAGCAAATTCAATTGACTCCAATTCATTGTCCCCCATGAGAGGGACAACCAAGGTCCAAGCTGACAAAATAAGCCATTGCAGCCCATCTTGGGCTTGATCCAATGTTTCATCTTAGCCAAAAAGCTGAGATGGCTTTAAAAAATTGTATCAGGCCATATTACCATATAAAATCGTCAGCTACCCTGATCATTGACTCTACCCTAGCTTGGGAGATCAACCTGCCTGGGTTGTCATGGACATTAACATCCACATGGACCAGCTGGGCTGAACGGTCTATTCTGTGCAAAATATCCAAGGTTATTTCACTGAATTATTATAATGTATGAGAGTTCAATAACAAGAAGCATGATTTTATTAGATATCATTCACCTTCAAGAACCAGTTAAGTTCTGTTTTTGTCCTCTTTGTGTGATAACCATTATGGGTAATTTGTTTTAATTGATGAAGCCTCAGGTTGTATGCTCTTAGTTCCATTTTTCATGAAATAATACAATACTAGGAAGCCGCGTGGCCCATTTTTCTTGTCCTGACACTTTTAAAAAGAATGCTCAATTAGTCCCTTGCCCATGGCTTTGCCAATTGTTTCTTTTAAGTTTTTATCCAATTTCACGGGTGGTGTGGTGGCACAGTGATTAGCACCACTGCCTCACAGCACCAGGACCCAGGTCCAATTCCAGTCTTGGGTGATTGTGTCTGTGTAAAGTTTGCATGTTCTCCCCGTGTCTGCATGAGATTTTCCTCCCATGTGCTCTGGTTTCCTCCCACGGTCCAAAGATGTGCAGGTTAGGTTGATTGGCTAGGCCAAATTGTCCTTTAGAGTCAGGGGGATTAGCAGGGTAAATACAGTTACAGGGATAGGACTTAAGTGATATTGTTGTCAGTGCAAATACGATGGGTCGAATATCATCTTTTAATTATTCATTTATGCAGGTGCACCAGTCTCTGTCTTTCGGCATTTCTTTTGCCATTTTTACCATTCAGTTCATAATACCTCCCCAATCTTCGTGCAATATGCCCCACTTCACACTTCTGTGCGTTAAATGCCATTTTACCTATCTATGCCTTCTCAAAATTTGTTACTGCAATCTTCATTGTTTACTACATTTCCAAATTGTGTCTTTTTTCATTCATTTGTGGACTGAGTGTTGCTGGTTGGATCAGCACTCATTGTCCATTCCTTATTGCCATTGAAGGTAGTGGTGAGCTACCTTCTTGAACTGCTGCAGGCCATATGGTATAGACAGACTTACAGGCAGTTCCAGGATTTTGACCCGGCGACAGTGAAAGAACAGCAATAGCTCTGGATTGTGTGTGACTTGGAGTGAAACCTGCAGATGGTGGTGTTCCCATGTGTCTGCTGATGTTGTCCCTCCAGATCCACAAACTTTGAAATGTCCTGTACAACAAGTCCTGAAAATAAATATACCCAAAAAAAAGCATTGACTCCAGAAAACTTAAATCTTCCGTCCAGTCTGATAAACTGGCAGATGGATGGAGCGACGGGGGTTAAGGGGAGACCTGATAGAAGTCTACAAGATTATGAGAGGCATGGACAGAGTGGATAGTCAGAGGCTTTTTCCCAGGCTGGAAGAGTCAATTAGTAGGGAGCATAGGTTTAAGGTGCGAGGGGCAAGATTTAAAGGAGATGTTCGAGGCAGATATTTTACACAGAGTAGTTGGGTGCCTAGAACTCATTTGCTGGGGGGGAGGAGGGGGTGGTGTGGTAGTGGAAGTGGATATGGTAATGACCTTTAAAGGGTGTCTTGACAAGTATGTGAATAGGATGGGAATAGAGGAATATGGTCCTCAGAAGACTAGGGGGTTTTAGTTAAGTTGAGCAACATGGTGTCGGTGCAGGCTTGAAGGCCCTGTTCTTGTGCTGTAATTTTCTTTGTCCTAAACAACTATTCTTAGCCACTCTCTATGCTAATTTTGCTAATGAGTCTATTGTATGGTGTTTCATCAAACACCCTTTAAAGTCCACGTGCACAACATCAGCCACAATACCCTCAGCAACTCTACATCACTTCATCGAAGGACTCATTCAAATTGATCAAGCATTATTTTCCTTTAACAAATTTCTGCCAACTTGCTTTGATTAGCTCATAAAGTTTCCAATCATCAGTTGATTTTGTCTCACGTTATTGTCTTTAAAAGTTTTCCCATCACTAACATCCAATTGATTGTGATGTAATTGTCATGTTTAAAACCTTTTCCATTTTATTAAATATGGGCGTAACATTTTCAATTCTTTGGCAGCACACCCAAGGAGGATTGGAAGATTGTGGTCAGAGCTTCTACATTTTTTATTCTTATTTCCCTCAATAAATTAGGATGCATTCCATCCAAACTTAGCAATTTTCCTCCCTGGAGTTCACCAAACTTTTAATACATCCTCTTCATTTATTTTCATCCTGTCCACTATTGCTTTTCTCCACCTATCGATTTTCAGTGCTGTTTAATATAAAAAATATTGGATTAAGAACACCAACATCAAGTCCACAAAACTGCTGTTTAAGATATCTGATCTTGAGAATTTTTGGGGTTGTGAGCAGGGTTCAAATCAATCTAATTTGCAAATCTATTGAAATGTAATAACAGTCAAACAGGATTTTCTGCATTGTGCCTGGATCTGAAGGAAGGAAAGGGAGTGAAATCTTTTATTTTTGAATCCTGGCTCACATTTGTATTCACTCTCATTTCTGCCATTGTTATTCTCTTATTCTATTAAGTATGAGGTTTTGGGATTGCACCTTTCTATATGCAAGGCAAAGAAAGAGGAGAACTGGGGTAACAGGCTAGCCAGGCCTTGCCAAATGTGCATGGAACCTAACAGCCAGGATATAAAGATAGAATCCTTTACTTACAGTTGTGCCAAAAGCAGAGTTAATGGAAGATGTGCCTTACAATGATGTTATTGACCTACACTAACCTAGAGGTACTGTACTGTAAGTGACTATAAGCAAAGAACAACAAACTCGCATTTATGACCTCTGGATGTGCAAAAGTGCTTCACAGTCAATTAAACTGATTCCAAGTGTTGTCACAAATGTTTGTTGATGAACACAGCAGCCAATTTGTACACAGCACAATACCACAAGCAGCAAAGTGTTAAGTATCTAATTTCTTGTCATGGTGAGTTTGAGTGATGAATGTTGACTGGGGCAGCAGGAGATTTTCTAATAGTGCCATGAGATCTTCAATCATGGATTCATAGAATAATGCAACCACAAAAGGATTCCATTCAGCCTATCATACTTGTACTAGCGCTTTGATTGAGTTCTCCAATTAAATTCTGCCTCCTCGCTCTTTCCCTAAAACGTTGCATTTTTTTTATCATCCAATTCACCTTTGAATCTCAATATTGAATTTGTTTCCACCACCCTATTGGGCAATGCATACCAGATTAAAACAACTTGCTGAGTTAAGAATAAAATTCTTCATGTCGCCTGTAGTTCTTTTACCAATGGTAAAATATCTTCCTAGTTACCAGTCCTTCTTTCAATAGAAATGCTTTGTCCTTATTCATTCTATCAAAGCTCTTATTCATTTTGAACATCCCTAATCTATTTTCTTAACCCTTCTGCTCTAAGGAGAACAAATCCAGCTTTTCTCATCTCTCCGTATATCTGAAATCTCTCATCCTTGATATAATTTGGGTAAATCTCCTCTTCACCTGCTACAAATTTTTGACATCCTTTCAGAAATGCAGTATCCAGAATTGGGCACACTATTGCAGTTGAGGCCTAATCAACCTTTTGAGTTAGCACAATCTCCTTGCTTTTGTTCTCTATGACTCTTTTTTTAAAAAAAAACATGGTCCCTTATGTTTTTTTTAACAACCTTGTCCTGTCATCTTCAAGGATTGTGTCCCTACAACCTCAGATCTCTCTATTTCTGTACTACCTCCATCCTTAATCCCTCAGCTGTGTATCTAGATCAGGTGACTTTGGGACTTCAGGTTTCTCTCTTTTTATCTATTTTTATCCTATCCAGTTCCTCTGTTACTTCCTCCATTACTGGATATAAGTGAAGACTGATGCAACTACAGTTTCTTTGTCTACTAGACTGCCTCTTTTTTGGTCCATTTTTGACATTCCTTAGATTGAATTTGTATTATTTATTGGATTCCTTATTGCAGCTGCTGATCTGGGAAATGCATTTGGCAATGCATTTCCCTTTTTGTGAAAAGAAGGACAAAGAAAAGTATAGCACAGGAACAAACCCTTCAGCTCTCAAAGCCCAGGCCAATCATGATGACATAATTAAACAAAAAAACTTTCTGCCCTTACTTGGTCCATGTCTCCCTATACCCTCCCTATTCACATACTATTCAGATATCTCTTAAATGTTACTCATGCACCTGCTTCCACCACCTCTGCTGGCATTGTGTTCCAGGCACCCACCACTCTCGGCATGAAAATCTTCCCCCACACATCTCATAGGGGTCATCTCCCTTAAACTTTCTCCCTCTCAGCTTGAACCTGTGCCCCCTTGACACTTACACCCTGGAGAAAAAAGCCTCTGTCGATCCACCTTGTCTATGACTTTCTTGCCATGTCTATCAGGTCTCCCCTCGGCCTTCGATTTTCCAGTGAAAACAGTCTTATTTAGTCAACCTCTCCTCATAGTCAACGTTTTGGTGAAACTAGTTACAGTGAGAAATACAAGTTGCTACACACAAAAAAAATGATTGTGAAGGAAATTATCACTTTGCTTACTGGGAGCTATCTTTGAGATCTTGCTGGCAACTGATAACTTTGCTCCTTTTCTATCTGGTTTTAATAAAAAATGCTTTGAAATTTTAGTTAAGTCAGAAATGATTTATTTAAATATCAACTGTTTTTACTTTGATATGAACAAATAGAACCACCAGGTTATGCTGCCAATTTTTTTGTGCAAAATTGTCTTTATTTGATAGTCACACTGATCTTGTCAATGAGATGAGAAATCATGAGAGGCACCGAGTGTTTCCTGTTGGCCTAATCCCGATAAAGATATGACTAACTGGGTCAATTATCTATCAAATGGGCATAACCATGCCAAGAATCTTTGCGGTTCATTTACTGATGGAGTGTACTACTTGTAAAATACCATAAAAGAGACAACAAAGAAATTGATGTTGGGTGGAGCAGGCAGGCAGTGTCTACTTTTAATTGTCACTTGACTATGAAATGTGAAGATCCTGCTGTTACCATGAAGATTTTAGAACCCTCACAATTTTCATGCCACTTGAGATTATAAATGATTCTCATGCTTACTTTGCCTCTGAACTATTCCTTATCTGAGCTGGCCAGTACACATTGGTTACTAATACTAGAGAGTGAGATCTCTATAATCTTAATTACCTCAAAGAGGATTAAATTAGTGAATGGCGGCTCATTAACTGAGCAGTGCAATAGTATTCTGTCCCTCTTTCCTTCCTCAATCCAAAGAAGTGCTGGTTAGGTGAATCAGCCATGCTAAATTATAACTCCGTGTCCAAAGATGTGTTGGTTAGGTGGATTTCCCACTCTAAATTATCCCTCAGTGTCCAAGGTGTGTAGGTTAGGTGCATCAGCTATGGTAAATTCCCCCTCAGAGCCCCAAGATGTGTAGGGTAGGTAGATTGGCCATGATAAACGTGTGGAGTTGCGGGGATAGAGGGAGGGGAGAGCCTGGGTGGGATGCTCTTTCATGGAGTTAATGCAGAGACGATGAGCTGAATTGCCTCTTTCTGCATTGTAGGGATTCTGTGACTCCATGAAATATGTAAACTTTAAGATTCTTAAAATAATTTGAAGCTTGCTGAACAGTGCACAATTTTACATTGTACCTCTGCTGTCAAACTTTTAACTATTATCTCGAGGTTCTACAGAATGTCTTAGTTTGTGTTAAATTTTGGTTATTGTGAATCTACCCATAATATATATCTTTACTTCCTAACGTTCCAACAAACAAGCTACTAAAACTTTTATCACATTCTATATATCATTTAAATCTTGGAATGGACATGGAAACTGCTCGATTCTATAAACAAAACAGAAACAACCTTGAATGTAATCTGACATCTATTTCCCTTGGGCTTAAATATATACTCTATCTGGTGATGTATAAGTAAATTTGAATAATATTTGTCACGTATGTTCCCCTACAGTACACTTTAAAGAATTTACTGTTATCAACAAATTCACAAGAAATTCAACGAATGTGGCATTTTGCGATGCCAGTTATCAAGTGAAATCTTTCAAGGAATATTTACAAAATGTCGGACAGCAATGGGCCATGCTCACTGTTTTACTTTCCAAGAACACGATTACTAAAAATATTTTCGAGACTCTCATGGTTTTGTTGGATTTCTCCATTCCTGTTGGTAACCGCTTAAACTGTGCTATGCCACTGCTATAATTATTCACTTTTTCACCTATCTCAGTGGGATAACAATGTCCCTTTAATAGGCCACAAACTAGAATATACATTCTTCAATTTTGTCTAATAGTATGAATGTTAAGAAGGACTAAATCAAGCCAGTTAAGTGTATAATCTACAATGTGTTGTGATTATTTGGGTAAAACAAAACTCATTTTCTGATATATATGTACTATTTTTGCTTTGGTGCTAGAACTGAGTTTTGCTTTGAATGAATTGTGTTGTTATTAATTTTTCCTGTGTAAGATTGACTTCCTGGGTTGAAATATAAAATCGTACTGATCTATCAGTAAAACTAAAAACATTGTTAGGAGAAGGAAGAGATCCCTGTTGGCCCAAACCTGATAAGGATGTTACCAGCCAGGTCAAATACCTGCCTAATGAAGATGAATGAAGAAAATCTCAGGACGAGAAAGACATGGTGGGCATTCAGCCCAGGTTATTGAAAGTGTGATAGAAACTCTGACACAGCGTCACAGCTTCATTCATCATTGTCAAGTTTGTGCTCAAAGCATTCTTCCTATAAAAATCAGTCAACTTGGTGCAACTCTGGTTTTAAAACAACACTTAATGTCTTCTTCACTTAGTTTTTCAGACACTTGAAAATCAGTGCAAAGCATTGAGGTAACTGATGGAACTTTATCTTTCACAGCCATACAAAGGACATAATGCTAGTAGACATATTAAAGGTCCACAGAAAATCCAAAGGATTTAATAACATTGGTTGTTTCTTAGGTATCACACCACAATGTCAAACACCAATTCACCATGAAATTGTCTGCCATGACTCTATGACATTTGTCCACTGCAAAAAAAAAGCCACTGTATCTTGGAACAATATTCTGTGCTTTTGTAATTAAAGGAAAATAGTGTAAATGCTGGAGATCTGAAACCAAAACCTCAGCAAGTCAGGCAGTGCCCGTGGATAGGGATACTAAGTTGTCACTTTGAGTCCGAAATGACCCTCTCTTTTGAGCAAGAATCATGTTGGACTCAGCAATGTTAACTCTGTTTCTCTCTCCACAGATGCTGCCAGATCTGCTGAGATTTTCTGCTCCTTTGATTATGTTGGTGTGGTAGCACAATGATTTGCACTACTATCTCACAGCGCCAAGCACCCAGGTTCAATTCCAGCCTCATTGTTTGTGTGAAGTTTGCACTTTCTCCCCATGTCTGCATGTGTTTTCTCCCACTGTCCCAGGATGTGCAGGTTAGGTGGATTGGCCATGCTAAATTGATCCTAGTGTCAGGGAGATTGAATATGTGTGATTATGGGAATAGGGTCTGGGTGGAATTGTGGTCAGTACAGTACAGTAGGGGTGGCACGGAAGTGGTTAGCACTGCTGCTTCACAGCTCCAGGAACCTGGATTCCTGGCTTGGGTCACTGTTCTGTGTGGAGTTTGCACATTCTTCTCGTGTCTGTGTGGGTTTTCTCCGGATGCTCCGGTTTCCTCCCACAGTCTAAAGATATGCCGGTTAGGTTGATTGGCCATGCTAAAAATGCCCCTTAGGATGCTTAAGTTAGAGCAATTAGTGGTAAAATATGTAGGAATATGGGAGTAGGGCCTGGGTGAGGTGTGGTTAGTGCAGACTCGATGGGCCAAATGGCCTCTTTCTGCACTGCAGGGTTCTATGATTCTATGATACAGGCTCGATGGACTGAATGGCCTCCTTTTGTATTGTAGGAATTCTATGATTGTACCTTTTTGAGGATTTAAGAATTGACTTTTTTTATCCCTTTATTATGCTTATTGTGACTTTTATTAGGCAAACTCATATCTACGATTGGCTATTTCTTACAAGCTTAAAACAACCCACCAGCCAATTGGTTAAAGACCATGACCTATTTTGTAGTGGCTTAACTTTTGATTCTGTCTGGAATTTGTCACGATTGTAACCTTAAAGAGGCCTCAGGCTGATTTTTTTTTTAAAAGTCTATATGCTACAATAAGCCAACTTGGTAAAGGTTTGAATAATGGCTAGTGCATTAAAACGTATATTGCAATATGGATAAGCACATTTCCAGTCCTTTTTCTAAATGTATTTACATTAAACCAGCAAGGTGAATCAACATTGATTGACGAATTGGAGTAATTGAGAAACAGGTGCACAGGGCTTTTAGAGTAAACATAGAGGACAGATGTTTCAGTGGTTCAAATTAATTTGTTACAGTCATACTGTTAATCTTTAGCAACTTGTTGATTGGCATTTTGCAGACATATTTTTGGAAAACACCCAAAGCAGTTTCAGCACAGGCAGAACATCACTGGCAGTAAAAGCAAGCAGCATGGGCACAAGAGTGGAATCCAGTACTGGGAAAACAGCCAAGATTTAAATTAGACAATAACCTCTGATCTGTATATTGCTTCTATTCTTCAGCTGCAGGCAAAGTGATTTGTTTTAATATAGTCAGCCCTATAGTGTATAATAGACTGATGTACGAGTCATTGCTCAACAAAATGTGTTTCTTAAATTTATATAGATTGAACAACTGGTTTGTAATGCTTAGTTACAGTTGTGCAAACATTAACCAGTAACAAGGCTGGGATTAACTCAGAGAAATCTTCCTTACTGGACTATTTCTTGTCAAGACTATTTCTTGTTAAGACTGATGCATAACAGAGTGTACAAATGAATAATTGAATTATTGAAGTAGAATGGCAGCATCTACTTGTATTTGGAAACTTTCCAAGTCATTTTAAATTATCTTTACTTGTAAAATATAATTGGCTCTGAGACCAAAGTAATAATATTTGAATTATACAGACTTTATGCCATTATATGACAAAATGCAAATTTGCCTATGATTAAATTTGATGTTCTTTTAAAGGAAAATAATTCTGTAGTGCACAATGCAGGACTTTTTGCCTCTTGAGGAAACTATATTCATTGAGGTGAAGGATATTAAAGTGGGTGTAAGAATTTGTTTCCCACTTTTGGCACTCAATGTCAGCATCGCGCATATAGTTGCCAAACTGGTAGTGGATCTCCCTATCAGTGCTAAAGTTTATTTATTTGTGTCACAAGTAGGCCTACATTAACACTGCAATGAAGTTACTTTGAAAATCACACTCCTACACCTGTTCGGGTACACTGAGGGAAAATAAAGTATGGCCAATGCACCTAACCAGCTTGTTTTTTGGACTGGGGTGGACTCTGGAACAGCTGGAGGAAACACATGCGGACAAGAGGAGAACATGCAGACTCCACACAGACAGTGACCCAAGCCAGGAATTGAACACGGGACCCTGGCGCTGTGAGGCAGCAGTGCTAACCACTGTGCTGCTGTGCGGGGGAAAGGCGGAGTTAAAATAAACCACGTAATTGTCTATGCTGATTCTTTCAACAAGGTTCTGTCTGCAAACTTGAGAGTTTGTGGGAGTACCATGGTCCACATTCCTAAAATGTGCAGCCAAGAGATGGGTCATCAAATTGATGGTGTTTCCCTCCATGTTGTAGGATTAGAATTATGACCTTGAAGAAAGCTGACCAGAGAGATCTAACAACTCTTGTCACATGAAGTTCTCATTTCCCAGTGGCAATTGAAATTTTGCACCAAGCGGAGCGAATCTCTTAGTGTGCAGCAGTGATATCAGCAACAGATATACCTCATATTAAAATATGCACACACAAGAAGTTTGGGATGTTAAAAACACTTAAAATGTTTCATTTTTACTTACATTTATTACAATAACTGAAAATTATGACGATTGAGAAAAAAACTAAGATTTGTATTTTATGGAGAAATTTGACAGTGCACAAATGTAAAATGAATCTTTCAGGGTTGTTGAATTCACTGAACAATAATTATGATGTTAGTGTGCTTTCAAACAAAAACATGTTGCATTTTCCTGGGATTGGACGGCAAGACTAACTGTATCAGTGAAAATTCTCGAAAATCCATCATTTTGAGGAATGTAGGAGACTGTGGAAATCTCCTTGGAGAAAGGTTGAATTGATTCCAGCAGTTCCTGGATTTCCTGTGTTACTCTGTGCTTGTCCAAGCTCCAGAGGTTGATACCGGTTTCTGTAGAATAATGACTGCGAATGCTGACAGCGTTGCCACCATTACCACCACAAAATCCAGGATTTTCACCTTTAAGGAGTGACACACTGTTCCAATGTTCTGTTTCAGGAAGCTTTTCCCTTTCCCAATTTGAAATGGTAAAATCTGAAAGTCACACAGACTTGCTTTATTTTTTAACATCTGCTAGAAGACTCGCCAACCAATGATTTTTCTCTGTTAGTGTAAAAGTGGGCAATATGAAAGCCTGATGACACAAGCAGAAAGGCCTGGCCCAAATCAAGTGATTGATTTTAATGTCACGGCCCTTATTGCTGTATGTTAAAATTCTATCATCTTTTAAAATGGCTATGGGTTAGCACTGTGTCCTTTGGTAATATTGTAGCTCACCCGTATTTAAACAGAACAGGATGTCTTGTCCTTATGATTGATAAATGTCTCTTAATTTGCTGGCTTGCTTTTTTCTTTCACAGGACATGGAAGCTTCAGGCAAGGCCAGCAGTTTCCCACAATTGCACTTGTGATTCTGGTATGGGTGTACCCATAATCTGTTTCCAAATCAAGATATTATTTGACTTGGAGGGGAATTTAGTCTTCTCATTTGCTTGTTCCGCTTATCCTTCTAGGCATATAGGTCATGGCTTTAGAAGATGCTGCCATGGAGCCTTGGTGCATTGTTGCAATGCGAATTGTAGATAGTGCACACTGCTGCCGCTGTGTGTTGGTGTTGGAGGGAGCATATGTTGAAGATAGCGGATAGGCTGCTGATCAAGCAGAATGCCCTCCAAAGTGTCAAGCAGTGTGGGAGTGGTGCCCCCAGACATAGGCACTGCCAAGGTGACAATCAGGCACGGAGGTGAGGCCTACAGGAGCAGGACCCAGAGGTGGGGACAGATGAGGTGGGGTCTGGTGGTGCAATCGGTGGGGGTTGGGGTGGGGGATCCTGCAGACTGGATCGATGTGGGGTAGAAGATAGGTCAGTGATTATGGTAGGCTGAAAGGGATGGGCGTCAATTTATTGGGACTGTGGGTGGGGAGGGTTCAGGACAATTGGGGAGGGGAAGAGGGGGGGAGGGTGGGCTGGGCATATGTGGGGGATCAGTAATCAGGCCATGGTAGGTTGGAAGGCTGGCGTTGCGAGCATCGTGGAGCTGGCCAGAAGTTGACCTGGCCAGCAGTACGGCGCCATTGTGAATGTGCCAATTTCAGCACTGAATGATCAGCACATGCGCAGTGGCCCCCTCAGAGCTTATGCTGCCATCCTACCCCCAGTGGGTATAGGCCCTGCCTACTGATTTTTAATGATATATACACTATGGCACACTGCAGTGCACTATGTGGGGGAGATTCCTCTCTGAACTCGCACTGAAAAAAACAATTGTGAGTTACTTCAATTTTCACACAACTTCAACATGTAGAATTTTTGGGAGAATTCTGGCCAGTATTTCTATGGCTGATCCAGGGTGAAAAGATTTACAGAGAGATGGTGCATATTGGTAATGTCAAATGAGTAGTAATCTAGAAGCCCAAGCAAATGCTTATGAAGATGTATTCAAAATCAGCTGATAGAATTTAAAATCAATTCATAAATCTAGAATATAAAGTTAGTTTCATTAAATGTGACCAAGAAACCATTGACGATTGCCTTAAGAAATTATCTGATGCAATAGTGACGTTTAGGGAAGGAAATCTGTCAACATTATCTGGCCTGGCCCAGCAAGCCACTCAGTTCAAGGGCAGTTAAGGATAAGTGAGAAATGCTAGTCTTTCCAGTGACACACACATATCTCATGATTTTCTTTTAAAAGTTGGCAGTGGTAATGCCACTGAAGGTTCTGGGGACGTGATTAAACTGTCTTGCTGGCAATTGTCATTGCCAGTGGCCTATGTGGTGTGAATATTACTTGCCACTTAGTTCAAGCCTGAACGTTGTCCAGGTCTTGCTGTGAATTGAACTGAACACACAAACATTAGCAAGCATCCCCACTGCTGACCACTTCTTGGAGGGAAGCTCATTGCTGAATGACACTGAAGATAGTTTTGCCTTTAACAATATCATGAGGTACTCCTGTAGCAAAGTCCTGGGACTGAAATGATTGACCAACAACAACTACAGCCATCTCCCTGTGTTTTAGGTATGGATCCAGCCAGTGGAGCGTTTTCCTCCTCATTCCCATCGATGTCAATTTTACACATCTCGGTGATGCTGTGCTCAGTCAACTGTTGTCTTGACGTCAAGGGCAGTCATACTCACCTTTGGAATTCAGCTATTTTTGTGACAAAACATTGACAATGATGGGGAAGAGAAGCACGACAATTGCATACTAGCATTTGCCAACTGGTATCTTAGCATGGTTATTCCAAAGAAAGACAGAGCAACTCCATCCGGGATACTTTTCCCCATTTACTTTATATTCCAAAGAGTCCAATGTAGGTTGGACCATTTGTGACTGTTACATGCCAACCAAGCATGTCTTATAAAAAACAATAAATTGGCTAATGTCCTGATTCTGAAATTCTGACTTGTGCACATTGCTGGATTAAGGGTGGAATATTCCCATCTTGTCTATCACAGGAATTATATGGATGGAATATGGACTGTGCAAAGGTCTGTTGACATCATGTGAGATTGTTTGGCTTTTAGGTGTGGGGGCAGAAGATCCCATCTGAGGAATGTGGACTGGGCTACATTAAGCAACAAACCTGCAGCAATCAGGGTGATGAAACAGCAACATAATATCCAACTTCAAGTTCTGGGGGCATTTATTGACTCTTCAAGATTCCCATACTAGTTCTTTAAGGTCGTGTTTGATCCCTGACACAATTACATGCAGAGAAAATCTCTTTATTCCGGGCTCAACAACATGCCTTTAACTCCAACCCAAGTGGTAATTTTGCAGCTAAGCAAGCAGATATCATCTTTCAGAGAGTGGAACCTTAGTGAATCATAGAATCCCTACAGTGCAGAAGGAGGCCATTCAGCCCATCGAACGCATTGTTTCTCCTAAAGAGCATCTTATCCAGGCCTACCCTATCTGATTCAGTTGGCTATAGTATAGCTAGCTTTCATTGAGGTAGACTTTTTAAAGCAAAAGTTTATTTATTAGTGACAAGTGGGCTTACATTCACACTGCAGTGAAGTTACTGTGAAAATACCCTCGTCATCACATTTTAGCACCTGTTTGGGTACACTGAGGGAGAATTTAGTATGGCCAATTCACCTTATCTGCACATCTTTCAGACTGTGTGAGGAAGCCGGAGCACCTGGAGGAAACCCACGCAGACACGAGGAGAATGTGCAAACTCCACACAGTGATTCAAGCTGGGAATCGAACCTGATCCCTGGCACTGTGAGGCAATGGTACTAACCACCATGCCACCTATGCCGCACTATTCCCTGAGATATTCCTGGAGTGTTTATCTTAGAAAACTAAGGGCTACACAATCATAACCCTAGTTATGGTCTACACTTCCATGAACAGGCTACCTTGCTACATCATATAACATCAAGATCATTCAGTTTTCAGATTTTTGTTTGTCAAGGGAAGGAGTACATTGTAATAATTTAAAATAAGTGATAAAGCTGAGCGGCATCATCCTGTTTGCTTACAATTCACTTTTTTTTGATAGTTTGTTCAAATATAAATTTTCTTTTTCGAACCCCACTGGTGAAAGCGAATGGATTCTTCTTTCTAGTTGCCCTGAATTTGCTCCAGTCGCAACTTTCTACAGATTTTCCCATATTATCCACCGGAGTCTCAGAACAAAAGAAAGAGTTGAAGTTTGTTTAGGAGGGATTTGTACAAAGCCCCGTGATTGATGGTTGAAATTTGCAATTCAGTGAGACACTTTCCCAAAGAACCAAAAGTAGTTCTGACATGAAACAATGGTTATTAGCAAACAGCTGTGTAGGTTTATTCTGCATTCAGACTGCCTCTGAAAATAACACTCGCCTTTGAGCTTTGCCAGTGTTCAGATTGACGCAGACTTAAAGTATTGTGCCAACCTGGATTTTGAACTAGATCGCTCTGTTTTGGAAGTTTGAGCTCCTTACATTTTCAGTAAAAAAAAAGGTTCATTTTAATTTATGCAATCCCACTCGCAAAATTAATATTCTCAGTCTGAAAATTGTTCTCTGGTATCTTATTGCAGATTGGATGGTGTGAAACTGACTTCCATCTGGAATAAGGCCTGAATTTATAACTTTTTTTGCCCTATTCCTAGCTCCAGTTTGGAGCGAATTCAGTTGCTGGTCCCAGCAGGTCGATTCACAGTTACTGATCTCACAGAGTCCCAGAATCCCTGCAGGAGGAGGCCATTTGGCCCACTGACCTCCACCGACAGCAATCCCACCAAGGGACCTAGCCCTGTAACCTCGCGCATTTACCCTGCTCCCCCCCCCCGCCCCCAACTCTAAGTGGCAATTTAACACAGCCAAATTACCTAATCTGCACATCTTTAGAATGTGGGAGGAAACAGGAACATCCAGAGGAAATGTATGCAGTCTCAGGGAGAAGGTGCAAACTCCACACAGTCACCCAAGGCCAGATCTTTTGCAAATAAATAAACATAACATCAACTTTTTGTTTCTGAAATCCTTTGGACCAACTAATGTACAAACCTAGGTTGTCTAGGCTGCGCTGCCTCATCTGCCCCATGAGTCTGACTTACTTTCCTCCATTCAATGTCCTCCGCCATTATTGTTGCCCCTGGCTGATTGCAGTAGTGACCACTCTGTGATGTTGCTGGGACTGAAAAATGACTTGTCCTCTCGTAGGAGACGGAATCTCTGCTCTTGAAAGGGATGCCAGCCCCCACGCTCTCTCAGATGAATACTTGATTAGGGTCAAAAGTTCATACTTCATATATTAGCGCCAAGGAAAAACAGAGACGTGCACACACATTAGTTTACTGATGATCTGGCTGATTTTCGATGCCACTAGATATCTTTTACCTACAAGGCAAGGTATTTAGCAAAGTAAGAATAGTTAATGACCTGAAGTGCATAAAATTGCATTAGGATTTTCAGATTTGGTCATGGTAGTGATCTCCCCAGGTTTCCAGTCCATTGCTGCAGTCCATTAAGATCAGCCTATCGAGATAGCAAGCTCAGTGGTTGAAAAGATAGCTATATTCACAGTTGTTGTGTCTATAGCTAAGTCACATTTAACAACACAATATTTGGTACTTTCTGACGACATACAAATGAAGGAAGTTTTGATTTCTTCATTGATCTAACACTATTACCTCCTTTTCCATTGAATAATATGACATGTGTGCTCACTGTTGTTATGGTACTGCATTTCCCAGAGTTCAGGTGTTACCAATTGCAGTCATGAGTCCAAGTCTGGAATCATTGTACTAGTGTGGCAAGACTTTTACACTTTGTGCTGAGCTGAGGTAGAATATTCATGAGGCACAATCAGTAGAGTCATATGAAGGTTTGACCTTGGCAGGGACCAAATGTGAAATAGCTTTAGATGTTATACAGTGCAATCTGTACCATTTAAATGGTATGTACTTCTGTTGATTATTCTTACTTTGCTAGATACCTTGCCTTGTAGGTAAAAGATATCCAGTGGCATCGAAAATCAGCCAGATCATCAGTAAACTAATGTGTGTGCATGTCTCTGTTTTACCTTGGTGCTAATATATGAAGTATGAACTTTTGACCCTAATCGAGTATTCATCTGAGAGAGCGTGACTAAGTGTAGGCCCAGCTTCTATGTGGGAACCTGGCCCTGCATTTTTAGTACCAGATATGCAAACATCAGAAAGGGTTTAAAGTTAATTTGTTAGTGTCACAAGTAGGCTTACGTTAACACTGCAATTAAGCTACTGTGAAAACGCCCCAGTCACCACACTCTGGTGCCTGTTTGGGTACACTGAGGGAGAATTTAGCATGGCAAATACACCTAACTAGCATGTCTTTCGGACTGTGGGAGAAAATTGGAGCATTCGGAGGAAACACACAGACACAAGGAAAACCGTGCAGATTCCACACAGATAGTGACCCAAGCCATGAATTGAACCTGGGTCCATGGCACTGTAAGGCAGCAGTGCTAAACACTATACTATCATGTCAAGTTGTGTAATCTCTCCTAGCTAAAAGGATACAGAGCAAATTACTACAGATTGCTTCTCTCTCTTACATATAGCACTTATAAAGAACAAAAAGAGGAAAGAATTGCCTCCTGAAAATTTGAATTCAGATGTTATTTTTAGTATACAGAGTAAGATGTTGGTTTCATAATGTGGCTCATTAACAATTAGTGTTTAGTATAACAGGAGGAGAATGTTCTAATATAATGATTTCCCCCTAGCTGATGAGCAGTTGTGTCCTTGGAAAGGGATGCAACCTTCTGTTCTAGTGATGTACCAAAATGTCCAGATGCCAGCATGCAGTCCGTAATGAATGTGATGAATGAGAATTAAATGTAAGAATGGGTGATACATGGGATGTGAGTGAAGGAACAGACTAATGTACAGTATGAAACATTCTTAAAGGCATTGATGATAGACAATCAAGTACAATAAAAAGGAAGCCAATGTATGTAGAAGACATGTTTAGTGCAATGTATTCTTGAAAGATTTGGCTGACTGTTGCCTTGCTTACTCTAGTAAGGATACTGGGCTTTCCCCATCATTCAGTGTGGTGCATCTTCCAATGACCCTGAGCAGTATTTCAATGAGGGGGTGGTCTGTCTGTCCATTTTAAAATGGACCTGCTCTTAATCCGCAATGGAGGAGTGGGATAGGAGAGGGATCTGTGCCACACCCATTGGAAAATTTAAACTTGGATCTTTGAAGAATGACAGTGCTATGTAATGGTATTGGGTGAATGAGTAGATACAGCCCAAGTGAAGACTTAATAAATGTCCCCGAGGGAAACTGCTTGAAAAATAGTCCATAAATTAGCTGTCACTTTGATGAAGTGCCTTTCAATAGCAGCAGTGAATTGCAACATATATAACATTATAATTTTATCCAGTTTTATAAATGAATCACTATTGGGCTACCAACTAGAGAAACAAGTATTAAATCATAATATTATAACCTAACTAATGGATATTGGATTGTAATTGTTATTTTTTGATGATGGGTAATGATCTATTAACAAATATCTCTTTGCCTTTAGTTTCTCAGCAATCCGAGTGTTGTTAAATAATTGAATTAATCAATGTGTGGAGGAGGTGGTAAAAATGGGTCGCGGTGGAATTGTTTAAAGGCAGATTGCACAAAGCTTGGAGAAAGTGGTTTATCAATTTTAGTTGGATAATGAACTAAGTAGTCTGCTTTGGTATTCTCAAAGGTTAATTACTGTCTGCTCCAGTACAAGCCACCCTACCATTTCTTGCAAAATACAATGCTGTTACATTAAAATTGCATGCATAACATAACCACAGTTGTGTTGACATAACCAGTCACTGGTTTGAATTTTTAAATCTCTTAAATGTCTAACTTAATGAATGTTTAAAACACAATCACAGAGTGACGAAGGCTGCATTTATATAGCAATGTTCACATCCCCAATGTATCCAAAGATGCTTCATATAACCAACAAGTAACATTTGAATCTCATCAGCTGCTGAGTCAAACATGTCAATTAGTTTGAGCACAGTAAATGTATCAAATGAAATGAACATCCAGCAAATCATGAGTTTTTTTTTGGCAGTGTAGGTTAGGCAGTAGTTACTGCAGACAAATTCCCATTTTCCTTTTCTTTTTGTATGGAGTCATGGGATCTGAAATTTACGTTTCACCTGAAAGTGGCCACCTCCAGCAGTGCAACATTCTACTCAGCGTTGAAATCCTGCATGTGAACGAGGCCTCTACTGCGTTATATAATCCCTCACTCAGAGATCACTGTCACTCAGCATCTAAATCATTGAACCTTTAGTTTTCTCCCTGAGCAGTAGAGTTTCCTAATTCAAAAACTAACTCTGACTCATTGTTATTCAATGATGGTGCCCTGCCTCATTTGGCACTGAACCTGACCAGTGTGGATTTGACTACAAAAGAAAATATAAAATATTTGAAACTTCATTCATGGCTATTTTTAAATATATTTAAAATAAAAATTTGGTGTACGATTGGAGTTAGAAAATTGATTATTCTGTGTAGGCAAATATAACCCAATGTCGGAAAAGAATGGGGCAATACTTTTCCCTGATCTGAGAATATTTGGATTAATGGATGGCAAAAGTGGAAACAATGTTTGATTTTCTGTTCCCCCAGTATTCTCAACTGGATGAATGCACAAATGACACACAAGAAAGAAAAAAATAAATTAAGTTTGCAGAATTAATTTGCTTCTGTTTAGAACGTGACTTTAAGTTATTGTGATGATCCCCAGGAGGTCCATGAGGGATCATTGATTGATCACCCTATGGGGCTCATTGACTGACTATGAATTTTCCTGCTGCCCAGCTGGAATTCATTATCTGAATGTTTTACAAGGCAGGCCCAGGACTGAGCCTGCTGAACTGTAGTTCCAGGCAGAGACTGGTGTCTGTACATCACACAGTAGTGGTCTGACTTTGCATTCTGAAATAATCTCAGGAGTTACTGCAAAGGAACATTTGGACAGTTTGGAGAAGTTCTTAAAGCTTTTTTTCTGATGCTGGCATCCGATCAAAAATGGAACAATGTGTGTTTCAAGTCAATGAGGTAATGCACCTTGGTTACAGAGTTGACAAGGATGGATTACACCCTGTCGAAGAGAAGGTGAAGGCCATAAATAGGATTCTAACTCTAAGAAATTGAGATCTTTCCTGGGGCTCATCCATTATGATAGAAAATTCACATCAAACTTGGTGACCCCGCTGGCACCACTCCACATACTATTGAAAAATAATCAGAAATGGTCGTGGCAAATACCACAAGAGAAAGCTTTTGCATACAGCAAGCAACTATTGCTATCAACAAATGTACCAGCCCATTATGACCCCCTGAGACCATTCATTGTGACTAGCAATGTTTCTTCCTATGGGACAGGAGTGCTGCTATCTCATCGTTAGGGTGATGGGACAGAATGTCTGATTGTGTACACATCACAAACCCTGGCAGACGCATAGAGGAAATATGTCCAGATCGAAAAAGAAGGTTTGGCCATGATGAAGAAGTTACACCAGTGCGTCTGTAGTCGGCATTTCACCATAATAACCAACCACAAACATCTGGGCCTCTTCAAGGAAGAAAAGGTGATTCCTCCCACTGTGTCAGCGTGGATCCAATGCTGGGCACTGCTATTAGATGCCTATGAACATTATTCAAGGAGACATATAGCCAACACAGATGTCTTGACCTGCCTGAAACTACTCACCAGTCTATCTTCTCTGAAGATGAAACTTGTTACCTGAGCATTTTATATGGCAGGCCTTGGACTGGGCTTGCTGAACAGTAGTCTCAGTCAGGGACTAGTGTATGTGCATCATAATAGCAGGTTTTCTTTGCATTCTGAAATAAAGTAGTAAAGTATGTTCCTTTCCAGTCAGGCTTCCTGAGTCATTACAGTTATAATGAAAAGTTTAGCATTGTATTTAGTTTTAGTGGTCTTGATCTTACAGTTGTAATGAGGTGAAACTTTTAGCATTGGTTATCATTGTTCTGTGAAATGGATAGCAACCTCTGACATCAGAATATTCACAGTTAATAGTACATTTCTGGGGTTTACTATTCAAATTATCTCACGTATAAATCACCTCATAATATTTGACTTGATGTGAACTTTAACTTTTTATGCAAGTTGTCTTGCTGTAAAAACCCTTCTAAAAATACTACCTTGTTGAATGAAGTATAATGAGATTTTAATGGTCGACAAGTCATAATTAGTACTGAACAAACACTCTGGCCCTAAAAAATGGCTATTTGTGGAATATCGTACTTCGTGATAATCGCCCAGATCTTCTGGTGTCTGGATTGCTGGAGATCAGGCATGTGACCCAAATGCATGTCCAGACCTGATGGAAGTCCCAATGCTTTGACTTCAGGAATTACCTGGGACATTTGAGTTTCTAGCCACCGTGGTTTCCGCTACAATCCAGTAGTGTTTCTGGATGGAATTTTACGGCTTTGCTCGTCCCAAAACCATAAAATCCTACCCAAGGTCCATGGACCTTCCCATAATCCGCACCTTACCTACTTGATTACCATGGTGAGGTGGCCGGTGAAATTCTGGCCTTTGTCTTTGAGTTAGAATCAGAGATTTCAGGCAGATTTGACTTACTTACTTGAATAATTACCTAGGAAATGTTGGATAGAAACTTTGTAGTCTAACTCCTGGTTAATTATACAAGTCACACTGACAACAATCCCCCCCCCCCACCAAATCTCATCCCTGATCTGACAGACACTATCACTATTCTCAACCTGACTTCTCCTGTATCCAACTAGTGCCTTTCATGATGCACCCTCCTGACTACATCCTGTATCTACTCACCCACTCACTCATCTACACATCTCATTCACCTTACCCACCTATCAGCTCTTCCACCTGATCTCCTACTTGCCAATCTACCCATGCCATTCCCCCACTTCACCTGCCATCTTAATAAAACCGACCGACATGCCAACTAGGTTAATAGGTTTGCCAACCTACCAACCTAGAATCTTGCCTACCCTTCCCATGAACCCGCCTACCCATTCACTCATTCATTTACTAACTTTCACGCTGGATATTTAAACTTATGGCAGCTGGAGCAGTAAAAGAAGTATGTATCTTTTGCATTATTCCTTTCACTGTTCTCTGCATGGGTTCCTGCACAGATGAGTTCTTCTGTCTGCTACATTCGAAGTCAGAGCTTTTAAATGTACTCAGGTAAGTGCAATTTTTTTTGTCTGCTCAGCATCAGATGCAATAGTTCCAAAACTGATCAGAGGATTTGGGCTAATAATTCTATAGATTTTTTTAAAATATATTTTTTAACTTTATTGTAGTATAATTTCTATCTTAATCTGATGTGTATGTCCCAAAGTCTCTTTCATATTCTGTAGGATTATACAAAGTGAAAATAAAACTGACATGTTACTTCCTGGTTTGCTGTCTGTGAGAATTCTGTGATGTGATTAGCTTCTAAGCCTACTTGATATTATCATTGATACCAACACCAGAGATCCCTTGCAACTGGTGCTAGAATGAAATTCATTTGGGGAAAGGTGTAATCCACATCACAGAGTTCATTAGGTCTTTGCAGCAGTTTCCTTCAAGGTTACTTCATTGCTGAAAGCAAAATCCAGGCCATTGATTTATCATGCACAATCATTATTACAATGAAAGTAATTCCTCATGGCATATGGGGATATGGGTGGGTAAGAAAATGGAATTGGTGTTGTTTAAAGTACTGAGACAAACAAATGCTTAAGATTAAGTTTTCCAGGAGCAAGAGAAATGGTGTTTTGTGTAAAACTGACTGACCTTGCTATTGATCAGATTTTTTTTACAAGTTTTAAGATAGTAATTGCATCTTTTGTTTTGTTAAATAGAAAATGCTATGTCCAGCTCTTCATTACTGCATCATTTATAGTGTGTTCAGTCTCTCATGTTTAGCATTTGAATAAGGCAATTTCTCTTTGGGCCTTGTCACATTATTTGATTTTAAAATGAGGGATAATGAGCTAGCATTTGTTTTACACTTTCACCAATTTTCCATTGAAGGCAGTGAAAATTAATATTGGAAGAGCAGTAGACTGGGCTGCCAACTTTCTTTGGCCCACTTTATATCATTGTACAAAATCAAGGTTCACTGCATGGAGTGTGAGTGATGCAGCAAGTCTCAAATGAGGGGAAGCGATGGTCTTATAGTATTATCACTGGAATGTTAATCCAGAAACTCAGTTAATGATTCAAATGAAATGTTGCCATTTCCTTCAATAACATTGCATTAAATAAATAGTTCAAAATCCACCATCTCAGATGGTGCAATTTGAATTCAATAAAAAAATATCTGGAGTTAAGAATCTACTGATGACCATGAGACCATTGCCGATTGTCAGAAAACCCAATTGGTTCACTAAAGCCGTTTAGGAAAGGAAATCTGCCATCCTTACCTGGTCTGGCCTACGTGTGACTCCAGAGGCACAGCAATTGGTTAACTCTCAACTGTCCTCCAATGGCAACTAAGGCAATAAATACTGGCAGCCAGTGACACCCATGAATGAATAAAAAAGACCTGAAATTCCTGACTCTCAATTAATAGAATCATACAATGCCCTTCGGTCCAGTGAGTCTGAACCAGCCCCCGAGAAATGTCTGAACTCCCACATAATCCTACTTCAGCCTCACCCTTGAATGTTATGGCCTGGCAAATCCTCATCCAGGTACTTTTTAAAGGCTGGGTTTATACTATTACTGCAGCTTTGGCACCAGGCTAAAGCAATTTATACTGACAGGGCAACTGGAATGCCAATGTGTCCTTAGAAAAATACGAACAATGCTCAAATGGAGTAAAGTATTGAAGAAGACACACAGTTTGATATTTGCCAGATAAATGTGAAAAATTCCTAAACAAAAGGTTTGTCAAACATCATTTGCTGATTAATATATTCAAACCCAAAGCTGCTTTCTTTTTCTTCATAAAACGTTGCACCTTTGTATGTAACATGTGATGACATTTCTGTCAGCCGCCACACATGGTTGTTTCTGAATATAATCAGGCACTGTAATGACAGTGTAATGACAGGAAAGTAAATATTGATTTCCTAAGTATTTAATCGTTTTTATTATAACTGCCCACTATGTCAATATGGAAACTTAAAAGGGTTATTAAGTGTGAAAGTATTTGGATATTTCATCCACATCAGGAATCTTCCTGTGGTGAATGATTGCTGCATCACATTATTGCACATCGTTTGCATCCCTTGCTCCAGGTTGAGAGAGCATTCAGTCTCGGCCGAGTCATTGAATCAGGGAAGATAGTTAGAGGTTACCCTACAAGCAGGCAAGGGAAATCAGAGGATGTGTTAACTTGATCTTCTATCTAGAATCTAGCAGCCAGTTAAGAATGGTAGAAAGTCTAAGGGTCTCTATGTGGTCCTGAAAACACTTATCTGAAATACACAATCATATTTCTTAATTATTTGAAAAACCTTTCTCTTATTCATTTAATACAATGTTATTGAAGGGAAATGGCAACACTTCATATTTCTGCATACGATCAAAGCATTTGACTTTTCTTAGATTCCTTGTTGACATGCTTAATATTCCACGTCAGTAAAAAACAAAGGACTTATGAGTGTTCGATAATGTAAATTGCAATGTGCCATATGTGTACTAAACCGACCTGCTGAGCTAAAGCTTTTGTGTAATCCCTTTTTCTGTTTCCAGCTAGCTGATCAATTGTAGATAGACATTACATTGTGTTTTACCACTGAATTTAATCTACATGTATAAAATGAGGCAACATTTGACATTCATTATTGTATTAAGTCTCAATAGTACACCTGACGGTTGAGCATGTGTTCCTACATTATACGAATGCTTTGGACCTCCTGCCAAAAGATTTTTTTAGTGCATATTGTGTTGTTTGTACTAATCAGGCTGAAGTAGCATTAGTCGGTCTTCTCATCTTTTAATTACAGACAGTTTATTGTCTGTGCTGACCCAGTTTCTGCACAGCACGCCAGGCTTAGCAATCTCCGTTAATTTAATTTGGCATTTCATTCAATCAGGCAGACTGTGAGCATGATGAAAAAATTATTTTAAAAAAACTCGCTGTTCATCCTTAATTGATGTTCCTATCAGCCTTTGTCCTTGCCAGGCCTGGCGACTATTTGCCATTCAGTTGAGCAGATCTAACCAACTGTATTTTGTCCTGCGGAAACATTATAATTTAGAATTCCGATTTGGCTTTTGAAAATAAATTAGTGCAAGTCCACCATTGTGCCTGTGGGGAGTATATTTTTTCCCATCACCCATAGGTGGGGGCTGAACTAATCCCTGGAGCATGGGTGTTCTCCTAGTGCTTCTGGGTCAAAGGTCATGTTGAGCTTCAGCAGCTTTGCTAGTTTGGATAATGGCTGTTTGTCCAAAGCAGGCCTTAAGTTTCAGGTGAGGGCTTTTCTACAGATTCCCTGTACTAATGAAGCCACCTGTTTTACCAAATGGCATGAGGCCCTGTTTTTTACCCTTATCCGTGCACCGTAGTGTTAACATTGTCATCGAGTTTCTTATTTCTCCAAGGGAAACAGTAATTAATGGACACCATTCACAGCTGATTAGCTGTAGTTCCCCCACTAATTACATTCACACACTTAACTGTTCAGCAGACATTTTAAATTTGCTTTTCATTTCTTTCTTAGTCCTAAACTAGTTTAGCTTCCTGAGATAATTGTTCTTACATCTGTTTAACTGAAATGTTTGGAGTGCCCACCTGGTCTGTGTTTCATTTCACCTGCGTGGTCTGGAGATATTTAAAAAGGAATAAAACCAGACTGCTTTTTAACTAGAAGCTGTTCCCTCCTTCTCTACTTTGCTACTATATGATTTCTATGCTTCTCTTTTTTTTGAAGGTTGTTTTCAATTGATTTTCATTATTCACAACCAAAACTTCAGTCTTAAGTCCTCGATCTGTTTTGGACCCAGGAAAAGATGAGGGACCAACATTGTGTACAGTTCAGGATAGTATATTTCGAAGTCTTAATGCAAGTCATGTCAAAATCGCACCAAGTAATGAATTCCCCATGTAGAGTCATACAGTTCAGAAAAGGCCCTTTGGCCTATCAAATCTGTATTGACACCACTAAAGGCGCACTAATCCCATTTTCCTTCTCCTGTCCCATACCATGACTCAATTAAAAAATTGCTGAGTTTATGAAAATAATCTTTTGTAAGAATCAACCAGTTGATAATTTTATATATGTTCCTGTGCCTATAAGAATTTTTTAATAAGCCTTGCATCTCTAATTTGCATTTTCATGGCCACTAAATGCAAAGTTGACTAAGTGTTTTTTGAAATGTAGGACATGTGACAACTAATTTTCACTCAGCAAATTCCTGCAAACAGCATTGTGATAATAACCAGATAACCTGTCCTTTGTGATATTGATAGAGAGAAATATTGGTCAGGATACTGGGGATATCTCCTCCACTATTCTTCAGAATCCTGCCGTGGCATCTTTTACATTGACCCAAGATGGGGTTCCGGTTTAACATTTCATCTGAAAAACAGCACTGCAAACAGTGCAGTGCTCCCTCAGTGCTACATTGTAGTGTCAGCTTCCATTTTTAGTTCAAATCCTGAAGTAAGACTTGAAGGAGGAACTTTGTAATTCAGAGACAAGTGTTCTACCAACTGAGCAATGGCTGATACACCAGAGTGAAATTTTGCACTTGGAAAAACCTCCTCATTATTTCCATGGCCAGTAGGATTGCCAACTCCCCAGGATAGTCCTGAAGAGTCCCGAACAGGCTGGCTGAGTGGGCAATATTGGCAAATGCAACAGAATGCAGTGAGGTTATCCTCTTTGTGACAAAGAAGGTCATTGTCCGAATGGTAGTAGTTTCGGAAAAGGGGAAGTGCAACGTAACCTGGGTATCATGGTGGAACAGCCGTTGAAGGTTGGCATGCTGGTGCAACAGACTATGAAGAAAACTAATGGCATGCTGGCCTTCATAGCAAGAAAATTTGTGTATCGGAGTAAAAATGCCTTTCTGAGACATACAGGGCGTTGGTGAGGCCACACCATGTGTATTGTGTGCAGTTTTGGTCTCTTAATCTGAGGAAGACATTTTTGCTGGTGAGGGAGTCTAGTGAAACTTTAGCAGGCTGATTCCTGGAATGGCAGGACTGACACATGATGAGAGACTGGATTGACTGGGCTTGTACTCACTGGAATTTAGAAGAATGAGAGGGGCTGTCATAGAAATAAATAAGATCCTGATGAGACTGGACGCAGGAAGAAGGTTCCCAATCTTGGGGAAGTGCAGCACTAGGAGTCACAGTCTAAGAATAAGGAGTAAGCCATTCAGGACCGAGATGAGGAAGAATGTCTTCACTCAGAGTTGTCAACGTGTGAAATTCTCTACCACAGAAAGCTGTTGGGGCCAATTCATTAAATATGTTCAAGAGGGAGCTGGACATTAGCCTTGTGGCTAACGGGATCAAGGGAGATGGAGAAAAATTGGGAATGGGATATTGAAAATGCATGATCAGCTATGATCATATTAATGGTGGTGAAGGTTTGAAGGATCTATTTTCCATGTTTCCGTTATTGAAGATGACATGACAATCCAGAAAAAGAATTGTAAGACTGTCTTTGTGCTGTTTAGATAATACTAAGATCTAGGAGTATTTCCAATAGACAGGGAGGATCTTTCCCTTAACAGTCCAAGACTATTCCAATTGGGTAGCAAAGAATGCAATTTGTTTTCAGTTGGCGTGGAAAGGTACCGTATCTGGAGGAAAGACCAATAATATGAGTGTACAGGCAGGGAAATTAAAGATGGGAGGACATTTCAGGATTACAACCAACCAGAGCTGGCATCCTTAATGCTCTTTAGGGAAGGAAATCCAGCCAGCTTTATCCAATCTGGCCTTCATATGATTCTAGATCTATAGCAATGCGATTGACTCTGAGCTGATTTCTGCAATGGCTTAGCAAGCCACTCAGTTCGAAGGTGATTATCACAACTCTTACTATGCCAAAGGAGAACTATTTGGCCCATTGTGGTCTATTAAAGCATAGATAATAAATGCTGCCCTTCCAGCAATGCCCACATCCTATCAAAGAGATGAAAAAAAAGCCTAAACATCTGTGATAGTTTTGATCTGCCAACATTTATAATTCCCCAGACTGGTTTTCAATCAGTCAAGTTGCGCTCTTCATTGTTGTATCACGTGTTGAAATAAAGGGATCCAAAGACTTGAACTGGAAAATGATGCAAACTTTAAAGTATTACTCTTTCCATCACAGATGGATCATTTTTGCATGAGATGGATGGGTTTGCTGCAGCTCAGAGCTGTCCTCTTGTGGAACCGTGAATGTTTATAAATGGCTTTAGGTTTAACTTCTCCTTGAGTGCAGCAGAATTGGAGAAGTTAGGAATACTGATTGTTATTGTAGATTTACTGCCAACATAGTCATTCTTGCCACTTCCAGCATTGTTCCCATGGGCAACGTGTGGAAAAGCAAATGACAGAAGCAAAGAGACAAAATATAATGGTTAAAAGTTTGCTAACTGCTCGCTAATGACTGCTGAAGCCAGGTGGGGAGAAACACATGCAGATTTCCTCAGGGAAAATAAATTTGGAAAGGTAGTTATTTACATCCAGTCCTGCTTGTTGTCAATTTGTGAACAGCAGGACGTAATGTGCATGTGAAAGAAAGCATGATACACATTTACATAGCACTCTGGAAACATCTCAATGCACACTGAATTACGAAGTCAGACCATAGTCAAGATGCTGTGTGCAGATTTTGACTCTATCCTGAAGGAAGGAATTTGAAGGAATAAGGAGAATACAGTATCTGAAAGAGGGAAGCAAGGAAGATAAACCAAGCATCTTGCCCAGGACATGCCATAGGGAGGCTTACACCACATGGACCGCACCAACTGACCTTGCACTTCGCTTTGGACTCTCCCCTTCTCTCTCAGCAGGTTTTACTGGGTGGAACCCCAAAGGCAAATGGTCCAACCAGAAGACTTAAAATTTCCTCGTGGTGAGATCTGGCCGATTGGATTCCAATTTGCATATATTTATGAGGTGCTATCTGAGTCACCTCAAGTACTCAATGTTAAAATAGTCACAGTGGGTATTCAAACGGCAAAACACACGGCACAGTTTTAACTTCTGCTCTGCTTGAGTTATAAAGGGCAGAGGGAATTCGGCTCCTCCTAGTCCCCACCATCCCACTCAGAGCTTGCAAAGAAAGGTCACTTTCATTAGAGCGTGACACGGTCATGGAGCACAGGCAGCAGAGATGGGAGGGCGTGAAAAGAGGGAGAAGGAAGGTGAGGGCTCACAACATAAAGCAGCACTCCACTGATTATATTTGGAGAGCATTGTGCTCACCTCCATCTTAGTTAGGAGCAGTGACTCAGGAGGCTACAGCTCACCAAAGAGGTAGTCATTGAATTATGCCAAAATGCAGGGTGAGGATGGCATTACCAGTGTAGGGTCACCATGGTCCTCCAACTCTGCACCAGTAGATACTTCCCAACAGGAGCATGTGAAATTGCCAATCAATCAAACTCCACTACCCATTGCTGAATTGGAAAGGTTTCAAAGGTCCTGTATGTCTTCATGATCTTTCTTACCAGAGAGTAGCAGGAGGATTAAGTACGTGGCTTTCTTAAGATAATAGGATTCTCAATGGTTCAGAGATCCATCGATGTATGTTCTGCATACCCCACGTATTAATGGAGAGATAGATCACAACCATAAGGTCTACCATACTCTGTAGTACGTATACAACCTATAACAGGGCATTGTGTCAATGAATTTTCATCATCCTGACAGCAGCCGATGCTATTTTCATTCTGCAGACTCAGCCATATCATCATCATTATCTCACCAAAACAAACCAGATGCTAACAGTTGGTAACGAGGGCTGCTGGCTTTAAAACTTGCTCATAACTCCTCTCTGCCACCAGAATTTGTGGATAAAGTGCTGCTACAATGAGGCACCTGGAGAAAACCACTGGCATTCTGAAACGATGCTTCCATCACCAGTAAGAGTTGGGCAGAGGCTTCCTGCACTTGCCCGAACTTGTTGTCAAATTCTTAGTGATCTGGTGCATCCTCCACAACCTGACTGTCATAAAGACATAACCAATCAGAAGGAGGAGGGATGAAAGAAGGAAGTATCCGGGATTCCTTTGTTTTGGACTGGTTGGCCCAGCCAGGTACTGGATCTTCGCTTCTTCTAAAATCTTATAACACATTGCTGTTGCTTAACAATTTCCCACTTTTCAATTCTTTGCTACAGTTGGTCACAGCATCCTTTTGGCCGAAGTCTTAAAATAAAAGGTACCTCAAAAAGCCTTTCTATTTTAACTTCATCCAACAACAACACATCTAATCGTAAATACAAAGTTACACCCTTGTGAATCTCTTTATTGTCTGCCTCCTGTGTATCTTTGCCTGGTCTGGTGTTCCTATGCAGTGCCACCTTCTTGGCTGCAGCATGGCTGGAGGACTTATGGCTGTCATTGGGAGAGACTAGCATGATCTTGCCTTCTGTGGTTCTGCCCCAGAAGGCACAGCTTCAGATAGTAGTACCTTGGTATGGGCCTCACGAGTCAACAGGAAAGACAGTGGCAGAGTGGCTGTCTGAGTTCTAAGAGCATTGTAGCATAGAGCATTGAAGCAGAGAACATGTTGACATATAAAAATGAATGTTTGAAGGAAGTGAGGGACAAAATAAGTGTGAGAACAAAGTGAACAATTGGGGTTAGGACTGCAGTCTCATTATATTGATGTGTTCGCTGAAATAGAAGTGTGAGGACACTAATGTCATTTTCCTTCAGAAATTATACAATTTGTTAAAATGCCAAATGCATTCAATTTTTTTTTGCAATCAACATCAAAAAAGCAGTTTTTACAGACTTGTGCTTACTTCCATTACCTTTACAGTTTGCTTCAAACTGTTAAAAACTTTCCTGAAGTCTTCGCAAAATCTTGTTACTTTATGATTCAGGATTGACATACTCAGCATCCAATCCCGGCAAGTTTATATTGCCTGAGATGAATGGATTAGCCTGTTGACCTGAAAGTGTCATCAACAAGGATGCCAAGGTCACAGTCTGAAAACTTATAGTTTACGAACAATGCACCCACCCTTCTGATTACTGCCCCCTGTGTATACTGATGGATTGCAATCAGTCGGCAATAAATATTCATTAAGCACTTTTGTTAGCTGCTTGAGAAGACTAGGGCTGACTTTCAGTGCAGGTACATGCAGACTAGTCTCTCCATTCCTCACAGGTAAGATGAAAGCATCAAAGGCAGTTCTGGAGCATTGGCCAACTTTGAATGATGAGTCTTCAATAAAATCATCACTCTTTGACTACATATACAGGAAGGAAATATATCCATTAATACTTACATGTTTAAAAAGCACTCATTCATAATATTGTGCGATGTACAATAATTTCTCAGCTGAGGAACATTTCTACACTCAAACTAAAACCACAGTAAGACTATTCTTTCAAAACTTTTCTACTTGCAAATGTTAGTCAATTCTACAGTCTGATGATAATTGGACTGCCACTGGGCATCTGTAATTTTCCAGGCTCCTGTTGAGTGGGCAATACTGTGGTGCCCTTTTCATATGTGCCAGCTGCTTATCTCAGTCACGCAGTTTTGCATTGAGCTAGCCTCCCTGCCTCAGTGGATTTGGGGTTTGTTTTGTCAACAGTTCCACAAGATAAGTTACTGAATTGAGGTCTCAGACCTTCAGGCTTGATCAGATGATCTAGAATAACACTTTAATCTATATCTGATGGATTTCTATATATTTCAGGTAGGTGTATTTTTCTTAATTCATTGAAGAAGTAGATTTCTTATTCAGTCAAGGAATGTTGGCTTTGTGGCTAGGCTGGCCCTTATTGCCCATCTCTAATTGCTCTTGAGAAGCTGGTGATGCCTTCTTGAACTGTGACGATCCATACAGTGTAGTAAGCCCACATGTATTAACATAGTATAATTCCATAAAAGGAAAAATTGAAAAGTGTCTTACCAAGATTCTTCTCTCTGTTAACGCTTAAAATTGTTTTGATGGGCATTCACATAATTATTTGCGGAGTCTTGCTGTGCATCAGATGTTTACCTACACCACAGTAGTAATTCACTGTACATCAAGCAATTTGGAATGTTCTGAGTGAAGTGATAAGGTGATATACAAATGAAAGTTTGTTTTACTTGAATGTGTTGCACCTTTGGTCTTGATTTAAAACTACATTTATTGGTACCTCAACTTTTATGGCCAATTGTGTAAATTAAATTGTTTCACAGGCTATAATCTGAGCCATACTATTGTTGGTGTAATGACTCCCATAATTTCACAGCAAACCAAAAAATGCCCCATGTTGTTGCAATATTGCCTTTCTTCCTCATTTACATACTGTTAAAGTTATGATCCAGTATTTAAATTACGCTATTTTCATGAGTTCACTTAATAAATATATTGCAAATTGTTAGTTTGCATTGGTTCTACGGTGTGTAAAAATGGGAACACATGTTGCACATGCCAGAAGATGCCATATTCCACCATGCAATTGCCAAAAAGAAGCTTTCACTATGTTTTTAAAATAAATAGTCTCAAAAACCAGAGCAAATATTATAAGTCACTTGCCATCCAAAGAAGCATCACTCATGCCGATGTGTAGGTCATATTGTAGCCTCAAAAGAATGTACCATTAAATTAATTCCAGCATGTTTATCAATAGGAATGCCACAGTTCAGTCTAACTTAAATATTTTAACATGCGCACCATTACTGGACTAGTTTTGCATCTGTATTGTCAATAACACAAATGACATGAGAGTTAAATATTCTATGTTAATTTACAGATAAACCTGTTCCTAAAGTCTTTGCAGAAATAGTGTCAGACAATAGACAACATCTTCATTGAGAATGCATTTGTGTTGAAGTGTTTACTAAGTTATAGAGTAAAGCTAAGTTGCAACTTCAAACAAGACTGGAGTTAAAACAAATGACATTCTTAGTACTTAACCACTTAGCAATCAATATATGCACCAAATTCAAACTAGAATAAATGGTTGTGACTTTTTTAACAACTATTCAAAAGTGTCAGATTTACATATAAATCATCAATTTCCATTCACCAGCATTTGTAAACATTTTGAATGGCTCTTAAATAAATTCAGTGTTTTGTGATTCAGATTGAAATCAGCATTGCAAAATAGTGATTATAGTCCAACATAATAAGGAACATGGAAATCCTCTCACCCCTCAGTTTTTCTAAGTCACTTGGTAGTTTGTGGAATGACACTAAACTATATTCCTTTTTTCTTTTTTCCCTAGTTTGCAGGGAACAATAACTACATGAACATGGCAGACCCAAGCCATGCTTTTGCAACAAGCAATGAGGCAAGTACATTTATTATTCTCTGTTGCATTATCTCTTTGAATGTGCATAGTCTTGCAGTGCATTGCCTTTTAATTTTAGGTCAAGAAATTGGGATTATTTTACAGGTGAAAAGTGGACACCACATGGTCCAATTTGCTATATGGTGTGCATGGGATCATTCCACACTGGGACAGTGTACATGCCTGAAACCAGCATTGGGCACTTTTCATTTGATAGTCCAAGGCACACTTGTGGTTTTGTGTTCCTGCCCCATATTAGATCGCAAATGACCTTAGAAGCACCATGCTTTTAACCTTCAAAGATCTAAAACAATCCAACTAGTGGTTCTTTCAGGGCTTGTTGGAAACTGTCACAGAAAATGTAACTTTTCTCATGTGGGGCTTTTCTCTTTCGAGCAGAGGAGGATGAGAGGCGACTTAATAGAGATTTATAAGATGATGAGGGGGATAGATAGAGTGGACGTGCAGAGACTATTTCCTCGGGTGGATGTAGCTGTTATCGGGGGCATAACTATAAGGTTCATGGTAGGAGATATGGGAGGGATATCTGAGGTAGATTTTTAACTCAGAGTGGTTGGAGTGTGGAATGGACTGCCTGCTGTGATAGTGGAGTCGGACACTTAGGAACTTTCAAATGGTTATTGGATGGGCACATAGAACACACCAAAATTATAGGGAGTGAGATAGCTTGATCTTGGATTTGGACATAGCTCAGCACAACATTGAGGGCTAAAGGACCTGTACTGTGTAGTACTGTTCTATGTTCTATTATCTGAACATGGAGCTAAGAAGGGGTGATCTGTCAGTGACCAGGAACTGATGTGAGCTGAGTGTTCACACTGGCTGGCTTTGCTCTCTTCTGGCCAAGTGTTTAACAATCTGGGGTGTGTGATTGTGTCACCGTTGTGCCTCCTGTACCATAATGACATGTGGCTCTCTTGTACAGTAACTTTAGTGCATGATCATTCTTGTATTCAGATGCTACCCAATGAACTAAACTAAACTTGGGATGGCACAGTGGTTAGCACTGCTGCCTCATAGCTCCAGGGACCCTGGTTCAATTCCAGCCTTGAGTCACCATCTGAATGGAGTTTGCACATTCTCCATGTCTGCATGAGCTTTCTCCAGGTGCTTCTGTTTCCTCCCACATTCCCAATATGTGCAGGTTAGGTGGATTGGCCATGGCAAATAATCCCCCTGACACTAAGGGGTAAGTAGGCTAAATATGTAATGTTACAGGGATAGACCTGTCAGTGCAGGTTGTCAGTGCAGGCTCTATGGGCCGAATGGTCTCCTTCCGCATTATAGGGATTTTATGATTCTTCTATTCTAGCTTGAAGTGGTTTATCCAGAACATAGCTACACCATTTTTCTGAATATAATTAGCTGAGGTTGTGTTTATATACTGTCACACAGCGTTATAATTAATATTGTTCTGGGATTTTGCCTTCAGCAAAATTAGTATTAAGCATTAGATAAAAATGCCATAATCTGTCATAAAGAATATTTAATTAACAACAAAGTCCTTGTTGTTTTTGTAGTGACAGTCACAGTAAGTACTGTGTAGTGCATGTTCAGAGAGTAATTCTTACTCCACTTAGTTAATTAATAAACAGTGATTTTTATGGGTAAGATTAGGTGGGTTTCAATCTTTTGAATAGAAAGTAGGTTATAAAATAAAGATGAGGCATCTGCAAAGGCTATAGATAGGTAAAGTGAGTGGGCAAGAATTTGGCGCACAGAATATAATGTGAGAAAATGTGATGTTGCCCATTTTGGTAGGAAGAATGGGAAAGCAGAATATCAAGTGAAGACAGATTGCAAAATGCTGCGATACAGAGGGTCTTTGTATATGAGCTTTAAGGCTCCCGATGTTTGGTAATGTTCCTCTTTTTTAAATTGATTTCTTTCACAAGTGTCTTCTCAATAATGAACTCATCAGTTGTTGAATCCACCATCCGTGCATTTGTTACCGCAAAACTTGGTGGTTCCAATCCGGGTGCAGAAGCTTCTGACCTCGGTGGAATCAAGTATGGAGGTGGGAAGGTGTACATATTGCACTGACAGCCAGTTTGTCCTGCTTCAATAGGAGGGTAGCTAATTTAGGATTTATAAAGGCTATTATTGGAAGCCAAATAGAATTTTTCGTTAGTCTTTTAGGAGAATAAAGACCCAGGCTGTTGATTTTTCCTTGGCATGTATACTTACACACATCAGGCATTGCTGTACGGCATCTAGGCCCTGGGGCCTGCTCTGCTGGCATTGATCCCAATAGTCACCTTATCCCATTGCCCTAGTGATAGCTACCTGGAGAATCTCCTGACTCCCTGAATACAAAGAACATCTCTCTTCTTTTCCAATTCCTGCACTCAGACTTCCACTGCGGCCTTGGAGTCTGCTTTTCTCTCCCCTCTTGCCAATCACTTTTCTTGCAAGTCAAATTCTTCCCAAGCCACTTCCAGGATCTGTTGCATGAAAGTCCTTCCTCTTTAAGAGGGGCAAGTTGGCTTTAAGGCTAGTTTTAAATGGTACTAATCTTGCACAGGCTTGGTTGTCTTGCTGGTCCTCAAAACCACATTTTGTATTAGGCTGCATGCTGCAATGATTTAAATGTAAGGCATTACAAAGTTTGTGTGTTGCCTGCAGTGGGAGTGGATTAATCACACACTGCAATCCCTGCACCCGTTTTCAGTAAGCACACTCTTTAACCTCCTTAAAATGGTATTCATCTGTCTAGGTACACAAATCACTAAAAACTAGTTCACAGGTACAATACTAATCAAAAAGGTTAATGAAATGTTGGCCTTTGTCTCAAGGAGGTTACACTTTGGTTGTGTAAAATCTCAGTTACAATCCAGCTGGATTTCTATATTCAGTCTGTGCAGGGCACTCAAACTCTGATTACCTTCCACTGTCTTCAGCAGGCTCAGGGGTGATCTAATTGAATTGTTTAAAATGATTTAATAGAGTCAGAGGGAAGTTATTCCCTTGAACGGAGAATTTGGAATACAAGGTCACAATCTTAAAATTAAAGCGAGGCCATTTCAGAAATGAAAGCGAGAATTTTTTTTACATCAAAAATAATGGAAATACAGATTCTCTTCTCGAAAAGGTGGGAAAATTGAAACTTTCAACACTTGAGTCTGACATTTTTATTAAGAATAGGTGTCAAAGGGCAGGGATCAAATGGCATTGAGGTACACACTAGCAATGGTTGCATTGTTTACACGCTGTTCCTGTATTCTCCATATATTCTTGTAGTTGAAACGAGTTGTTACAGTATTTTGCATTTCCTTTTAATAATGCAACAATATGTGTGTGGCAGATGTTTAGTGTTAGATGGTATGGAATTGTGCCCTGTGCTATTCTCCTTTCCCCTTGCATGAGATTTGTGATTGTCTATGTGAAGGGGTAGATGTGGAGATTTCCCAAAGAAATCTTTCAGCAACTTGCTTTCCATTCTAAAATATGTCTACCGCATTCCGTTACACTTTCAAGATGATGATCAGGAAATGCAAACACAGCTCAGCGGTCCTCCATGTGTTTACTGGGTTTGTCCTGTCATGCAAAAAACAAAAGGCCTCGCAACAATTTGGGAACCAATGGCCTATTTCTGGCTCTCAACATTTATTCTGTTGTTGCTTCAGTCTTTAGGATGGTCACAAATTTCTTTGATCAGAGGCCACTGCAATTCTTACAAAATCTTTGAATTTGGTGGTTGTCTCACTTTGTTTTCAAAGCGCATCAAATTTGAACATAATCTTTTTGCAGTTTGGACGCCCAACGTGATCATCTGGAGCCTTCTAGAAAGATGCTTAGTTATCCTCATGGTGGCACAGTGATTAACAGTGCTGCCTCTCAGTGCCAGGCACCCAGGTTCGATTCCTGGCTTGGATCGCTCTCTGTACAGAGTCAGCATGTTTTTCCTGTTAGTTTCTTCCAGGTATCAAAAGATGTGCGGGTAGGTGTATTAGCCGTACTAAATTCTCCGTCAGTGTACCCGAACAGGTGCCAGACTGTGGTAATTAGGGGATTTTTACAGTAACTTCATTGCAATGTTAATGTAAGACTACTTGCAACATTAATAAATAAACTTAATGTAAGACTACTTGTAAGAAATAAACACAATGTGTGCCCAAGACTTCCCACCTAAGTATCTTAAGATTGGTGGTTCTATGTTTTCTCTGGCTCTGGGCGATACTAAATATTTTGTGGTCAAACCAATTTGAGTCTGATGTATTTCCCTTCAAAGTAGCAGGGTGCTTTCATAACAAAGGAGAAATTTCTGTTGCATCCTTGCAGCTGCTAGCACACATCCTAAATATTCTGACTTATTTACAGGTGTCACAAGTAGGCATACATTAACATTGCAATGGAGTTACTGTGAAAATCCTCTAGTTGCTACACTCTGGCGCCTGTTTGGGTACACAAAGTGAGAATTTAGCATGACTGACCAGCACACCTCTTGGAGAATGACAGGAAACTGGAGTATCCAGAGGAAATCTACACAGTCACAGAGAGAATGTGTGGACTCCGCACACTGGCCCAAGCTGGAACCGAACCCGTGTCCCTGGCGCTGTGAGGCAACAGTGTTAACCACTGTGCTACCGTGCCACCCCAGAATTAGAAAGTAGAACACGCAGATGTTCCATCATCTTGCATTTTAGTACCACCAAAAGGGCCTCCAGAATTTCTATGTTGTTATCCCAAGTTCAGCTGAGACCAATCTGTTGTAACAAAAGGCTTGCAATGGCAGAGTTTGCTGTCATTCCATTTATTGTGCAATTAATAACTATTCTGAAAATAACAATGCAAATGGACTCAAGTTGCGTGTGCACTCCATTGGGTGGTAATTTGTATCTGACAAATATAGCAAAACAAGGCATATATTAAATTGATTTTATAATTAAGACATAGAGGAATCCTGATCGATATGCAATTTGCAAATTAGTTTTTAAATATAAACACAAAATATTGACCAAAACAGTAGTAAGGATTCCTCAGTGACCCAGGTCGATTGTACTGAATTGCTAAGCCTCACAGACCTGTGCTGAGTTAGCTAATTCCTTGCCTCAGGTTTGGCAAGAAAACAGTGGGGTTTGGGGTTACCACGCCTGTCCATTATCCAACAATCCCTCCTGAAAGGACATGTGAGAATGAGGATCAAACCAACCTTGGCTGTGATGTTGACTGTAGTAAAAAAAAAACAATCATCATTATAATCCAGGTCAGAAGTTCCAAGGTGTTTTATGGAACCAGCTTGGATTATAAGTTTTGGCTTAGGTAAGCTTAAAATGTTTCACTTCAGTTTTAATATAAATGACCCACTGGGGAGATTTTATGAAACAAAGTTTATTTAAGGATACAGTTAACACGTAAGAAAATTGGCAATAACTTTTACCAATTGCAAACAAGGAAAATAATTATATTGTATAAAACTTAATTAAGTGCACTGTTCCACTTCAACAAATATCCTTACAAACATACACTCATCCCAGGTTTAGAACAGAAAATAAGAATGCACACATGATGCTAGAACTTGCAGCTCTGCAAAATTTGCAGTGCATTACTCTTTTGGCTGGAGAATTAAACTTTCTGACTCCTCCATTCTGGAAATCCCAGCAGATCTCAAGGTAGAGATAGAGCCACTGCTGGCCATCAGATTTTAGCCAGCAAATCACTTCAAGAGACAAAGGCAATCCTTGCCTCTAGTTACTAGCCATCCAGCCACCAAGAGCTAAATTTCCAATATCAGAGAGAGACACAGAAACACTGCTGTCAGTCTGGATTTCACACAGCTTTTAACCAGCTAGCAGCCAAAACTGAAAGCGAAAGAACTCTTGGGAGAGAAAAAAACTGTCCCACCTGACCTGTCAATCATTCTTCCCATAACAGTTCAAAAGGTGGTAAACTCCCAGAGAGTGCATTAGGCCCAGATTTAAAAAATAAACAAAAACCCATTTAAATCAGTTAATTGATAAAAGCAATAAAAAGACATCTAATCAGGCAGCCCAGTGCCATGATGAAAAATCATAGCTGCTTATAACTGCGGAGAACATGAGTGAAAATAAATTTCTTAAAGGCACAGTAGTGTTACAGTTATCAGATTGTGATTGGCCATTTGGATGAATAGTGGGACCATATCCCAGCCAAGAATCAACAAGTTCAGGGCAAGATGAAAAGAAACTGGTTGGCAAATGCTAAAAAACAATGGTTCAACATGTTCAACCAAGAGTGATACTGGGGTTCCAACAGAAAAAACATGAAAAGAATCATGTTTTTACTCAGAGTTGTGTGAAGGTCTAGGAGGTTTGCACTTTAGTTTAAAGTTTATTTATTAGTATCATAAGTAGGCTTACTTCACTAACACCACAATGAAATCACTGTGAAAATCCCTTAGTCGCCACACTCCAGCGCCTGTTCGGGTACACTGGGGGAGAATTTAGCACCTAACCATCACGTCTTTCAGACTGTGAAAGGAAACCAAAGCAACCAGAGGAAACCCGCGCAGACACGAGGAGAACATGCAGATTCAGCACAGACTGTAACCCAAGCCTGGAATCGAACCCTGGCTCTGTGAGGCAACAGTGCTAATCATTATGCTGCTGTACTGCCTGACCCTATTCTTGTCTCTACCCAATCCAATGTAGTAATAGCAGTAAAAAGCTTTGTCACTAGGATTGGCAGTAACTGCTCAAATGGCTTAAGCTGAAGAGGGAACAAAAGACATGGTTTTTCTTTGGTCCCTGGCGTCTTCGTTATGATGTCCAGAGCTTGTCTGTAACAAGCAACATGATGCTTCGTTCTGCATTTTTAAAAATGTATTTGAATTGCCAACCACTTTGCAACAGCTGCTCAGAGACCATCATGTTCCAGCTGTGATCATTTATTGCATTGGACATTTTTTTCTTGAAGAGAAGTGGTTTGATGATTGGTGAGTGAGTGAGATTAGGAGTAGGTTGAAGTGGTTAAATCAGGACAAGTTCAGAGCAAGCTCGAAAGCCAGTTTTAACCTGCCGACTTAAGATAGGCAAAGGAGTCGCCAGTCAACCAGTTCCCAGGAGGTGGGTTGGCAATTTGAGTATGCTAATGAGGTTTGTTCGACTTTGGAGGGAGTCATAGAATCAACAGTGCGGAGACAGACCATTTGGTTCACCGAGCCAGCACCGACAAGAATCCCTCTCAAATCCTATCTTCGTAACCCCATATATTTACCCTCCTAATCGCCCCTGATGCTAAAGAGCAATTTATCATGGCCGATCGATTTAACCTGCACATCTTTGGATTGTGGGAAGAAACTGGAGCATCCAGAGAAAACCCATGCTGACACAGGCAGAATATGCAAATATCACACAGACAGTGACCCGAAGCTGGAATTGAACCCAGATGCCTGGCACTGTGAGGTAGCAGTGCTAACCACAGTGCCATCATGCTGCCCATAGTTAGATTTTCTAGACCACAGGAAACCGGACAACTGAAGCAGGCAAAGGCAGTTTTGGAGGAAAGACAAATATGTTTACAACGGTGCCTTACGCAGTTTCCTTGTGTAGAACCTGTCAAGCAGAAATGGCACATGCCATGCACATAAAACTTATAAGCTTTCGAGAAAACCTGGGCTACCAGACCCAAGCTGATGTAACAATCTAAAATGTTACTTCCTACCTTGCTAATCCACTCTAGTAGTAAATATTCAGGCATAGGTGTTTTACTTCAAACCACCACTTCTCAAAATTGGAAAGGTGTTTTACTTCAGAGTTCAGATTAGTACATTTTAGTTTGCACAAAATGAATTAACAAGAATGACATTGCATTCCAGATTATTTTGGAAATGTCAGTTTTGGAATGTTTGCCAAATGATGTCTCCAGAAATCCACTATTAAATGATTCATTGAAATGGCAATTGGCACTTTGCTAAGATTGGCAAAAAAATGTTCCTTTAAATTTGATTTATTGAAATTTTTGTAGTCCTACATATATTTGTTCAAAGATTAAAAAATGCCACCGCAGAACTTAATGCCATTAAACATTGATTTTAGAAATAATGCAGGGAATTAAACATTTTATACTTTAAGGTTCACCGTTGCTTCTCCAGTCAGTTAATCATTTACTACTTACCATTAAACCTTCTCAACAATTGTACTACTTTCTGGTTGAAAAAAGATTCATTGTTTGTACATGTCCTATCTAAGGTCACAATGTACAAGCCTTAATTTGTTCTATTTTGCAGTCAATGCATGCTTTGCCAGTGCATTCAACTAATGAATGCTAAGGAGAATATGTTGCTCTTTAAACAAATGGAGAGTTGATTGCTGTTAAATTGTGGAAAGAAAGATGAACTCAAACCCAAATGGAGGATGTGAGCCATTTTGTTACCAAATTTACATTAAAAAAAAGACAATTATGAAACACCAAATTCTCAAAGAAATTTCCTCCCTTCCTCCCTTCCACAAACCACAACTCAATTCTGATTGTAGAATCCCTACAGTCCAGAAGGAGGCCATTTGGCCTATTGAGCCTGCACCAACTACAATCCCGCCCAGGTTCTATCTTTTTAACCCTATGCATTTATCCTGCTTGTCCCCCTGACACTAAGGAGCAGTTTAGCATGACCAATCCACCCAAGCTATACATTTTTGGATTGTGGAAGGGAACCAAAGCACCCGGAGGAAACCCACACAGACACGGGATGATCATGCAACTCCACACAATCACCAAAGGCTGGAATTGAACCTGGTTCCCTGGCGCTGTGAGGCAGCATGCTATCAAACACTATTTCTGCCTGTCCCATCGTCCTGTGCTTATTCACAGCTGGAATCTGACCTAAGACTTAACATTCCTATCTCTTGTTAGATATCCAGCCTCTAGACTTCTCCAGCCAGATTTTGGCTGCAGAGGCGGGATTCAGGAGGGTTTGTTTCTAGGTTGCAAAACCACCCCTGTCGGGAAGCAGACAAAGCTTCCAATTTTGATGATGGTGAGGGATTTATTGATGAGGGGTTAGGAGAGGTGGCCAATTAGTGACTGTGGAGTGGGTGGAAATGGAGGCAGGATACCAGGGAAGTGGGCCACATCCTGGCTTGACTTCACAGCCATTACCTTAGCTGCTGCTGTACATGGTTTCTTTTTTGAAAAAAAGAAAGCACATGAATCTTCAAATTGCAGATTGAGTAGTGGAACCCAGGATAGGGTAAAGAAGTGCTCATGTTATTAAAATGTCATTGCCGTGGATTAGATTTTCTTCAAAGCTCAATTTGTTTTCAATCAAGAGAAACCTTTTTCATGCTGTCATTTCTGTTCCTGACAGGCTAGAGCTGTTCAACCTTTTACAGCTTCCAACAGTCATCTACCCCCGCAATATTTCAGGACCATATAATGTTTTATTCATTCATAGAATATGGGTGTCACTGGCTGATCAGCATTTACTGCCCATCCCATTTGCCCTTGTTCAGAGGGCAGTTGAGAGTCAACCACACAGCTGTGGCTCTGGACTCGCACATAGGCCTAACCAGGTAAGGATGGCAGATTTCCTCCCTGAAAGGCATTCATGAACTAGATGGGCTTTTCCGACAATTAACAATGCTTTCGTTATCATCAGTAGATACATAGTTCCAAACATTTTTTATTGAGTTCAAATTCCACCATCTGCTGTGGCAGAATTTGAACCTCAATCCTCAGAACATGAACTATTCTTAATTAATAGTCCAGTGGTAATACCACTAGGCCATCGCCTCCACATATAAGGTGAGGTCTTTCGGATCTGTTCAATGCATCCAATTAACAATGTGGGCAACTTATTTTCTGTCTTCCCCTGCTCTTTCTCCCACCTTCGCAAGAATTGGCAAGGCCAGAAAGAGAAGATGGGATGACGTGATGCATGACATTAATACCATTGTTCCATTCAAACCTGATATGGTGACAAAAATTTGTGTTCAATTTGCATTAAGGAAATGCTATTGGGTTTCAGGGGCCCTTTGGACTTCCCTAACTATGAATATTTATTGTGTGACCAGGGAAAGACTGTTGTACAAAACTCTTTGGAATGTTGATACTTAGCTCAATTTGTTGATGGCACATGACAGGTAGGAAAATAAGTGTCATTGAGCGATAAAGTCTGTAAAGAAATATAGACAATACAGAGAAGGTTCACTCAACTCATTCCTGGGATGAAGGGCTTATCCTATGAAGATTTAATGGATTGGACCTCTACCAGTTGGAGTTTAGAAGGACAAGAGGTGACCTTATTGAAATACACAAGATTCTGAGGGGACTTGACAGAACAGATGCTGAGAGGGTGTTTCCACTTGTGCAGGGAGACTAGAAAAGGGGGACACAATTTAAGAATAGCAAATCTCCCTTTTAAGATAGAGATGAGAGAAATTCTTTCTCTGAGGGTAGTTAATCTGTGGAATGCCAAAGAGCATTAGAAGCTAGATCATTGAATTTATTCAAGGTGAAGTTTTTGATAGACAAGGAAGTTATAGGGGACAGAGCAGAGAGGAAAGTGGAGTTGAGACTGCAACCAGATGAGCCATGATGTTATTGAATGGCAGAGCATGCCGGAACAACCAAATGGCCTATTGCTGTTCCAAACTCCTGTCTTTCTATCTACTTGTTAATTGTCTTTATCTGAAGCTGAATGCGCATCTCCCATTAATTTTGATTTGGATTATCTTCATGATTCTGATTTGTCCTAGTCTCTTCACACAAAATTTCCATCTACATCACTGATGGACTGATTTTATCCTATCACTTTTGACAATAGTGCTATGTGTAAGTGGTTGCTCAAGTTCATAGTAGAATGGCAGCACAGTGATTAGCATTGCTGCCTCACAGCTCCAGGGACCTAAATTCGATTCCTGGCTTGGAGTTTGCACGTTCTCCCTGTGTCTGCTTGGGTTTCCTCTGGCTGCTGCAATTTCCTCCCATGTCCAAAGCCGTGTGGATTAGACACATTGGCCATGCTAAATTGCCCCTTAGTATCCTGGGAGGCATAGGTTAGAAGGATTAGTGGGGTTAATATGTGAGATTGTGGGGATAGGGCATGGGTAGGATTGTTGTCGTTGCAGATTTATGGGCCGAATGGCCTCCTTCTGCACTAGAGGGATTTTATGGTACTTCCTAATGTGCTGCCACTTTGACTCAGTTTTCTGAATTGGTAAGGTTCTTGCAGAAGCAAAACTGAGGAAAGTGAGGAAGCCACAGAAGACCAAAGGACAACTCAAAATCTTGTAGCAAAAGATGAATGACTTTACTTTCTAAAGTAGACAGCAGATTGCTGCTGTCATGTGAGATATCACCACATAAGCTGCAATCAGATTGCTCCATACTTTCACTGTGGTACAGAATCTCTTTGGCAGACCTTTTCAATACTACAATAACATCATGTCTTTATGTAGGATTTTCAATATAGTAAAGCATTTCTTGGCTTATAGCAGTCAAGTCCAACAAAACTTATCACTTAGCCAAATAAGGGAGATATTAGTACAGGTGACTAAAAGCTTGATCAGACAAGTAGATTTTAAGGAGCATCTTAAAAGAGGAAGAGGTTGAGACTCAGTGTGATGTAGGGAAGAAATTTCAGAGCTTTAGGGCCTATGCAGCTAAAAGCTTGGCCACTAAAGTTCGAGTAAGGACTATCATTAGTGCACAAAAGGCCAGAATTAGAGATCACAGAGGACTATAATACCTAACGTAACAATTTATGAAAGTCTTCTGCTGGAATTTTACCGTCTCACCCGTTCGGTGTGCCAGTAAAATTCCAGCCTTCATCTCTGTCGTATTTAGCGGAGCTGTAAGTGACATTGTTTTCCAGTGAGTTTTCTTCTAGGCTGCTCTTGTAACAACGTAGTTACCACTACATGCATGTTGCGAATGATACATCAGTCACAGAACTCATTACTTAACTGTCCGGTGTTTGGGAAAGTTGGAATCAATTACAGAACATCCTCATCAGAATTGTCCTTCTCTGAGGCTATCTACAGCATCCCGATGCCTGGAGAAACTGACAAGAAATAGTGAAGTTTCAAGTGTTATGATGGTGCTGAGAAGTTGAGCATTAGCAGGTAAAAAAGTGAGAAAATGTTGCTTGCAAAAGTGAAATTTGCTGAGTAGTTGTTGAGATGAATGAAAGCTTGCAGATTAAACTTTGCTCAGATAAGCCGCAAACCTAACCCTGCTCAGCACTTTGAGAATACCAAGTTACTGTAGATGCTGGAACCTGAAACAAAGCAGCAAATGCTGGAAAATCTCAGCAGGTCTGACAGAATTTGTGGAGGGAGAATAGAGCCAACGTTTTGAGTGTGGATGACCCTTCATCAGAGTTGAAGGCAATAGAAAGTAGGATGATATTTACATTGTTAGGGTGAGGGGGGGGTGTGGATTGACAAATATGTCATAGACAAAGAGAATGTAAATGGTGGTGATCATGGTTAAGAAGGGCGTTAATAGCGGCCCGTTAAGAGACCAGAATGTGGTAAAGTAAAGATAAGCAGAGTATCAAAGATCAACCTGAGGCAGGTAACAGATAGTCTTAGTGGAGCACAGAGTACATAGTTAGGAATAAAGATAGAAAGCGAGATTGAATAAAGGTGGAGAATTGAAAATAAAAATATTAATAATAAATAAATAATTAAGAACCGTAAGAAGCCCAAGAACCATTTATTTGGATTGGAAAATAAAGCATGTTACTTTGCTATTTAACAAAGATGAGAGGGGGATCAGTACTAACATTTGCATGCCGCCTTTTCCCCGACGTTATCATTTTGATTCTAAGTGCTGAATCCGGGTGCAATTCAGATCCAACTTGTTCACCTGTTCTCAGGCTCCCCCATACTCACTTACTCTGAAAAAAAAATCAAGTCTGAATTGCATTATGGGCGGGACTTATCATACCAGAAACATTGTTGCTCTGATCAGAACCTTCAACTGCACGTGCGCACTTTAAAAAAAAATTGAAAAACGTTTCATTGTCACATCATTCCTGGGCCGTAAATAGTGGATAAAGTAGCCTAGGAATGATGGCCCCACAGACAGTGCCCCATCCCCATAATATAACTGTTCCCCTTATCCAGCCCCCCCTCCAGTACCCAGACTGATCACGACTCCCTGCCCCCTTCCCCAGCCCACCGATCGGCCGTAGAGTGGCAGCAGAGCCCCTACTGCCCCTGCCTCCCTGCCGCACCCCCCCGCCCCAAACCAGACACTCATTTGGCCCACCTCCACTGTCCCCCTGCTCCCATCTTCCCGACCACCAGAGAACAATCCAGCCTTTTCTCTTCCCCTTCTCCACCAGAGAACAATCTGGCCCTCCCTCCTCCCTTCACCGCCCCCCTCCAGAGAACAATCTGGCCCTCCCTTCTCCCTCCACCTTCTCCCTCCATCGCCACCCCCCCCCTCCAGAGAACAATCTGGCCCTCCTTCCTCTCCCCCATCCTCTCCAACCCCATCAGATAACCATTGTGGCTATTTTTGGGCCTTGGTAAAGTAGTAATCTGCATGGACATGAACGCGGATCATGCTGTTCTCCCCTAGCCTGAATTTACCACGTTTTTGTACCCAAAAGCGGGCACAACGCAATGGTAAAATCAGGCCCTTCATCTGTATTCCATTAAAGGGATGCAAAATAGGGCTCACTTTGGCCTCTGGTGGGTTTTCTGACCTGCTGTTGTGGGCGCAAGCAGAAGTTCCCGCTGTAAAGTCACACCAGCGTAATAATGATTTTTGGCCCTTCTGTCATGTGTTATCCCACACCCACCATTAAGCACGCTGGCAGGGGCTTGCAAGAATTCTGCCCTACAACTGGAGTACTGTCGGCAGTTCTGTCACCACAGCTTAGACAGAATATAGAAGAGGGATTGGTGGTAATGTACTCGAAGCTGTGCAAAAATTGAGATACTCGGGTTCTTCTTTGACAAACTCTAGAGGAATCATAAAGATTGCATGACCCCCAATAATCCAATGCTCCGTTATTCATTGTTGCCCACTTATTAATTATAATATATACTAACTATAAATGTTCTGATTATCAGATGTAGATTATCTCCCAGCAAACTTGTAAATTTAGCATCAGAATCAAGTGTAGACCTCACTACACACCATCATGTAAAGCACTGGAAGCCCTCCCAGGCACAAAAACTGACTTCAAACTGCACAAACCTGCTCCATAAAGTTCACGACGTATAGAACATACCATACTGTCATATGATAGCTAATATCCATGTGAGCTCCTTGTCCACAGTTTATGACATTATCTAAAGTCCATATTAAGATTACTGCCATGTAATCACTGTCTATTGTTCCCCATACAATCAATTCATCAACGTTCCCCTGTCTGCACACCTTGTGAGCTGCAGCCGTTTCGTATTCAGATGCACATTGGCATTCTGAACATGTTTCTCTACTAGATTTTAAAGTTAGTCCACATATAATTTTAAAGAAATGTCAACTCATAATAGTATTTCACTTTAATTCAGAATGACAGTCAAATGGCTTATTTATGTAAAATCCTATTCAGCCACTCAGTTCGTTTTAATATCTATAAAATGCAGTAAATGGTTTCAATGACAGTTTAATATTGATTGGAGGCCCGTTCTGGGTTCCAGATTTTAAATCAAATACACTATGGTTCACTTTAATACAGAACACATTTGCAATATGTTAATGCTTGGCAAAATAATAATTGTCGCTCCTGTACCAACAAGACTCATCTGCCCTGTTTTTATACAGTCATCAGAATTGAATGTCTAGGGTACATGCTCTTGTGTCTACATTATTAATTTAGAGCAATTAAACTTTAATCACAAGCAAATGTTTTCAAACGCAGATTTAAACAAACCAAGCAGTTATTTTTATCTGAAGTGACACTAATAGAAGCTACACTGGACTGATATTTGTAGTGTATTCTCATAGACACTATCAGTCTGGCACCTTATCATTTTCGATTTTGGAGAAATAATGACAGCTGACAGCTTCTGTATGCACGTAGAACTTTCTTTTTCGTTCAGTGAAATTTTGACATTTTTAAGCAGTTATTAATTTCGTATTATCATTAACAATTTGAGCGGTGATTATGTTTGTAGGAGATAAGATTTTTCATTAACTGTGAATTGTCCAACACTATTATAACAGTTGCACAGAAAACAGCTAGTGGTGAATGTAATTGGATTCTGAGCATGGATTAGGTACAAAGACATTTGTGCTTGTGGAAATGTTCCTAATTTACTGCCTGGAATAGCATCAGATTCCAGATTTGAATGGGTGCATTCACCAAGTGAATTGATCTAATTGCTTCCTGAGCCCATATCCCTCTCTGCAAAAAATCTATCCTTACGAACATTACAAAATCCAGATTCACTCTGTCTCAGTCCAACTGCTGTTAAATGTCTCACCCATGCTTTTGTCATTGCTGTCTTCATTGTCGCCTTCTTTGTTCAGCTTCTCCCATTTTACTTACTTTACAATGCTGGTCAATCGCTTTCCTCCATTTCCTCCTTGTCAGTCACCCATCCGCCACTGCACCTTTCCATTTGGCTTTAGGCCGCCTTCTCCTTCTTCCCATGCTCACCACATTTCCTCTGAGATAACTTTACAAATTCAGTCTCCCCTTGGATACTTCCTTTGATGCTTCTACAATCTTCATTGAGCCCCTGACATACTGGTTCCTGATTTTCCCCTTGTCACTTCATGCATCCATCAGTGCTGCCATGTCACATTATTATCCAGTTTTTGTTCCTCCTTTAATATTGCCCAGGTTTCTGCACCATATAACAATGCCTTTGTCGGGGCCAAACCCAACTAGCTCAATGCTCTTCCAACTAGTTGTCAATTCATTAACTTAAATATCTCAAATTTCAGTTCTGCTGAACACACTGCTGCTGATCCTAGGGTTCCCACTCCTCTAGGATTTCAGTGTCCAGAAATTGAAGATCATTCCTCAAGATACTGCTACGCACAATCTTGAAGCAAAATCGTTGGGGTATTAAAAAAGGTTGTTTTGTTTGAACAGTTTTCTTTATCAGATAGAAAAATATAGTATCATAGAGTTCCTACCATGCAGAAAGAGGTCTTTTTGGCCATTGAGCTTGCACCAATAATAATCCCACCCAGGCTGTATCTCCATAACTAACTCTGCTAGTCCTCCGACACCAAAGGGCAATTTAATAAGACCGACTAATCTAACCTGCCTTTGTACTTTGAAAATGGTAAAAAAAAATGCTAGTTGGCTGACAGTCGCACATCATCCAGTTGGGTAATGAGTCCTTTTGCTTTCCAATTGGCGTTAGAAGGCAATGGATCACAAGGTTATGTGCATTGGCTGACTAATGGCTGGACTGTGAGGGAAAGCCATGTGATGAAGCCACCAAGAAAACATTCAGTTGCTGATTGAAACACCTAACTTCATACCAGCTCCCATCCACCCATCATCCTCTTCCTTGCTGGCCTGCACGGGCTCTTGCTTTTTCAACATCTCAGATTTAAAATTCACACCCTAGCGTTCAAAAATTTCCACTGTTTCACTCTCATTGTTTTTGTATGTTGTTTTCAGCACTACAATTTCTCTCACCCTCTTCTCCCCCCATCCCCCCGCCTTTTCCCCATCTCCCTCAGTTGAGCTTTCTGTACCTCAGACTCAAGACTCTAGTGTATCCCTGCCCTCTTTCTCAACCTTATAAATCTGCATTTGCCACCTTCTTGTTCTTTCATTACGTACAAATTTCCGCAGTGATGTCCGTCCCCACCCCCCATCCCCGGCCCATCCCATGTGCATTGTCATGTCTTTGTCTGAAGCAAATGGCACCATTGTTTTCTCGGGCGCTTTGTGAATAACAAGCAGCTTTTCAGCAGTTGTGAACTCAAGTGACCAGGTCTACGATGTGACAACAGAGCAGTTACATTTGATTGCGTAAGGAGCAGCTGCAATCATGTATCAGCATTGCTAATCAGTGCAGGTGGAATGTGGGTCACCCAACACCAGAATGTATAAACAATGAATTTTTACAGTGCTGTTTTGTAAACCTCCTGCACAGGAGCAGCAGTATATGTTGAATTAATCTACAAAGGACTGCTAAGCACAGATAATAATAGTCTAGCTAATTCACACTGTAATAAAGCGTTAATGTCCTACCACTTGTACTTTCAAAAGCCTTGCTAACCTAAGATTTTGCTAAATGGTATCACTTAACGGGTATTTAAAGCTGCAAATAAGCAATCGTGCTTATTTTGCTTGTCCAAATTGACCGCTTGCCAACTGAAGAGCAGCCGTTAAATCATAAAAGAGATTTTTGTTCTGCACTGTGTTAAGTCTCCCTCCAGACAAGTGCATTTTGATGCAGTTTCTGATATGTGATGACCTCAGAGAATTTTTACTAATTGAGGGTGCCTGCAAGAGTGGAACTGGAACAAAATTCTATTGTGTTGTTGAATGGAGTACTCTTCCTGTGTCGAGGTGTTACGTTTACTGACTGTTGTATCTGATCCATTCTCTCTGCAGACATTCCACACTCCAAGCCTTGGGGACGAGGAATTTGAGATTCCACCCATCACCCCACCACCAGAAACAGACCCCGCAATGGGACTAACAGATGTGGTGTCCGCTTTTCAAGGCCTTAATGATCCATTGCCCTCACAAGGGAATGAATTCACCCCCCATTTCCCCCCACAAAGCCTGGAACTACCTTCCATCACCATATCCAGAAGCATTATGGACCAAGATGGTGGACTCCTCAGCAACGGTTTGTCTGTGGTAGGTGGAACTTAACTGCCTGGAATACACAGCCTTTTATTTCTAGCAAGAAATAGACATTGCTTTGAATGATGTTGATTATACACTCCTGAACCCAAAAATCCATCCATATACTATACTAATAGATATCTTTATTGAATAGATAGTCAACTCATTGACATACAAATTAGCACTTGCATCTGTTTTGAACATTAAAACCAAATGTTGTTTTTGTTCATGTGTGATTAATACATTTAGAGCCTTGAATGCTGGCTTCCTGATTGAAGTAAAAATAAAATGGAGAACTTGCCTCTGTTTTTCTAATAATTATGGCACTGCATGAACAAAGTAAATTTACATTTAATGAAATAGCCAGATTGCGGTTCTACCAGTGGCTTGGTGAGCTTAGCCAATAGTTAGCTGTGATTCATTCGATCTCTATCTCTGCTGACCCCAACCCAGTAGCTAGAAATGACTTTAGCGTCCTCTGAATATTGCAGACGCTGGAATCTGAAACAAAAGTAGAAAAGATTGGAAAATCTCAACAGGTCTGATTAGCATCTGTGGAGAGACAGTAGAGCCAATGTCTCAAGTCTGGATGACCCTGCTTCATTATCTGTGACAAAGGGTCATCCAGACTCGAAAAGTAAGCTCTATTTTCTCTCCATGGAAGCTGTTAAATCTGCTGAGATTTTCCCGCATTAGTGTCTTCTGGGTTGCGGAGCAAAGCATGATGGATTGCTATCCAGCAAAACTTGCTGGAATTGCCCAGATGTGGTCATCCACCAAGCAAGGGTCAAACCTGCTATACCCCACAGCCTGCCCGATTGTCAAAACACACCATCAAAACACTCATTTGAATATTGGAACCCAGCAAAGCTTTTAAAAAGAGGGAAGAATATTGGTGAAAACAATAGAAAAATACTCAAAACTTCCATACAAAGTCTGCCTTGATGTATTTGTTAAGAAATGTAGACTATGCAGCAGTTAATTTACTCCAAGCTCTTTAATCAAAGATTTGACTGACTTTATAAAAAGTTAATCCAGACTGGTGAATTATAAATGACAAGATCAATCTCTTGCCTGCTTCGTATTCTTTTAAATGCTAGTGAGCATTTGATTTGCTTTAAACTAGGTTAAGTTAATACTGAGGTCTAATGTGTAACTACATATAATGATTTACAATTTAAGATGAAGTTATGCAGTAGCAAAGGAAGGAAATTTAACAGGGATAAACTAATGGGATTGGATGCCTGGTGAGAAGCTTACATTGGCAATAAGTTTCCCAGCAACCTCTGGGTTTGACAAGGGAAATCAGACAATCTGCGTCCCGGACTCAGTTTGACATTTTAAATCGGTTAATGAGAACAGAAGTCTTGGATTTCATTTGAATCATGAAATCCCAACATTGCAAAAGGAAGCTATTGAGTCTGCATCGACTCTCCAACACAGCATCTTACTCAGCCCCATGCCCGCCCTATCCTTGTAACCCCAAATATTTACCGTGGCTAAGGCCCCTGACCTATACATCTTGGGACACTAGGAAGCAATTTAGCACGGCCACTCCACCTAGCCTGCTCATCTTTGCTCTGTTGGAGGAAACTGGAGCACCTGGATGAAACCCACGCAGGCACTGGGACAATGTGCAAACTCCACACAGCCACCTGAGGCCAGTATTGAACCTGTGGCACTGGTGCTGTGAGGCAGCAATGCTAACCATCCTTAATTTATCCTGCTTTGCAGTGTTCACACTCACTGGGTGTGTCCTGCGCTTTAGTGAGGACAGCATCAGGGAGAGGTCTGTGCCTCATTAGACAAGAGAAGTCAGAACACTTCTCCCTCAAAGCTTTCTCAACATCAGATCATTCTACAACATGTAACATATCCCATCCTAAAATCAGGCTTCCTACCCAACATTCTGGAATCTGGGATCGGAGACCCTCTCGCACAACTCCCACTAGGGTCAGGGATTGGATTTCCCTGGTGTGAAAGCTTCTTCCAGAATGGTCCTGGGGTTAGGTGGATTGATCATGCTCAATTGCCACTGAGTGTTAGGAAGATTATCAGGGTAAATATGTGCAATTATGGGGATAGGGCCTGGTTGGGGTTGTTATCAGTGCAAACTTGATGGGCCGAACAGCTTTTTTCTGTACTGTAGGCATTCTATAATTCTATGAAACTGTGCCTATTTTTGCTTCAACAGAATCATCTTTAGGTCATAGTTTTCTATTGTACTGTGTATGTGTTTTCAGCTGTCTGTTCAGTGTTTGCAGATTGCAGTCATAGCTGGTGAGTGAGAGCTAAGATGGAGAATTAAAGCAGATGCTTGATGTGAAGGTCTGGTCATTCAGGTAAAATGCAACACAGCTGTCCCTGGAATGTAGCATTTTCAGAAAATGTTATCATCTTTAGATGTTTGTAAAAGGTTTACACAGCACGCTTCAAATCATTTCGAATATTAGTGCCAATAACAGCCTTTTGTTTTCAACATTTAGCAGTAGCTGTTTTGTGTCCCTCTCCTACTTTAATCATGTTTTCAGTTTCCTGAGTACACCCTTTGATATAAATGTTCAAACATCTGTGCTATCCTGTTGCTATAAAGCTAACATGTCGCTCATATTGGGAGTTAACAACAACTGCAGCACTTCCAAAGTTTCCAAACACAATCTGATTGCCAACTGACAATAAAAATGTTATCGGACAGAAAACAACTCCATATTTTGGAAAGCATATCTTGTTCGGTAGTCTATCTCGAACCTTGGCTTCAGTGAAACCGTTGTCATTCCCCCAGTCTCGTTTGCTAGCCCCATGAATTAACCATCATACCAGAGCAGTAACAGGCGTGGTGGCACAGTGGTTAGCGCTGCTACCTCAAAGTGCCAGGGACCTGGGTTCAATTCTTGGCTTGGGTCACTGTCTATGCAGAGTCGGGATGTTCTCCCCATGTCTGCATGGGTTTCCTCCCACAGTCCAAAAGACACCCATTAGGCATGCTAAATTCTCCCTCAGTGTATCCAAACAGACACCGGAGTGTGATGACTGGGGGGATTTCCACAGTACCTTCATTGCAGTGTTAATGTAAACCTACTTGCGACGCTGTGACTTTAAAGTAACAGGTGATTGGGAGGGATGGGGTAGTGATGGGAATTTTCACCTTCACCGTTTAGGCAATAATGTGATGGAGCTGATTCCTACTGTGGAACCCATTCGTTTTTCATCCCACTGCTTTTCAACATGTTAGCACCTATTCAACTGTGCATGCTGAAAGCGAGTTCTCTCAGACTAGCCAAATCGTGGATCACCCGATTCCTATTCCAAAATAAACAAAGCATCTTGAACTTTCAACCAGCACATCCAACTTCACATCCCCTTAATGCCATTAAGATCTGCAGTTCTAATTTGTTTGTATTTTGGAATGAATTATCTGCTTGCGGAATGCTGTGTGTATAAATGGCCAGCAAGGTGTTCTTATGGACATTGTTCAATTTTCCTTCTTCGTGGGTCAGCATTGATCCAATATCAGGCACGATTGAATGACGGAGCAGACTTGATGGGCTGAATGGCCTACTTCTGCTCCTATGTCTTATGGTCTAATTGGCTGCAATTCTGAATGCTCCAAGCAACATGAACACTGTGAATGTTGGCGGTGGAATTGAGAAAAGGAAAAGTTACACTTGTATACATAGCCCTACTTATCTCCTTTCAATTGAAGATGTAAAACACTGGTGGTTTATGTTAAAATAGGTTATGTTTCTATTTTTATGTCTCTGCAAAGAAGAAATTTAGTGGCTTTCAGCAGTGCAGTACTGATACATCACCTTTATATTTCCCATGGGTAATATGCCAGAGATATACAGTAAACCATTCCAGGAAGCAGAACATTCTTTGGATTTCTTGTTCAAAAGAATGTGTCAGGTTGTTTGATGAGTTGCAAAATAGTACAAACATTATCAGCACACATGGTTATTCGAAAAATGGATGAAACAGAATTATTTCTGGATTATCAATTAAAAAAAAATAATGATGCTCCTTTGGGGCAACAGACAGGACTATTCACTTATTTTTCTATTATACAACACAGGCATAGTCATTTATAGTTTCTGGGAGAGAGGCATTTTGTACCACAAGCATATAATTTAGCTTTCAGGTATTAAACACTTTTCCTCCTTTTATATGAGATTTTCAGTATTTGCTCACAGCATGATTGACATAGTCTGTTCATAGGAAGTATTTTTTGCTTTCACAACAGACAATGGAAGAAATTCAATCCTGTAGAAATAATCGCTGCTGAGTAAATTTATTAAACATCAAAATAGGAGGCTAATTTCTGTACATTGTGAACCAGCCTTAGAATCTGATTGGAGGAGTGTCATTTTACAGGAATAACTCCAAATTTTTAAAGTTTATTTATTAGTGTCACAAGTAGGTTTACATGGCAACAAAGTTACTGTGAAAATCCTCTAGTCACCACACTGGCTCCTGTGCGGGTACACTTAGGGAGAATTTAACATGGCCAGTGCACCTAACCAGCATGTCTTTTGGACTATGGGAAGAAATTGGAGCACCCAGAGGAAACCTATATAGACACAAGGAAAATGCGCAAACTCTACATAGACAGTGACTGAAACCAGGAATTGAACCCAGGTTCCTGGCGCTGTGAGATAGCAGTGCTACCACCATACAGCCCCACATTACAGATTAGCTGCAATATGTTTGTTTTACTGGTTACATTATTGATTTGTCACAAGTTTTCCTTGAGGTACATTTCTGAAGTTGTGATAGCTTGCCCATGTAATGTAGCGAGAGCAGGGATGAGCTATTCATTGAGTTAGTAGGATTAGGCTTCTGGCCTAAATTGGAAAGATGGGATGAAAATGTTGCCTTTGTACCAGTTGTGAATGTAAGAAGCTTGGTACTCTTGGCCAAGTTGCAGATTGTCACGGTTCTGCAGTAGATCATCAGAGAAATCATAAACAATGCTGGTGTGAGATGTGCAAAAAGGCATGTCGTGGTGATCTTTTCAGGAAAGTATGCTCCATTTCCAATTATGATTTTGTTCATATTGGAAAAGAATAGTCAAACTTGGAGTTATAGAAGATAGCTGTGCCAATTTCACAACCAGAGTTCATTAGCTGGGGTTATGATGAGTGTAAATAATTCTTGGCTGGGTAGCCCCATGGAACACCTTTCTAAAGGAGAACATTGCACCTCAAGGGAGGAACTGAATAGTAGACCTGTCCCACAACAAGCACATATCTCATCAGCTGTTCACTAGGCAGCACTTACAATGATCAAGGAGAAAATTGTAGTCTTAATTGCCCTTTCTAACAAGCTGATGGATGTGACACAAAGAAGTCCTCTTGAGGGAAAATAAAGGATAAAATTTGATTAAATGGTTTTTGTATGTTTTGATCACAAGTTCTTTATTTACAATTTAAATTAATAAGGTAAAAACAAAAATGTTATAAAGTTAACCTTGATTAGAAAAGAAGAAATGACATGACTCAATTGCATGGCATCATATACTACAGCATACTGTCTTGTCCCGGCTGCCGTAGGAATTGTAATGGGTGGGACAGGACCATGCGAAGGTCTGGTGACCTCAGGCAGGAATTCCTAGTCTTGCAGCGAACATGGTCAGAAAATTTCACCTTGTATGTTTAAGTGAGCTGTTGGGGAAAAATGATGATACTTGAAGCCCAGGCACATAATTCATTGTACATTGAGGTCTCTACATATTTGCCAAATGTCACATGATTGAGCGGAATGATGGCACAGTGGTTAACACTGCTACTTTACAGCACCAGAATCCCGGGCTCGATTCCCCGCTTGGGTCACTGTCTGTGCAGACTCTGCACATTCTCACTATGTCTGTGTGGGTTTCCTCTGGGTGTTCCGCTTTCCTCACACAGTCCAGGTTAGGTGCATTGGCCACGCTAAATCTGTGTACCTGAACGGGCTTCGGAACAGGCAACTAGGGGACTTTTTACAGTAACTTCATTGCAGTGTTAATGTAAGCCTACTTGTGACATGATAGTAATTTCAAATTCAAACACATTGGAAAAATTTCGCATCTATGTTTAATTGCAATTTTGAGAAAATATCTTTAAGCAATCTTAATACAATATATATAGTTCAAATAATAAAAACTAACTATGAATGAATAGAAAGCAATAATCTGATCTGAAGAGTCTTGATGCAAACTAGAGCTGCAAATCTTAATGGCATTAAGGGGAGTCTTGATACTGGAGTTTCACTTTTGATTATGACATAATCTGAAATCTTTGATTGGATTATTATTTTGTAATGCAGTTGCACACTTCCATTATCCTGTGCATATACACAGTATTGGAGACAATAACTTGTGATTACTTATGTTTTTGACAAACAGGCATATTGGCCTTTCCTTACTAGGGGATTAAAATAGATTTTTGATGTGCGCAGTTCTATAAATCATAGATTTTGTACATTGAAGACAGTTTTTTTTAATCCGAGGTTCAAATTTAATTAAACCAAGTCCATTGGTAATTTCCTTTCACATCATTTTATTGCTATTTAATAATTGTATGGTTATCCCCCAGACACTTCCTCGAATCTATGGCTAGTGGTTCAACACATTCTTTTAACACCTTTCCATAATCTGTCCAGTCCACTGAGTAGCAATGACTCCTGTAGTACATCAGTTTCAGAAACTGGAATTTTTACTAGACAGCTATTGTGACATATTGGGTCAGTCAGAAATGAAAGATATTCATGCAAGCATGCAATACTTGTAATGAAGTCTCACTCTGACCTTCTGTATGATTGATTCTGTAATTTAGTTTTCTCAGGCTGCGCCAGAAATGAAATGAAATCATGTTGAACAAGTTCTGAATACCCACAGTGCACTACGAAAAATCTTCAACCCAAGAGGCTTGAGGGGCAACAGCTGAGCGATTTATCTCTGCACTATTATAGGCTTTGCTAGCATTCAGAATTTCATTTTTCTCATTTGGTTTAAGAGCTTAATTCTGCAGGTAGTTGTGAATGGTGGTGGGGTTGGTGGGGGACGGGGGGGACGGGGTGGGGGGGTGGGGGGGTGGGAGGAGGTTGGAAAATAAAACACAGTTCACATATAAATTGCCAGAACAGGAGTATGTGCAGAGGGCTGATAAAATGTCTGAATAGAGCTGACCTTTCATGTTGGTGAAAGTTGCTGGGGGATTCATCCTCATAATTACCATATAGATTATTTTATTCCTCTTCTGCAATGAAACATTTCAGAGAGCACTACTGCTGATTGAATGAAAATTGAACTTGTTAACAGTCTTTCCAGTTTTGACTTAGAAATGCTATGGGACTCTGCTGTGTGTTATGTAAGGTTAGTTTTAATGAATTCTGATATTAACTCTGAAGGAACAGCGAATGTCAAAGCAAATGCCTCACCCTATATCCCTCATGTATTATTCTGTTAAAGCAGTAGATTTTGCTTAAGTGTATATACTATACTATTGAATGTACAATTTGCTCAAGTATATACAATATTTAGCACACCACTTCATAACTGTCTGGTCTGTATATACCCCAGTAAATTGTATATTTGGGAGTTTATATTCCCCTATGCTCAACCAGAATTTTGCGCTGTCCCACGTTTACAGCAAGACAGATTTACAATCCATATTGTGATTGAAAATGTGAATTAATGTAGCTAATAGCTCACTACAAAGAAAATTTTTTTCTATATCAAACATATTGGTGCATAATTATACATATCTGCCAAATCCCATTAGTGAATATTCAATTAAGCCTAAAAGAAATCAATGTGAACTGAGCCTTTATTCGTGTGTTTTTACTTCATAGTAAATATTTCCACAATGACCTTTTGTTATTGTGATTTGTGGTATATTTAACTTGCAGCACTACTGAAGATATCCTTCATTTTCTAAATAAAGGTTCTATGTAACCTCCCAAATCAATCCATGTTTTAATCAATTTAGTGAATTAACAACCTTGTTTACAGAGCCGCAAGTGAAGTAGTTATTTTATGCATCATTAAAATGTTTAATGTCTGGAACGTTTAGTTCTTTTGAACAAAGTGTTCACTGAACAGTTGCTTATCTTTGCTATCAAATGAAGATTACCTGTGGAATTTTCCATCCGAGCACAATAACTATGACATGGAACAAAATGGCTTGTATGATTCTGTAGTTCCAATATTTCCTCCAACTGAACATTTAAAGCAGTTGCCATCCATTAGGAAAATGAATGAATCTTTTATACAGAGTGAAAAAAATCATTAAGGAGATAAGGAAACAACAGTTGTGACTAGTAATAGTTGCTTTAAGCAACATTATATCTTACACATACATATATCTTAAATGAATGAAGATTTCCACAATTTTTGGTTGCTTTTGAGTTCCTTATATTAGTTTAATTATCACTGATGTAATCCTACACAAATTATATTCCAATTGATAATCCTTTGCATACACTGCTGTAAAATATGAATCATTAAAGAAATGCAATTTATAATGTCCTAATAGTCTTTGCAGAAGCTGTCATGATTTGTATCAGCCACTAGAATTACAGCCGATTTGTAATTAATTATGAGGGATGACCAATAGAATGTTGTGGCTTATAATTTGTTTTGCTACAACTACATAACTGGTAGTTATGTCAACACTTACAAAGGTTCTTTTCAAATTTATGCCAAATATTTATTTTCTGAGTTTATAGTAATAGGAATAAAGCCTATTCCTCAGGATGTCATTAACTTTGGGAGACACAGTAGTGGCACAGTGGTTAGCCCTGCACCTCACAGCACCAGGGACCTGGGTTCAATTCCAGCCTTGGGTGACTGTGTGGAGTTTATACATTGTCCCTGGCTGGAATTTTACCACCTCTCCCACCCCAGAAATGGGGCGTGAGGTTCACACAACAGCATTCTCAGTTGGCCTCCAGCAGGATCTTACGAGCTTTGGGCAGACAAGGCAGTAAAATTGTGGCACGTATTTCTGCATGGGTTTCCTACGGGTGCTTCGGTTTTCTGCCATGGTCCAAAGATGAATGGATTAGGCCGATTGGGCATGCTAAATTGACTATTAATATCAAGAGGATTAGCAGGGTAAATGTGTGAGGTTACTGTGATGGGATCTGAATGGGTTAGTTGGCTGTGCAAACTCGATGGGGCAAATGATCTCCTTCTGCTCTTTAGAGATTCCATGATTCTATAATAGCTTAGAATTGGATCTTATTTGCGTATGTTTTGGTTCCCATTGCGGAAAGTGTGATAGCATCAGGTGACGGGACCTGAACTGAATTTTGGTTCCTGATATTTTCATGCTTCAGTTTGTGTTGTTTAAAATGATGGGATATGACTGAAACATGCATTTTATTCGAAAGCACAAGATGTTTTTTTCCCAATTATTGTGATATTATGAGGCAGCAGTTATACCAAGCAAGACAAGAACAGGGGAGAAAAAAAGATCCTCTGCTTCCATGCATTTAGAAATGAGCAGGAACAGAAGGAAAATGAGAGATGCATTCTCGCTTGAATCAAAGTGCTGCTAATTTCTCATTTTAAATTGTGCCAAAAAAATTAGTCGCAATCAAACTTCTCAATAATCCACCAGATAAAACCAAATCTTCCACTCAACTGAAGCAACGTAGCGAGATAAGGACCAAAGCAAGAACTAGCTTTTGAGGAGACCTGTCTCACTGGGATTGAATTAATAATTAAGTATATGTTTGGATTTGTATTTACATTTTTCATTAAGTTTTGAGTTTATCAAAGCCTGGGATGTGAAAGGGAGTTTTTCCTATTTTAAACAGATAATCAAAATTAGCACTTCTCAGTCCCAGAGGCCTGTAAAGTTCTTCCTGAGTAACACGTATTGACAGCAACCTCTGAAGAGCATCTTTTATTGCAACAGTGTACATTTTCAGCCATCCTTTGGGCTTGCTGAGTGAACTGGACAATTTAGTACCAATTAGTGTGACACTACAGATAGCTTTTCTGCTGCGGACGTGGGCTAAGCAGCACCCACAACTTTTGCTCAGGTACTCTGGGCTTGATTCAAACATGGTTAAACAAACATATCCCATAGTCCTATCCCATAGTCAAGCTTGTCAAGTAAGTTAATATCCAGCTCTCGTGGAGAATTGTTACTGGCGAATTTCAACAGTCACAAAATAATTTCAATGGGTTTTGTTAGATTATTTACATTCTTCATTTTCAATTGAAAGCTTATTATGTCATCAGCATCATTAAACAGGCCATGCCATTGACAGCAGTGATATAAGTTTTTTTTTGTACTTATTAGACAACTCAAAGAGAAAAAGTGATTGAATTGCTCAGATGTTATCTGGTCAATCTCGTTTATGGGTCACAAGTGACACGAGAGATATCTGAACCAGTGAACTTGATCATAACTCAGTCTTACTTTTTTAGACATGTATCGTTGTCTCATTACTGATCCTGACAAAGCTTCTACATTTAGTACATAAACTCTATAGCATGGCACAGTGGTTATTATTGCTGCCTCACAGCACCAAGGTCCAAGTTCAATTCCAGCCTTGGGTGATTGTCTGTGTGGAGTTTGCAAGTTCCTCTTGTCTTTGTGAATTTCCTCAAGGTGATCCAGTTTCCTCTCATAGTCCAAAGATGTGCACATTAAGGGAATTGGCCATTGTAAATTGTCCCTTCGTATCCCAAAATGTGTAGATTAGATAGACAGCCATGCTAAATGGCCTCATAGTGTCTCATGATATGAATGTTAGGGTGATTAGCAACATAAATATGTGGGGTTACAGGGGTAGGGCCTGGCTGGGATGCTTTTTGGAGAGTTGATGCAGACTTGATGGGCTGAATGGCTCCTTATGCTCAGTAGTGATTCTTTACAACAAGCAAAAGCTTTTCAGGCCATCCTATCCCCTCCCTCCCCAGCCCATGCACTTTATAAAGTTGCCAACCATCAAATTTTTCAACATCTATGCTTCTGCACAGCTTTGCCATTCAGCCCTACTCTGTTGTCTTCCACAGCCTTTCCCCAGCTGCAGCTCTACAGGAACAACTGGGGAGAGATTTTTCGTAGGAACTCGTAAACATTCATTCCATTGAAACCAAGCTGAAAATCGAGCTCATTGCATCATGGAGTAGTTAATTATCTCAAATTGAGCCTTATTCTTCCAATCCAATCAAATATTACATAATTCCTTTAAAATGGTTAAAAAAATTGGATGAACTAATGCTTTTGTCTTTAAGGTCTGTGTCCAATTAACATATTTCTGAACCTGTTTTATTCTTCTATCAACACAGGACCTGGGCCAAACACAAGTTCCCCAGTATCACCATGATCCGACCATGGGTATGAGGTCTGTTGTTCACATGGCAGATGTCAATCAAACAGGAATGATGCAACATAATCAGCTGACCACCATTAACCAATCGCAGCTCAGTGCGCAATTGGGATTGAATTTAGGAGGTGGTAACGTGCCCCATAATTCTCCCTCACCCCCTGCCAGCAAGTCAGCAACCCCATCCCCTTCTAGCTCAGTCAATGATGATGACGCTGAGGAATTCAACAGGGTAAGTTCTTTGCTTCCTTGTACTCAAAAATACTTAGAACATGAATTTACTTCAAATTGTTCTGGAGTCATAAGCATGTGTTTTTAATTTGTAATGTTTCCTGCAGTGTGTAGCCTTCTATTTTAAAGAATAATTCTAGCCTTTTTAACTGAGGGAAGTTAATTATTTTTAAATTGTTGTAGTTGTGATAGATTGATATTGTCCTGTGTACTTTGCTTATTTTTCTATCCTTCCTGCTTGACTTATTTATGGAAGTTATTTGAGTTCAATGCAGGCAAACGAAAACTCAAGGTCAATAATTGCAAAGTCTCATCTGGGCAATTGCATAGAGAAAGTAAATGAAGAGTTCCATCAAATGTCACTGTTCATTTTCATAAGATAATTGCAATTTTTAAGTTTGCTTTGAGAGAGTGATATTTGATTAACTAATCTGCCTTGATTTGCTTTTGTTCTGTCAAGCACTTTAGAGATTGTTTTAAAGCCAGTTAGTTAATCCAGATCAAGAAAGCATTGCTACATATTTGATTGCCTAAAGCTTTGATCTGTTGTTGCTAAATCCCTGCATGTTTCAAAAGTGTAGTGTATGCTTAATGCCTAAAAGACATTTGATACATTGTCAACTTTTGATTTATCTAAGACTAAATGTACAAATATTTGTTCTTTCAATTTTTACCTTTGTTAAGGAGCTCAATGAATCATCATTTTTTTCAACACAATTTAATCAAAGAAATAGGTTTCAGGATTATAGTTTTAATCGCCTTGAAGTGAGCATTTACTGCAACCAACAATTCTCATGTCCTGCTTCAGGTGAGTGTTGAGAAACGAGCTGCAGTGGATTCAGGAAAAAAACCCAAGACACCAAAGAAGAAAAAGAAGAAAGATCCCAATGAGCCCCAGAAACCTGTGTCAGCATATGCTCTATTCTTCAGGGACACGCAAGCTGCCATTAAAGGACAAAACCCCAATGCTACTTTTGGAGAAGTTTCCAAAATTGTAGCATCCATGTGGGACAGTCTAGGGGAGGAGCAAAAACAGGTGACTTTTTAGATACTTTCTACAGACCCTGTGTAAAATGACGGTCAGTCAAATTTTTTAACTGGGTAAATAAATGTTGACAATATGCCTGAGTTATGTTAAGTTCACTAATTTGTGTCACAAGTAGGCTTACATTAATACTGCAATGAGGTTACTGAAGAAATACCCGAGTCGCACACTCTGGCACCTGTTCGGGTACACTGAGGGAGAATGTAGCACGGCCAACGCACCTAACCAGCACATCTTTCAGATTGTGGGAGGAAACCAGAGTACCCAGGAGAAACTCATGCAGACACAGGGAGCACTGCAGACTCTAAACAGACAGTGACCCAAGCCAGGAATTATACCTGAGTCCCTGGTGCTGTGAGGCAGCAGTGCAACCACTATGATACTATGCTGACCCATGCGTTACATGTACAATGGGTTGGATCTTGCTGTGCAATTGAGAGCAGAACTGTCAGCAATCGCTGTCATTATGCCGTTAAAATTGCTTGCAATTCTGGGAGTCTATAGATGCTAAGCATAACGTAGGGACTATATTTCTCTGCGCCCTCCAGAAGGAAAGTTAGCCATCACCCAACGCACTATAAAGAAGCCCACCCTGCAGCAGCCATACAACACTTAGTTCTGGTGGGCTAAAGGAGAGTGGGACTTCCGTTCCTCAGGGAAGGAACGTCCTAACCTTGAGAACTGATGGCCAATTTAATTGATTGGCACGTCTAGCCATCCCAGAAATGCCAGCACTCAATATTGGGAGCTGCCAGGACTGCAAGTAGCTCCGCGATGAAGAAAGGATTGATGCCAGAGCCAGATAAGTCGAGCCTTTTTGAGTGGGGAGGGCGGATCGAGCAGCCTTTGGGGGGGACTCTGGGGCTGAGGATGGGGTAGTTGGTTTATGGAGGTCAGGTGAAAAAGATCAAAATGGAGTAATACCTTGGTGGAAGTGCCCAGAGGGCACTCCCTGAATGAGGGGCCTCCCAATTTCCTCCTGCCTTTCTTCAATATGTGCTCAGTAAGTGGATTGCCATGTCTTTGGCAGTGTAATATTCCCGTTGGTTGGCTTGGTTCCAAATTCCATTGACCCTCAATTTTTTATATAAAAATGATGGGCAGCATGCTAATTCCAGAGCCAACACACCCATCTTTTATGGTGGGCAACTTGGGAGTGGATGGGAAGGTAATGGGCTCAATACCCTTTATATTTTATTTGCCCCCTTCTCCCCCCAGCACACTTTTAAAAATGTTTACTGTGCGATTCTTATGGGCAGTTTTTCAAGGTTGGCACCAAGTGCTGTTACTTCACCACCAGCAAGAAATCTAGCCCAGTAAACAAACGGTCAAAGGTGAGATTTTATTAGTTTGTCATTATACAATTTTTTTGGATTTTTCATTTCAATGAGGTCAAAAAAAGGAAAATTAGCTGGATGCATAGGTGTTAGTCTGATATTGCCCACTTCACAATATTATAACAAAAATTTAAAACTAAACCCAAATTCACACCATTTTGTACAAAGAACAAAACAGCACGGGAAACAGGCCCTTTGGCCTAACGAGCCCACGCTGCCACCTCGATGTTCCCACTTCTACCCGAGATCCCTGTCTACATTTATAGATCTATGCATTGGAACCAAATTTGAGACAATTTAGGGAGAATTTGTTCTGCCAGTCAGCCTAAGAGCACATCTTTGGGATGTGGGAGGAAACCTTTCTTAATCCAAGTAGCTAACAACCAGAAAAAAGTTAGAACATTAGCTAATCTTTGTTCAGTCAGATTCATAATCTGTTTTCACTTTTACTCTTTCATTCTCCACTTCTCTCTTTTTGTTTGTTTCTTTTCATCTCTTTCCTCTGTTTTCTTTCTGTGCTGTTCTCACCTTTTTCTCATATTTTTCTCCTCTTAGGCCTGGATTTTCATGAGTTGGGATGTTTACGGATGTTTCAAAAATAGTCAGTGGGTCCTGATTCCAGAATTCCTAACCCCATTCCCAGGTTGTCTAAATTTTGAGTGCCTTTAAAGGTTACAGACTGGTTCCTATCACTTGTCTATATCTAGCACCCCCTACCTGGCTAGCTCCATTGCAAGGATAGGCATGTCCTATTCCTCCTCAATTTTCATGGAGTCAGGCCAGGTTTTTAAAGAATTGTGGTCTGCATGAGGAAACATTTAAAAGGTAGGTTCAATAAGTCCGCCTCATGCTCTCTTTGTGAAGCTATGCCCTTCTATCCAGCCTCTAAGACCCCTTATGCCCCACAAACCAAGCTATGGCACTTTCGTGCCCATTGACTCACTATACACTGTCAAAAAACAATTAACCCTATAGTGAAAGTGAGATGTATAAATAAAAGCTTTAAAAACATTGCTTTCCCCCATATTAAAAATAAATAATTTCAATACAAGTTACATAAAAGTGTCAATCATCTAGACACTTAAGTATTAGTAACAAAAAATGCAAACCACTGAAACCACTTAATCTTGTGTAAATAAACATTGTGAAATTGATAGCAAAAGTCAGAGAGCCTAAGCTATCAACCAAGCAATGTTTTCTTTGAAGTACATGTACTTCAAAAAGAGTAATAATTGTCTGGACTCTCAGCAAAACATTCACAATGAGACTTTTTAAAAACATTTTTTACACATCGTACTGCCACTATATGAATCACTTCTTTTCTAGGCGATGTATAGTAGGTCAATGAGCATGGAAGTGCCATGGCTAAGCATGAGGGGCAATGGGGGCTGGGTGGAATAGCAGAGCTTAGCATGAGGGATTGGATGGGCTTATATGGTGGCATGAATAGGCTAGAGGAAATGTTTGAAAAGTGAGGACTAATGGGCCTTTGTGTTGCTTATTTTAACTGGGACAAGTCCCATATCATGGCAACTGAAAGCCCCCATGACTGCCTCCAAACTCTTTGCTGGTTCAACTAGTCCAATTCCAGCCCACACCCATCCCCCAGCAACGAAGATCCTACCTTTGTACGCTCTTTCTCCAAGTTAGGTGGACCAAGCTGGAGGTTTTCCTGACTCCCACTTTGGGATGAAAATCCAGACCTTATTTTTTCTTCCTGATTCCAATCCGATGCCTTTGTGAGTGCCTTTAAAGGGTACAGACTGGTTCCTATCTTTTGTTCGGTGTCCATTTTTATTTTCTTCCAATTTCTAAGAGATATTTCCCCTGATAGGAGAAAGTGCCAGCTATTTTAAGGTATCCAGTTTGCAGTGCTGCGCTTTACAAAGTTCTTGGACTTAATCAAATGCAAAGATGAAACTTGTCTCCTCCTTTATCTGATGGCAACACCTTCAAGATTCTGTTCCAATTTCCCATCCTTCTTCACCCATAAGCTCAGCTTGTCTATGATGTACTCATACTCTGAGCTTACCCATACTAAATTCAGCTTCACCATCAACTTTATATTCCATCTTCTCTCACTTCCCCCACTCTCTGCTCTCCCCCTCTCTCTATCACCCCTCCATTCCACTGTTGATGGAAGAGCCTTCTTCCCTATTCAGCAGCCAACTCTCTAACCCTGTCACCCCTTCACTTCCCCCTTATTTTCAAAAATTTCTCAAAACTATATTTTAAATCAGCATTGAACTACCCCTCTTTTCTTTTATCCTTCATGTTCAAGTGACCCATTTCCATTCCTTGGGTCCTATTTTAGTTTAAATCTGATACTTAGCAGCAACTAGTTATCGTTAAACTTAAGAGCTTTTATTTCCTGAAGATCTGCAAGTTGCATAAATAAAAATTCTCCCCATAAGCAAAGGCTATAAAATTGCTACGCTACACCCTGAAATATTTTTTTGCCTCGCTTTCTTGCAAAACTAATAAATGTATAAGGTTAATAATTGTATGAAAATTTTAACCTTCAAAATATTTGTTCTTGCATGTAGGTATACAAAAGAAAAACTGAAGCTGCAAAAAAAGAATACCTAAAAGCACTTGCAGCATATCGAGCGAGCCTTGTTTCAAAGGTAATCTTTTAAATGTGCATGTTGAATATGATCTGTTTATTTGTGTAGGGTTCATATTAAGCAGAGGATTACTGCTTGAGTCAAACTTAATTAAAACATCAGAAATCACATAACAGCATTTGGTTTTATGTCACAAGTTGGAGTATAAAGTGAGTGATAAAAATGCTGTGCAGCACATAGTGAATTTATACAAAAACCACTCCCCTTGCATTTTATCATTTGTCAACTGTTGGAATAAAGTCACTGCAATAATTTGTGTCAAATTCCATCTCCAAAATCCGAGAGACAAAATATGATTTAGTTCAAACAGAATTGAGCAAAGTCATGATATTGGCCAGTCATGTGTCAGTCAGAAGAATGTGCGTCAAGCCCACTGTACAGGTTTGACTGCATAATCTAGGATGAACCTTATTGCAGGACTGAAGAACTGCTACACTGTCCTTCAGGTGAGATGTTAAACTCACTTGCTTCCTCAGCTAGACTTATAATATCCTGTGAAAGTGTTCAAAGAAGACCAAGGTCAACTATAAAGTTACTGAATGATGGAGCAGGCTCAAGAGACAGAATGGTCCTATTGTTACTCTTAATTGTATATTGTTGATTGACAAGGGAGTCAGGGTATCATGCATTGACAGGAAAGTAGAATTGAGATTCCAGTCAGATCAGTCACAAACTTTTCAAGTGGTGGAGCGGTTTAAGGGGTTGAATGGCCTACTCCTGCTCCCGATACATTGGTTCGTATTTTCCATTATTCAGCTCAATCAATTTCATTGAAACTGATTACCCGTTCATTGCTGTTTGTGAGACCTTACTGTAACTACCTTACATGTAACTTGCATGACAACAGTGACAAAGCTTCACAATTACTTCAATGAGTGTATAGCATTTGGGATGTTCTGAGATCACGAAAGATGCCACATGGATTCAAGTTCTTTCTTTTCTTCTGTAAACTTGACGCTAATGAGGTTCAATGAATACCGCATTATTACATCCTGTGGCACATCTGCATAACTTATTTTTATATGGGTCTGATGAACACCTCTGGGAGTAGGACCTAGGGTCTGGCAGGACTGGACAGAGTTTTAGGGTTTTGTGGTATTTTGAGGATCTGCCACATGATTTGAATTGAAGAGTTCTGGAGCTCTGCGAACATTGGAAAATAAAGACTGTAATATTTGGCCAAGACACGGGAGCTGGTAGAGACTTTTGAAAGGAGACTGCAGATTTTTAATGGTTCATTTAAATAGTGTTGCAAAGAATTGGAGAGGGTCAGCAATGTAATAGAGATGGTGGGCAATTAAGATTCACAACTATTTTCAATTCTGTATATGCAAATTTTCCTAATTAACCATCCATTTAATGCATAAATTTTCCAATTTGTAATCTGCCTTATCTAAGGTTCAACGTGCTGGTACAGCTACTTATTTTTTCAGTGTATAGAGTTTTGTCAAATTATTTGAGAAAGATTTACAACTAATGTCAGTGCAACCATTATTTGGCAGTTAGGAAAATGTTAAATATCAGGAGTACAATGGTTGGAAGTGAATTGCTGGAGCAAGGAATGGAGAATCAATTGGAATTCTTTCAAATAATTTGTTGCAGAAAACAAAAATTTAATACCGAAAGATTAATTTTATTTGATAGTTTTTATTTATGTTGCCCATTACTACTTTTTTCTCATGAATGAGCCCATTAGAAAAGTTATCTCGGTAATCTGATTTTTCTTCAATAATTGTTTGATCAGTACCTGTTGTTTCAAAACATGAAAAAGCAATTGATTAACTTTATGCCAATAAAAAGATTAAAAATATCACATTTTCCATAAGCTAGTTTATGATTTCCATAGTATTCCACTTTCTGATTAGTTTATATTTGATTTAATTGATATTTATCACAGCATGTTATTGATATTATCTGATTTTCATTACTGTTTTATATTACATGGATGGCTGAGTTATTTTCCTTCACAGTAATGTGATAATGATACATGCGATCAACTTACCAGATGACTTGCCACATTCATAATGTGCCTTAGAACTGATAGAAACTGTATTCCACTGACATATTTCTGTTTAATCTTTTTGAATTAAAAGAAAAAACGGCTAAGCATGTTCAAAAACATTTACACGTGGCTAATCCAACTCCGTCTTGCCAAGTCCTCCTTCCCTGTTTATATTTCTCCATTTTTTTTGCTAAATACTGGAGCAAATTTTTATGTGGTGACTTCAGCGAGGAGTTCTCCCTGAAACTTGCCCTCATCGATGTAGGAATCAGTCATTTGGAATTGTGGATTTCCTCTTTTTGCAAGTCATCTTATTGTTTTGTGGCACAGAAATGATCATTACAAATGCAAAAGGAAAAGACAGCCCATGACAGCATGGGGTGGCACAGTGGCTGGCACTGCTGCCTCACAGCACCAGAGACCCAGGTTCGATTCTGGCCTTGGGTCACTGGCTATGTGGAGTTTGCATGTTCTCCCTGTGTCTGTGTGGGTTCCCTCCAGGTGCTCCAGTTTCCTCTTTCAGTCCAAAGATGCGCACGTTAGGTGGGTTGGTCATAATAAATTGTCCCTTTCTCTCAGGGGGACTAGCAGAGTAAATATTTAGAGTTATCAGGATAAGACCTGGGTGCGATTGTTGTCAGTGCAGGCTCCATGAGCCAAATGACTCCTTCTGCACTGTAGGTTCTACAATTTATGTTTTCAGTTATCTTTCCTTAAGAAGTGCTATCATTGTTACAAATGAATATAGAGTATTTTATAGAAGTTCGAGTGTGTTACTAATTTTAAGATTCTGGCATTGTGTTCTCTCCGCAGGCGGCTGCCGAATCAGCTGAAGCTCAGACCATGCGATCTGTTCAGCAGACTTTAGCATCGACCAGTCTTTCAACTTCCCTCCTTATGAATCAGTCACTTTCTCAGCACGCATCTGTCTCAGCATCAACCCAGACCCTGCCAAGGGCAATAGCCCCCAAACCAATGAGGTTGCCCTTGCAAGGCAATCAGCTGGTGGCATCAGTTACTATCACACCAAACATGTCCACAAACATTGCTACGCCCATGGGGACCTCCATGGTTCCCACTCCCCCTTCACCCCAGCTAAGCCCTCCCTTGCAGCCCCAGCAGCACCAGATGCAACAGATGCAGCAACATCAATTGCAGCACTTTCAGCAGCATCAAATGCAGCAGCAAATGCAACAGCAAATGCAGCAACAGCAAATGCAGCAGCATCAGCACCAAATGCAGCAGCATCAATTGCAGCAGCAGCAGATGCACCACCAAATGCACCAACAGCAAATCCAGCAGCACATGCAACACCAGCTACAGCAGCAGTTGCAACAGCAGCAGATTCAGCAGCAGTTACAGCAAATGCAGCTACAGCACATGCAAAAACAGCAAATCCAGCAGCTGCAACAACAGCAGCAACACCCATCCCAGCACTCACCACCTCAGCATTCCCCCGTGGCCTCACAGTCAGTGGTGGCGTCACAGATCACTTCTCCGGTCCCCACACGCTCAAGTCCGCAGCCAGCCCAGCAACAGCAACAATCGCCACTACAAACCCAGGCCCAGACCCAAGTATTGCCACAGGTCAGTAACTTTTTTAACATGAAAACTTCCCAACAAAACAAGGTGACATGTCATTTTAAGCTGACGTGACTAATATTCTAAAATGGACGAAATTTGAAAGATTGATGAATTTGGTGTATTGATGACCTCAGACTCTTTGTTACAAATAAATAAATATGTACTTCAAGATGCTCTTTGGATTGTGGTAAACTGATCCAACATGGATTTTTTTCATATCAATTATGCACATTATGTTGATGTGAGGCTGTGCTTTGGATAAAATACATTTTCAACACTGACAAGTGCCCTTAAATTTCTTTGAAGACAATGTAAAACAATAACCTAACAGATATAAATTAAAGCCAGGACTTTAAATACACATGGTAATTGGTATAATCAAATTTAAATATTTAACAGAGAATAGGTATATTTTGCCAAAAAATGACTGCAGAATTAGATCAGTAAGAAAAGATTTATATTGACTAAAAAAGCTTTAGATTAATCAGTGATGTCTAATAAGTTATTCTGTATAGATATGGATTTTGAACTAATCACTACATTCCATTTATGTTTTTACAATTAATATCATTTTCACAATTCTACCACATCAGTGTAGCACGGAACTAAAAACTAAACTTGCCTAAGTAGACACTGTCAGCTTTCAATGGCAATCACACCACTTGGGTGATATCAGCTAACCATTAGAAAGGGACCAGAGTCCATGAGATACATCATTAGCGTTATTTTTGGGAATAACTTTTTTTATTCATTTGTGGAACGTGAACACTGCTGGCTGGCCAGCGTTTATTGTCCATCTGTAGTTGTCCTTGAAATTGAGGGCAATTGAAAGTCAATCACGTTTCTGTGGCTCTGGAGTCACGTAGGCCAGATAAGATCGATTTCCTTCTCGAAAGGACATTGATGAATCAGATGGGTTTTTCTGCCAATTCAGAAAGGGTGGCATAGTGGTTAGCATTGCTGTCTCACAGTGCCAGGGGCCTGGGTTCAATTCCCGGATTGGGTTGCTGAATGTATGGAGTCTGCACATTCTCCCTGTGTCTGCGTGGGTTTTTTCCGGATACTCCGGTTTCCCCCCATAGTCCAAAGATTTGCTGGTTAGGTACCATGCTAAATTTCCCCTTAGTGTCCCAGGATGCATAGGTTAGAGGGATTAGTGGAATAGATATGTGAGGTTGCGGGGATGGGGCTTGGGTGGGATTGTTGTCAGTGCGAACGTCTATCATTTCAATGAGTTACGATTCATGGTCATCAGTAGTTTCTTAATTCCAGATACTTTTTATTGAATTCAAATTCCACCAAATTCGAACCCAGGTCCCCCCAACATTAGCTGAGTTTCTGGATTTACGGTCTAGTGATAATACCATCAGGCTATCACTTCCCCAGATAACAACTGGTATTGGTCTTTCCTTTTGGGAACTCAACAAATGTATTACAGAAAGGGAAAAGCTTTATTCGGTTCTGTCTGCATTAAAGTCCATAGATGATAAATCTTACTGGATTCAGTTCAGTCATCAGAAAGTCCTTCATAATTCATTGCTTTTGATAGTCCTTTCATGGAATGAATCCAGTAGATAATGCACTTATTATCTGAGTCTGCAATCAGATGAATATCGGGAAAGTGTAGTTATTCTGTGTACCTGTAAGCTGGTTTGCAAATGTATCTGCTGTCCTATCTCCAGTGACCAGTGTTAAATGGAACAAAGAATCTGAAATGAGTTCAGTTGACGTGAAGCAGAAATTCAATTGTAACTCCAACTGGTGAGAGATTCTATGTGCCTCACGTTTTATAAACAATACTTTTCCATTGAACTCGCTTGTTTAACACTGAACGTGATCCTTTGTTGATACTCCTCCTCAATCATCCACAAAATATTCAAATGCAATATGTTGCTCTTGCAACCTACCATCCTGAATTAAAAGATATTCAGAAATGTATACATCCAATTTAAAAAAACTACTAGGAAAAATCAATGGATAGAATCATAGAATCCCCACAGTGCAGAAGGAGCCCATTTGGCTCATTGGGCTGGCATCGACAACAATGTCACCCAGCCCTATCCCTGTAATTGCACCTATTTACTCTCCTAATTCCCCCAACAATAAAGGACAATTTAGCACGGCCAATCATCCTAATCCTTTGGAGGAAATCGGAGTCTTCGGAATGAACCCATGCAGACACGGGGAGAACGTGCAAACTCCACGAGGCTGGAATTGACCCCTGGTCCCTGATGCTGTGAGGCAGCATTATGAACCACTGTTGCCACCATGCTGCCCGGATGACATGATACCCACTGCAGATAATGTTACAGTTGGTAGATACTAAGTTTTAAAAGTGGGGCTCTGATTATTGAAGGACAAACATCCATTGCAAAGAATTTTGTGTTCTTGTAAATAGAGCAGAGTAGTACAAGACCTTATCAGTTGTCTACTTTCTCACCAGTAAATTAATCTATAATTTGTATTAATAGCATTGAGAGAAAAAGTACTGAGCACCTTTGTGTATACCGCCTGTGCACAGATGGGATTAGCAGTTCACATTATTTCATTTCTCATCCAAGTGCTTCAGAAATGAGGCTGCCATCGTAATGTTTTCTGGAACAGCATGGCTGCCGTCCCCAGCTGTCTCCAGTGATTAATTACAGCATCTGTCCTGTCAGAAGCTATAGTGAAGAAGTCTGGTTAAAATTGCAAATGAGTGCTGGCAACAACCTTAAACTGCTGATGATAAAATGAAAATTAAAAACAGCAAGTGTCATGCATGACTGGAATCCCAATACACACCGGGGACATGCTATAGTATGTGTCCATAGCTACCAGCTATTAGTTATAAACAGAAATTAAAATAATGAGCGCTCAGAAAATAGCAGGTATTGTGTTATGCCTGGACTATGTTGTTTCATTGATAAGGAAACATGTATTTTTCTTGTGTTTTGCAACTGTTCAGCATTTTGATTCTTGTGTGCAAATATTTAATGGTGTCTTTCTGAATGTCTGATTAAATTCTGAAATCCATTGCTTGGAATAAATTAGATGGGAAGAAGAGAGAGCTTTGTGTGAGAAAATTATCTCCTCCAATTTACATTTCATCTGCTATCAGAAAATTAATATGAATTGGACAATGCTGCCGTATAAAGATAATTCAGCGCAAATCAGCTTTTGTATTGTATTGTCAGGTATAATTACAGTTTTGTCTTTTGACAAAAGAGTAATATGATTCATATTTTAATTTGTTTATTTTTGGCTATTTCAGAAATTAAAGTTTGTGCGACTCCTTCCACCCTAGGGAAATTAGGCGCCACAAATATAAAATTATAATGTGATATCTCACTTGCATGAACACACGTTTTCTACCCCTTCATTGCCTATTCATGGCACACACATTTTAGATGTTAAAAATGCATAATCACGTAAGAGAATAAGATGCATTTCAGATCTTTTTTAACTTGACAAAGTTTAAATTAATTTTACTTGTTTCCATGGAATGCGGCAAGACAGCACACCAGGCTCTTTCCCATGGCGGTGGAGAGCTGTATCATCATTCCCATTAAACAGTTCTGACATTAGTTGAATGAATACCAAAAGTTTTAATTAAACTTGGCACCAGGTCATTAATCACTAAGTTAGAGTAAAACAACCCCAGTGACTGTATGCAACATAATTTCAGTCGGCCATTACCACCTGATCCATTGATGTTTGCGGTATTTTGAGACAGATGGATTAAATATCTCAGGTTTAACCAGTGTCTTCTCCCTTGCTCCATTGAATCGTCTTTAAGCATTTGAAAGGCCTCTTTTCTATTACCCACTTCATGGAGTAGTTTGCAGCACTGGACTTGAGTATAACCTTTCTTGCCCCTTTGTTTGGCTTTTGTTTTGTAACAGCTGTTATCATCGTTTTTGGTCAGCTGTGATTGCTGGAGGGAAAATAGGGCCAGATGGTGTTTTGCTATGCATGAATGGAGTGTTAGAGTAGTTTGGACTGAATAGGCCACGATTGAATGGTGTCTATGCACCACCTGCCCCCTTAGCAGCAGTGTTTGGATCAGAGTAGCATGATCTGTCTTGGACTTAGTAGGTTGGGATGGGAAAAAATAGAGAACTTTGTTGCATTTAGCCCATATTTATTGATCTGCCGTGTGGGCAAGAGCACAGTGCAGTGCACAGTCAATTTGACTTAATTGGATATGACACCACATGTACATGTAATCTATCATTGCTTTCTTTCAATACAGGTTATCTGTTTGTTTCCATGGCGACGTGGTATTGTCATTATGTAGTATCAGATAAAGGAAGGAGGCAGGAATATATTTGAGTTGTGTGTTTTTGCTTTTGTTAGTCTTTTTGTAATTATGTTGCATGCAACAAAGATGCATAGAATGCGATTCAAAAAGTGTCTCCACCCAGTTTTCCAGCGCTAACATTGCTTTGTGAAAATGCAGAGGGAGGATAGCACACTTGAGCCACATACTGTTGATCCAATTAAATTCTAAGATTAAAGCGTGCAAAATGATATTTTTACTCATTTTTAATTTGAATTGTAATTACCAATTATTGTGTGGAATTCACAAGAACAGGCTTTCAGAATATAATGCTCTTTTGAGATGGTATTGCCTAAAATGACCCCTCTTTAGCTGCAGAGTATTTTGCGCCTCTAATTTGTATGCAAGCCTTGCTTGCCCTTGTCTGTTGGAAGCCAAAGTAAGTATAATTTTCTTCATTCCTGTATCCACAGGTCAATCACTCCCTTGAAAAGAATGATTGTGAGTTCTGTTACTATGTATAAGGTTTAGTGCTTGACCTTAGTATTCAGAATCTAGGCTGGCTATTTTCTTTCTTCCCTTTCATTGTGTAGACACTATGCTTATCATGAGGCTGGAGCAGGGGGCAGTTTCACATTTGGGGTATGAAGGCAAGCTATTAATACTGAAAACACCTCATAGGGACCCCTAGTTAATCATTGCAGGAGGAGTTAGTACCATTATTCCATGATTATTCCATGACAATTACATCTTGATTGAGCACTGCAGAGTTAGATAAAGTTCTCCAGCTCTTTGCTATCCACCACAGAACCATTTAAAACATTGGATTAATTAGAAAAGATTCGCCTATTTAAATAGTTTTTAACTACTTCCAGACCTTAACACCACCTCCGCCTGAAGTCCAGCCTATCATCAGCTCTCCCCCACCAACTCCTGTGGGTGCTACCACTCTAATACGATGCATGAGGACTGGCTGCACAAATCCACCAATCCAGAGCGTGGAGTGGGATAATGAATACTGTAGCAGCGAGTGTGTAGTTAACCACTGCAGGTAACATTTCACATATACCTGTTTTATCAGCTTAGTTACTTTATCTAAAAAAAATGTATTTTTCCAAAGTCACACACAAAGCAAACATGATTCCTGTGCAGGCACGCACAAATCTCTCCATTTGCAAAACAGTAGTGGTAGGAGATATTTAACTGATATTTTTGGTGGAAGCTCATTTGTGGCTGGAAATCAGGATTAGGCAAAACATTTGATGTTATTTTGAACATATCTCTATGTAGTGGTCTATATATCCATTTTCATTATGCCAAACTGGATCTCAATCATCGATCATGTCAATTTAGATTAGAAAAGACTGCTTATCCCATCAAGTAAAGCGATGTACAGGAAGATGAATCTTCTGAACATACAGACGTGTGTTCTTCATTGAAGAAGCACAGATCATTCTGGTGAAACAATGCTTTTTAAAGATGGGAAGTTTACTGATCTAGGGAGTTTAGAATGGATGGAGGAATACAAACAGCTATGCATTATGTAGGATAATTCAGCATCCACCAACTAATCTGATGGATTTTGAAAATGTCAAAATATCTGTTTCAGCCAGTGTGGTCATTCACACAATAAACCATAATGTACTTGCGATGCATTGTAGTACCAGGTCATTGGAGCTGTTTACATATCTATCATTCTGCCTGGATGTGAACATGAATTTCAGCTCTTAGTTCATTGTGCCATTTAATTGCGCCTTTTTATTGTAACCAGGAATAATATATGAATGTCTGACTTCTTGAGTGGTGTATGTGGTACTTCCGAATGTGTGCATGTTTTAAAATCCTTTGGATGCTGATATTTTCCGCACATCCTATTTCCAGGCAATGAAAATAATGATACATATGCTTTACAGACTTTACAGGTGTTTACAGACTTTGTCATTTTTTTTATCATTAGTCATGGAGTGTGAAGTGTGGAATCAACAAGCAGAAAGAAACATCAGACTGGATGTGATGTTCTATTCAACAGTAACTCCTAGTTAAAACTTCCATGTGTTATGAAAATTACACCTGAGTGCTTATGGTTAAATCCTATTTTACCACCATTTGGTGCAGCCTCTTTGCCAGTTTTTTATCCATAAAACACCAACCTGTGAACAGAGCATTGAAAAGTTACAGAAGATTCCACAGGGGAGAGTGTTGATGTCTTTAGCCTGCTTCCTTTATCCACCTTACAAGAATTCTGTTTACAGATTTGAAATTATAAAATGGGTAACAGGATTGTGGTAAGATTGGGAAACAAGTCTGTCAACGTATACCCTTTTGTCTGAAGTATTTCTTGCGAGTTGAGATCTGATAAAGGTTAAGATGCATGTTGTCACTAAAACCTAATTTCAACTCTTTGCTGAAATGTCATTTTCATTCACATGTTCAGATTGATTGGCTGTAAAAAAAAAAAAAAGACCTGAAGCTTAATCATCTATAACTGGTCTTGGAGTACATATTACAATGTTAAGATTGTTTTTGTCTACTATTGCTCGAGTGCCGCACTGAGTTTAAAATCTTGTGTCTTCTGTAGGGATATCTTCATGGCGTGGGTTGCCTCTCGTAATCAGAGCAGCACTGCTTCTGTGAAGTGAAGATTTGCCATCGATGTTTTTGCAGCCAAAACTCGGCATTTGTCAGACAGACTGCCAAGAAGATGTTCTGAAAAGGCAGGCTGACATGCTTTGTTCCCTTGTAACTACATGGGCACAGACTTCAGAAGGCTTTCCAGTGACAGGCTGTACAGACTTTCTTTAGGCCCACCTGCCATTTCTTGCCAGTGCCCGGAGAGCTAGCAATTTTACATTGTGTAATGTAGCTTCAGATGATTATTTTGTTTGACATGAACTTAAAGGGCATGGCTTTTAGTAAATGACATGCCTCTGCATGATTGCTGAAGACTTTGAGAAGACTCAGATGGGGAAAAAGAAACTACTTTTCTTTTATGACGAGTGATGTCATTGTGACCAGTTGAGACATAGGGTACTGAGTGAAGCATAATACTTAAATGGAATGCTAACTACATTTTCCGTCACAATAGCTCGAATGCTTTTTAATGGATTAAAAGAGAGTTAAGATTTTTTTTTGCTCAGTAATTGTTTCCATTTTACAAATTGTACACAATGACCAAGTTTAAGAATATTGGTTTCTCAGATGTAATTATTTTGTAAGTTTTTAAGAAACCGGGTTCATCGTGTAATAAGCGACCGTGTGACACCCCATATAATAACATCTTCTCCACTGTTAGTTTCATCTATTTGTCCTGCAACCAAAAAGAGTTATTTTACTATGTACTGTATTGTAGGAATTGCTCTTTGTATGGCAATTTCTTAGCATAGTGTGCTCAATTTAACTGTGCCTCCTTTAAAGGAGAGTTGTGTATACGGCCAAATGCTTTAAAAAAGCTCCTCTTTAATGCAGTAGTCAAGTTAGGGATGGCTAGCAAAATAGCCTGTAAACCAAAATCAATCATGTTTAATATTTTTACTTTGGTTTGTATTTAATTTTTTTGTATTAAAATTTGTGGTCTTATTTAAGATTTAATTATTGAAAGCCGATAGTTGACGTATTACCAATTGACATTTCAGTGAAGCATAAGTGTTTCTTCATTCGGAAACAAAATGTTTTCTTTCTCTACTGTAACTGATCTTTTAATTTCTTTTATTTTGGCTGTAATAAAAGTGACATGAAAATACTTCCGCGATGATGTTTCATGAATCCAGTGAATGATGCGTTTTCCTTTGTGGATTGCAGCATGGTGCCATTTTCCCACAGAATAAGTAAATATACAATAGCATGGTGGCACAATGGTTAGCATTGCTGCCTCTCAATGCCAGGGATCAGGGTTAGATTCCCGGCTTGGCTCGTTGTCTGTGTGGAGCCTGCATGTTCTCCCCGGGTCTGTGTGGGTTTCCTCTGGGCACTCCGGTTTCCTCCCACATTCTGAAAGACCTGCTGGTTAGATGCATTGGCCATGCTCTATTCTCCCTTATAGTGCCCAAACAGGTGCCAGAATGTGGTGACTAGGGGATTTTCACAGTAATTTCATTATAATGTTAATGTCAGCCTACTTGTGATACTAACAAATAAACTTTAAAAATGGTATTTCAGGGTTTTACAATGATTGATGTGCCACAATCCATGTAGGGCAACTGAACACGCAAGAGCAAGTCACACTGCAAGCTTTAAAAGTCAAGATAGTAACCATCACATTGAAAGTCTAACCAAGTACTTGGAGCCAGTCCTTTTCTTCAACCAAAGTAAAAATTTGGAGATTTCATTCTGAGAAGACCAGGGAATGTATTATTTTGAGGGAAGTTGCAGGCACTTCCTTGGTGTTCATTTGTAAACAAATACAGACTGAAAAAGGGCAGTTTTTTTTTCAGTTTAATTAGGGCATCATGATTGGCACGAGCTTAGAGAATCAAAGGGCCTGTTCCTGTGCCGTACTTTTCTTTATTCTAATATACCACTGCCAATATTATCTTGTTAAGCAGGAATTTTAACAGATATGGATCAAAGGCACTCCACACATTTTAAATCAGTCAGTGTGACTCATAGAATTATAGACTCTACAGTAGTCCATTGAGTCTGTGCCAACTACAATCCCATCCAGGCCCTATTCCTGTGACCCCACACATTTACCCTGCTTATCCCCTGATACTAAAGTCAATTTACCGTGGCCAATCAACTAACCTGCACAATATTGGACTGTGGGAGCAAACACATGCAGGCATGGGGAGAACGTGCAAACTCCACACACACAATGACCCAGGCCAAAATTGAACCTGTGTCCCTGACATTGTGAGGCAGCAATGCTAGCCATTGTGTCACCCCATGTGTTCTAGAGAAAACCCACAGTTTTAATTTTAAGGGCGAATTTTTAACAGGGGGGGAAGGAGGGCACATCCTGCCTCAGCAAAAATATTGTAACATGCTGTGACCCATTGCCATCCCTCTCTGGAATCATTCCCCTTATGCCCGAGCTGCCCATCGGCTCAGCACCTGGTTTGCCAACGCTGCACAGCCACAGAGCTAAGTGAAGTGCCCATTAATGTTGTATCTTACCAGCTGTATTCAAAAAGACCCACGTCTGAAATACTGCAGCGGATGGCAGAGCCATTCTGTTGCCTCAGTAATGGTGACCACGGTAACTATAATCAATTATTGTAAAAAAAAAACCTTTCTGAGTCACTAATGTTCTTTAGGGAAGGAAATCTGCCATCCTTACCGGGGCTGGCCTATGTGTGACTCGAGACTTATAGCAGTGCAGTTGACTCTTAACTGCCCTCTGAAATAACCTAGCAAGCAACTCAGTCCAAGGGCAATTAGGGATGGATAATGACATCCACATCCCACATGAGAATTGAGAACAGAACATCTAATCTCTTGTGCACAGGCACAGCAAGAAATTTTTGGCATGTTTACTTTTATTGCAAGGGAATTGAAATGCAAGAATAAAGAAATTTTGCTTATAATTATACAGGTTTTGGTGGGTCCATGTCAATGTGCAGTTTTGATCTCCACATTTAAGAAAGGATATACTCGCATTAGATGCTGTACAATGAAGGTTCACTGAATTGGTCTCTGGGATGAGGCAGTTGTCCTATGATGAAGGTTGAGTAAATTGGACTTAGATTCTTAGGTGCAGAGAAGATTTTACTGAAACCTATGAAATTCTGAATGGGCTTGAGAGGTAAATGCTGAGAGATAATTTCTGCTGGTTGAAGAATCTAAAACTGGGGGCACGGTCTCAGGATAACTGGCTGATATTTAGGACTGAGATGAGGGACAATGACTTCACTCAAAGGATGTGTATTGTTGGAATTCATCATTCCGGAGAGTTGTTTATTTTAAACTTTATTTATTGGTGTCACAAGTAAGCTTATGTTAACACTGCAACGAGTTTACTGTGAAAATCCCCTAGTGGCCACTGTCTGGTGTTTGGATGCACTGAGGGAGAATTCAACATAGCCAATGCACCTAACCAGTCTTTGTGCATGCTCCGTCATTGTTTATACTTAAGGTTGATTTAAGACAGATGTTTGCTATCTCAGAGAATCAAGTATGGGGAGCAGGGAAGAAAGTGGAGTTGAAATTCGAGATCAGCCATGATCAAGTTGAATAACCGAGCAGGCTCGATAGGCCGCGTGATCTACTTCTGCTCCTTTATCTTGCATTCCTGTGCCTCACCCGGGAAACTATTGTTCATGTGTGAGCTGAGAATGTAAATACAGCTGCCTATTTATCTAGTGGAATCATCAGCTCTGTCTATCATTCTCCACTTCTGGGAGACGAAATGGTGAATTTTATGAGTAAGTTACCAAAAAAGCCTAGAAGTACATTGGAAAACACACTTTTCAGTTCTTGAAGATTTAACACATGAATTTATTTTTTCTGTGTCTGTTCATAGCAATGAAAACAAAGCTCTTATGGAAAATGTTGTATCCAATGAAGATGTATGCTCCTATATAAAATATTGAATATAATACAAAAGCTGAGATAGTACAGGTGAAAGTGATGTGTGCAACGTTACTATTCCAAGTTATTTCCTGCATGTTAAGGAAAGGGAAGAGTGAGCTGAATTCTCTCATGGGCTTCAGGACCCTAACATCAGGTCCAAGTGGAGGTTCTGAACTCAACGCTTGTTGACAGCGAGAGCAATAGTGATAATTCTGGGGGTGCCTCCGAACTGGTCATCCCTAAACTCATCCCCTCCTTTTGCTCTAACCTGCGCTAAGCTTAAGATAAAAGTTCACAGGGACCAAGCAGGTAAGCTCATTGGACTGGAGGAGAAACTTTCTGGATGGCATATTTTGGGGTTATAGGGACAGCATTTACTGCCTACAGTCTCCTCTTTGGGACATGGGGTCTCTGGTTCCAATAAACCCACCCCCCAACACATTGCATGGGGAAGCTGCCCCAGGAAACTAAGAACCATCTGCACGTGGTAGGGGTGAGGAGGGAGCTGCTTTTCAACTAGCAAGATGCTGTCAGGCCATCTAAATAATCCTTAATTGGAGCCATTAAGTGTGCTAATTTGATTCTCAGCTTTACTCAGTGGGCGGCCGATCCGTCTCGTGCCAGAAGCTGGGAAAGTTCCCTGAGTTGTCCGCTTTTTACCCAGCGTACCCCCCCCCCCCCCCCCCCCCCCACCCCCCGATATATCTCCAATTCTGGAACAGGGGTCACTTTGCCCGTATAATAACATAAAGGCAAAATATTGCGGATGCTGGAATCTGAAACAGGAACAGAACACGCTGGAAAATCTCAGCAAGTCTGATAGCATCTGTGGACAGAGAATAGAGCCAATGTTTCAAGTCTGGATGACCTTCCTCAAAACGTTGGCTCTATTCTCTCTCCACAGATGCTATCAGACCGGCTGAGATATTCCAGCATTTTCTGCTAAAATTTTGCCCACTCTGTTTGCATTGATTTAAATCAATTTCTGAGTTCTCTCTCCTATGGGTTAATGGTCTCAATAAAAGTGTCTCATTGCATGGAAGGATGATATTATGCAGTAATTCGCAGCAAGGTTTGTCCTCTGATGCACGGCAGCCTTCTTTCACTGACTATGTTTAATGTGACAGCTTTTGAGATGAGCTCACTGCAACATTTTAAATATATCTGGTTACGGTTAAAAGTATTATTTCGGAGGTGAAATACAATCAACGTTTAGATTTCTCACGCTTTTGGCTCCCACATAACTTAACGGCTTAAACTCCCATATGGTTTCAGTAGTTCAATACAGGATTAGTGAGAGTTCTGCTGTCTTTTTCTGCAGGGGAGGCAAGAGATAGGCTGGAACATAGCTGTCCATCACAGCACAAAATGTTTTGAATGGTTGATGATCAATCTTTATATGAAGCCTTCAAATGTTGACAATCATCTTGTCATGAGGACTGTGGTTGGATTGGTAGTGTTTTTCTTCACTGGCAAAAGCCGACTGACAATCCATATAATTTCCATGAAAGATACAGACGCCATGGCAATTGTCAGGAGGTCTTTTGTCTGCTAATTGTTGTTGCCACCTTCCAGCGTTCAGATCATGCCATTGCATCTGTAGTATTGAGACCTTATGTGTATAAAATTTTCTATAGTGGCAGCTGGGTAGCGCCAACTACATGGAGCTGCCAATTCAAAGTAAAGCCAATGAATGCTATCCTGCTGACTTTCAAAACAGATTCTTCACTTGTCAAGATTATATATCAGTAGTGAGGGTAGAGCCGATGGATCATTGTACCACAGCACTTTTGGTTTTATACATTAAGGTGACTGTTATAACCATTCAGCTATATAGATTGTCCACATGGTTATCCAGCCGACCCAAAGAATGGACACAGACAGAAATCCCAGTTGCCTCATCAGGTTGTGCATGCTGACATTTAAAAAAAATTATTTCGCTTTGTGCATCAGTAAAACATTTTGGTAAAGATACAGTGATTGTACCTTTACCAAATTAATAACTTCACAAGCTGCTTCCAGGCACTCCCACCCTCAAATTCAATCACACCTTCAGTAACTAGAATTCTACTATCTGAAGAAGATTCTGAAGTAAAGTCCACAACCAAAATGTAAACTTATCTGCACTCTCCATAAATGCTTGCTTCCTCTTTTTGTTGCATACCTCCAGCATCTGCAGTATTTTGCATTTTAACTCAATTTCTACCTGAACCTGTTTCTGCTTTTAAAGTTAGTGTAAAAGCCTTTTAAATTTCCATCCCTTGAGACCTATAGTAGACCTATTGCAACAATTAAATACAGAATACAAGATAACGAGTAAGTTTATTTATTAGTATCACAAGTAGGGTTACATTCACACTGCAGAGAAGCTACTGTGAAAATCCCCTGGTCACCATACTCCAGCACCTGTTCAAGTACACTGAGAATGAATTTAGCATGGCCAACACATCTAACCAGCATGTCTTTCAGAGGAAACCCACACAGACTTGGGGAGAACATGCACACTCTGCACAGACAGTGTTCCAAGCCAGGAATTGAACCCTGGTTCCATGAGACAGCAGTGCTAACCACTGTACCATAATGCCACTGCAATGGTGATGTGCATAAAGAATCAAGATCAATCTTCAGGTTTTGAGAAGGCATTATATAGTACTTAAAACTTTATCTCTGATCTCTCTCCATAGATCTGGTGAGTTTTTCCAGCACTTTCTATTTTTATTTCAAATCTTCAGTATCTGCAGAATTTTGCTTTTATTCAATTGACACAAAGTTAGGGACCAGGTAATAATAGGACCAGGTACACAAATATAATCCAATCATTGTTTTAAAGTCATTCATGCTCAGCTTTTTATTATCTTGGGAAGTGACTGCAAAGTGTGGAGAGAACAAACAGTTGGTTTGATTTAGCAGGGGCTGTAATGGTAGTGGCTTTGTGCAGGAATTTTGCATTCTGTGGAGTGGAGCCAGTCTGTTGAGATAATCAGTGGGGAGATGGGTATGGAATCAGGAAGTGATATTTTGTCTTCAGTTTGGTGGGATTCTCAAGTGTGGATTTTGTCTCACCAAATGAGGGAAATGCTGTATTTGAATTTTGCTTTGTCTATGCTGTACTTCCTCAGCCCACAGAGGTGAAAAAGGTTGAGCAAATTTTGTGTCTTTGCAAATTTCTCGCTAGATATTGGAGACAGACTCAGATTTAGAGCACAGAGTGTTTCAGGTTTAGTTTGCGGGAGAGATCCAGGGTGGAATGTAAAACTTCCATAAAAACATGCTGGCAACTGTTGGGAAGGGGATCAGGGTTTTGCATGATGGGGTAGGAAGGCGCGAAGTGTAGACCTGCATCAAATTCACAACTACTCTTCACCGTACTGATTTATTCCAGGCAAAAAAAAGGTTAAGGATGGATTTTGTTCCTGGAGGCTGGTTGAGGCCAGTTTAAGTACAAAGCCACTTCAGGGCTTCATCCCATCACCTCTGATATTCTACCTGTGGCAGGCAGGGTGACATACAAAGAACAAAACAGTACAGTAAATAGGCCCTTCGGCCCAATGAGCCCGCGCCGCTACCCCGCTGTTCCCACCTCTACCCGTGATCCCTGTCTATGTTTATAGATCTATTGATTAAAAACCAAATTTGAGACAATTTAGGGAGAATTTGTTTTGCCAATTAGCCTAAGAGCACATTTTTGGGATGTGGGAGGAAACCGGAGCACCCGGAGAAAACCCACGCAAGCACGGGGAGAATGCGCAAACTCCACAGACACAGGCCCAAATCCATGTATCTGCACAGCACAGCGATAGTCACTGAGCTGTCGTATTGCCCATCAATGGTCCAGGTCAAGCGTACACTAACGACGTGAAGCACTAGGATACTCTCGAAAAAAAAATCCAAGAGCAGCCCTCTCACGACCCAACGCGTGTATGCCCCTTGGTAGACAACAAGGTGGACCAAAGCACCTGTAGAATAAAAACAAGTACATCAATATCATCATCTATTTACAGACTTCCCAGGGACTCCCAAGGCTCATGATCCCTATTTTAAATCAGTTTTCTATACCCTTCCATTCCCATTCTGTTCATGTGCCAATCTAAGTATTCCTTAAATAACTCCAGAATGCCTGTCTCCACCACTTTACTTGGCAGTGCATTCCATACCCCCATGACCCTCTATATGAAAAAACTCCCTCTAGCATCCAAATTATACCTTACCCCCCTCACCCTAAGCCCGTGACCCCTTGTGCTATTCGAGTCCATCCTAGGAAGAAGCTTAACCCTGTTTACTCTATCTATACCCCTCATAATCTTGTACACTTCTATTAGATCTCCTCCAAGTCTACGTCTTTCTAAGGAAAACAGTCCCAATTTGCCTAATCTCTCCTCGTAACTCAGACCTTCCATACCAGGCAGCATCCTGGTAAACCTCCTCTGCACTCTCTCCAAAGTCTCCATGTCCTTCCAGTAGTAAGATGACCAGAACTGGACACAGTATTCCAAATGAGGTCTAACCAACGTTTTATACAACTGCATACCACACAGGTAACTCACCAGCAAAACTCTGGCAAGCATGCCTGTGGTTTGGGTGGGGGCATCCTGCCTATTTGGGCAGCCTATAACCAACAAAGTGACCTGTTGGTGACAATGGCCATCCAAGTGGGAAGATCCTCACCTGTCCTTTAAATTGACCTCTCCTCCCCCACTCTTGCTGGGAACTCGCGGACGAGCCCAGGCAATCCTGCTTCATCCACTTTTTTTCTAGGTTTCCAGTAATGATTGGGCTGATGGCAAGTAACATTCATACTAGTGCCAGGCAAAGACCATTTCCAGCAAGAAGAGAATCTAACCATCTCCCCAAAATATCCTGCATTGAATCCCCCATTACGAACACCCTGATGGTTATCTTTGACTAGGAACTGAACTGGGTAATGGCAACACAAGCAGAACAGAGGCTAGGAATTCTGTGGCAAGTAACTCATGTCCTGACTCTCCAAATCTTTCCAACCTTCTACACGGCATAGTCAGGAGTGTGATGGAATACTCTCCAGTTGCCTGGACGGGCGCAGCTCCAACAACAATCAAAAAGCTGGACATCATCCGGATCAAAGCAATCCATATGACTGACACCCCCTCCACCTCCTTAAACATTCACTCCCTCCACCATCAACGCACAGAAATAGCAATGTGTGCCATCCACTAAAAACACTGTAACAACTCACCAAGCCTCCTTTGACAGTACCTTCCAAACTCTTTACCTTTACCATCCAGAAAGCCAAAGATTGCACCCACAGAGCCAACAAAGTTTAAAGTTTATTCAATAATAACAAAAGTAGGCTTACATTAACACTGCAATGAAGTTAGTGAAATCCTCTAGTCACAATGCTCTATTTGGGTACATTGTGGGAGAATTTAGCACAGCTAATGCACCTAACCAGCACATCTTTCAGACTGTGAGTGGAAAGCGGACCCCCCCAGAGGAAATCCAAGCAGACAGGGAGAGAATGTGCAGACTCCGTACAGACAGTGATCCAATCCAGGAATCGAACCCGGGTCCTTGGCATTATAAGGCAGCAGTGTTAACCAAAGTTCCATGATGCAGATGTGGGCAGCACAAAAACATCTGTATTCTCAGGAATTCTCAAATTCCTGACATTTTCACTGGTCTGGAAGTGATTGATTGATGGCTTCTTGGTGATAATGGCCATCCTCCCAAGCAATGGCCCAAGATGTATTTAAGGGTGCCAAGATCTAAGGAAAAGAACAGAAACAATGAGAGCCACATCAGCACCATAGCCATAGTAGAGCAAATCATCAGATCCCCAATAATGTGCTCCTGATGCCTAAACGGATGTGGAAGTGCATTCCAGCTCTCCCCATCACACGTCCCTGATGGTCATGGTTTGCAGCACACTCTGGAACATGACTATCCAAAGAGAAGATACCCAGGGGAGAGGAAGAAGACAGGCCAGATAAGGCCAATCCTCTGAAGACCAGGGCATTGCTGTTTTGAGGAATCATAGTGATCTCCTGCAGATAGTCCCTGTTGTGATCGAGTTAATGGCCATAACATCAGGGATGCTGTAACATGGTGAGAGTTTCAGAAGAGCTTCTCTTGCACAGCTGCAAAAAGATTTAGTGAAATCTCACCCCTCATTTTCCCAGTTGGTAGGGATTCGTTCAAATCTAAATAGACTTAGCTGTCTAGACTTGAAAATTCAAAATTAAACCTGAGCCCGCACCATACCAAGGGGTCCTTAAAAATGTCAGTCGGCCTGCAGCCTTTGAGACTGGACATTCTGCTCTCCAGCACTCGATTGGTGAGAGGGTGGTCAATAGTCTCTTTTGTTAATTATTAATGGCAATTAATGTATAATCAGGTGTGCACCGGTAACCGGCCTGAAATTTGGAACCCCATCAACTTCCAGATCTGGAACCTGCCATCAGTGCATAAGTGGATTTTATTCAACCTGTTGTCTACGCAGAGGTTAAACATGAAGACCTAAAAATTCCATGCAGTGATTTGCACCACATTTATTCCAGTGGGGAATGATTTGTGCCCACATAGTGCCTGGAAAGATATTGAAACCAAAAATTTACAGTCACTATATTAACACATCAGTTGGATCTCAAACCCAAAGTAAAGTGCTGGGGTGCATGGAGAGTCAAGTGTGCTTGGCAGAAGCTGCAGCAGGCTAGGAGAGCAGTGAGTAATTAAGGAAAAGTCCTTGTTTTCAGCTTTGACCTTGGTTAACTTGGCTGGCTTTCTCATTCCTGTTTTATGTGTTGCTTTTCGAGAACCTCCAGCCGACTATGGCAGAGAAGGGAGAAGGGGTTGGCTCGGAGGTGAAGAAGATGTCACAAATTCCTGGCTTCTGAGTCTCTCAGACTGTGCACGAAAGGAAGGCAGTTTTATAAACATCGGATTGATGAGCTGGCTCTGAGTGAAAACTGGGAAAATGTATGATAACTAACAAAGATGGCTCTTGAACTTACAGGATATTCAGAGACACATTTTCTTCACTGCAGACATCAATGGGAGCATGTAGCAACTTCATTGAAATCTGCAGCTGAGCCATTCTTGAGAAGCAACCAGGGAGAATTTGCTACTTTTGCTGCCACAGAAGCAGAGTGCAGCTCCAAGGTTCACAGAGAGCGCACAGCAATGGTGCACATCATGGTGGTTTCAATGGTTCCTGCTATCCCTCAGGTCTTTCATGGTCTGATAGTTATGATTAGAAAAGCTGTCCCTCTGATGAATGAAGACATACGATACAGGAACTGGTGAAATGTTAATTTGCCTCATACCCCTCAGGACAGCAGAACATGCCAGGCTACTGATCTTCCTCCTTGGAGCACAACATCAGTAGAACATCGGAGCTCACGCTTGAGTGGCCAGCATCAACACAGATGCAGCAGTTCGCATTTATAAAGTGCCTTTAATATAATAAATTGTTTACAAGAGTGATACAAAGATACCTATTAGGACATATGATGAATAGTTTGGTCTTAAGGAATATTTTAAAGTAGATAGACAAAAGAGATTCAGGAAGGTCATTCCAGATCTAACTTTTTATTCATTGATGGGATTTGGGCATCAGTGGCTGGTCAGCATTTGTTCCCTGTCCCCAGTTGCCTTTGGAGAGCAGTTGAGAGTCAACCATTTACTGTGGTTCTAGAGGAACCAAGGACCTAGGTTTCTTAGGACTCAGGCAACCGATGGCCGCTGCATTCCAATGTTGCCTTGAAGTGCAGGCATTTTGGCACAATGACATGAAGCCAAACATGGACAGATTTGTATATCTCCGTTCTAGTCTGACAACACTGCCTGCTGTACCTCTGCCTGTCTTTGGAGCTCCAACATTTCTCTGAGGGCCAATTCCTGAGGTTCATTATCAGACTCAGGCTCAGCAGTTGTCTGACCTTCAGCCATCCACAGTGTGTCAATGAACTTGGCTGTCACTACCTCTGCCTAATGTGGAGCAGAATCTCTGCTGAGCTTATCAGATAGTGACCCTGAGCTTGCTTTAAGATTAGGCCCTGTGAATGCATACTCTGCACTGGTTGAGGAAGCAGTTGAATACAGTGACAGCACTACATCGAGGGAAACCTTGGTATTCTCATGGCATTCTCACCTCAGGTGCTCTGTTGGCTGGTTCTGATAGGTTGGATGGCGGTGTAGCTCCTCCCTTTCTTGACTGGTGTCTGCAATGAGGCATAGTGAGTCATCAGCAACGCAGAATTCTACTTAACAACAATCTGTAATTTCCCGGCCCAGCATATTCCCCCAATTTCCCATGACCATCAACCCTGGTTCAATAAAAAGTGCAGGAAGGCATGCCAGGGGCAACACTAGATGTACCCAAACATGAGGAGTAGAATTCTCCCAAAAATAATTTTGGGTCAAATTTGTGTAAAAATTAGAGTAAATCATATTGCTTTTTTCCAGTGGGAGTTTCAAAATGACTCTCTCTCTCACACTCTGTGCACTACAGAGTGCCTCAGCGTGAATCATTCAAGAATTCAGGGGGTGGGGCCTATCCCTGCCAGAGATGATCAAACGATTAGATAGGGTGGACAGTGAGAGCCTTTTCCCTCAGATGGTGATGGCTAACATGAGGGGACGTAGCTTTAAATTGAAGGGTGATAAATATAGGATGGATGTCAGAGGTAGGTTTTTTACTCAGAGGATGGTAAGGATGTGGAATGCCCTGCCTGCAGCAGTTGTGGGCTCGCCAACTTTAAGGGCATTCAAATAGTCATCAGATAGGCACATGGATAATATTGGAATAGTTTAGGTTAGAGGGTGATTAGATTGGTTCCACTGGTTGGCACAACATCGAGGGCCAAAGGGCCTGTACTGCACCATAATGTTCTATGTTCTATGAGAGGCTGGCAACACAGCACTGAGTGGGCCACTGCGCATGTACCGATCTGTGAGTGCCAAAATTGTCACGTATACAGTGGTCCCACACTGCCAGCCTCCCAATTGCTGGCCAACTCAATTACTGGCCTATCCCATGGTCCCTGCTTTGCTGTCCCTTTCATCCCCAAAAGGCCGATCACTAGCCTCCTGAACATGTCCGGATCAGCCTCAATGCCCCCACCTCTCCAATCTCCTGCAATCCCCATTGGCAGTCCTGAAACTTTCCCCCCCAACAGTCCTGACCTCCACTGCAATCCCAACTCCTTAGCAGGCTAACCCTCTCCCCCAAACTGAGGGCCAGCCCAATCAATGGCCTCCTTCCCTCCCCCATCAAACCTGATGCAGTGGATGCAGGACACCCCATCTCCACCGATTGCCCCACCAGGCCCAGCCCCATCAAACCACACCCCCTATTCCCTGCCTCCCCCCCCCCATAAGCTCAGCCCTCTTGCATTCAAGGGCCCACAGAGGGTTGGGCAGTGGGTGCGTGGTGCCTCCTGGACATTGATACTTTGCCCCTTGACAGTGCCTAGGTATAATGACTCCTTTCCGTTGCCTGACCCACTAGGGGTTCCCAATTGCCTCCTTCACCCCGGGGTGAAGGTGCTTGTTCCCCCAAAGTGGGGAACTGTAGTGATCTCCACTGGAGTCAACTGCTGTTAGGGAGAGGAGATGCTAGCGGGTCTGGAGACTTCAGTTCCAGACCTGCTAATGGGATTTAAAATATCTGGTAACAAGTATTACCATAAATTATGCGCCTCTTCAGCGATTTCCAGTGCAGAGTTGATGTCGCTGGGAATCTGATCTGAGAGATATTAGCTGGATCCTGTGCATCAAGCGCTGCTGGAATCTCCTGGCCCACTGCCAAAAAAAATTAGGGGAAAAATGAAGAAAATTAGGAGAATTGTCACCAAGATGTCAATCTCGTGAAGCTCCTACACAAGACTATTTGTATGCTAAACAGCATAAGGAGCAAGTGTTGGACAAAACTAAATGATCACACAACCAATGGATCAGCTGTAAGCTCAAGAATCCTATCACATCCAGTTATGGATGGTAGTGCACAATTAAACAATTCATTGGAAGAGGAGCTCCACAAATATCTTTATCCTCAATGATGGGGAGTCCAGCATATCAATGTAAAAGGTAAGGCTGAAGCATATACATTTGTGTTTAAAGTGAATGTTTAAAAAAGTCAACTCTATGCTATAGGCAGTTAGTGAGTCTGGAGGTGATGCAGCTCAAATTTTAGGAGATTAGACTAATTACTCATTGCAACCTCATAAGTGATTATGTTAAGTAGACTTAATGGACTTTTGTTTATTTAAGTTCCCTTAAGTTTTCTGATTAGAGTGATTAAAAAGGTCATGTGATTATGTGTTAATGGGCAGAGCTGGATCTGTAGCAGAGAGAAAAATAAAACTTTCGGAGAAAGCCATTCAGAGATGGAGTTCTAGACGGAAATTATTTGAAGACAGAGAAGTCCATAAACTGCTCAGAAACTCATTTTCTCTCTGAAAACTTCAAGACCATTTACATGCATTATAGCAAGTATATTTTTGGTTGCTAACTATATTTAAAGCAGCATTTAATAATAGTAATTACTTATGTAATAGGAACGATGCTTAATTGGAATTGAAACAGTGATAAATTAAATATTAATGTTGTTTCCTTTTCATTTTTAAATATGTTCAAATGCTAATAGTTAAATTTGTTTCATTTGATAGCATTATATTTAAATAATATTGTTAAATACAGTTTGTTTTACTATGAAAGATCCTTAATTTATCAATGGAATCATTATTGGAAGGAAGTTTCCTTTCCTCACATTTATGTCAAAATAGAAAATTGTCGGGGTCTAGTCTGGTGTCCTGACGTAACTTGGGGTTCTGGTCCTGCCCCTAACACCAGGTATACTAAAAGCAGGACAAATCCAATTCAAATAAGTATTGTCCGATCAGTTTACTTTTGATCATCAGTAAACAGAGCGGTGGAATGTTTGACAATACTATCTTACTCAGCAATAACCTGCTCACTGAAGCTCAATTTGCATTCCACCACAATTACTCAGCTTCTCACCTCACTATGGCCTCACTTCAAACATGGACAAATGAGTTGAACTCTAGAAGTGCTGAAAGAGTGATAGCCTTTGAAAGAAAGCTAGCATTTTCCTGAACATGGCATCAAGGAGCCTGAGCAAAATGGGAGTCAATGGGAATCAAGGGATTAATTGTTGCTATTTGGACTCATGCTTGGCACAATGGAAGATAGTTGTGGTGATTGGAGGCTAATCCTCTCAGTTCCAGGACATCATTGTAGGAGTTCTTCAGGGTATTGTCCTAGACCTAACCGTCTTCAGCTGCTTCATCAATGACCTTCCCTCCATCATAAGGTCAGAAGTGGAGATACTCACTTATGACCGCATAATGTTTGACACCATTTGCAACTTTTCAGATACTGAAGCAGTTCATGCTCAAATGCAGCAAGACTGCTTGGGCCAACAAGTAGCAATTCACACCACACAAATGCCAGGCAATGCCCATCTCCAATGAGAGAGAATATAGCCTTTATACCTGGACATTCAATGTCACTAACATTGCTGAATCTCTCACTATCAACATCCTGGGGGTGTGGGGTGATTACCTTTGATTAGAAATTGGACTGGACTAGCCTTATAAATATTATGGCCTCGAAAACAGAGGTGAGCAATCCTTTGGTGAGTAAAACACCTCCTGAATGCCCAAACCTGTCTACTATCTATATAGTACAAGTCAGGAGTGTGATGAAATACTGCTTTCTTGCCTGGATGAGTGCAGTTCCAACACTCAGGAGTTTAATGCCATCCAGAGCAAAGTTGCCTGCATGATTAGCACTTGATTAACGAAGATTCGTGCCCTCCACTAGCACACAATGGCAACAGTATGTACCATCTATAAGATGCACTGCAGGAACACATCTTCTAAACCAGCAGCTTCTAAACCAGGATGACTATCATTTGGAAGGGCAGAAGTTGCATGGGAACATCACCACCTGAAACTTTCCCTCCAAGCCCTTCACCATCGTGACTTGGAAACATGGTGTTGCTTCTTCCAGTTAAGACAGGGGTATTCAATCACACTCCTGAATTGTGTGGTGATTGGTGGACAGGTTTTGGGCCATAATTTTGGGATTCTGTCCCTGATAGCACTATGGGCGTACCTACACCCTCATGGGCTCCAGCTGTTCAAGAAGGTAGCTCACTGCCACCTTCTCAAGGGTAATAAGGGATGAGCAACAAATTTTTTTTTTTAGAGCAACACAGCACGGGAAACAGGCCCTTCAGCCCAACGAGCCTGCGTCGCCGTCATAACTATATAGTAACAATTCCATTATCCTATTCTAATTTTAGGTTATTCCTAATATGGAAGAGTCTCAATGTAGGGACAATTTGTTTCCCAATCAGCCTAAGAGCGAATTTTTGGGATGTGGGAGAAAACCGGAGCGCCCGGAGAAAACCCACGCAACCACGGGGAGAACGCGCAAACTCCCGCAGACACCGGCCCAATTCCAAGTGTCTGCACAGCTACAGCGATAGTCACTGAGCTGTCATGGTGCCCTTCAGATGGTCCAGATAAAGCACTCATTTACGACATGAAGCACCAGGCAACCCATCAATCAACATCCAAGAGCTGTCCTCGCACCACCTGCTGAATGCATGCTCCTTGTTGGTCAAGTATGGACCGAATTACCTGTGGAAAAAAAGCCATAGTTAAACAGTCCTACTATATCCCTCTATCTGCATACTGCTCATGTGGCTGTCCAAGAGACCCTTAAACAGCCCTAGCGTGCCTGCTCCCACCACCTTACTCGGCAGTGCATTCCACACCCCCACTACCCTTTGTGTGAAAAACTGCCTTCTAATATTCGTCTTATACATAGCCCCCCTCACCCTAAGGCCATGACCCCTCGTCCTATCCATTTCTGAAGGTGGAAAAAGTTTACCACCATTTACTCTATCTATACCCCTTATAATCTTATACACCTCTATTAGATCCCCTCTAAGCCGACGTCTTTCAAGGGAAAACAACCCCAGTCTATTTAACCGTTCCTCATAAGACAGTCCTTCCATACCAGGCAGCATCCTGGTAAACCTCCTCTGCACTCTCTCCAAGGACTCCACATCCTTCCGATAGTACGGCGACCAGAACTGGACGCAGTATTCCAAGTGAGGCCTAACCAACGTTCTATACAATTGCAACATCAAACTCCTACTCTTGTATTCTATACCCTTTTCTATGAAAGCTAACATACTATACGCTTTCTTTATCACCTTCTCCACTTGTGAAGACACCTTCAGAGACTTGTGAACCTGCACCCCCAAGTCTCTCTGCGTCTCTATGCTCCGAATAGTTTTACCTTTTATCCTATAACTCTCTTCTACATTTTTCCGGCCAAAATGCATCACCTCGCATTTATCCGGATTAAATTCCATTTGCCATCTATCTGCCCTGTCTACCAACCTATCTATGTCCTGTTGTATTGCCTGGCACTGCTCCTCTGTACCCGCCAATCCAAGCATCTTGGTGTCATCAGCAAATTTGCTGATCTCACCACCTACCCCAACTTCCAAGTCGTTTATGTAGACCACAAATAGAAGAGGACCTAGTACTGAGCCTTGTGGCACTCCACTAGTGACAGGCTTCCAGTCGGAAAAAGAGCCTTCCACTACTACCCTCTGTCTCCTCCTCCCGAGCCAGTTCTCGACCCATCTACATACCCGGCCCTGTATCCCATGCGCCTTCACCTTCTCTATCAGTCTACCATGAGGAACCTTGTCAAACGCCTTACTGAAATCCATGTAGACGACATCAACAGCACGTCCTTCATCAACTGTTTTTGTCACTTCCTCAAAAAATTCCACTAGATTTGTAAGACAAGACTTCCCCTTGACGAAGCCATGCTGCGTATCCCTGATCAGATCGCAGCGCTCCAGATGCTCATACATCCTGTCCCTGAGGATCCTCTCCATTAGCTTACCTATAACTGAAGTCAAGCTCACCGGCCTATAGTTCCCTGGGTTATCCCTCTGACCTTTTTTAAACAACGGTACTACATTTGCTATCCTCCAGTCCTCTGGGACCTCACCTGTGTCCAAGGAAGAGACAAAGATTTGCGTCAGAGGCCCAGCTAGGTCTTCCCTCAACTCCCTTAGCAGCCTGGGGTAAATGCCATCAGGCCCCGGAGCTTTATATGTCTTTAAGCTACCTAACAGCCCCAACACCTCTTTCCTCGTAATCTTTATTTCCCTCAACCGATCCTCAACTTTGTCAACATCGGCAACAAATGCTGCTCTAGCCAATGAAATCCATACCCCAAGAATACATTTTTAAAAATAGAGAACAGAGATAATTAGTGATTGGATGTATAGTCACTTAAGTTAAAGAGCACTCACTGAGCCTGATTTTACCATTTTAATTTTAACTGCTAGGCTGACTTGAAACTGTTTAGAATCCGACTACTATATCCATTCTCAGGTGCCTCCATACACACTCTGCTTGAAAAAAGATCAGGAATTCCGAATCGCGCTGCAGAAGCCTGTGTGCAGCGCTTAATGTGTCTGAAATCCTACAGCTCCAAGCGGCGCCTCCAACTGCACATGCACAGGGGAAAAAAAATGATAGAATGGGCTCCCCTGCCACATTGTTCCAGATAATGTCTCCCCCGGCTCCACAGATATTGTCCCACCCCCAAACATTGCTGACTCCTTTATCCCCTCACCCCCTCTGCCACCCAGACCGATTGCCGGCCCCCTTCCCTCTCCACCAATCCCAGGCAGAATAGCAGCAAACCCTCCCTTCCCCTCACTGATTACTGGCAGAGTGGCAGCAAACCACCCCCCCCTCCCATTCCTCTCACTGATTACTGGCAGAGTGGCAGCAAACCACATCCCCCCTCTCCCATTCCTCTCACTGATCGCTGGCAGAGTGGCAGCAAACCACATCCCCCCCCCTCCCATTCCTCTCACTGATCACTGGTAGAGTGATCGGCCATCGGCCGTTTGGCACTTATGTCCTCACTAGCTGGAGCATCCAAATCAGACTTCTGTGAGGATGTCTGTTCCGCACCGAATCTGGATGGGTGAACGAGATGGTAAAGGAAGGGGAACTGCTGGTAAGGTTGGGCATGCAGCGCATTCAGTCAATTTAAATACATGCAAATGTATTTAAATGGCTGTTGCACCCCTTTCAGGCGTGGTCGCGATCAAGGCCATTTTCAGGCCTTGGTGAAGGGGAAACCTGTGTGGAGATGGGCACGGATCACTCTGTTTGCCTCATGCCCAACTTTACCAAGTTTTCTTGGTGGTAAAACTGGTCTTGACTTTGGCACAGGCACGGTCGAGGTTCACATCAGCCAGCTTTGCCTCCTGGTCCTTATAGCAGGTGAATAGCCTGAGTTCTGGTCTACAATCTCTCACTGTTGTTTGGTGATGTATTCTGGAATAACAACAAATGGCCAAACTATAAATAGGATAGATGCAAAACAAATAATGAGCACCCAAGTAAGGGCTGAAGATGTGATGTGACAAGAGATGAAGATGTATGCATGTGTGTGAGAATCAGTGATGGTGTGCCTTGTGCAGTAAGATCCCTGTGGACTGTGACTCTGTGGATGCCTGATCTCCTGATGAGAGTGTGAATAGAGATTGAGGAGAAACTTGACTTAACTGGACAGAGCAGGTGACATTATGCAGATTCTTTCTGCACCAGACAGCATTGTGCTGATTGCACTGGCGATCTCTTCCTAACTGTCTCCAGAACAGTTTCTCCCCTGCTGCCATCAGATTTTTGAATGGACTTACCTTGCACCAAGCTGATCTTTCTTTACACCCTAGCTTTGACTGTAACATTACATTCTGAACTCTCTCCTTTCCTTCTCTATGTATGGGATGCTTTGTCTGTACAGTGTGCAAGAAACAATACTTTTCACTGTACATAAATACATGTGACAATAATAAATCAAATCAAAAAACTTGATGATGAGATTGATGGATCTCTGGCTCCCATCACAGGGGTAAAGGATCTCCTGCAGGTCCTTGAGTGCTGGGAGGGGTACATTGTTGTTGAACTTTGGGGAGCAGCGCCTGTCTCTTTGGGTTCACTCACCAGACAATGTCCAGTTGTTAGTCCATGCCATCTTTCTCACCTGCTACTGCACTTATTCTCCAGAGTGGAAAATCCCACCCCAAATTTGCCACAATCAGCGGCTCACCCCTTGATCCCACAATTAATTTTTATAAGTCTCAAATAAGGAGTGCGACTAACTACTCAGCATTCAACTGTAGTTGCAACAACATTCAAAAAAGATAATTCTGACTTTGGTCAAGTGTGTCAAATAGGTGGTATTATTTCAGCTCACAATATATCTCCTTGGTTTTCACTTCTACTGATTCAATGGAAATTAAAATCGTCAGACACACAAGGTTCAGTACCATCCTGGCAAGGCAGTTTGCTTTATTACAGTGCATTCAAAGCTTTGCAAAATCTGAAAGGTTTTTTGTTCTGATACAAATCAATTGTCTGCTCTTTGTTATGGTGCAGTGATAGGAAAGGAATTTCTAAACCGATAATGCATAAGAATAATCTAATTGCCAACTTCCCTATCACCAGCACAATAAAAATGCAAGACTGCCATTCAAATAATTTTCAAGCAGAATATAATATTAGCAAATAGATTCATTGTGCAAAATATTTGTATTTCAAAAACACCATTATGTTTTGCCCTACATCTTGCTTTTGCTTGAGAAATGCAAACCCAGCCCTGTTTAAGTAGAGATTGGGAATAGTTGCTCCAGTGGCATAGTGAAGCTAAATAAGAAGGCTGTTGTTTCCATTGTCTATTGACTTATTAATTTTTTAAATTAAGTTGTTACTCGGAGCATAGGAACAGAAGTCGGCCTTTTAGCACTGTGCAGCTGTGTGGCCATTGAATGAAATCACAGCTGACCTGCGACCTACCTAGCTGTTGTGAAGAGAGGAAATTTAAAAATAAATAATCATATAGCACATTAATTTCTGTTTTAATCAAAACTATCCCATTAAAAGTAAAATCTGTTTGAGGTTATAGTTTTAAAATGTAAGATTTGGAAAGCACAGATTGAAAGCAAATTGAAAATATCTATGGGTGGTATAAAATATCTCCCAATCTTCAGACACACTTCTTTGTATGCAACAGCACTGACATAATGTTGACCGTGGAGGTTTCAACTCTTTCAAAACCTGGCGAAATGCACACACTTCCCAAATAAATAAACACAAGTGCAGCTTAAGGTTTCTCAATGCATTTGTTGACAATTAACCAAGTAAGCATGCAATTGTTTGAAATCAAGAATCAGCGCAGTGTATATGGTCTTCATTCAAAAATACATTTCAATGCCAAAATCCTATAAATATGCAAAGCTCGGCATTGCATACGTTCTCACTCCTCTTTAGAATTCCCTCAACAACATAACTGCCACTTGAAGATTTTTTTTGCCTTTTTTTTAACCTTACAAATGCTAAACATCAGCCATAGAATAAAGCAAACAGTAAGGATTTTCTAACAAGAGATAGAATGGAGACAATCAATATTTTTAGTATTCTACTAATCCAAGCGCAATTTACACATAATAAAAATTAATGTAATCTTCCATGATGTTTACAGATGCTTATTATACAGTTCACAGAGCACTCAAGACAATTTTCACTCTCATTTCTGCAGTTAAATTGTTCATCTAGTTTCCCAAGTAAGTATCTCAGTGGTCTCCCGGGGGCTCATCTGGCCAAGAACCATGCAATTACCAAAATGGATTAGACATCTGTGAATAACAAATCTACTCACACTATAAACTACACCATTTAATTGGACAAAACTGTTTGTGGTTACAATTAAAAGCTGATTTCTTCAATATACAGAGCTTTCAGCACCACACAAGAGAATTATGCACTTAATAGTGTGTTAATTTTGTGTAGTGTGGTGTTGTCTGTTTAGATTGTGTATCATTTCCCACATTAAACTGACCTTACACATTAAAAATGAAGAGCTATACTCTGAAAGGAGAGATGGAACATAATTAGAGACAAATTTGATCCAGGGTTTTTTTGCCAGTTTGTCTGATACATGAAGCTGATTATTTCATTTTAACTTTATATTGTTAGGATCTGGTCATACTCAGTAATTGGCATCCATTTTGAAAATCTTAAATTAATACTCCATGTTATGACTTCTTGTGTTTGATCCTAGTATATTTCTAAGAACTGCTTTTTAAATTGTTGTATTATATTCCTCATCAAAAGTAGGTTTGACTAATGTCTTTTCTGGAGCCCTGTTTTGTGATTAGGTCATCATTTTTGCAGCATTCCCGGTTCCATGTTTTATAAAGATACTATTGTGCGATATGGAAGCACCTTATTGACTATTGCTTCAGCAACCATCACTCCTCATTTCTCAAAACATCTCTCAATATTTCGTGTTATATTGTAGCCACCATTCAGATCATCATTTTACGTAGTCCTCAAAGATAAGGGTGGCCTTCATAATTCATTGTGTTGTGAAAAACGTGTTGGCCAGGTTTTGAGCATTACTCGTTCAATAACATATTCTGAGATAATAAGAAAACATAAATTCTGTAAGTCTGAAGCAGCCATTACTGGAAATGTGCTGCTGGTCATTTCGTTTCTGATTTTAAAAAATAGATTAATGATTTGAGTGTGGCACTTCATGTGAACTCTGATTGATCTGGCCAAGGATGCATTCAGAATTCAAATCAACCTTTTATACTTTGGATATATTCTACTCTTCCTGAGATTTTTTTTATACAGCATTTGTTCCCAGGGTGTGGATGATGCTAGTAGGGTCATCTTTATTGTCCAACACTTGAGAAGGTGGAGAACAAAGAAAATTACAGCACAAGAACAGGATCTTTGGCCCTCCAAGCCTGTGCTGATTTTGATGCCCTAACTAAAAAAAAATTTTCTGCATTTACAAGTCTGTATCCTGGGCTATGCCGTCCCTTTTCATGTATCCATCCAGATGCCTCTTAAATGTAGCTAACGTGCCTGCTTCTACTACCTCCTCTGGCCGTGCTTTCCAGGCATCCACCACATTCTCTGTGAAAAACTTCCCCCCACCTCCCTGCACATCTCCCTTAAATTTTCTCCTTCTCACCTTGAACTTTTGCTCCTCTTTTAATAGATACTTCCATCCTGGCAAAAAAAAACTGTGATTATCTACCCTGTCTATGCCTCTCCTAATTTTGTAGACCTCTATTAGGTTTCGCCTCAGCCTTTGTGTTTCCAATAAAAACAATTCTAATTTATTCAACCTCTCCACATAGCCAACAACCCCGAGACCAGGCAACATCCTGGTGAACTATCTTTGCACTCTCTTCATGTCCTTCTTGTAGTGTGGCAACAAGAAATGCACGGAATATTCCAAATGCGGCCTAACCAATCTACTTAAACTTTAGCAAGCCTTGTATTGATGGGTGCTCCTACAGTGGTATTTGAGAGGAATTACAAAACATTCAATTGATTTCTGATGAAAAATCTTGGGTAAGTATTCATGTGCGTGCAATATATTTTGTGTGACTCTAGAAAAAGGCCATAATTAATTTATCTTGAATGTCATATATTTAATTTCTAAAACCAATTGAATTTTCCCTTCAGGACAAAAACAGAAAGTGCTGGAAAATCTCAGCAGTTTGACAGTGTCAGTGGAGAGAGAATAGAACCAACGTTTTGAGTCTGGCTGTATTCTCTCTCCAAAAATATTGTCAAACCTGCTGAGATTTTCCAGCATTTCTTTTTCAGATTCCAATATCTGCAATATTTTGCTTTGATCTTAATTTTTTCCTTTGCTGAACTATTTCCTTCTAATTTTGGTACTTAAACCAATTGATGTCTTGATCGAAAGACAGAGAAATATGCTGCACATGAGGGCTTGTAAGTTAAATGATATTCCTGTTAATTAATATTTAAACATGCAGATGGAATCAGAGCATTAATGTGCAAAAGTTTTATCATCTCAAATAGATGGCTATAATCAAAAATATTCCATATGATTTGAAAAGAAGTTAATATAGTCAATTAAATTATGCAACAATCAAATATAATTATACCTTTTAAGTTTTGCACATCTCTTGAGGATATTTAATCAACTGTTTAACTATTAGCCCCCTTAGCCATTCATGTTGTTACTGAATCCCTTCTCAGTCTCTTCTTGGTCCTGCATAGCTCGTCATTTGAAGTTGCTGCCACCTTGCTTAGAATGAATGTGTTTTCTGACTAAAATTTCTGAAGCAATGCTTCAGAGCTGTCTTTGCTCAGTCCTCAGGAACTTTCCCATTTGTTGGAGGCAGCTATCTTACCTCCGAACTCATAACCTCAATGTTGGTCATCTGTCAAGTTGGTGGTTACTTCACTCACAGATTTTTGGGGTCTGCAATGCAGCCCTATAGGCCGATGGTAAATTCAATCACTCTCCCCCGGGATGTGTTTGTCAGAGAGAATAGTGCGTTCTCTATTCTCTCTTCACAGGTGCTGTCAGACCTGCTGAGATTTTCCCAGCATTTTCTATTTTTGTTTCAGTTTCCTGCATCCACAGTATTTTATCTTTATCTTAAGGAATTGTTATCTGCTACTCCGACAGTCTCTTTAGGATGGAATTCAACTTCCTCAAATTTGGCCACCTCTAGCCTCTCAGTATACTCTGATTTTCTGTTTATAGCCCCAAATATTTCATGTTATCTATGAGTAATATATTAAGTGCTAAGGATTTACAATTTGCCAAGAGAGAAAGAATGCTTTGCCGTACAGGTTTTGTGTAATCCTGACGCATTTAAAAAATGGCAATGATTTCAACATCTAGATTTGTCACAATCATTATGATATGTTTTCAGATGATTTTCAACATTTTTAATACCAGAATTTAAAATTTTTGATTCCATGTGACTCCTTACACCATTCCAAAAACAAAACTATACATTGCAATGAACTGATGCCTCAAGTTGAGATGTCTCACTGGTAACATCTGCACGGTTTGTTGTAGAAAATTAGGGTTCAAGCCTTGGATCGTAAAGCTAAATTCCCTGAGTGCAGGTAATTTTTGACTTTTTGAATGTAAAGAGAGTGAAGACTATGTGGAATCAAGTGAGAATGTGTAACTGAAAGAAAGAAGACTGCAGAATAGCTCTTAATCTAGCTCAGTCTTATATCAAAGTAGACAATATAACCATAACAAGTTTGTAAGCTGTACCAAAAATCAAGTTGATGGAACTGGCAGATAAATTGGAAGTAGACTTAGTCACAGGAGCTAAGAAGACTGACTTAATTGAAAGCTTAGCAATGCATTTAAATATCCAAGAGAGGTTAACCAAACCCAATGTTCTGAGAAATGAGGAAATTGGATTAGGTAGATTTCAATTATTAAGATACACTGAAATTAAAAAGTTAAAGATATAGAAAAGAGAGAGGGAAGAGAAAAGGGGACCATTTCAATAGGAACAAGAGGAAAGTGAGAGGCGGCATAAATGGAAAATAGAGGAAACTCCAAGAGAAGAAAGAGACAAAGAGAGAGAAAGCCTCCCAACATCACAACCAGGCAGCCGAAACTGAAAGGTTAGGACAGGTGGCATAAGAAATTGGCTATAGATGGGAAATTAGTTCAGAGATGTTTAGATATGTACAAGCTCTTCCCAAATTCAGTGAATGCAGAGACATTTCTCTGTGCTTTTGGGAAAATAGCTAAACAGTTAGAATGACCACAAGACATTTGGACTCTACTCTTACAGACTAAACTTGTAAATGGGGCTGGTGAAGTCTATGCACCTTTAGTTGAAGATTCTTCTGAGGATGATGAGACAGTGAAGAGAGTTATTTTAGGTACTTATGAGTTGGTAGTGGAGGCTTACAGGCAAAAGTTTCAAGCTGTTAGAAAACAGTCTTGATAGACTTATATTAAATTTGTAAGGTTTAAACAGAGTCATTATATAGAAGACATATATGACATCTTTAGAGAGACAATTCTGTTAGAAAAGTTGAAAGATTCATTGCCTATAATCATTAGAATTCGTGTTGAGGAGCAGAAATTTGGAACAGCAAGACAAGCTGTGGGAATTGCAGGTGACTATGAGGCAGTTCAAAGATCAAAGTCTTTCTGTAGACTCAATTCAAAATCAGAGAAAGCTAATTACTGGGAAGATACGAGAGAGAACAGGGCAGCCAGAGAGGAAGTGGTCAGAAAATACAAGGAGATTAATCCATCTAATTTACACATCTTAGGATGCAAAAGGACAATTTAGCACTGCTGATCTATCTAACCTGCACATCTGTGGAAGGAAATGAGAGCACCCTCATGAGAGTAATGTTCTATGTTCTATGTTCACCCAGAGGAAACCCATGCAGATATGAGCAGATCATGCAAACTCCAGATCATGCAGTCCCTCAAGGCTGCAATTGAACCTGTGTCCCTGAGGCAGCAGTACTAACCCCTGTGCCACCGTGCTACCCAATATCATTGGTATTATACTATTGGTCTTCAATACTATTGCCAGAATATTATCGGGATCAGAATCTTTCCAGTATCCAATGCCTTTTTGATATCAGTTGGAGTGAATCAAATCAAATTGGCAGAAAACTAGCATCTGTGATATTGGGGAACTCTGGAGGAGGCACATATGGATTATCCACTTGGCACTTCTGGTTGAAGATTCTTACAATTGTCACATCCCTCACCTTCAACATTGACTCCCTGCACTATCTATACATAGTGGCAACATTGTGTACCATTTAACAGATGTGAAGATGCTGGCATTGAACTGAGGTGGGCATAGTAAGAAGTCTTATAACACTAGGTTAAAGTCCAACAGGTTTATTTGGTATCACGAGCTTTCAGAGCACTGCTCCTTCTTCAGGTGAGTGATTCACCTGATGAAGAGTCAGCATTCTGGAAGTTTGTAATAACAAATAAATCTACTGGACTTTAACTGGATGTTGTGAGACTCCTTACTGCACCCACTTATCGGATGGACTGCAGCAACTCTCCACGGCTTCTTCGACAGCACCTTCCAAACTATTGACAAAGGCAATAAAAATGCTGGCCTAGCCAGTGATGCCCACATCCCGTGAAAGAATGAAAAAGATAGAATTCTTTACTGGGATTTATTTGTACACACTCTCTTCCAAATGTGGCAATTGAGGATTTCTCCCCCATTGTTTCCTAGTAAAGAGTGAAATATATATATTATATATATATATGATAATATATATACATTGTACAGCATTTCTCACAGTGTCTCAAAGTGCTTTATAACCAAAAAAGTACTTTGTAGTCACTATTATAGGAAACATGGGAACCAATGCGCATAACAAACACCCATAAACCGCAATGTGATAATAACCAGATAATTTCTTTGTTTGAAGAATAAGTATTGATTCAGACACTGAGGATAACTCCCCTACTCTTCTTCAGAATATTGTCATGGGATAAATTTGAATTCTGTTGAAGCGCTATCATCATTTAATAGGTCAAAAAATTGATCAATCAAAAACAATGAGTCGTTATAGATTTTTAAAAATGAGGTTAAAATTGGCTAATGAGGTGAATTTGTGACTTTGCAATATTGTAAAGTGAAAGCAAATGACAGAAAGAACCCAGATTTGGTATTCAAGTAAGCGCTTTTTTCCCCCCAAAGCTTTATCAGCTTGCCTACAATTCACCAAGATATCTATTAACTGGGCTCCAGGCAAGACAATTAAATGGTCATTGTTGCAATTTAGTCGGAAATCTCAACTATAATTCAGCAATGTCACCTCCGCAATGCTGACTGTTAGGTTTGTAACAGCATTTAAAGGACTGAACACTTTCATTCATTTTCCTATTATGATACCTTTTGTAAGCTTTGCAGCCTATTAGATATGATAGTGCTGTTAATTTCTCAGTGGCAAATGGTTTTTGTTTTACATTCAGCAGAACGTTAACAATACAGAAATTAATGATTCCCTGCCAAATGCGGTGAGCTAGCATGTAATTCAGAATGAGCAGACTCCACTATTTCTCAAACATTATGAACACTTAAGTTTTGGCATGGAAAAGTGCCTTTGTATAGTGAAAGCTAGAACCTGGCATTATGATTTATTGCTGAGTTATGCTGAGAATTCAAATTTTCTCTAAGATTGAAAGTATGGCATTCCTTCATTATAAGCAACAAAACATACACGTATGTAGTATCGGTAGAATCATGTCCTTACTGTCCATGATATTCATTATAAGTTGCTTCTAGTTTGTACTTTATTAGGTTTCTTATTTAGAGATAGTTCAGTGAAGGGAAACAAACATTTTTGTCACTTGCAGTTTCCTGGCCTCCTGCTGTAACCACCCCCTGATCTTATTCTATTCTATAATTAGATTGTGGAACTGTGGAGATGAGTGAATATTCTGAAATTGTTCAGTAATTACTGTGGGGGATGGAAAAATAGTATTCATGCAAATCTTCTGCTGAGAATTTAAATGGTGTAGAATCTGTGATTTGTGTTTGTGAGAGTTGGGTTTCCTGGCTAAATTGCTTCTCCTATGCTGTTCATTCTTTTAGATGATTGAACTAACTTCCTGGGTGTAAACAGTTTCTGCCCTTTAAAGAGAAGCTTGATTTTGGTCTCATTGTTCAAGTGAATTTCCAGACTCCATACAAACTGCTGCCATTTACTCTATATTAAATGTCTTCAAAATGGTTGTCAGGATCAGACTAGGAAGAGCCAGTATGCATGCACATTCCCTCTTCTCATTCTTCAGTTTTTGGTGTACAAGAACTTCTAAAGAAAATAACAGAGAAAACAGCCCAATGTCTCTCGCTGGCCCAGGCTTTCTGTTGAGCTTGATTGGTTTATGCAATGCCAAATGCCTGATATTGGCCGCACCAATGCCAAAGGTCACCCTTCAATTTCAATAACAAATTCTGTTCCGTGTAGTATTCAAGATCTTTCAAGATCATGTCCACCCACAACACTGACCACACCCCAGATTGAGTTAACCCACCATGCCGAGATTCCATCATTATCGACATTTATCTGTGGGACTTCGAACATTTAGTTCACTAGGCACAAGACATTAATGGAAGCATTTTAAAAGCTCACAAATATATATTTCACAAATGTATTAAGAATCTGACTACTGCACAGCAATATAACATGAGCGACTCTTAAGTGAAATTGTGAAGTGGCCTAATAAACCATTCAATTGTGTAAGGATAGGTAATAAATGATGGGGTAGGTAATAAACTTGTCAGTGATGCCCACCTTCATGAATTGATTAAAAAAGGTCTAACTAATGAATAATTGATTCGGTATGGCTTTTTAATATCATTTTCAGTTATTTAAAGTGACTCAGAATAGGATTAGAATCATAAAATCTCTACAGTACAGAAGGAGGCCATTCAGCCCTCAGACCCTACACAGGCAACAACCCCACCTTAACCCTGTAACCCTGTGTATGTACCCTGCTAAATCTCCCCCAAACTAGGGTCAGTTTAGCATGGCCAATCAACCTAACCTGCACATCTTTGGCTTGTGGGAGGAAACCAGAGCACCCAGAGAAAACGCACACAGATATGGGAAGAATGTGCAAACTACACACAGACAGTGACCCGAGTCGGGAATTGACCCAAGTCCCTGGCACTGTGCTGCAGCAGCGCTAACCACTGTGCTTCCATACCTTTTGTGATGAAACCCACTTTCAGCTATATTAATAAAACTGCAACAGGTTTTATGGCACTTGATTATATCAAGGAATATTTTTATCTTTTTAAAAAAGATTACGCTCTAAAATTTGCACTGGCTTATGATAGATTTAAATTCTAGTGATATACAAATAAAACTGGGACAATTTGCTGTTTCAAGCAAAGTCAAGGTGTTGACAGCAAAAATTGAGCCTTTTTAAACTAAGAAACATTTGCCATTGATTACTCCACCAGAGGTAACAGCCTTTAACTATTTGGGGTACATCCATTAACCCTAATGTTCATGTTTCCTGTCTATCAATTAATGTTCTATATGTTCCACTCATCTGATGTACGTCTCAATTTTTTTAACAAATTTCTTGTAACACATTATCTGAAAATCATATAAACTCCAACAAGTGCATTCCTTTTACGTCTGTGTTTTAGCAATGTTGTAGAATCACTTTTCAAGATATCTCTTTGCTTTTTAAAATGAGGGTATTGAAAATATAAATGTTACAAATTACTCCTGCTTACTGATAACCAAATTGGTGCTTTCCCCTTCCAGGTCAATACAAATTTAATGAGACTATTTCATCTGTCCCAGTGGCTGGAATCTAATGCTCTCACTGGTGGTGAGCTTGTGGGGAGAGGTGGGAGGAGGGACAGGGGGGACGGTGGTGGGGGGGGTGGGGGGGTGGAGGCAGGTTTACTTTAGCGGATTTGGTGGTGTATCTGAACCTCTGCCGGAATTAAGTCCTTGATAGGAAAGCACATGGTCAACATTTGCTCCCCACTGCCAATTGAAGCGTTTACGTAGCAAATTAATGGCATTTTAAAAGCCTTATCCCTTATCCTTATCAGATTGTAACGCAACTTTAGAAAGGCTATCTCCATACAGAAAACCTGTGCGGATAGCTTGTTGCCTCTGGAGGGAGGGGGTGTCCCTTGATCAAAGGCATCATATGCCTCATTGAAATACTGGACATCAGGGGGAAAGGTAAGGGTGTCGGGGGGCAGAAAAGCAATGAGAACCATCCCCCTTGCCCTTGCTACTCACATGCTACAACCCATTTACCTGTGACCCCAACCCTGTGAACCAATCCCCCCACCACAGCCACAATACGTACCTATGGCTTGGGTTGTCCTGCAATCCTGAGGCTCTGATTCCTGTTCCTCCAGCAGCCATGGCCTTCACTATGGTGCTGCTGAGAAAAAGAGTTATTAGCCTCTGGTTGACTGGCAGTTCACAGTAGGTGAGACTTCTCCCCTAGGAGTTGTGATTCCAAAGGAAAGGACACTGCTGGATTTGATTGGTATGTAGTTTGGCATGCCTTTTTGAAAAGTGGTAGTGCACATCTCTCACTGTCCATCCTGCTGACATACACCTTGACAATATCCTACCTAGCGCATTGAACTTCATGTGAGATAGGGTACAACTAGATAAGAATGTATAGCTCTAGTTTGCTATATCAGCGTGTATCTCAAATAACTTCTTATAACTTATAAGTTGGAGTTGGAGTTGTGGAGAGTGATGAGGATTGTCAGAGGATACAGCAAAATGGAGACCAATTGGAGACTTGGGTGGAGAAATGGCAGATGGAGTTTAATCTGAACATGCATTTTGGAAGCTCCAATGCATGTGGGAATTGTATAGTAAATGGTATAATAGGAGTATTGACAGGCTCTGAACAGATCTGGATATATGTGTCCACCAATCACTGAAGGCAGTGGTGTAGGCGGATGGAGCTCTGAGTATAAAAATAGACAGGTTATGCTGCAACTGTAAGAACTTTAATTAAGCTTTATTTAGAATATTGTGTAGAATTCTGGTTGCCACACTACCAGAAGGATGTGGATGCTTTGCAGAGGTTTATTAGGATGTTGCCTAGTCTGAAGGGTATTAGCTATGAGGAGAGGTTGGATAAACTCGGTTTGTTCTCACTGGAACAATGGAGGTTGAGGTGTAACCTGATGGAGGTTTACAAGATTATGAGTGGCATGGAGAGAGTGGATAGCCAGATACTCTTCCCTAGGCTAGGGGACGTAGATTTAAGGTGCATGGGGAAAAGTTTAGAGGATATGTGCGAAGCAAGTTTATTTCAGAGGAGTGAATGTCTGGAACATGCTGACTAAGGAGATGGTACGATAACGGCATTTAAGGGTCAACCAGACGAATACATAAATATGTTGGGAATGGAAGGATACGGACTCTGTAAGTGCATATGTGTGAAAATTAATTTATGAATCACAAGTAAGGCTTACATTAACACTGCAATATAGTTAGTATGAAATTGCCCTAGTCGCCATTCTCCAGCACCTGTTCAGGTCAATGCACACCTTTTGGACTGTGGCAAGAAACCAGAGCATCTGGAGGAAACCCATGCAGGCATGGGGACAATGTGTAGACTTCACACAGTGACCCAAACCAAGAATTGAACCCAGGTCCCTGGAGCTATGAGGCAGCAGTGCTAACTATTGTGGCGTTGTGCCACCTCAGTTTTAATTTAGCCAAGCATTGGAGGCTTAACAAAGGCTTGGAGTGCTGAAGAGCATGTTCCTGTACTATACTTTTCTTTGTTCTTTGTCGTTATAATAAAAAAAGAAGTTGGTTTTTTCACAGACTGGAAATCTTTCTTTCTGTTCTGTGTGAATTACCATATTATTTATTTAGGGAGATCTCCACAGTGCGTTGGACAAAATGAAGCATCTACATGCATTAGGTATATTTGTGATTTAGAACCTGGACATAAATTGATGCACTCTGTTAATGAATTGAACTTTACCCAGACGGGATCAAAGCTGGCGATTTTAGACATGTTTGCAAAAACTATTGACAGATTGTCCCGCCTAATGAATCATCAATTGGTACAATTTAATTCTATGACTCAGGAAATGAAATACATTATTTTTAAGTTGAAGACTGCAGATGCTGGAATGTGAAATAAAAACAGAAAATGCTGGAAAATCTCAGCATGTCTGACTTTATCTGTAGGGAGTGAATAGAGCCAACGTTTCAAGTCCAGATAACCCTTTATCAAATTAGTTTGAATGAAGGGTCATCCAGAATCAAAACGTTGGCTCTATTCTCTCTCCACAGATGCTGTCAGACCAGCTGAAGTTTTCCAACATTTTCCATTTTTGTTGTGCATTATTTTTAAGGCTTACCATTTATTATGGAGAGAAGATGAAACTTTCATGTCACATGAGGAATAGATTTGAGACTTATTGCTGTTGAGTGTTCTTGTGTCTGCAGAAACATTAACAGATTTGAGTTAATCTACCGAGCTGTGTACTATACATCGATAAATCTAGTTATAAAGTGTTGGAACTGGAATGGTTTTGAAAAAAGAAAACAGCATTGGTGATATTGTGAGCAGGACAATATTCAGTACATGCCTTATGAGAACGTATAATGGTGACCTGCCTCTGGAAAGCAATTTTTGGACTAGTCAATAAGATGCTGAAAAATGCCATTTTAAGGGAAGCTAATTTGAACTCCAGTTTTTTTCTCCAGGGTTGATCAATAACAAGGTAGAGTTATTGAAAAAGCATATACTGAGCAATTGGAAGGGGGAGGGAAAATAAGGACAACAGATAAAGAAGAATATAGAACAGTTTATATGGGAATTACTATACTCTTCTTTATTGGTCAAAATTGATGGGTGCTTGAAAAAGCCTAGTGGATCAGTTCTTTCAGGGATCGTTTGTGGGTCTGGGGGCAAGATGGCGAGGTGATAGTTACATTGTGAGAGCTAGGGATAAGGAGGAAAAGAGCTAATTGTATTGTGGGGGCTGAGGTAAGATGGCAAAGAGAAAACTATATTACAGACACTGGGGTAAGTTGATGAGGAAATGGTACTGTGGGAGTTAGAGGTAAAGTAAGAGAAAATTATTGGGGTAAGATGGCAAATATATAGTTGTATCATGGGCGCTGAGAGTAAGGTGATGAGTAATTAGGGGAATTTCATTGTCTTTATGTGAAAACAATTTTACTCTCTGGTTATCCATGACTTCATCCATTTTCTCACTGCACACATTCAGCTACAGAGCCTTTAATTCTGTTTGTTTTAACCACCTTTGCAAATGCTGGCTTGATCTGCTGGTGCACTCTTAAATCATTTACTCTGTCCCTTCCTGCCACATTCTGGTTTTAATTACACATTTTACTAACCAGCTCTATTGCTTTGCCCATTCGCTTAATTTTGCCACATTTCTCCCTTCTGCCACTATTGATTTCAAAGCCCTCTCTAGCATACGACTCGCCAGAACATTGGTCCCGGCACAATTCAAATGAGATGGTCCCAATATTATGGCTCCCACAATGTCTGAGTTGAGCAATCAAATAAGCTATCACCCTTCTATAATAGAACTGCTTCAAGAAATGGATTCGTAATACACTGGAGTTCCTAGTTGCATATAATTTGCTATATTACGATTCCATCACTCTGTACTTGTGATATAGATCACAACTACTAAGGAACAATGGCAGAGTTGTGCACTTATATACATACACATGTTGTACTTGTCTGTAAATAGCCATGCGTGACTTGCTTTCTGCTGACAGCATTTCTGTCAACATAAGAACATAAGGAACAGGAGCGGGAGTAGGCCATTTAGCCCTTCGAGCCTGCCCCGCCGTTCAACAAGATAATGGCTGATCTGGGAATACCTGTTGAGGCCTGGTTAGGAAAAATGGTCAGTTTGTCTACAGTATCAAGATTGTAGACTGCATTTCTGCTGATTGGAGGTGCCAGGAGAAATTCCTTGATTTTGGTGATCCCAACGCTTTAAGAGGGTAAGTACAGGCTTTCTCAACAATATTGCTGTCGAAGTTTATACTGCCCCAGTCAAAAGACACAAGGATGTCTTGTGTGCTTTTGAATACTGTTACGAGAGATGTGTAGATTAAACTTTGAATTTGGAAAAGCCAGAATTAATTATTGGATGAGAGAAATGGAGGCAATGCTAATGATCTCTCTGTAGCACAAGTACTTTGGCAGTCACCCCATGTAGTAATCAAGAATTCTCCATTTGCAGTCTCAAGGAACATCCAAATTACTTTTGAATTAAGATACAGGATTATTCTTGGAATGTTTTTGCTCATGGTGATTGTAGTGGTAGAAAATTTAACAGAATGAAAGTTACTAGCAGAAAATCTATGTGATGTGGAATTTGATTTTGCAGCTGAAATAGAGTTAGGCTCTGTGCTAAGATGCAGACATTTTTGGACAAATCTGAAAGTATAATTGCTCTTACTTTCAGATAGATTCTCCCCCTTCAAATTCTACTCATGAATACTTCTACAGCCTAAACAGTCCAGACATTGCAGGCTGGGGTTTATGATCTCATGCAGTTGATGGTGAAATCTGCATGTACCAGCAGGAATAAAATCACTTATTTGGCCTTTAAAGTGAGCATGAGTGCTTCATTTCTTTAGTCTGCAGTGCCCAAAACAATATACCATCAAGCTGCTACAGATTAATGTTAGATTTGCTGGAAATCCGAATTAACACCTTTTTGATGACACATACTGGATCTGATTTTTGTTGTTGCAAGACATCTAACATCATCTGCTGTTGGTTAAGTTTGCCCTTGCACTTTTCCATGACAAGTTGCTGAGGGTGAAATTTTCCAGCTGTTCCTGCTGGCAGCACCTTCCTGTCCCACTGAAATCAATCCCCCAGCAGTGGGATTGGGTGGGACATGAAATTTCCATTGATTTGGTGCAGACTTAATGGGCTCAATGGCCTCCTTCTGCACTTCTGCACTTGACGGTTTGAGTCATAAGGAAAGATTGGATAGGCTGGGACTTTTTCCCCTGGAGCGTAGGAGATTTAGGGGTGATCTCATAGAGGTCTATATAAAAAAAATGAGGCCATAGGTCAGCTAGATAGTCAACATCTTTTCCCAAAGGTAGGGAAGTCTAAAAGTAGAGGGCATAGATTTAACGTGAAAGGGAAGAGATACAAAAGGGTCCAGAGGTGCAATTTTTCTCACACAGAGGTAGTGAATGTCTGGAACGAGCTGCCAGAGAAAGCAGCAAAGGCAAGTACGTTTTTGTCTTTTAAGAAGCATTTGGACAGTTACATGGTTTAGATGGGTAAGAGGGATATGAGCCAAACATGAGCAATTGGGACTAGCTTAGTGATTAAAAAAAGGGGCAGGATGGTCAAATTGGGTTGAAAGGTTTGTTCCCATGCTGTAAATCTCTATGACTCCATGTAGGGATTCTATAGTCTGTGGGCTTCGGCGAGACTGGAAAATCCTACTGGCGGGAAAGGCCATAAAGTTTCACCCTATGCCTTCATTCCTATCAATCTTAATTCACTTATCTTATAACCCTACAGAACTGCCATTCAATCACATTTAAAATTTATTGGAATTAATCTTAAACAGTAAATTATGCTTGCAAGTAATTTTACTCTGCGATGAAAGTAATAATTCTCTGTAGCTTAGGAATTCCTTTAACAATGCATTTGTTAAGTATTTTGAAAACATTTTAGAACCTGTTATTATCTTGTAATTTTTTACTTACAACTGTATTTTGGAAACTATGACTCTAATACAGCAGTGATTTTGATGCTGAGCACCATTCTCAATTAGCAGAACTAAGTGACTGTCAAATATCCACAGGGATCAAAATAATCTACAGCTGCTGGTCCAGGAAAACCAAAAATATGCTTCAACATGTACTGACTCTGCCTGAGGATGACAAAAGTAGCAAACTGTAATCAGTTTTTCCATCCCTTGTCTGTGACTGTAATCATTTGAAAATTCCTAGCTGAATATAAATGGATTGCAATGTAGGTTGTTGAAAGAGGCTGTTTTTTTAAAAATATCAGATGTTTGAGATGACATTCCTGTGGAATGGAAAAGGAAGAAAGCATGGATTCATTGAGGTTGGGATGGGTCTTTGGTGTTAGCATAGAATGGGTGACAATCAATTGATTTCAATGCAGAAGATGCAATGGAAAACAGTTGATTCTCTTGTTTCCTGTTTTAGGGTGGCACTGTGACACAATGGTCGACACTGCTGTCTCAGAGAGCTAGAGACCCGGGTTCAATTCCACCTTGGGTGACTGTTTGTGTGGAGTTTGCCCATTCTCTCCATCTCTGCATGGATTTCTTTTGGGTGCTCCAGTTTCCTCTCACAGTCAAAGCATGTGCAAGTTATGTTGATTAGCCTTGCTAAATAGTTTAGTTTTTTAGTTTTAATTTATTTTAGCTTTTGAGCTTATTTATTTTTGTCACAAGTTGACTTACAGTGTCACTGCAATGAAGTTACTGTGAAAATCCCCCAGTTGTCACACTTCGGGGTCTGTTTGGGTGCACTGAGGGAAAATTTAGTATGGCCAATGCACCTAACCAGTATGTCCTTCAGATTGTGGGAGGAAACCAGACCACCCAGAGGAAATCCACACAAACCCCTTAGTATCCAAAGATGTATAGGCTAAGGGGCTCAGCAGGGTAAATACATGGGTTTACTAGGTTAGGGCCTGGCTGGAATGCTCTATCAGAGGGACATGGAGAGTCAGTGTGCCTAGTGGCTTCTTTCTGCACTGAAGGACTCTATGATTCTAACATACGTTGTCACAAATGACTAATATCACTGTTGAGTTGTTACCTATTTTACATCCATTTAACTTTCTGTGATTCTTTCAAGATAGTGAAGGTAGTTTCTACCCCGAAGTGAACTACTTAGAATTAGTTTGCAATGACAGGATGCCTTATAATCCATTCTCAGTCAATAACAACTCATTTAGTTTAAATATCAAACAACCCAAGAAAAGGAGATCCAGTCTTGCTGAATGGTAGGAGGGAAAAATCAATGGCATATAAATTTACAGAGAAATGATTCCTTGGCCACTTTGATTTTAAAGCTGTTGACACCTATTTATCACCTGGCTTGGTGAGGATCCTACTTCTCACCCATTCCTAGTTCCATTGTAAAGAAAAGACACATTTTTATCCAATTGGAATATACTCATGTCCAGTTTTTGGTGAAGAACATAGAACATAGAACATAGAACATTACAGCACAGAACAGGCCCTTCAGCCTTCGATGTTGTGCCGACCAAAATAAAAAGCAATGCCCCTCCAAACTAAACCATTCCCTTCTCTTCCATATACTTATCAATTCACCTCTTAAACGCCACCAAACTTGGCGCATCTACAACAGCTGCAGGCAGGGCATTCCACCCCCTAATCACTCTTTGAGTAAAGAACCTACCTCTGATATCCGTCCTATAACTCATACCCCTTAATTTAAAGCTGTGTCCCCCTCGTGCTAGCTTTCTCCATCCTAGGAAAAAGGCTATCACTGTCCACCCTATCTAAACCTCTAATCATCTTATATGCTTCAATAAGATCCCCTCTTAGCCGCCTCCTTTCTAACGAAAACAACCTCAAATACTTCAACCTCTCTTCATAGGACCTGCCCTCCATACCAGGCAACATCCTGGTAAACCTCCTCTGTACCCTCTCCAAATCCTCCACATCTTTCTTATAATGTGGGGACCAGAACTGCACACAATACTCCAAGTGCGGCCGCACTAGAGTTTTGTACAGTTGCAACATGGTGCTGCGGCTCCTAAATTCAATCCCCCTACCAATAAAAGCTAAGACTCCATATGCCTTCTTACCAACTTTATCCACTTGACTGCCTACTTTCAGGGATCTATTGACACATACACCAAGATCCTTCTGTTCCTCAACACTATTAAGAGCCCTACCATTAGCCCTATACCCTACACATTTATTGTTCCTTCCAAAGTGCATTACCTCACACTTTTCCACATTAAACTCCATTTGCCACCTCTCGGCCCAGCTCTGCAACTTGTCCAAGTCCCTCTGCAAACTATAACACCCCTCTTCACTATCTACCACTCCACGGACTTTAGTGTCATCTGCAAATTTACTAATCCATCCTTCAATACCCTCATCCAGATCATTTATAAAAATTACAAACAGCAGGGGCCCCACAACAGACCCCTGAGGTACACCACTTGTCACCGAACTCCAAGATGAATATCTCCCATCAACCCCCACCCTCTGTCTTCTATCTGCTAGCCAATTCCTAACCCAATTAGCTAAATCACCCTCTATCCCATACATCTGCATTTTCTGCAGAAGTCTTCCATGGGCCCCTTTATCAAACGCCTTACTAAAGTCCATATATACCACATCAACCGCCTTACCCCCATCCACCTCCTTAGTCACTTTTTCAAAAAACTCAATGAGGTTAGTAAGGCACGACCTACCCTTCACAAAACCATGCTGACTATCCCCAATCAATTCATTTCTCTCTAAATATCTATAAATCCTATCCCTAATAATTCTCTCCAATACCTTGCCCACAACAGAAGTAAGACTCACTGGCCTATAATTCCCTGAAGGTCTCTCTTCCCCTTCTTAAACAATGGGACCACATTCGCTATCCTCCAGTCCTCCGGAACCACACCCTTAACCAACGAGGACCTGAAGATCAGAGCCAGAGGCTCTGCAATCTCCTCTCTTGCCTCCCAGAGAATCCTAGGGTAAATCCCGTCCGGCCCAGGGGACTTATCCAACTTCAAACCCTCGAGAATTTCTAACACATCCTCCCTATCTACTACAATACTCCCCAATTGGCAACCCTGTACCTCAGTGCTCTCCACAGCTACATTTCCAGCACTCTGCGTGAATACCGAAGAGAAATATTTATTCAGTGCCTCGCCAATCTCTTCAGGCTCCACGCACAACTCCCCACTGCTATCTATGACTGGCCCTAATCTTGCCCTAACCAATCTTCTATTCTTAACATATCGAAAGAAAGCTTTAGGCTTCTCCTTAATCCTATCAGCCAACATCTTCTCGTGTCCCCTCTTAGCTCTCCTCAATTCACTTTTTAGCTCCTTCCTGGCTAATCTATAGCTATCCATTGCACTAACTGAGCCAAGAAGAAAGAAGAGCAGCAGGAGTTCATGGGACTTGCTGCATTTCCATGTCTACTTTACACTTACTTACCAACCCAACACACATGGTAGTCTCCAACACGATGCCCCTTTACCAAAAGGCCATGGAAGGTGAAGTTACCAATGGCAACAGTGGAATAAATCAGAGAAAATGTGGTCTTAATTTACCATTTTGATTCTAAGTGCTGGGCAGACTTGAAACTGGGAGTGTTTCAGATCTGACTTCTAGACGTGTTTTGAGGTACGCCTAAATGCACCCCACTTGAAAAAATATCAGCGAGTCCGAATGGCACTGCACAAGCCTATGGGCAGGGCTAAATGTGCCCAAAATCCAGCAGCTCTGATCAGAACCTACAATTGCATTTTTATAGGGAAAACAATGATAGAATGTTGCTCCCCTGTCACGTCCATCCAGAGCCCGATAATGCTTTCCCTTGGCCTCCATAGACATTGCCCCATATTAGCAGCCCCGATATCCCCTATCCTCCCCCACCCCCCTCACTGATCTCAGACAGAGTGGCAGCAAGCCCACCTCTCCCCATATCAATCTCAGGCAGAGTGGCAGTGGACTCTCCTCCCACCCCCCCACTCCCCCTCCCACTGATCACACACAAAGTGACAGCAGATCTCCTTTCACTCCCAATGATCACAGGCAGAGTGGCAGCAGACCCATCTCCTCTGCCCACCCACCGATCTCAAGCAGAGAATCATCGGACGCTCGGCATTTACCCCTCACTAACCAGAGTGCCTGAATCAGACTTACATGGAGCATATCCGTTTTGCACCTATTCTGGATGGGCAAATGTGGTGGTAAAGAGGGAAGTGCCACTAAAGTTTGGAATGCAGCCCTTTAAGTCAATTTAAATGTATGCAAGTACATTTAAATGGCCATTCACACCTGTTTTGGGTGTGGTCCTGATCGTGGCCATTTTTGGGGCTTAGTAAAGGGAGAATTGGCATGGAGGTGGGCACGGATCATGCCACTCACTTCATGCCAACTTTATCAAGACTGCAGGCCCTGAAATGGGTGCAATGCTTTGCTAAAATTCAGCCCATGTGGCCCTATTTTACCATTTTGATTCCAATGCTGGGCGGTCTTAAAACTGAGAGTGTTTCAGATCTAACTTTTAGACTTGTTCTCACGCGCCCCCATATGTACTCTGCTTGAAAAAATATCAGTGATACTGAATCGTGCTGCACAAGGTTACGCACGGGGCTTAATGCACACGAAAGTTTCCTCCCACATCCCAAAGATGTGCTCTTAGGCTAATTGGCAAAACAAATTCTCCCTAAATTGTCTCAAATTTGGTTTTAATCCATAAATCTATAAACATGGACAGAGATCATGGGTAAAGGTGGGAACATCGGGGTGGCGGCACGGGCTCGTTGGGCCGAAGGGCCTGTTTCCCGTGCTGTTTTGTTCTCTGTTCTTTGAAACCTTACAGCTCCAATCGGTGCCTCCCATTGCGCATGCACCGAAAGAAAGTGATAGAATATGGCTCTCCATCCAAGCTGGATAATGCCTCCCCCGGCCCCCACAGACATTGTTCCAACCCAAAAACATGACTGACCCACTTATCCCCCCTCATACTCACCACCCAGACTGATTGCGGGTCCATCCCCTTCCCCCTACCCCTTCTCCCTCTCCCAATCTCATGCAAAGTGGCAGTGGACACCCTCTTTCTGCCCCACTGATTGCAGGGTGAGTGGCAATGGACCCCTTTCACCCCATTGATCACAGGGAGAGTGGCAGTGGACTTCCTTTCACTCTCACTGATTACAGGCTGAGTGGCAGTGGACCCATATTCCCCTACCCTCCTCCCTCCCCCCTACCGATCTCAACCAGAGCACTGTCAATTGCCATGTATTTACCTCCTCATTAACCCTCATTGATGGAGTGCCCAAATTGGACTTATATAGACCATACCTGTTTTACACCGATTCCAAATGGGCAAATGTGGTGGTAAAGGGGAAAGTGCCAGTAAAGTTGGGCATAAAACCCATCAAGTCAAGTTAAATGCATGCAAATGCAATTAAATAGCCGCTGTGTCTATTTTGGGTGCGATCCCGAACTCAGCCATTTTCAGGCTTTGGTAAAGGGGAACTGGCCCAGAGGTGAGTGCAGATCGTACTACTCGCTTCACGCCTGACTTAATCAAGTTTTTGTGCCCGAAAACAGGCACAACGCAATGGTAAAATCGGGTTATGTCTCTCACCAGCTTTTACAAAAATACCATAGAAAGCATTCTTTTTGGTTGTATCATAGCTTGGCATGACTTCTGTTCTACCCAAGGACAGTAAGGAACTATAAAGGGTCATGAATGAAGCCGAGTCCATCACTCAAACCGATTTCCCATCCATTTGCTTTTTCTACACATCCGGCTGCGTTGGAAAAGAAGCCAGCACAATTAAGAATCCCACATACCCTAGACATACTCTCTTCCATCTTCCATCAGGAAAATGATACAAACATCTGACGTTATGTTCCAACCGATTCAAAAACAGCTTCTGCCTTGCTTCTTCAGACTTTTGAATGGACTTATCTCATACTAAGCTGATGTAACACTTTCTTCTTTCCTTTTCTATGAACAGTATGCTCTGTCTGTATAGCATGCAAGAAACAATACTTTGTGACAATAATAAGTCAAATCAAATACAATCAAATCAAATACAATCAAATCAGAGATCCTACGGCAGGGTGGTTGGAAGCAAAAACAATTGGGAGGATGGTTTACAGATAAATTACTTTTTTTTGTTTATATCCAATTCAATTCAATCAAAGTCCAATTCAAGTCTCAGCAAGTGAGACATTCCTGATCCAAGCTGACAAGATCCAAGACTCACCACTTCCTGTCTTGGGCTTGATCTACCTGATCCCAGCTGATTGGAGTAGGCATTGAATCTTCTCCAAGGCTCGATCTCATTTGCACCTTAGGCAAAATTACTTTTCTTTCTGCAGGTAATCTGTGAGATTAATTCCCTGAATGCGGTGCTAGCATTGGTAAAGGACACCTCTTGTTTGCTCATATCTAATATGGTGGATGACATGCTCACATTTCCACAATTTTCTGATCTTAGAAGGACACAAAGAATTTATGCAGCCCAATGTCTCAGTCCAAATGAATGAATGAGTAAGGATTCGGGAAAGGAATTTACACTTAATGAACTTTGGGGGAAATTCTTCAGTGCTATACACATAATAGGTTAATAAATGAGTTCCTTATACATACTACAATTTTACATATAATTTTACAAGCTCCTGCCATGAAGCTTTCTTTTGAAGAAGCCACTGAAAGAGTGAACATGGTAAGGTAGTTCAAATGCCCAGCCTTTCAGAAACATTTTGACAAGATTACACCTGGGTGAATAATAGCCAAAAAAAAATCATGATTGAAGATAAATTGGGGTGCAGGATAGAAATTAAAATCATAGCATCTTTACAGTGCAGAAGGAGGCTATTCAGCCCATCGAGTCTGCAGACCCCATGACATAAGTACCCCAGTACCTATACCCAAATGCCTTGACACTAAGGGGCAATTTAACTTTGCCAGCCTACTTAACCAGTGCTTCTTTGGATTGTGGGAGGAAACTGAAACATCTGGAGGAAATCCACACAGACATGGGGAGAACGTGCAAACTCCACACAGACAATCACACAAGGCTGGAATCGAACTCGGATTGCTGCTGCTGTGAGGCAGCAGTGATAATCATTGTGTCACCATACCACCCATAGCTTAAAGCTAGCTTAAAGGGTAGTTGTAAATTGGAAATTTCAGCATTTGGAACTCCAGATTGTTGGTCTTCAGGTACAGTATTGTTTCCAAGTACATAATCAACCTGATGAGCAGGGGTTTAGACTTTGGAGGCAATAAGAAAATGAGTGACAAATGCATTTCAATATGAACAAGTGTAACAAAGTCACAGGGGTAAATGAGCCAATGAATTGATCAGATCCATTTGGTGTACTGTGTAGTGTTCTGCATAGTTAATCATTAGGATATTGTTCTTCAGAAAGTACTGAGGTGCACAAGAGTGCTTGTGCAGGAATTAGGGGATTTATTTTTTGAAGATAGATTGAGGAAGATAAATTTGGAGAGAAAACACCTCTGGTGCATGATTTGTAAATTTCAACATTGCAACAAACAATGACAGGGATTCAAATTCAGGAGAAAAAAGTAAAAATAAAGCTTGAAATAAGGCAGGAAATGAGGTGAAATCTTTCCATCCAGAAAACAACAGTATTGTAAGAGTAACTTATTAGGAAAGGCAAGAGAGACACACAATTAATGAGTTGAAGAGACACTTAGGCTTATTTTTGCAGACAGGAGATTGAGGTATATGATCAAATATGGATTTCATATATCAAAAAAGAAAGTATTGTGTGTTTATGAAGGCTCCTGTTGCTCGTGGATTGTGCCTGTTGTACTCGCCCATCTGATCCACAACTGTTTTGTATCATTTTAGAATTTTGTCATTACAAGAAATTCAGTAATTCACATACAATATATTCTGCTGCTTGATCCAAAGTTTTACAGCATGTCTGTACAGGTTGGGTTACCTTCCAATAGAATATTTTAAAATATTCTCTCAACATAATTGAAAGTACTATATAATCTTTTTTTACTCTAATGAGGTGGATATTTTATGATCAAAAAAAAATGGGGGATACTTGTATTTATTAGCAAAGCATAGAATATAAGGAAGTTGTGCTGAAACTGTATGGAACCCTGGTCAGGTCACAAGTGGAGTAGTGTGCGCAGTCCTGGTCACAGTGCTCATGGAAAATTGTAATTAAACCAGACATGATCCAACGAAGATTTACAGGAATGATGCCTGGACTGGCAAATTTTTTTATGAAGAGAGAATTTTTTTTTGCAACACAGAAGACTGACACAAGACATAGTTGGAATATAAAATTATGAGAAACCAGGATAGAATAAGAACATAAGAAATAGGAGCAGGAATAGGCCATCTAGCCCTTCAAGCCTGTCCCGCCATTCAATAAGATCATGGCTGATCTGAGTGGATCAGTTCCACTTCCCTGCTTTATCCCCATAACCCTTAATTCCCTTGTCTATTAGAAATCTATCTAGCCGTGACTTAAATATACTCAGCGAGTAGCCTCCACCACTTCAATGGGCAGAGAATTCCAGAGATTCATCATCCTTTGAGTGAAGAAGTTCCTCCTCAACTCTGTTCTAAACTGCACCCTCCCTTATTTTGAGGCTGTGCCCTCTAGTTCTGCTATCCTTCCTAAGTGGGAAGAATCTCTCTACCTCTACCCTATCTAGTCCCTTCATTATCTTGTAAGTCTCTATAAGATCCTCCCTCAACCTTCTAAACTCTAACAAGTACAGACCCAGTCTATTCAATCTCTCTTCATAAGCTAACCCCCTCATCTCTGGTATCAGCTTGGTGAACCTCCCATGTACTCCTTCCAAGGCCAATATATCCTTTTGCAAATGCGGGAACCAAAACTGCACACAATACTCCAGTTGCAGCTCACCAGTGCCCTGTACAGTTGCAGCAAGACCTCCCTGCTTTTATATTCTATCTCCCTCGCTATAAAGGCCAACATTCCATTCACCTTTTTGATCACCTGCTGCACCTGCAGACTAGGTTTTTGCGATTCGTGCACAAGGACCCCCAGGCCCCTCTACACTGAAGCATGTTGCAGCTTTTCACCCTTTAAGTAATAATCCCTTCTACTATTATTTCTACCAAAGTGGATAATCTCACATTTGCTAATGTTATATTCCATCTGTCAGGTCCTCGCCCACTCACTCAACCTATCCAGGTCCCTCTGCAGGCTTTCCACACCTTCCACGCAATTCGCTTTTCCACTCATCTTCGCGTCATCAGCAAATTTTGCTATCCTACACTCAGCCGCCTCCTTCAGATCTGGACAGGAAGGTCCTGTTCCCCGTGTTCTGTTATAAGACATGGAGTTGACGGCGTTGGGCTGGGATAAGCAGTAAGAAGTCCCACTCGGCCAACATTGTCCTCTTGATACACTGTAGGAAAGGATGTCCCGAGGCATGGTATAATGGGGAGACCATGCATACGCTACGAGAACGGATGGATGAACACTGCTCAACAATCACCAGGCAAGACTATTCTCTTTCTGTTGGGGAATACTTCAGCATTCATGGGATTCAGCCTCTGATCTTCGGGTAAGTGTTCTTCAAGGCCTTCACGACACACGACAATGCAGAGTTGCTGAGCTGAGACTGATAGCCAAGTTGCGCACACATGAGGATAGAACATAGAACATTACAGTGCAGTACAGGCCCTTCTGCCCTCGATGTTGCACTGACCAATGGAACCAACCTAATGACCCTCTAACCTAAGCTATTCCAATGTTATCCATATGCCTATCAACTGACCATTTGAACGCCCTTAAACTTGGTGAGTCCACAACTCCATGTCCTTACTACTCTCTGAATAAAGAACCTACCTTTGACATCCGTCCTATAATTACCACCCCTTAATTTAAAGCTATGTCCCCTCATGTTAGTCATCACCATCCAAGAAAAAAAAGCTCTTACTGTCCATCCTATCTAACCCTCTGATCATCTTGTATGGTCACCCCTTAACTTTCTTCAATGGCTTCAACCGGGATCTTGAGTTAATGTCACACTATCTGTAACCCCCATAACTTGCCTGGAGACAATATACCCCTCTTCATCCTGTGCTTAACCCTCTCTCCACTCACATTGTCTGTACCTTTAAGACTTGATTACTTGTAAGGACTCGAATTCCAAGCATTATTTTATAAATTGGGTTTGTGTCTTTATATGCACTGTTTGTGAACAGAACTCCCTCTCACCTGGTGAAGGGGCAGCGCTCTGAAAGCTGGTGGTTTGTGCTACCAAATAAACCTGTTGGACTTTAACCTGATGTTGTGACACTTCTTACTGCCATTACAAGACAGCAGAGACTTAAGGTAAAAGATTTAGTGATGATTCAAGGGGAATTACTTTCACCTAGATAGTAATGGAGATCTGGAAAATATTGCCTTAAAGGGTGCTAGAAGCAGAAACCTTCATGAAATGTAAAAATTACATGGACTTGGAATTACAATCTATAAGACTACAATATAAGAGCTAAAAAGTAGTGTGTAGCTGGGTGGTCACTTGTCAGCTAGCATATGCACAATGGACCAAATGGCCTCCTTCTGCGCTGCATATTTCTATGATTCTGTTTAAATACACTTTAGTGCACTCCATGCTGCTTGATTGTTTATAGCAGTAATCATCATTTAAGGAAAGTGCAAATGAGATGAAGGCTTGTTACTACAGGCCTCCTCTGTCTTTCATCACCTCTTCCACATGCCAGGAACTAGTTCACACTGAGCTTTGGCAACGAAAGCTGGCTTCTTGATCTCCCTGTATGCCGAGAGTACGGGTGATGTCTGAAAAGCCCACTGCTGCTTGTTGACAATAATCAGTTGGTGTTGCATTCAACAACATGCATTTAGCTCATTGACAAATTAGATCAACCAGGAGATACATTGCACTAATTCTAAACAGGTGAAAAATCTGATGCCGAGGCTGTGAATTTAAGGTGTGAAGTTAATAAAGATTAATGAGCTGCAAATCAATGGGGGATTAGAAGATTATTACCAGTTGATACCATTCAGATTTCAAACACCAGTTATTTCTTCCCATATGTCGTAGTGGAAAATTGTGTAAGAGGTGTGGGAAGTGAAGACAGAAGGGAGAACATTTGGAAGAAGAAAAACCCCACCCAGAGGTTTGTGGAGCAAGGAGAGCCATGATTATTATTGAGTTAACAAGGACTCCTATCTAATGTCAGAGATCTGTTGTTCCTGCTTCTGTTTATTTAGATCATGTGGTGTTGATCAGTAGTCCCTCTTTTATGACGAGGTTCCAAATAATTCAATGATGAATGATGGGTATAATCTCTGTATTTATAATTCTTTCAACTAATTTACAAACACTTGTATCTGAACTGCTTACACTTTTGAAACACTGACACAACACTTGTTGGCATTAAACTCTCCTTCATGCTCAGGGCTTTCAAACCTATAATTATTTACTGGTATTAACATAGGAACATTTGTCTATTCATATGTCATTCATGTACAATTCTAAGATCAACTTCTTCAATTTATTAATTCTATTTAAAGTGGTAATGTGTAGCGATGTAAACTTTCATACATGTATCTTAACTTCATAGAATCATAAGATCTCTACAAAGCAAAAGGGAAACCATTTGGCTGATTGAGCCTGCACCAACAATAATCCTGTTCTAAGCTCTTACTGTGCAAATATGCACATTTACCCTGCTAGTCCCCCAAAACTATGAGGCAATTCTCCCCTGCCCTATCCTGTAACCCCAAACATTTACCACAGCTAATCCACCTAACCTACAAATATTGGGACACTAAGGCGCAATTTACCATGGCCAATCTGCCTAACCTCCACATTTTTGACCTGTGGGAGGAAACAGGAGCATCCAGAGTAAACACATGTGCACATGGATAGAGCACGGTAGCACAGTGACTAGCACTGCTGCTACACAGCTCCAGGGACCTGGTTTGATTCCTGGCTTGGGTTACTGTCTTTGTGGAGTTTGCACATTTTCCTCATGTCTGTGTGGGTTTCCTTTGGGTGCTCTGGTTTCTCCCACAGTTCAAAGATGTGGTTAGGTTGATTGACCATTCTAAAATTGTCCCTTAGTATCCTGAGATGCATAGGTTAGAGGGCTGAGCAGGTAGATATGGGGTTAGGGTCTGGGTGGGATTGTGGTTGGTGCAGACTTGATGGGCCAAATCACCTCTTTCTGCACTGTAAGGTTTTTACGATCATGCAAATTCCACACAGTCACCGAAGATTGGAATTGAACGCAGATCCCTGGCACTATAAGGCAGCAGTACTAACCACTGTGTCATAAATATTTTAATGTAGCAAGTATACTTTTATTTTGAAGAAGGGAGCAGGAAGTTACAATGGAGTATGGACAGATTAAATGGATGGGCAGAGGAAGTGTAACGTCATCCATTCTGGATCTGAGCAAGAAAAATCAGAATTGTTTCTTTATAGCAAATGATCGGAAACTGTGAATTTGAATGTAGAAAGGATGGAAAAACAAGTAGTGCCGCAAATACTCAGCAAGTCCACGAGCAGTGAGGAAAACAAATAACTATTTAAGTCACTGATCTTGCATTAGAGCTGGAAAAAGTTAGAAATTTAACAATTTTTCAGAGTGGTGAGCCAATGAAAGTGGAAATGGAGGTGTGGTAGACTAGAGGAAATAACAAAAGGGAAAATTTACAATGAGGTAGAGAAGAGAAGTGAATAAGCAAAAAGAAGGAGAGATAATGCAAGGCAAAATAAAGATATGTCTACAGGTATGGCAAGTAGTTACGAAGGCAAAACAAATGTTGGCCTTTATTGCAAAGGGAATGACATATTGCAAGGGGGGATGATATATTACAAAGGGGGAGTGGTGTATTGCAAAGGGGAAGCAGCGTATTGCAAACAGGAAGTAGCATATTGCAAGTAAGAAATTTTTTTATTCTTTCATGTGACATGGGTGTCTCTGGCTGGCCATCCAGCATTTATTGCGTATCCCTGGTTGTCCTTGAAGGTGGTAATGAGCTGCCTTCTTGAATACCTGCAGTCTATATGCTGTGGATTGACCCAGTGACAAGTTGTAAGGAGGCATGATATAATGGAGGGGGGAGTGGCATATCAAAGTCGAAAAATCTTTATATAGCTGTTCAGTGCATCAGTGAGACGGCATCTGGTGGAATGGTCTCCTTACTTAAGGACGGATATGTTTGCATTGGAAGCAGTTCAGAAAAGGTTCATCACCCTGATTCCTACGATGAAGGGGTTCATCCTAGAAATGTTGAGCTGGTACTCAGAGTTTAGTGGAATGAGAGGTGATCTTATTAAAACATAAAAGATCCTGAGCAGAGGTTTGAGAGAGTAGAATGGTCTCAGATGAGATTTCTTCCCTCAGGAGGTGATTAGAATGTGGAATTCTCTTCCCAAGCCAGCAGTGAATGAGTCATTGAAACAAGGCTGAGTTAGATTGTTTTTTGACCAACATGGGAGCAGAGGGCTATGGGGGGGCTAACAGGGAATGTGGAGTTAAGAGCACAATCAGATCAGTTATAATCTTATTGAGTAGTGGAGCAAGCTCAATAGACCAAAGTTTTTGCTCTTTAAAAAGATCAAGGATGTTATGTGATGCTACTTACCTGTAAGAAATGTATTTTTTAATCATGTCCTCTGCAGTTGTAAGCAGCATTGATTTTTTTTCATTGTTGCACCAACTGCCTGATTAGATATTCTTTTATTGGTACTTGAATGGTTTAAATGGGGTTGTGTTTATTTTTACTCTGGGCCTAATGCACTTTCTGGGAGTTTATGACTATTTGAATTGTGGTGTGAAGAATGATTGCCAGGTAAGGTTTTTTCTCTTCCTTTTTTTCTCATTTCCCATTTTGGTTGCGGGCTAGTTAGAAGATGTTTGGACTTCAAGCTTGTTGCAATGTTCTGTCTGTCTCCCTGTTCTGACTTCAAGCCTGTCCGGAGGTGTGTCAAGAAAGCTGCAGAATCCAACAACAAAACATGTGCATGAGAGCTTCCTGTACTAATCCATGAAATATATTTGTTAATGGGGTTTGTTTGAGAACTAATTGTTAAGGTTTATACAAAATCATATATTTTTTTTCTCGTTTGTAATTAGTAAAAACTGTTGGTACTTTTCATTCTGTGTTACCTGTACTCTTAAATAAACTTTGTTTGATAAAAGCTCCCTAGTGGATCATTTGAGTCATACATGCAGTGAAGCGTCTTATGCTTACTCGTGCCAAATTCGAAGTGCAAAACTTATGGTCCAGGTTGACTTTATAAAAGACCTTGGAGTTTCTGACCTGGATTATATAGCAGTTTGGCTGATTCATTTAAATTATTGAAATGAGGTAATTGTTTCCCAACTGCCATCCCTCTGCTGCATATTGAGGAATATTTAATCAATTGATTCAATCATAGAAAATTGGCCCCTCATCTGGTATCAATGCTTGTGTGCTTTTCATAAAATGTTGAAACTTAATAACCTGAGGGGCTTTGACAGGGTGGATGTGGAGAGAATGTTTCATCTTGTCGAAGAGTCTAGGACTAGGGGATTATTGTTTCAAAATAAGGGTCACCTGTTTAAAACAGCGATGAGGTGATTTCTTTTTTCACTAAGAGGGTTATGGCTAGAATTCAAGATTCATGACCCTATCACCCATAAAGGAATCAGCAAGAGCAAGGGTCCAACAACAGAAATCTCCAGTGACCTTGGGCGGCCTATAACAGCAAGGCCATAAAATTCTGTCCTATGTGTTTATTTGTGTCGCAAGTAGGCATAGAGCGTAATGTGAAAATTCCCTAGTCACCACACTCCAGCCCTTGTTGGGATACATTCCGGGAAAATTTAGCATGGCCAAGCATGTCTTTTGGACTATGGGAGGAAACTGGAGCACCTGGAGAAAACCCACAGAGACATGGAGAAAATGCGCATACTCTCCACAGACAGTGATCCAAGCCAGGAATCAAACCTGAGTTCCTGGTACTGTGAGGAAACAGTGCTAACTAATATGCCACCAAACCTCCCATACACTCTTCCTGAAAAGATTTTGGAAGTAGAGTCTTGGACCAATTTTAAGCAGAGATGGATAGACGCTTGTTGAGTAAGGGAACAATAGTTTATTAGGGGTAAATGGGATTGAGATTAAAATCAGATCAGCCATAATCCTATTAAGTGTCAGAGCAGGCGTGAGGGGCTGAATGATGTACTCCTTCATATGTTTGTGATCTAACCTATTCTTTATCTATTTTTGCCTCATCCTCCATAACTCTGCCCAGAACTGAAGTATACAGAAGCTGGTTGCAGTATTTGATGCTAATCAGCTACCTCGATACAGTTCAGGGATTGGTTCTGCTGAGTGTTTTCTTGTTTTCAATACCATACCATTCAAGCCAGTGTGTAAATGGAACCTTTCTTCTCAAGTCATAGTTTTGACAGTAATGCTTGCATTCCCACTGTTTCCAAGGATTAAATACTGTAATGCCATAATGCCCTCATATGTAAAAACCTCTCAAGTGGCATTGTTGCAAAACTGAGAAAATGTACTGATTTAAGATAAAATGTTTTGAAGACAGAAAAGAAGGAGTTACTATAATGGAAGTTCACATATGACTGTAACATGAAAATTTTTACCTTTTTGTTTGAATTTTATTTAAACTTTTTGATGGTGTTCCAATTAATTGAAAACATTTTTCTTCCTTTTATTTTGCCAACAAGAACCACCATCATCCTTCTAATCTATGGTAAGCAAAGTGAAAATATCTGGATCTCAAACCTACATCTGAACTGTACTTGTGATGATCCCTTTGCCTAGCCAGTACCAGACTGCATCAGTGAGTTAAAACCTACCTGAGAAAAATCTATTTGTACTGTAGTTACATTTGTTTGCATTAAGGGTATTAGCTGTGATGTCCTGTTTACTTGGGATATTGAATTCAGTTGAGACCCATTGATTCAAACTGAATTCAATTTTCTTAATGCTTTTATATGGCCCCTTTACTAACTCCACTTTGCATCAGACAAATTGCAAAAAGACTGATGTGTTGTCTAAAATGGAACTGTGCTGATCAATTGGAAATTAATTGCTAAATTGGCTGGTAATTGAGCAGCCAGTGTTAGCATGGCACAATACCTCTGCACAATATAATAATTTATTTGGATCCTCTTTCACAGAAAACCAATGACATGATTAAAATAACATTGAAATGTATTTTTGTTCTTCGGTTATTAGTTGAGTGCTTGGCCCATATAGGCTGGGTTTTTATCATCACGTTAGATCTTTCTTCGGGCACGACGCAGTCATAAAGTGGGGTGTAAAGTGATTAGCATGACTGGTGCTGTTTTGCGAGAGCATGATTTTCAGCATAGTCAGCCTCTTGCCGGAAATGGGTGAGAGGCGGATTAATATGTTCAAATTTATTGAAATACGTATTTAAATGTCATTAGCAAGCCCAACGCTCAATCATCCAGCCTTGAACTCGTTGGGAAAGATTCTCACCAGTGAGGAATAGATATGCTCCCCACGAACGGGGAGAAGTCACCTTGGCCTTGCTAATGGAACCAAAGGCCATTGAGACCTCGCGGAGGCACAGGGTAAGGGCATGTGCCCCTTAGGTAGTGCCAGAGTGGCAGTGACATCCTGGCACTTGGGCAATGCCCATTGGGCTGTGCCAGGGACGTGGTTAATAGGGAGGGGCAAGTGGTGGAGGATGTAATGCAGGGGCAGGGGGACATTGCCACTGTTCAGCAATCATTGCGGGGAGGGAGAGACAGCGGGGTTGCTGCACTCTGCAGCGATCCGTGGGGGGAGGGAGAGAGAGGTGGCTCAGTGCCACTCTGCAGCAATCTGTGAGGGGCGGGGTCCGTGATCAGTCCATGTCAGTGTGGGGCTGGCGGGGGTTATACTTACTGCCATGGGCTTCATGGCTGCCTGCATTGCAGAGGCCTGACAGCTCTCTCTTTGCCTGTCAAACTCCTGTTATTGCTAAAGCGCATGTGCAACATTAGAGGCCTGCATAAGCACACTACCTCCCTCTGCAGGCTCTTTGGCATGTTGAACCACATTACTGTGACTCTGGAGTCACTTGTAGGCCACAAAGTTAGCTTGTTAGATTTCCTTCTCTAAAGAACATTAGTGAACCAGATGAGTTTTTACATCAATTGACAATGGTTTCATGGTTATCAGTAGATCATTAATTTCAGTTATTTTTTCTTGAATTCAAATTCCATGATCTGCCATGGTGGGATTCGCACCTGGTTCCCCAGACAGTCACTGAGTATTTGCATTAGTCTAGCAATAATGCCACTAGGTCATTGCCTCTCTGATCCATTTCATGCCGGCATGAATTTACAGCAGATTCTTCTGCTGGTGCCTGTCATGGCCAGTCAGAAAACCCACCAGAAGACCTACTATCAATGGGATGCAGATGAAGGCCAGACTCCCACTCCCTACCTCATCCTCCATGAAATAAAAGATATAAAACACATTCGGAACAATACAGTGTGAAGATGTTGGGACTGATCTGAACAACTCATGGGACTGCCTCAGGATGATGTTCAGGATGGACACCACTGGCAACTTGTGTCCTGGAATACCACAGCAAAGGATCAGGGGACCATTGCAAGTGGACCTTCCAGATCAGGTGTCCTGGAGGAGTCTAAATTCCAGCCCCAGGATGTTCCTGGAGATCCAATTCCATTTTCAGGAGATCCACCTTCTTCCTTCAATGATGGTTTGGTATTGCTGGGTGTCTTTACAAAATGACATCCATATAGAATGGTAGATTATGTGCCATCCAGGCCTGCCCACTGCTTAATACAACATAAAACACAGGTATATAGTTAATGAGGTTGGGGCTGGAAGATTTGATGTGTTTTCCCACTGGCTTCCACAGTGAGAAGCACTCCTCATTCTCACCTCACCATGAGTCTTTGTCACAAAATTTGGTGTTTATTCTGTGATCTCTAGGCATTGCTGGCATGCATGCAAATCTTCTGAATAGTTAAAAATATATTTTTGCACTTTAAACAGCTGGTTAATATTTGTCCATTTGCTGCATGAACAACTTGTAGAGTTTTCACTTAGTGACTTGCTTGTTCTCCTGAATTTATTTCCCATGATGAAGTAACCAGCAACATAAAAATTTGTGGAGGTAGCAGAAGACGTGCCACTTTTATGGTATTAAAATCCTAGCTTGTTTTGAAGAGTATCAATAGTTTCACTCATCAAAGAATTTAGGACAGGAATTGCAATCTGATTTAAACTGATTAGACAGCCTGCCAGTATGTATAATTTATAATGTGGATGGCAAACCTATTATCGTAATTACACTTTATAGGGTGGATCTATAGAAAACCTTCAGTTGTAACATTTTTATTAATGCAAGACTCAAAGTATATAAAAGATCACACAGTAGTGAACTGGAGAAACTTAGGTCTGCAGTTAGGAAAAATTAAAATGCACCAAGCTGAAACAGGAATCTGAAATGGGAATGGATACCTGACATTGTGAAGAAATGTTTGGGGGTTGCTGTCAAAAATTCTATTTATCTGTGGTTTAGGTTGAAGAAGTTGGTATAGTTTTCTACTATCTTTTGTTTTCAGACCTCCTTCATTTCTGTTGCTGAATCTCGTTGTTGACGTAGGCTGAGATGTTGTGGCTGTGATGATTAGTGAAGCTGTCAGCATTCATTGTCAATGTCACTGTTATAATGACAACAACTTCTGGCATTTGTACATGCGCAGTTAAATGCTCAAATCCTGAAGTTTCTCTCAGTAATTCCCTGCTCCTACTCAGTGTTTTTAAAGTCTTTGCAGACAGAAATTGCTTCAATTGGCATGAACTTTTTCAGATCATGTTTTGCAATATTTATTTTTCTGTAGAAACTCTTGGAAAAAGTTATTCCTTATTGAACATGGTTTAGCTTAGTCATTTAGCAGCGTATTAAGTTCATGGTTACTTATGAGCAGCCTCTCTGTCCCTGAGATGTTCATTTTGTTTCTGTAATGTCAATTATTTTTAGTTTGTTTAATTTTACCCTTCACCTTAATCCTATATGTATGTCCCACTCTTTATTTTGTGATACTAATGTTATAACTCAGGTCAGAAAGTCCAAAGCATTTTATGAAGCCTGCCGGGATCATAAATTTTATACTTTGAATTTGGCTAGAGTAAATATGATATGTTCTGCTCTAGGTATGATTTAAATGACCCACCAGGGAGCTTTTATTAAAGAAAGTTTATTTAAGAATGTAGTTAACATGTATAAAAAGAAAATTAGTACCAACTGTTATTAATTATAAATAAAACAAAACAACCATAATAATGTATAACCCTTAACAAATATATCTAAAATGTTACAATCAAACAAAACTCCATAGACAAAACCCTTTCCATAGGCTTAACATAGCAAGAACAAATTCTCACATGATCCTGGAGCTGAGTCCTTTGGTTGGTTGAGAACTGAAACTCTGACTTCTCAGCCTTGTAACTTCTAGCAGCCCTCTGGTTGTACTCAGAACAGTTTGAAGTCAAACTGCCTCATAGAATACAAGGAGACGTTCTGGTCAAGTCACCAACAACAGATTTTCTACTTCAAGAAGGCAAGAAGCCTTACATTCAGCTAACCAATAGAGTTTCTAAAATCAAGAGAGAAATATCTCTTGAGCTTGATGTCCCTTCTAAGACTAAACCTACAGCCAGCCAAACTGAAAATGAAACCTTAAATTCTATAGGAAGGAAAAAAAACTGTCTAAAAACACATGACTTGCCAACCAGTCTTCCTCCTAATATGCATGATCATAAGAAAACGCCAGAGTAAAAAAAAATTAACCCATTAAATTAGCAATAAAACACTTCTACAGATAATCTAGCAACAATGAGAGCTGAGGCTGTAAAAGCTGCAGACATGATTTTTAAAAACTGACTGAGGTATATTAACATCACATTAATAATAATAAACTAATAAGCTTTTATTTCATTTTCAATACAATGATTGTAAAGTAAAGAATAATCTGTGCATTTCACTTCTTCATTTGCAGTCTTTGGGAATTTTGCAATATGATAGCTGCTTAGACTGCTTGATCATATCAATATAGATGAACGCCAGCAATCCTTTTGGGTGGTACAGGAATTAAATTAATGTCCAGAAAGGTGAAATTCATGCCATATAGATCACTTTATCTCCTGGGGAGCCTTTTAATTTTGCTTCCAACCACAATGCTGCCTTTTAGTGCTGACCACAAAATTTTGGCCATTATTGTAGCAAAGAGTTAAAATTAGTGAATCCACCTAAAACTTTACCAGTGATGTTTTGGCATTGATGGGGTATTGCAAATAAGAACAGAATGGCCATGTGCAATTCATTGAGATAGATTTGGAAATTGGGTTAGGAAATTTATGTTGATAAGCGTACATAATGACCAGAACTCTACCACCTTACCAGCTACGGAATCGGTGCAGGTGAGGCTCCGACACTGGAAATCTTGCCCGAGCGAGGCCATAAAATCCACCCACTGAGATTAAGGAAGTAAAAAATCAAAACCATAGTTTACTGGATAAACGGATTGTGGGGTAATAGTTTTCAACTTGCCCAGTACTGTCTGTGCTATGTGCTGCACTGGTATGCCTAGCAAAAGTAAATCTGGCAAAAAGGATTGCATGACATGATGCTATACATACACAAGACATTGGCTTGTCTTCATCTGGAGTTTGTATCCAGCTCTGGTCATTACTGGAAGGGTGGCACAGTGGTTAGCATTGTTGCCTCACAACACCAGGCATCTGGGTTCAATTCCAGCCTTGGGTCACTGTCTATGTGAAGTTTGCACATTCTGTATGCGTGGTTTCCTCTGTTTTCCTCCCACAGTCCAAAGATGTGCAGGTTAGCTGGATTGACAATGCTAAATTCGTGGCCCAGATGTGTAGGTTAGATAGATTAGCTATTGTAAATTAATGGAGTTACCGGGTATAGCGCAGAAGAGAGGGCCTTGGTAAGGTACTCTGTTAGAAAGAGATGCTTCAGATCAATGGGCTAAAAGGCCTCATTCAGCACTAGAGGGATTCTATGACACTGCAAAATGTTCAGCAAAGGACCTACCTGATATTCTGTCATTGAATGGTTAAACAATCAGGAAAAACTACAACTGCTGAGAATGTTGACATGAGAAAAGAGAAAAGGGAATGGATGCCATTAAAATGCATATAGTGTATACAATAAACTGACATGCAGTTCACACTGACATTGCATAATACTTCGGCACTTGCTCTGCACTGGTCAAGAACAAGCTGATTAGCACATGGATGGGCATTCAGCATTGGTAACTCATCATGGTGTGCCCCATTATGGTACAATTTATCGATAGTAAAGGAACTGAATACATTTTGTACTTTCTAACAGCATCAAATTTTGTAATTGCCAAAAAAAACTGGTAATTGCTAAGTGGAAGGAGAGAAAAGCAAGAATCTAAGGCTGGTGAATGAATCAGTGTCTCACTAACTGTTTGAGATAAAGGGAATATATGATTTGTGTTAATAAAAAGTTAATGAATGCACTAGATGTATGGATTCAGGGAGGATGAAATTTGCTGTCATATATAACATCTTGAATGATCATCATGAAATATGAATTTGTCTAAAGATTGATAATGCATGGAAAAATAATAAGGCTCTTCACTACTTGGGGAAGGCTCCAGTCAATAGGTATTTTAATCGTCTAGGACTGTTTCATATTTTAACCTTGTGTTAGGCATAAATGTAAAAATCAAGTTAAGGGTTTTGAAGGGACACAATGCTCAGGAACCAAATATCGAGCAAGTCAGAAATTCAATTATGTAAATCATTGTATTCTTGTAAAGACTTCATGATGGAAATTTTGGATTGTTATTTTGACAAATCCATTCACGAACAAAGGTTGTCAAGTACATTTTGCGTGAAGGTGATGCACCTTTTGAAAGTCACTTTCTTTACCACCACCTTTTAAAAATCCACATGAATTTTTAAAAAAAATTACAACCAGACTAAGTAGCTGACCTTGAACTTCTGCACGAGGACATATTAAATACAAAACAAATGAGAATCTAGCTTTGTTGCTAAATGTAAATTGTTGAGGTTTGTACCATGCAGCATCTGCCTCGCAGCATGCCTAAACCAGTATTTTTAAAATGCTAGCTTAATGATTAACTATTGCGGCGTTCCTATTGAAGGATAAACAAAGGATGAAAGTGTTTCAATGTATGGTCTGTAACTGATGCCTAGAAAAATGTCAAAAACCATCTGCTTCAAACCTGTCCAAACTGTCGTCACATATTCAAATCTAGTCAAACAAGAAACAACTGGAACAAGGCAAGTAACTTGCTTCAGGGTCATCAAAAGACTCATTATAAAGGAACAAATCACTGACAATATCACAAAAAGCTTCAGGCAGTTTACGCAAGGCTTGAAGTTCAATTATACTAGCTTTAGCATTGAATAAATAAGATTTTAGCACATCTTCATGACCAAGTTTACAAGGCAACTTGTCTCCTTGCATCCATAGAAAGACAGTGGGTAACTGTTTATATAAATACTTCAGATGCAGGCTATACTGATAATGTAATGCAAATTGCATTGTTGCCATATTTTGGTGTGAAAACCCCATTTTTATTTCTAAAATAATGAAGCAACCCCAGCACAAATTGCTGTTGTCCTTTCAATTTTGCCATGCAAAATTCCATCGTGGTATTAGAAGCAAATGCTGAATGGTGCTCATATAAATGTTCTGTTTATTTTGCCCCACTGGCAATTGTCCAAAATGGCAAATGAAGAGAAATAATATGAGGCCTGTTTTTTATTGAGGATTTAGATAATTCTCCAAGTAATCTTGTAGCATTTCATATAACCAAGTTATATTTAGTGGTTTTGTTAATGAAGACTCATGTCTGAAGGGAAAACAAAGATAGGGGTGGGGAGACTGCGCTTGATTAAACCTTGCAAAGCAGTCAGACCAAATACCCTGTGGAGAGGTAGAAGTCAGCTGCTATCTCAGAATAAGCAAATGGAATTAACTTGATAGCCACAGTGTTAGCCTCACCTGTCAAATCAATAATCTTGAGGCAATAGCATATTTGAGATTGTGGGTTACAACGTTTTTCTCAAGAAAAGAAAGGCTACAGGATGCCTTGATAGAAGTCTTTAAGATTATGAAAGGATTTGAAAGGGTAGATGTAGATGGTGGTGTTTCCATTTCCAAGGGAGTGCAGAACAAGGGGTCATCAATATGAGGTAGTCAGTAATAAATACAACAGGGAATTTAGGAAAAATGTTTCTTTCCCCCCACAGAGTGTTTAGGATGTGGAACCTGTTGCCTTTCACAAGGAGTTTTTGAGGGAAAGCTAACTAAATAGATCAGAGAGAAAGGATATATATGGGTTTGGGAGAAAGTTTGTGTGGAACATACACAGTGCAGGGAGCTGTTGAACACAAATGGCCTGTTCCTGTGTTGTAAGTAATATTTTAGTTTGTGTTTTTGTCTTTTCATTTCCCTTTTCCTCACTGATTTCCAGCCTAAACTGACCTCTGTGGAGTTAGGTTGCCAAAATGTTGCTGGAGGTTTCATCACATGACTTTACGCCACTTGGCTTCAGCCATTAGTTGGCCAACACATCTATCCTTATGACATGTGGGCTTCCTATGCCAATTGGGAAACAGAGACTCATTACCTGACTGGATGATGCTGTTGGCCAAACAGCTTTCCCCTCCGCCGTTTCCATTTCCAATGTTTTGGTAAGTGCTAAAGAAGAATGTTCAAAGAAAATGACAAAAATAGAGAGCGCGATCTTAGTGGACGTTCAATCCCACTCCCGCTCCAACCAGGATGGAGAATTCGGTGCCCATCCAAACCTCCATTCACTGCAGCGGGACCAAAAAATTCTGACAGCGTGTAAGATTCCCGCCAGAAACTTTTTAAAGTCCTCACGATGTTTTTCCAGGGTTGCATACAGCGGTGTCCAGGAGTTTGATCTTCAATTCCTGGAGACTCTAGCCTAATCCTGGAGGTTTGTGGAGGTCAAATATCTTCATCACCCTCTTTCCCATCCCACCACCAAATGAAATAGAATCAGAAGACAAAATGGCCTCCTGAAGTTCCAATTATATCCAGCAGCAGATTGTTTGTTTGTTTATTCAAACTTCCAACATGAGCAGCCCTATGCCACACCCCAACACAACAGCTCTGAGTAGCTCAATTACACATCCACGAGCCACATGATAAGTCCAGACACCCCCTTAACAATCTGACCTAAGGTGCACCAGGGAAAGCATCCTTCTCAGATGTACCACAGCTTGGCATGGCTCCTGCTTTGCCCAAGATCGCAAGACACTAACAAAGGGTCTTGAATGAAGCCCAATGCATCACACAAACCAGCCTCCCATCCATTGACTCTGTCCGCTGCCTTGCAAAAGCAGCCAACATAATCAAGGACTCCATGCAGCTTGTACATTCTCTCTTCCATCTTCTGTCAGGAAAAAGATAAAATAACCTGAGATCATAACTTCTTCCCTGCTGCTGTCAGACATTCAAATAGACCTATCTCCCATTAAGCTGATCTTTCTCTACACCCTGGCTATGACTGTAACACTACATTTGCACTCTCTCCTTTCCTTCTCCCTTAAGTACTCTATGAACAGTATGCTTTATTGTATTGCATGCGAGACAATTCATTTCACTGTATATCAATCCACGTGACAATAATAAATCTAAACAAAGGAAATCAGCTTTGACATTGCTGACGATGGAACAACACTATTGAAAGTACGCTTTGAATATTGCACTCACCTTGAAGTTGAAGTGGACAGCTGCAGGTCACTTGTACTTGTTTGCAATTCAGGCCGGTCTAAATTTCTGTTGGCGTGCCCTGAAATTGGGAGGGGGAATGTGATTCCAGCGAGATGTTTTTAATGAGTATTCAGGGTATGCTAATACATGCAGACGAGATTCCTGACATGGATCAGCCGGAACACTGACCCATCATCCTGCCATGAAAGTGGCGACAGGAAAATTCTAACTTGACTTCCCCACTCCACAAAACCAACTGCTGGTGGGACTGGAAACTTCCACCGTTTGTGCATTTCAATCTTTAATTTGCTCTATTTAAAGCATTTTGAAAAAAAGCACTTTTATTTTACTGCATTTTTTTTGTTTGCTGGTTGCTTGGCTGTAAATATCCTTTTTAGACTTCGTGGACAAGTTAAAGGAGTCATTCCAGATTTATCTTGAGATGTCCTCTGTGAAGAATGGTACAGACAAGTGCAGTATCTCTGCATGCTGAAAAGCAGTAAGATTCTTGGATCAGTGTCAGAGTGCTGGGGGGAGGGAAGTCCAGTCGGGGGAGAGGGGGGTACGGTGAGTGGGTGAGGGACGTGGTGGGAAAGTCTGGGAGGGTGCAAATGGGGCAGGGTGGAGTGGAGAATGGCCCAGTTTATGTTTGGGGGGGCAGGGTCAGTTTTATAATTACCCAAGAGTTAGAATAGGATTATTCTGTCAAACATTTGATGGGTAATTATCAGGCAAGTACCACAGAACTACCATAGCATATCATGGCATAGAATCCCTACAGTGTAGAAGGAGGCCATTCAGCCCATACATTGACTCTCTGAAAAAACATCATGTAAAAGCAGCACAACATTTAGGGAAATAAGCAGCTGCTGAAAAAAGCTTTGATCATTGTTTGTTCATTTTATAGAATTTCACAAGCAATGGCGGCACAGTAGCGCAGTGGTTAGCAGTGCTGCTTCATAGTACTAGGGACCTGGGCTTGATTACTGCTTTGGGTCACTGTCTGTGTGGGACTTGCACATTTTCCTCGCATCTGTGTGGGTTTCCTCTGGGTGCTCTGGTTTCCTCCCACAATCTAAAGATGTGTGGATTAGGTGAATTGGCTGTACTAAATTGACCTTTAGTCTCAGGGGAATTAGCGGAGTAGATATGTGGGATTACAGAGATAGCGTCTGGGTAGATTGTGGTCGATGCAGACCCAATGGGCTGAATGTCCTCCTTCTGCACTGTAGGGATTCTATGATATCTATGAATTTCTCATTTATTTGCAAACCACCCTGAGTAGAGCAATGGCGTGTTTGCTTTAAAAAAAACACCCAGTCTCTTCTCCATGTTAACCTTTGGTCTTCATGTATATAAGCCCAATACATTGGGCAGGATTTTCCAGACATGTTCACCCCAAGACTGGAAAATCCCACCTGATGTCAATGGAGCTTTGCGTGCTCCATGCCCCACCCACTACAATTCCTGAAGCAACGGGACAGGAAAATTTCACCCAATAATCTTGGTCTTTGTCATCCAAATATATCCCTGTTCTACCATTCTAGCTCAGACCTTATACCCGTCTCCACATTGTCTTAAGATTGTACATAATGTTTTGAAATCCTCAGTGTTATGCATTGGGACTTACAACATTGAACACGCCTTTTGACTCATTACATTATATTTCAGAATCACAGAAATGTTTCCATGTCTGCACCAGTTCCCTGAATCCCTTAGTAGCATTCTTCAACCTTCTCCCTGTAATCATAGAATCCCTACTGTGCAGAAAGGGGCATTTGGTCCATCAAGTCTGAATGACAACAATCCTACCCAGGCCCTATCCCCATAGCCCCACATATTTACCCCGCTAATCCCTCTAATCTACACATCCTGAGACATTAAGAGGCAATTTAGCACGGCCAATGTATCTAAACCGCACATCTTTGGACTATGGGACTAAACTGGGGCACCTGGAGGAAACTCATGCAGACATGGAAAGGACATGCAGACGCTGCACAGACAGTGACTCAAGCCGGGAATCTAAACTGGGCCGCTGGCGTTATGAGGCTACAGTGCTAATCACTGCAGCATCGTGCTGTCTGTAATCCTGCACATTCTTCCTTTATCAGAAATTTGTCCACGTTCCTTCGCAATGCTCTGAACCTGCTCCCTCACACCCTCAGGCAGTGCATTCTACACCTTAACCACTCGCTTAAGTACCTTGTGTAACTTTTGCTTCTTTTGCCAATTACTTTAAATCTGTGCCCTCTCATTCTCAACATTATCATGAGTAGCAACAGTTTCATCCTATCCACTCTGTCCAGACCACTCATGATTTTGAGTACCTCCATTAAATCTCTTGTCAGCCTTCTCTTCTCCAAGGAGAATGGCCACGACATCTGCAATGTCTTCCTAACTAATGGGAACCATTCTCATGAGTCTTCTGCACTCTCTCCAATGCTATCAGATCCTTTTTAAAACACAACACCTTTGATCGGACACAATACTTCAGCTGCGACCGAACTCGTGCCCTGTACAAGTTTAATATAACCTCCTTTCTCTTTTATTTGGTGCCTCTATTAAAAGAAACCCAAGGACAAAGTATGCTTTATTAACTGTCCTTTCAAGTTGCTCTGCTAGCTTTAATGTCTTATGTACATATACACACAGCTCCCTTTGCTCTTGGACCTCTGAATTGTGCCCTTTGTTTTCTATTGGCTGGGACTCTCCCAAAACAAAACTAAGTGCCGATTTCCAGCGTGGAGTTGATTACGTAACAAAAAAGTGCCTTAGGGACTCATGACCAGTGCTTCTTGCTGGTGTTTCCTGTCCCACTGTGTTGCTCGAGCAGAATCCTAGCCAGTGTCACTCCACATTCTCCCTACCAACATGAATCACTTCACATTTCTCCCCGTTGGACTACTTCTGCTCCTTGTCCACCCATTCCACCGACTTGTCTGTCCTTTTGAAGTTCTACAGTGCCCTCCTCACATTTCACAATGCTACCAAGTTTCATATTTACAAAGTGTTTTTCCTTATGTTGCCATTTCTTCTTTTGCTAACCACCATTTTTTTTTAAATGGTGCCCTCTGGCTTTTGATCCCTCTGCCAAGGGGAACTGTTGCTCCCTATTTACCCTGTCCAGGTACCCTGTCTCATGACCTTCATCAAATATTATCTCAATATTTGTTTCCAAAAGAACAGCCTCACCTTCTCCGATATAGTCATTGTGCTCATCATCGCTGGAACCATTCTTGTGATTTTTTTTACATCCTGTCTAACACTTCCATTCTTCTCCTTCAGTTCTCTTCGCAAAGACACATCTGGCACACAGTTCCATGACCTCCACCATGGAAAGAACAAGGAGGCATTGCCCTGAATCCACCCCAGTCAGAACAGATCAAATCTTAAGTACCAATCTAATCCACACAAGCCATCCAGTCAACTGTGCCCTTTTGCTATATGTGGTATCTCCCTCAATTCCAACTTATCTGTTTTACCTTGAGTGGATGGGTATGTTCTCAAGAACACAATGTTAATGGATTTGTAGACAGTGGGTTGCCATATTTATGCACAAAAGAGGTCACATTTGCTATACTTAGCTGAAATTTTGGATTCCAGTATGTGAATCTTTTATGTTGGCTGTTCTTTTATTATAATATGGTTTTATTAATGCTTTTAGGAACACATTCAACACAAGAAGATCTTTGCCAGTATTTTCTAAATGTTGGTTGAATTATCTGTTTTGAAACTGGACCTTTTCTTCCTCCCCCAAGTTAGTGTTAACTGTTCAACTTCTTACAATTGACCAGCTAGGTATAGATACATCTTGGTGTTTTTACTGCGATCCTTAGACCGGATATATTAATCAGGTGTGATATGACTAATGTTTTCAGTGTCAAAAAACATTTGAAGTTTTCTAAAGCTTATGCCGATGATCTCTATTCAATCATCAGGTACTGAATTCACTTGAGTTCAGGGAAATCACTGGAGATTTTTCCTCTGATCACAGTTCATAGTTGCTGTTTATAGAACAATATGGGGGGTGGGAGCGGGATGGGGGTGGGGGTGGGGGGGGTGCAGGGAGGAAAAGTCTTTCTTCTACTATCTCCAGTGTTGAGGGAATTTAACCTGCAAAGACCTAAAAAAAAAACCCACACTGAATAGAATATTAAACAAAGTTATTGACTGAATTTGTCTCCTGTCTTTGCTAAACCATTATTATTTGCCAGCAGTCAGGCTAAAGAAATAATGGCGTGATTCTTCCATCGCCACCCACAACTTTTCTGACAGGTCAGGCTGGGACATGTTGGCCATTTTTCTAGTTCCCCGACAGCTTTTACCAGGGGGCGTATCTCCCAGCTGGAGAAAACTCGCAGGAAACTGGCGGACCACTGATTAGCATAAGTTTACACAGTTTTACATGCCATTATCAGAATCCACATGGCAATTTCTGCCCATGTCTGTGTCTTCCACCTCTTTGGCATGATGTAATTTTGGCACAAATAAGTACTTAAAAGGCACAAATAAGTACTTAAAAGCCACAACCTGGCATGGCAGCCTTGAACTGTCATGAGGTAAGTGCTGCTTGCGGAGAATGGGGGTGTTGCAGACAGGTCCTGGAGAGACTTTCCTCTTGCTGCCTTCAGGTTTTGGCCCTTGGATCAGTGGAGGGGAAGGTGGAGGAGATGGGGCGGCCGGTGGGGAGGCTTCTATTTCCTCACAGTTCTCTGGTCTCTGGATGAGGTTCCGTCAGGGAGTCCTGCTCCGCAAGCCCCACCTCTCCTGAGCAGCTGTGTTATGCAATGTGGGAGCACAGTGGTTATCACGACTGCTTCACAACTTCAGAGACCTGGGTTCAATTCTTGACTCTGGTCACTGTATATATGAAATTTGTACATTCTCCCTGTGTCTGCGAGGGTTTCCTCTGAGTGTTCTGGTTTCCTCCCACTGTCCAAAGTTGTGTGGGTTAAGTTGATTGGCCATGCTAAAATTGCCCCTTAGTGATGTGCAGGCGCAGTGAGTGCGGGTGCAGTGAAGGGCCTATTGACAACTAGTCCTTGTGAGAGATTTTGAAAACTGCATTCAATTGAGCATCATTCACCCCTCAGGCTGCTGACTGGCAGCCATTCAATAGGCTGCTGTGTCCATGGGGGTGGGGGATGCAATACTCAGGGGTCCTATTCGTTAAGCTGCTGTGTCTGGGGGGTGGGATGTGGTGCAATACTCAGGGCTCCTTGTCAATAAGCGGCTGTGTCCAGGGAGTTTCAATATCCAAGGCTCCCTTAAGAGAAGGAGTGATCACAACTGGCTTGTGCATGAGAGCACAACGCTACTTCTCTGCAGGGCAGCAGCGAGGTCAGTATGTTCAAGGGATGGAGGGATTATGTACCCGTATTATCCGGATCCATGTGGGCATGACGTGAGCAGGTAGCCGTGTCAGTGTGTGGGGGAGATGGGGGTCGGGGGCAGAAATGAGGTCAGGCGATGTCTCTGTGGTGGGAGCGGGGGTGTTGTGGTGCCAGCAATGAGGCTAGCGATGTGTAAGGGGAAGTTGTGAATGCCAGCGATGAGATGAGCGATATGTGTGGGTATGTCGTATGAGGAATGGTTCAGGTTTCTGGGTCTGTACTCATTTAGAAGGATGAGGCGGAATCTTATTGAAAATTACAGAATACTGCAAGACCTGGATAGAGTGGATTTGGAGAGGATGTTTCCACTTGTAGAAGAAGATAAAACCAGAGGGCACAACCTCAGGTTAAAGAGACAATCCTTTAAAACAGAGGTGAAGAGGAATTTATTCCGACAGAGTGGTGAATCTGTAGAACTCTTTTCTGCAGAAGCTGTGGAGGCCAGGTCATTGAGTATCTTTAAGACAGAGATAGATAGGTTCTTGACTGATAACCTTATCAGGGGTTATTGGGAAAACACAGGAGAATGTTTTCTCATCCCCAATGAGCCATGATAGAATGGTGGAGCAGACTCCATAGGCCAAGTGGCATAATTCTGCTCCCATGTTTTATGGTCTTATGCTGTGGGGGTCAGCAATGAAGCCAGGATATCTGTGGCGGTTGGATGGCAGTGATCTAGATGCTGGGTGATCTCCCGGCAATGTGCGCATGTGCATGTTCCCACTCATCCCGTCGATTTCAGGCTCTTTGTAGTGAATAGGCCCCGCCCCTGAGCGGTTAATGATATTCACAACTGGGACTTCTGCAGTGCACAGAGATTGGGGTGAGAAGCCGAACTGAGGAAATAGTCGGGATTTAGAACAGTTTTCCCACCAATTCAACACTTTTGGGAGCATCACGGCCAATGTTACTTGTCTTATGATGTGGAGATGCCAGCGTTGGACTGGGGTAAGCATAGTAAGAAGTCTCTCAATACCAGGTTAAAGTCCAACAGTTTATTGTGCTACCAAATAAACCTACTGGAATTTAATCCAGTGTTGTGAGACTTCTTACTGTAATTGTCTTATGGGCAGAAGAAATTGTAACTCTATCCTTTGGTTTGAATGCCATGCTGATGCCTATGAGACCACCAGCTCCACAAAAAAATCATCTTAAAGATTTTCTCCTTCAGGTTTGTGCAGCTTTTAAGTTGGATCACACATCGTGGGCAATTTAAAGACATTCTATCAGGTCTGTTTAATTTTGATATTGACTTTTATTGGACGCAACGTGAGAAAATGTTTAATTTTGCCTTCATGGTTATCTTTAATAAGAGAAATAAAATTACATTTTCTTAGGACCCATTAATTATTTAAGATATCATATTCAGTACAGTTCCTAAGATGGTATTGGGAGAAATTCATCAACATGGAAGGAGGTTTTCTTATAATCTCAGATTTTCAACCAATCTTTTAATATACACCTTTTATCAGTTACAATACATTTTGACATCAATAGCACATTTTGACACTGACCGCACTGTTTAGAAATTCTATATTGAACAACGTAGGCTTAAGTAAGAACAGAAAATGTTGGAAATACTTGGGTTTGGTGGAAGTGGAGCAAGAAACAGAGTTAACATTTCAGTTTTGTGATCTTTTGTTCTGCCTAACTCGGATACATGTTTTTGCTTTTACTCTTACATGGGATCTGAGCATAGCTAGTAAGACCAGTATTTGCTGCCCATCCCTAATCGTCTTTGAACTGAATGGCTTGCTTGGCCTTTTCAGAAGGCAGTTAAGGGTCAATCACATTACTGTGGATTTGGAGTTGCATATGGACCAGACCAGGTCAAGATGCAGATTTCCTTCCCTTAAGGATATTAGTGAACTAGATGGGTTTTTTCTGATCGACAATAGTTTCGTGGTTATCATTAGATTTTTAATTCCAGATTTTTCTTGAATTCAAATTCCCTCAATTGCCAGGATGGGATTCGAACCTGGATTACTGGTCTACTGACAATACCACTGCCCTCCCGTGGGATCTTCTGGTCCTGCCAACAGTGACCCCTCAGCTTTGGCGTGCCAGGAGGTGGAGAGTGTGAATAATGAGAAACCTACTGACAGCGGTGGGGCTGGAAGATCCTCCCACTGGCTAATCGAGGGCTGCCTCCGCCGCCACAAAAGACACCGTGGGAGTGGTAGAAAATCCTGCCCATGGAAACACTGCCAATTTTCATTAAGGGTGAAATAAACTTCCTAAGCAACTTGGTTGTATTTTTTTTTTTGTGAAAAATTAATCTATAATTATTTCACATTGAGTGAACCTTTGGTAAATGAGTGGATCTTTAAATATTCAAAAAGACTTAGCAAGAGAGAATATTGTCTTGTATAAAAGTGATAAATTCCTTGCCATTGCATTTTGTGGGATTGAAATTAGGCATTATGGAAGTTTGAGTTTTTGAGAATATTAAATGTGTTTGCGTCATTGTTTTTCTTGCCATAATAAAACTCTAATATAATGGATTCTGAGCTATTTTTTCTGGTTACGATATGGGCTATATTGCGAACTTTTGCTGTAGGATTTTCCACCTGATAGTTTCTAGCTTGTGAATCATGGATAGAAAACTGCAAGAAAAATGTTGCAAAAGATGTTGAAAATGGCAGGATATTTGGTAACCCTGTATTTGCCATCTCAAAGCAGCAATCATTACACCTCCACCTAAGCTGAAATCCAGTCCATGCTGAACAAAGAAACAAACAAAGAAAATTACAGCACAGGAACAGGCTGTTTGGCCTTTCAAGCCTGCATGCTGTCTGACTGAGCTAAAACTCTTACCCTTCTGGGGACCATATCCCTCTATTCCCCTCCTATTCATGTATTTGCCAAGATACCCTGAAAAGTCACTATCATATCGGCTTCCACTACCTCCTCCGGCAGCGAGTTCCAGGCACCCACCACCCTTTGTGTAAAAACACGAGGAGAATGGATTTGATTACCTAGAACAGCGCTGCAGCAGTTATGTATATTTTATATTGACCAGATAATTCAGGAAGGCACATCATGTCCAATGTTCGGTCGATTATTCCAGTGATATAGAAGATCCAAGGCTGCAAGCGTACAATTTCTCCCATTTCAGAGATTTCACTACTTGGTTTCATATCGTTCCATTAATTGGATGAATACCTACCCATTGTATCATTGAGCTGGATATTACTTCCCAGTGTTCTGAAAGATAATGAAGTTAGGGAGACTGGAATGTCAACTGAGGTTCTGACAAATGCTGTTTGTGTTGAACACACAGCTTTTTATTCACCAGAATCCAGATCGATCCAAGCCATTGTTGCATGAACCAGCTTTTGCTTTGCCCTGGACACTGCTGAAATGGATATATTTTTGTGTGATTTTCCATAGGAGACTGTAGTAAAAATGATATTTTGTCATCTTATCCAAACAGAGCTGTAGATTAATCTTTTGTGGGCCAGTGGTTATTCCCAGTATGGTACCGCATACGAGTTTTAACATCGCTGGTGATTTGGGTTTGTTCCCACTATTTTTTCTCATTTTCACTGCAAATGTCAGCTCTTATAAGAGGGTTCATCCTTCCAAAAATTAGGAATTTAATGAGTGTTCCAAATCTGGGATTTTGTAATTTTGTAACAAGACAGTATGTACAATTTGCATTACAGATGTCAATGTTTCCAATCATAAGCTGAAGTATTAAAAGACTTTTCACAATGAATTAGTTACCGAAGCAAAGGAGTATCAGCAAGGTATCAAACTGTTTAGTATATATACAGCAGGCTGAAAGCAGTGCTACACAACCATACACAAGATAGGCAAATCCTCCTTAATTCTCCCATTTATGATGAAGTACCCCTGAAACAAATTATAGGTGACATTATTCCTCAACCAAAGTAAAAGTCTTGAGAAGAATTATAACAAATACACTCACAAAGCCTTGCAAAATTGAAGTATGATATTTTAGCAAATTTTGTTCACAAATTTTGTATCCACAATCTGTTTGAAGGACATGCACAGATAGAAAATACTACAATTCCATATAAGCATATGTCGGGTATTTAAGGAATTGTCTCAGTTTGCTCATATGAATGTGATCGATGTTTGACATGTTTCTTGAGAACTAGTTCAAAGAATGTTTTGATTTATGATCAAAAACGAGTAATAGAATTTGCCTGGATTTTTCAAAAGCCATTGATAAGGTGCCCTGGAGACTGGGGCAAGTGGCAGAATGGAATGATAACTACTTTTTGTGGTAGAAATCAGAGGATGAGTGTAAAAGATAGTTATTCAAAGTGGCAAGTGGTGTTCCACAAGAATCGTTGCTCGGTTCACAATTTACATTAGCAATTTTGACTTTAGGGGAAATGATACAAAACTGGGGGTTATAGTCAATATTGGGGGCACCTGTTACATGATACAGAAAACACCACAATAAACAAATAATTGACAAATGGAGTTCAACACGAATGTGAAGATGGTCACTTATTAATTGGAAGAATTGAGTGTTCCTAGAGCAGACGAATAAAGGGATCTTGGTACAAAAACACCAATTGCTAAAAATTGTGCCACAGGTTTGCAAGTCTTTTAAAAGAAAATATTCTCGTTGGGTTTTATTTTGAAGGAGATAAAACTGAAAATTAAGGAAGGTATAGTAAATCTATATTGAATTTTTGATAGACTACATTACTGCATGCAGTTCAGAATGCCATGCTATTAAAAAAAAGATATAGCAACATTGGAAAGGGTGCAGGGAAGATTTACAAGAATGTTTCAGAAAGTGTGGGCACACTTGTCATAAAAGGATGTTCAGGCTGAGAAGTGATCTAATAGAGATCTTTAAAACTGTGAAGCGTTGAGAGAGAGTGAAAACAGAGAAAATGGTCAGAAATTTCCACCCCAGGTATTAAGTGCAGTGATAGGTGGGAAAGATAATGCAGATCTCACTGGTTGGTGTTAGGGAGCAGATTAGAAACTCCAACATATGTTATGAAATTAGCCTAAACATAACTTTTTCTTTTGATTTTGGTGTTCAGGTGAGCATAACGTTCTGAGTATGATTCAATTGATCCACAAGGAAGCTTTTATCAAAATAAATTTTATTTAAGAATGCAATTAGAATATAACCAAAGAATTAGCAAAACCTTTACCAATTAAAATACTTAAACATGACAAAGTATAATTCTTAACTGCTAGCAATTTTTATAGTTCCAATTGTAGGGAGCAAACATAAATCCCTTCTTCAGGACCAGTTCACACAAAAATAAAATATGCTTGCCTGGATACTAAATTATCAGTCTTTTAACACATCTAGACTGAGATCCAGACAGAGACCTGTCTTCTGACTAACGTACAGCAGAATCTCAGGGAAAGGTTTGCCCCAAACTGAAGAATCTCAGAGAAAGAGAGTTATAGCCTGGCAGGTCTCAGTGTCAAAGTCCAGAGAGAGAAAAGAGACTCATTGTCTTCAGCAACTTCAAGCAGCATTTAACTTGAGTTTTCTGCGTATGCTTATCACCACCCAGTCATATGACTTTATGTGTCAGTCAACCTAATCATGTCCTATTTTGCAAAAATCCCTGGGGAAATCACTAAAATCAACACAACAGCATTCGTACGGATTAGAACCAACATTCTAGCAATTAGGAGCAATTATGTTGCTGCAATAACAATACAAGGCTGCTGGATATAGATCTAGTGGCACAACTAATAAAAGAAATCTGCTAAAACAGGTCCTGCAAAAGAAACATAACAAATACATTTCTTAAAGGCACAGTATCATTACACGGGCATGGTGGCTTTCTGCGCTAGATTGTCCTCTTTGCACCTTATTATGTATTCACAAATGAGGAGAACATTGTGACTTGTAGCAGGACAAACTGTGATTTATCCATCCCGACATTACCACATTTTTAGCATGATATTTAAATGGCACCCATGCACATGTTCACATTCTACTACCCAGGACTTATCAAGGCAAATGTTGGAACGGCTCGAGGCATAGGCAACATGCTTCCAGGTAGTCGAGGACTGATATGAGGTCCTTTACTTCCATGATGGGAACCAGATATCCACAAACTTCACCACCAGGACTCGGGAGCAACTTGCCAGCACAATCAGCACCTGAACTTAGTAAGTGACTGCAGTTCATAACAGGAAGAGGATGAATGATCTCATCCATTCTACCAGGGTAAGTCAACCTCCTCCTCACTTTCAACGCACAGTCTCTTAAGGCCATCAGGCATTTGCTGGTCACAGTCCACAGAGAAGGAAAATCACCATTGATTTTCTCTCACACTTTCATCTCTCATCATGTTCTGCCCCAGTTGTATCTTCGGCCTGAACTTAGGTCCACTCAGCACACACAGAAAGCAATATTAGTATTTGGTTTGGTGTTCATCCTTCTCACACTCTGTCCATTTGTCTTTATGCAGGACAAAATTGCTCACAGGGTTGCCAGAACTCAAGCTACTCGCCCCATGACAGAGCTGGCCAATGAGGCAGAGGCCGTTATGTGCCGAAGGCAAGATCAGCATTTCTCAATAAACCAGTGAGGCCTCATCGATTCGTCTTCACCCACCTACCAAAACAGAGTTCTCTTTAATGTAGGTGACTGTCCAACCAACCTCTCTTTATCTCTTCCCTCTATTACAGCCACCAGCAGGAAAAGAAGGACATCCACCACCGGCCAGCCCATCAGTTCTAGTCCAGAGACCAGTTTGGATGAGGATCCTGAAGACCAAGGAAGGTGCAAGAATCATGTGTACTTCATGTGTTACAGAAAAGGTCACTTGAAAGTGTGGTGCAGAGTGAAGCAACCACTTTAGTCAAGTTTGACTCCCTTCAAGAAATTGTATGAGGAACCCAGCAACAGATCCGAGTCATTCACCTAAATCCAGGTCCAAAAGGGTCTCACAATTTGAGCCAGAGAGTTGAGTGGAGCGGTCATGTTGTAATTCAGTCTGACTTTGTATATGTTATTCATATTTGGCAATAAAATCTTTGTTGCTTCAAACCCCATTGAGTCATCCTTGATCTATTCCAGAAAGGAAATCTATCTTCCTTACCCAGTCTGATCTCCATGTGCGTCTAGACCCACAGCAATGTGGTTGACATTAATTGCCCTCAGGAACGGGCAATAAATACCAGCCCAGCCAGCAAGACTCACATCCCGTGAATAAATTTTAAAAAACTACTCCAGAGCAGATGTAGATTATCTTACAGATGCCTTTAAGGGGAAGATAGATGAGTGTAGGAAGGGGAAAGTACTAGATGTTTACAGTGGTAGATTTGGTTGAGAAGTGATGGGAAGAACCCAAAGTGGAGCACAAATGCTAGCGTGGATTGTTTAGGCAGAACTGCCAACTCCTGTGTCACATATGCCATCCAAGCAGCTTTCTTCCTGCAGCCCGTCTTCAGCATCTCAACAATTTGATTCTGTTCAAGCAAGTAATGTAGCAATACAGACATCCGTTTCACAGTGTGATTTTCTTTATATAGGAAGTTTTTTTAATTCATTTGCAAGACATGGGCATCGCTGGCTGGCCAACATTTATTGCCCATCCCTATTTGCCCTTGTTCCAAGAGGGCAATTGTGAGTCAACCACATTGACTGTGGCTCTGGAGTCACATGTAGGCCAGACTGAATGAAGACGGCAGATTTCCTTTCCTAAAGAATATTAGTGAACCAGAAGGTTTTTTTTTTAACTAACAATCGACAATGGTTTCATTGTCATCAGTAGATACTTAATTCCAGTTATGTTTTTATTGAATTCAAATTTCCACTGCCTGCTGTAGTGGGATTTGAACCTGGGTCTCCAGAATTTCTGGATTAACAGTCTATCGATAATACCATTCAGCCATTACCTTCCCTCGGTGTGATCCTTTCAAACTACTGTGAAAGGAAAAACTAGAGGGAACAGAATCCATTTTGTTACATCTGCTTGTGATTGGACCAACTCAGATGATGTTTTCTCAAAGATAGACAGAGTGGCACAGTGGGCGTGAGAAAAGGGCAAAGAGGCTGCCCTTTTCTCTGAAGGTGGGTTTCTTTCTGTACAGTTTGGCATAAAGTCAGAAAAAATGAAGTGGCAGAGTGAAGCAAGGTCATGCTAACTCTGATTAAGCCTATCCTGCCAGCAACTTCATTTTGTAAAAGAAGTGCCGGGGGCAATGCCCATGTAAGATCTTACCACCCTCCCCCCATCCCTAAGCCAAGAACCTACCTGAAACTTCTTCTAATCAGGTACACAGTGTATGAGACCTATCCTGATTCAGTTAACATGCCCTCACACCAATGTGAATGGGCAATTTAATGGGTAGGGGGAACAATTAGGTGGCCTGATAAGTATATTTAAATATATTCAAATTGAGTCAAATGTTCAGTTTCGGTATTCTTGTCCGTAGTGGGAATCACACCATTGTGGGAATTACACCACCTGCCAGAACTCCAGGTAAGCAGAACTTGACCAGCCCACTCAGTCATGGTGCTACCAAGCCACTCTTGGTGAATGATATTGAATTCCCTCAACTACGGTACATTCTGTGCCATTGCCATTGTTAAAGTTTCCTCCAAATGATTCTCAACATAGTGTACTGATTCATCCGCTGAGAAAGGTAGAGGTGGTAATAAGCAGAAAGATTCCTTGCCTATGTTTGACCTAATACTATGAGACTTCGAAGAGCCCGGAGTCAATATGAGAAATCCCAATCTCATTCCTTCCTAACTGTATACCTGTGTGCTTGTATACTTATGTGCTGCTATCTTTGGCCATTCCGTCATGCTGGTAGGACAGGATGTACGCAGACATACTAAGGAAGGAGTCTGGGACATTGGCTGTGAGCTATTATTTGATCAGGGGGACTTGCTTCACAAATCTATGGGACCCATCTCCAAATTTTAGCAAATACTGATGAAAAGGGCTTGGCAGGGATGACTGGGCAGAGTTGTCTTTGTCATATCTAATGCTTAAGTCTATGCCATGTGGTCAGCCTGGTTTTATTTTTGCTGTACTCTTTCATAGCTTTCTTTTGCACTGATTTAAAAACAGACTGCAAAACATTGTTTCCTCATCATGTGACTGCCACAAGTTCAAAGTCCTTTACCAAACACAAGGATGGTTTGCATGCTGATTTCAATCATCTTGTGTTGTCATTTGATACTTTGAGATTCCATTACTCTTGTTTGGATGAAGGAAACAATCATAAAATAATAGGAGGTTAATAGGATGCGTTCATGTCTATCTAAATATATATGTCCAGAGTGAAATAGAAGCAGGCACGTTACAACTCTACTATGCTTTTGAGTTCATCCATCCTTAAACAAAGGGATGTGTAAATTCCATGAATGGCTTTGAATGTCCACATTTAATAAGTATCCATTTGAGACATGAAACATTTGGTATTTGAGCTTCAGACAATCCTGTGATTTGCAGTGGCCATTTCAATTCTGCCTGTTCAGTTTTTAAAAGTGCTGAATGAAAATTCTTAATGTATTGAGACATGGCACCAAGTTTATTTAACTAAATTTAAATTTCCCAACTGCCATGGTGGGATTTGAACTCCAATCAATTTGTTTTGCTTCTCAGAATATTAGTTCAGAAACATAACTTATATGCTACCATTCTCTCCACTAAAGAAATAGTTTAGGGAGAGAGGCAAAACTTGATATTCCTAATCTGAATGTTAAAGGACATAAATGCACATAATAAGATGTGGAAAACGTTACATGAATGAATTCATAATGGATGGATTCAATTCTGTTTATGGCAGGATACCCATTGGTTATTTTAATTAAAATATATGACTTGATATAAATAGAGATTAATCTTACAAAAGGATTTCTATAGAAAACTGTTCTAGCAGAATGATTTAATGCCCCATTGTGGTTTGAGATGTCTTTCAGCTCTCGGAAGGCATTTGGCCATTATGGTGGCAAAGCATAAGGATACAAATTTTAAAAAGTGTAGCCCCATATCAATAGCCCAAATATAATATGGCTTTTACAGTTGGTCATGGAGTGTAAAATTACATTTATGCGAGGTAGTATAGTATAACCACAGATTTAAGAAAATACATTTTATAAGTGATAGTTTGGGGCAGTGAATAAAAATGTAAATTCAGGACTGCAGGTTTTATAACATTGTTTACTTTCACACTTCAGTCAGCTCCTGTGGGTTTTATTAGCTATGGCCTTGCCATTTCTACCCTATACCTCTCTCTGTAAGGTGATGTGAGAGTTCATGATACACATGGCCCAGCTGCTAACACGCTGTCCTCTTGAGTCACAAAGTTCTGGCTTCAAGTCCCAGTGCATAACTCAAACAGAAAAACCAAAGCTGACCTCCCTGTACAGTACAGAGTGAGTGCTACATTGTCAGAGGTGTTGTGGTTTCGAGATGTTAAAACAAGGACCCATATGCCTGCTGAGATGGAGATAAGAGATACAGCAGCATTTTGATCAAGAGCAAAGGAGTTTTCTCAAGTATCTTGGCCAATATTTGTTTCTTCATCAACATCACCAAGACCAGCTTATTTAATCATTATCATATTACTGTTTGTGGGACAATTTTTAATACATTTACAGAATGTGGGTGTTGCTGGCTAAGCCAGCGCTTACTGCCCATCTCTGACTGCCCTTGAGAAAGTGGCGGTGAGCTCTCTTCTTGAACTATTCTGTGGTGTAGGTACAGCCACTGTGGCAATAGGGAGGGAGTTCCAGGATTTTGCGTCAGTGACGAAGAAACAGCAAAATAGTTCCAAGTCAGGATGATAAATGACTTGGAGGGGGATTTCCTCCCATGTGTCTGCTGCCCTTGTCCTTGTAGGAGCGAGCAGTCATCCAAAATTGACCAGACTCTGCTTGGTGCTGCCATTTCTGGTTCCTAGATCAATGCCAGGTGGCTCATCTGGTTTCATTCATTTTTATTTCTTTGTAGCTATTTAATACAACTTGCCATTTCAGAGGGCATTTGCTGTGGGTCTGGAATCATATGTAGGCCAGATCAAGGTGAGGATGGCAGATTTCCTTTCCTACAATCAGACGGGTTTTTAACAACAATGTTTTCATGGTCATTGTGAGATCTTTATTTGCAGATTTTTGTTGAATTTTTCACCATCTCCTGGAAATCCAGAACAGTGGCTGTCTGGTTTACTAGTTCAGTAATAATACCACAATGCCACCTCCTCTTGCTGTGCACATATGAGCTATTGCACTTCCTAATTAAAACACTTCATAAGTATTTCATTGGTTGTAAAATGTTTTAAGATGATGGTGAAAGGTACTATATTTTTATAAGCATAGAAAGTAAGCATATTTTTAGTTTACTAGACTTAGAAGTGTATACAATTGATTCTAGCGGGAATATCAGAAGGGTTCCTGTCTTCCTGGCAGTTAAGTCGTTAGATTTGGAGGGACCAGAAGGATGAGATTTTTTACTGAAGCACAACTGGTTTCAAAATATTGTCATTCAAGTTTGTGCTTCTACTTGTGGATGTTGAAGTTGCTTTTGACACTGGCATTTACACTGTTCTGCTTTTCTTTCCAAAGTGGATTGTTATGGCCCCTCCTAATTAGAACTTGATTACAATTACGTGTTTATGACAGTCCGGAGTCGATATAAAGCTTTTACAATTATTGCCAGACATCCTTATTTTTGCAATAAATTTGAATTGTATCAGCACCCTCCTTTTATTGTTAACAGTTATTCTGGAGGAGCTGATAAAAGGAATGGATTGTGAACATATTTTATTCTACAGCGCGAGAGAAACATGAATGCTGTCCACCCACAGGAGCAGGATAACAAATCAATACATTCTGTTTTCATAGAATCATAGAATCCCTACAGTGCAAAAAGAGGCTATTTGGCCCGTCAAGCCTGTACCGACAACAGAACCATCCAGGCCTTATCCCCATAACCCCACATATTTACCCTGTAAATCCCCCTGACACTAAAGGCTATTTAGAATGGCCAATCAACTTAACCTGCCCATTTTTGGACTGTGGGAGAAAACCCAGAGGAAATGCATGCAGACATAGGGAGAATGTGCGAACCCCACACAGACAGTGACCCGAGGCTGGAATTGAATCCGGATTCCTGGTGCTGTTAGACGGCAGTGCTAACCACTGTGTTTTGTTTTAATGCTTTTATTTCCTTTAAAACAAACTGCCTTTGATCTTCTGGAGCTGCTCTTCAATGCAATTGGAAAAGAAACTCACTTTTTGTGAGTTGCGAGGGAGCAGTGATGCTCATTGCATGTTAACTACGTGGTGCATTATCATTTTTACTGTATCCAATTCTCTCCTAAATGATTGCAGCGTATGTTTTAGCCTGTAGCCATACAAATCTTTTCAAGCCAGCAATGAGGTTGGCACAGTTCCAATTGCAAAATAAAGGTGTTTTGCTCCATGAAAGTATTTCAAGTGGTGCTTACTGATACAGTTTCTTTCACTGCGTCTGCAAAATCCTTTTCCGTCCTGCATTTTCATGTGAAAAGCCTGCTTAATCATCTACAGAATTGGGTATTTCAATGGAGTTATTTAACTGCACCCCCTGGGTTGTTGCAGAGCAAACAACTGAGCCTTCTGGAGAGCATAAAGGAGAGGCAGGTGCATGTTCCGTGCCCTATTCACTTCCCCGTTGACAGTTCTGTTCTAATCTGTAGACAAACAAGAGACAGGTGACATGCTATGCATTCGCTACCATATGCAATGGAACTGATTCAACAAACAAACTCTGGGCTTGTTACATTGTTTGCATTGTTCAAGCATAGCAACGTGCCTCCCTCAGTCTTGTGGCCTACACCAGATATGGATTCTGCTATAATGTGTACTTATGCATGTGTTTAAGTATTCCCAAACTGTCACAGGTTCCATTTGTTTCCATCTCCATCAATGCAAGACTTTTGAATTGAAAAATGCCCCCAGGGTCTAAAGTTGCTGGTAATGTTAGTTGCTGGTGTATTAAGTTTAAAGTTTATTTATTAGTGTCACAAGTAAGCTTACCTTAACACTGCAATGAAGTTATTTTGAAAATTCTGAGTTGCCACACTCCGGCACCTGTTCAAGTACATTTAGGGAGAATTTAGCATGGCCAATGTGCCTAATCAGCAAAGTCTTTTGGACTGTGGGAAGAAACTGGAGCACCCGGAGAAAATCCACTCAGGTACAAAGAATGACCCAAGCTAGAATTGAAACCAGGTCCCTGGCACTATGAGGCAGTAGTGCTAATCATTGTAACCATTGTGCTTCCCCTTGAAATATTTACACAGTTAAACATTACTGTTTACAATACTAATGAAGAAACCACTAATTATATTGCTAAAATGTTCTGCGAGAGTAAAGCGCAGTGCAGAAACTTGCTGAAAGTTTGCTTGAAAATGCAGCTTGGTCCACGAACTTCATACATAAAGATGTTGTTGTTTTTGGTAAAATGTCTACAAACATTCTTTGCTGAATGATTGCGGGGTGCTTATTGATCAAAGCTTTGCAATTGCTTTTCTTGAGAGTTTGCTGAGGAGCAGCTGCCACTGACCTCTGCAGTTAATGTTTCAATTCTGAACATGGCAGCACACTGCTAAGCATGTGTGATCCTTGAAATGCTGAAAAGTGACTCTCAGCAGAATGATATTTATAGGAATATCACTGTCCCGGTGTAACCAGTCACCAAAGACATTCCAATTGCCTTGTTTATGATTAAGTGTTTCATGGATTATCTCTTCTGGTCATTCCTCCAGGAATATTTGCTCCCTTTAGCTGCACAGAAAATCTGTTGCTTGGACACTTGAATGTTTGTGCTTCGGTTTTGAGCTATGCCATTGTGGATAGTTATTCAAACACTTTCTCCAAGTGCTGGGTAGCTAGTTCAGTGATGAGTTAGTCTATTATATTCCAGGCTGGAAATGATAAACATTGCAGTTCCTGATCTTTAATACACATCCCCAGCCGAGTATTGTATGTAAAATTCTGATGTCAGAGTAATCTGGTTTGGCTGTCATGAATTCTAATTATGGTCAAAAACCCAAGTGCTTATGTTGCAGGCTTACGTGAGGAATTGATACCAGTTTTCAGTTTAAATTTTGTTTATTAATGCCACAAGTAGGGCTTACATTGACACTCCAATAAACTTATTGTGAAAATCCCCTAGTCGCCACACTCCGTTGTCTGTTTGGGTACACTGAGGGAGAATTTTGCATAATCAATGCACCTAATGAACACGTCTTTCAGAATGTGGGAGAAAACCAGAGCACCCGGAGGAAACAAATGCAGACATGGGAGAACATGCAAAGTCCATATAGACAGTGATCCAAGCCGGGAATTAAACCCTGGCGCTGTGAGGCAGCAGAGCTAACCACTGTGCCACTGAAACACAGCATAAATATTTCCCTTGAAAGGCAGCATGGTAAAGAGAGGGAAAAACAAAAATGATTTTTAAATGGTTCAACCTCACAGTGCCAGGGACCCATGTTCTTTTCCTGACATGCGGAGTTTGCATGTTCTTCCTGTGTCCACATGTGCTTCCCCCGACTGCTCCAGTGTCATCCCACAGTCTGAAAGATATGCTAGTTAGTTGCATTGGCCTGCTAAATTCTCCCTCGGCGTAGTTGAACATGCACTGGAGTGTGGGACTAGAGGATTTTCACAGTAACTTCATTGCAAAGTTAATATAAGCTTACTTGTGACAATAATAAATAAATGAATAAACAAATATTTGGGCCCAAGCATTTGAAGTGTCACAGGGCAATTTTCTATTGTACTACCCCAGAACAGGAGTAGCCCATCTAGCTTTTTGTGTTGGTTCCACTCCAAAATTCATCAAAGAATATTTTTTCATATATAGGACAAAAAGAATTACATTCTAAAATGCTGCTCAATAGCACTAATCCATTGGAAAATTTGCATTTATGTGAAAAGGGTTTGAATTACAAATATTACAACATGCTAATGTGCAGAGGGGTCCGTGTGCATGAATCACAAAACTTCAGTTTGCAGGTGATCGAGAAGACAAATGGAATGTTGGCTTTTATCACGAGAGGGATGGAGTATAAAAGAAGTGAGGTTTTGCTGCAATTGTACAAGGTACTGGTGAGGCCGCAACGAGAGTGCTGTGTGTAATTTTGGTTCCCTTTTTTGAGAAAGGTTAGCTTTGGAGGAGCGCAGAGAAGGTTCACCAAGTTGATTTCGGAAATGAGGGGGTTAGCTTATGAGAAGAGATTGAGTAAACTGGGCCAGTTTAGAAAGCTGAGGGGAGATCTTGTAGAGACATATAAAATAATGAAGAGGCTAGACAGACTAGAGGCAGAGAGATTATTTCCACTTAGAATGGAAACAAGAACTAGAGGGCACAGCTTCAAAATAAGGGGGAGTTGATTTAGAACAGAATTGAGAAGGAACTTCTTCTCTCAGAGGGTAGTAAATCTTTGGAATTCTGTGCCCATTGAAGCAGTGGAGGCTACCTCATTAAGTGTGTTCAAGTCACAGATAGATAGATTTTTGACCAAAAGGGAATTAAGGGTTATGGGGAGCAGGCGGGTCAGTGGAACTGAACCACTATCAGATCAGCCATGATCTTATTGAATGGTGGAGCAGGCTCAAGGGGCTAGATGGCCTACTCCTGCTCCTATTTCTTATGTTCTTCTGAATGGAAAGTTACAGCACTTTGGGAAAACCAGCAAAATTTCATGAATTTCATAGATTCCTCATTTTACCCAAAGGAATCCTCTACTGCATAACCAACAAATAGTAGTTTTGCTTCTAACAGATTCATTTTATTCTTCACAAGCAAAGCCAGTTCTGTAAAAAAAAAATGAGCATAGTAAGTGAGCACTCGCTCTAAGTTAAGGCTTCAAACTGATAGATGTTTAGTGGGCTTGCTCCCGAATCCTTTGTGGCTCATCTGAAACCCAATCCGAGAAAGAAAGACTATCCATCAGATTGAACTAATATTTACGTCTTGAACTTGGAAACACAGGAGAAGTCACAAATGATAAAGGAAACTGACAGGGTAGATAAATCATGGATAATGTTTACTTGAACACTGTTTAACACCTTTTTGTTTTAAGTCACATGATACTTAGCTAACAAAAAAAAGCTGCTGATCTCGATCTTGAAAATTACTATTGATCCAGTGCCTACAATGGGTGGTTGACGGTGGTTGGTGGGTGAAGAGACTTGTTGCCATGGAGGTGTGTGAGAGAGGGATTGAGAATATGTATGGCTTATTCTCAGACTCAGGATTCTCAGTCGTCCTCATCTCCACACATTAACACACACTCTCACAGTGGCTGAGGGTATGTGAGTAAACACCCTGAAACTAGGGGTGAGCTGGACATGCACGTTTTCCCCCACGCTTAATGGTCATTTTTATTAGTTACTCTTTTTTAAACTAAGCAAATTATTGCAGGGACATTGCTTTATTTTGCTTAGCAAGACTTTTCATAATTCTTTTTTAAAAAGTCCTGCACGTACTCAAAATCTGCTCATTGGCCCCTTGAATGAGGGAAAAAATGGAAGTGTGACTTCACCCATGCAGAAACGTTGGACAAGCCTGGTTTAATCTAACTCGGCAGGGGTGTGAGGACCAGGAGATAGTATCAGAGAGAACTGCCAAGATGCACAGCATACTGGAAGAGACAGATAGTACTAGAATAGGGATTGTAAGTTAATTGCCAGGGCCAGAGTAAGGGAGAAAAGAAATAGAGTTTAATTTGCGTTTACTGTGCGTTTACACGCATGAGTGTTGGCAAATAAGGTTCGTGAGTTGCAGGCACAGATTGCCATGTGAAAATGTGTAATGGGCAGGTTTTCCCTTCATGCTCACTCCAAATCCGAAAATTCCTGCCCGAGGTCAATGGTCATTTTCATTGTCTGTGTCCCACCTGCTACAATTTCCTTGATGGGTAAGACAGCAAAATTCCGCTCAATGTCGTGCCTATAATGGAAATCTAGCTCAAAGAATCTCAGCACTGTGTGTTAGATATTCTCAGATGGAAGATATTGTTAGATTCGAGAATTTGTTAACACCCTGTGGTTAACATCTGGTACAAGCATGCAGTTTATTAGGAGTTCCTGCTCTGTCTCTTCCAAGATGTCCACAGATTGCTGTACTGTTCTCTCTCTTACAAGTACTATTATATAGCATTGTAGAAAACATCGATTCACATTCATTTGTTAATTAAATATATCTTCAAAGGTAGCAAACACTAATTGGTTATGATCTCTGATCATGCCCTATTCATGAGATACTGGTTTCTAGTGTGATCAATGGATTTAAAGATCATGGGTGGCCTAGTGGCACAGTGGTTAGCACTGCAGTCTCACAGCTCCAGGGACCTGAGTTCAATTCCAGCTTGAGTCACTGTCTGTGCGAGTCAAAATGTTTTCCCCTCGTCTGCGTGGGTTTCCTCCAGTGCTCTGGTTTCCTCCTACAATCTGAAAGGCGTGCTGGTTAGATGCATTGGCCATGATAAATTCTCCTACAGTGTACCTGAGCAGGCACCGGAATATGACAACTAGGGGATTTTCACAGTCACTGCATCGCATTGTTAATGTAAGCCTACTTATGGCACTAATAAATAAATTTTAAAAACTTAAAAGTTTAAACAATAATCTTGAGTGGTCCTATTGTGTTTTCATTTTCACGAAACTTGATGCAAATAACTGGGACTTGTTGTAACAGATCTGTAATTAGATTTGATGTGTTTAGAGAATCACTGCTTTTCCTGCAAGATTCTAGATGCCGGCTGTACACTCTTTCAGTTCTCCAAAGTTGGATTGTGGAAAACCTAATCAAACTCTTGCAGTGTGAGGAAAGAAATTAACTTAAAAGGTTATGGTAGTAACTGTAATTATTGGCAACTACCAGGTTACCATCAACAACTATTTATTAATAAACTCATTATTAATAAATTTATTAATATTTTTAACTCAGTTCATCAGATACATTCAGAGGATTGTCCTTTCCTTGCTTGATAAGGTTTTACCTGTTCCATAACTCTTTCATTCCACCAACTATGCAGTATCATGGTTTTGATTCTTGATAATAGTGGGCCTTGATTGGTCCAGAACTTTATCTGTTGTGCCGTTAAGGACAATGTTTCTAAAAAGTTTAAGACCATTACAATCTCTTGAGGAATTAGAGGGAGTAGTGTGTTTTCCGGTAACGGGAAATAGTTTAGGGCATCTACAAGATTATGTGTGCCTTCATTTGTGTTCAAAAGTGTATTCATAAGCTTCCAATATTGATGTTCATCATCGTATCTTTGCAGACATAATTGCAGGAGTTGCTTTGTCTTTAAAAAGGCTTAACAGACCTACTTATTGTTGGTCATGACAATGAAATGTCTCCCATAGATGTATTGAAGTTTTTTAATGCCATGAATTATGGCTAGGCCTTCCTTTTCAATGTGTGCATACCCTTTTCCGCATCTATAAGGTTCTTGATATGTATCTGATGAGTCTCTTTGGCTCATCATCCATTCTATGGGATAACACAGCACATGAGGATGCATCACCAGTGAGAACCAACTTTTTAATGGGGTCAAAATGTCTTAACTGGCATGATGATTGAAGTGTTTCTTTTATTTTGTTGGAAACTTCCTTTTATGTTGTTTTTCAGCACTACTTCTGTCATTTCTTCAATAGTATGTGCAAAGGTGGTAGCAATGTTGATAGATTTGGGAGGAGCTGCCTGTGGTAATTGACTAGCCCAAGGAAGGACTTGAGTTCTGAAGTATTCCTAAGAGCTGGTGCTTTCTTAATAGTTCTCACTTTGTCTTCTATAGGATGAACCTCTGTGCCTCCACTCTATAACTTAGATAAACAACCTCATGCGCTTGGAAGGTTGGCTTTTCTCTTTTCAGGCGTACTTTAGTCTTTACAGATCTCTTCAAGACTTCATCCAAGTTGGTCAAATGCTGTTCTTCAGAAGATCCTGTTATCAAAATGTCATCTAGTAAACAACAACTCTGGGTAAATTCTGCAGCAAACTTTTCATCATACATTGAAAAATAGCCCAAGCTGACAAGACCCCACATGGTAGATGTGTGTTCTGGTATGACCCCTTGAGTGTGTTGATGGTGACATACTCTTCCAATGTGTTGTCCAGTTCTAACAGTTGGTAAGCATGACTTATGCACAGCTTGGTATGCATTAGACCCCCTAGCCTGCACTCAGCCCCAGGAGTTGTGCACTTCAAACCTTTTGAGCGATCACATCACATGATCTTCCAAACACTTGCCCCCTTGAATAGGCTCATTGGTACAATTATATTTTGTATAGTCAAATGCAGAGTAAACTTACAATTAAACATACAGCAATAAACATCAGTTTTGTAATTGCAACAATGCAACATTATCTGAGTTCAATTTCACGCACAAAATGAAATTTTGTTTCCAAGGATAAAGTACATACTTGGCAAGGTTAACTTCTGCAGTCTATATTGTGAAGTAGCACTGGCAGTATTCCAGTGTAACATATCATTTGAACGTTGTCATAAAACCATCCAACCACTTTCATCAGACAGCAAGTTATTAAGTCTTTGTTGCAGCACGTCCATTTTTTGGCAAGTTGTCATCTGGAGTCCTTTTTTTTTGCCTGTCTCAATCCTCTTTCGTTAATGCCTGTCAAAATATCTTGCACATTTTCATGCACAATATTTTCTCTCAACTTCAAACTTTACCTTTCTCCATTTCTATTTCCCTTTCCTAATTTAGAGTAAAATTTCTAAAACATTTGTTCAAATAACTTTTCCCACATCTTCCTAGTTTGAAGGGGAATTTAATTTCTAGTTCAATGTCTATTTGTGTATCATGACCATTCATTGTCATCAAATCCATTTGTTTAGGTAATATTAAACACAATTATCCAACTTTAGGAGCAAAGGGCTTAATTTGAATGAAGCAACTTTTAATGAAAAAGAGTGTCAGAGACACTGCAAATATAGAACCCATAGAATCCCTACATTGCAGAAGGAGGATATTCAGCCCATCAAGTCTATACCAACTCTTCAAACAACCATCTTATCCAGCTCCCCACCCTATCCTTGCAACCCCATGCAATTTACCCTGGATAATGCACCTAACCTACACATCTTTCGATATTAATTGGCACTTTAGCATTGCCAATCCACCTAACCTGCACATCAATGGACACTCAAGGGGTACTTTAGTATGGCCAATCCACCTAACCTATATATCTTTGGAGTTTGGAAGGAAACCGGAACATTCAGAGGAGATCCGTGCAGACACAGAGAGAATGTGCAACCTCCATACAATCACCCAAGACTGGAATTGAACCCAGGTCTCAGGCACCACAAGTCAGCAGTACTCACCACTGTGCTACCATAATGCGACAGTCCACACATTCAGATTGATTAACTTACTTGGGATTGCATTCTTGTAATGTATAATGGTGGGGGACTGGTATATTTATGCTCAGTGGATCAGTTATCCTTCAGCTATCCTTGCTAAGGGCTATATATGAGGTTGTTTCTGTTTTTATTTGTCAAACACCAAGAAATCAATATTAAAGTGGGAGGGATCTTACAAATAAATGCAAGTCGCAAAACTATGAGGCCTTTGATTAGGCAGTGGACAGCTTAGCACAGAAGTTCAAAGTGGGAAAACTACAGATTTTCAATTTCAGCATTTCTCACATGCAAAAAAGCTTAAACTTAATTTACAACACGCCGAGGACAACTGTTATATCCTATGTGTAACTGCAACATCATATTCTGCGCCTTCTCCTTTCCTACTCACTTATGTACTTTATGAGTGGTATATTTTGTCAGTGTAGCACGCAAGAAACAATAACTTTCACTGTATTCCAATACATGAAAATAATAAACCGAATCAAATATACTTAGCAACCCAACTTCTAATCTTCATCTGATCTCATTTGTCTATCCAGCTGATTCTAAGCATCCTCTGTTATACTCATATCAAAAGCTGTTATCTCTCTCTCATCTTTTTTTAGCGTTCAACTCTCAGATCCGCAGAGTACAATACTCCATTCTGGCTTTACTGGAATTTTTCTCAGCTCTGTGTTGGTGTTTTTAGACTTTTTGATGCTACTGAAGTTACTTGTCATCCCTTTTGTCATAACTAATCCAACCTGAATTTCATTCTGAGGTTTATCATTAATCCAAGGTGCTTTAAATTGCCTACTGCTTCCAACTTGGTGCTCCCAGTCTTGACTTCTGCTTTGCTATTTACAGCCATAATGTTGGCCTTTCCCTCATTTATGCTCAGTTGAAAAGACTGGGCTGAACTTTGTGCCCTTGGTAAGAGTGCATCCCGTGAGGAGTGGGCATACATCCCACATCTTCCTGCAGAGTCCCGAGCTCACCCCCTCTAATACAGGTGGTAGGCCAGCACTGACCTATGGACTCTTGGCATAGTTATTAGTACATCTGACTTATCTTCCCTTAATAAAAAGCCTCACAGCACCAGGTTAAAGTCCAACAGGTTTATTTAGTAGCACAAGCTTTCAGAATGCTGCCCCTTCGTCAGGTGAGTGAGGAGATGTATTCACAAACAGGGCGTACATAGATACAGACTCAATTTACAAGATAATGCTTGGAGTGCAAATCTTTAGACGTAATCGAGTCTTTACAGGTACAGACAATATGAATGGAGGGAGGGTTAAGAACAGAGTAGGTATGTCACCTCTGAGAAATGGTATGGCCAAAGTACTCTCCCTCCTGAGAGTCTCACAATTGACTGACTGAATCTGCTATTTCATATACTAGCACCTCCACACTGTCAACTCTTACACTAAACCACTCCACAAATATTGTATCAACTTTTTAAAGACAATGTAAAATCATCTCTTTCATAGAATCCTACAATGCAGGAGACCAATCGGCCTAGTGAGTCTGCACTGATCACAATACTACCCAAGTCCTATTCCTAAAACCCTATGCATTTACCCTAGATAGACCCCTCACAATAAGAGGCAATTTTAGCGTGGCCAATTCCTGCACATCTTTGGACTGTGGGAGGAAACCAGACCACCTGGAGAAAACCCACGCAGACACAGGGAGAATGTGCAAACTCCACACAGACTGTGACCCAAGCCAGGAATCAAACCCAGGTCTCTTGCACTGTGAGGCAGCAGTGCTAACCACTGTGCTACCACGTCCCACCCCCCCACTTACATTGCATTTCTATAACACCCTTATGACTACAGATTCTACCCAACTTCCACTCTTCCCCCTCCCAAGTCCTGATTCAGTCATCCACAACATTCTCAGTGTTTGGAAAAGACATGTTGGAGGCATGAGAGCTTCCTTCCTTCCTATGGAGAACATCAGCAGTAAAAAAGGACAGCAACTTTGCAGCATTGCTGGTTAGCGGAGTGTACGTTTCAGTACCATAGAATTGCAATGGTGATGAGTGCTTTGCAACAAAATTCAGATCCAAAAGGGAAGACTGAAGGGCATCAGCCTTTAGATGCTCTGGGACTAGAAGAGAAGAAATCAGGACTCTCTGAGGAATGTGTTGCTCCCATGAAGCACACAGGTTAAACCAACTCCAATGAAGACTCTCACAGCCATAACATTAACTGCTGCATCAAAGATAGAAAAGGTGTTGAAGATCTGAGATTTTGATGAATCTGAATGAAGAGGAAAAGAAGGCCAAATTTCTAGTAGGCCTTTCTGGAAATGAAGGTGGGGAAGTAGACAGTGATAACAAAGCCAAACTTTTCATTCTGTGAGGCTGAACCATAGGAAGAATTGTTGAGGATATGGAAACAAGACAGCATCATTTTCTGCAATGGGACATATTTCTATGATAAAATAAATAGAAATTTCTTCTTGTGGAGTAATAGCTCATAGATAAATGCAATGTACAGGATTTTTAAGAAGTGCTGAAGATTTGCTGTTGTTTCTGCATTAACATACAGCTACTTCTGGGAAGAAGATTTTCAGCTAGGGTTGAAGTACGGACTTCAATTGACTTTCACCCCTGGAAATAGGTGTTACCATTTCTTTGACAGTGTGATCTGCTGTAGACTCTGACATGGAATTAGACAAGGCATTCTCTGGTAGAGAACCAATGGATAGAAATGGTAGATTCATTGGTATAAAATGCTGATTGAAAACTCTGCTGACTCCTCAAAAAAGACACATGAGACTTTGTATGGTGCAACTATTGATTGGAATAATGGACTGGCCTCTAGGAACTCATCCTCCAACACATCCGTGTTGCAATGATCTCTTCCTCACCACTCTCTTCAGAAAAGAACCTGCTCGTATTCAACAGGTTTTTATGTGGATGATACCATCTTCCACAGTTCCTTCTCTATCAGCCCTCAACTTCATAGAACTTCAACCAATCAGCCCAACTTCATAGAACTGCAAAATTTATGACCTTTAAAAAGTTTATTAGTTTCACATTAACACTGCAATGAAGTTACTGTGAAACTTTCTCAGTCACCACAGCTTGGCACCTGTTCGGGTCAATGCACCTAACTGGCACATCTTTCAGAATGTGGAAGGAAATCGGGGCACCCAGAAGAAACCCACTCAGAGATGAGAGAATGTGTAGATTCCACACAGACAGTGACCGAAACTGAATATCAAACCCAGGTTCCTGGTGCTGTGAGGCAGCAGTGCTAATCACACTACCGCCATGCCACCTTTACCCTGTGCCTGGGGTTTAGTGGATGGTGTCTCTGTGATAGGAACTCACTGTTAATTAAATAGGCCTCCTCAGCTGTTAAAGGCTGAAGTTCACTGGTTCTAAATAAAAGTTTGATGATTTTTCCATGAAAAATGTTCAGTGTTCAAATGCTGGGCCATGGCTTTGTCTTTCCAGGCTTCCTGGACATATGCCAAAATTGTTACTCAAAAATTACATGCACTGATTGTGGGCAACAAGGCAAGAATGTGAACTTTGCTCCTTGTAATAAAGAAGAGCAAATATCCTGCCTTTGATTGCAGGGTTTGTACAACACAGGTCTTGCAACTTAATATTTGATGTATGAAGGGGAAGTGATTGAAACCAGTCTAGGTAAGCAGCTAATATATTAACATCTGCTCCAGTATTATTTTTAAAGTTGATATCAAAGCCTTTAACTTTCAGTTAGCCTTGATTAAGGCCATTTATTGCCAGAGACAGTGAGAGTCTCTGTGATTTTGCCTTTGTCTTGATTTCCAATTCTTTGGCTGGATTGTGTTTTATAAATGTTCTTTTGTCTTGTTCAGATTAGCAAGGGTTAATATGGGTCTGGTAAATTATGATGCTCAGAGTTAAGATGATAGTTTGTGGAGAGAGTGTCTGACAGGAGTGGGCATGATGATGACATGTAATCGCGACTATATCTTGGAGATGTATCTGTAGTTTTGTGCAAACAGTAAACAGTTTATGTTCAACCAAACAAGTGTCAGTGGTACCCAATCTTTCCTGTAACATGGCACACTTCAAACAGACAAACAATTCTATGACACACCCAATTTTGTTTAGCTGAATCGATTGTTCATAACTGTCATATTCACTTTCATTTACTATGGTTATGGCTTGCAATATACAATTGAAATTTGATGGATCAAAGCAAAATGTGAAGTTGAATAAATAGCAACTTGCTGGGTTAGTGTGACACCTGGGGTTACCAGTGTGCACAGAGCCTTTTGATCTAGGGACGACTTAACAAGATGCATCCTAACAAAAGATAAAATTGGCTTTATTTGCACAAAAAAATAAAGTTGAGGCTTATAATGTGTCTCTCAGCCATGGCCACAGCACATTTGCATGCCAGTTGAAAAATCACTAATGTACAGAGATGAGAGGATGACTTTCCTCTGTGGGGATTCACTAGTCCTCCGCTTACAATTCATTGCTAGCAATACTTGCCACTAATTGTGAAACTGTGGGAATGGGCATGTGTTATATTTCAAGTTAGTTTTGACAGAAACTGGGCCCATTTTGCCACCTTTGTTTTATACAGAAGATTGCATGCGACAGCAAGTGTGGCGAACCAACACTTTCACTCTCTTTGTTTGTTGCATGAACACTAGATAGAGATTGTATAAATTCATGAGATCAATCTCTTCAGTGAAGCAAGAGGCCGTTCAACCCATCAAATCTGCAATGACCACAATCCCATCCAGGCTCTATTCCCGTAACCTCACATTTTACCTTGCTAATCTCCCTGACACAAAGGGGCAATTTAGCATGGCCAATCAACCTAACCTGCACATCTTTGGTTAGTGGGAGGAAACTAGAGCACCGAGAGGAAACCCATCCAGATACAGGGAAAACATACAAATTCCACATACACAGTGACCTGAGGAATTGAACCTGGATCTGTGGTGCTGTGAGACAGCGGTGCTAACCACTATGCCACCTTGTTGTTTGGAGTTTTATATGGTGTTTGTTGATGGAAAAAATGGTGCTACCCACATGAAGACAAGAAAGCTCATTCAGCATAATGGTCTAAATTGTGCCAATCACAAATTGTGGGGGTGTAAATATTAAGTTCTAATACGAGATATTCAGTTGCTAACAAGAAGTTTAACTTAAAGACAATTTCCTAGTAATAGGGAAGTTCTGAGCAAGATTGGGTAAACAAAGAAGTGGAAATTTATGGTGGTAAATAAACAGTGAGACAAATTTAGAGAAAAATTTCAAACTGTTCAGCAAAAATGCACTCCATTCAAAAAAATCAACAAGAAAATCCTCCAGTGGTTTTCTTGGGAAATTAAGCATGGTATTGGAATTTTTAAAAAGTGGCTTGTAATGTTGCAAAGAATAGTAATAACGCTGAGGATTGTGATGAAGAGCTAGTCAGGAATCTCACAGAGGCAGTTGGACTGTCTATAAGTGGTGCCCTCATGAATGTTCAAGCTTACCTGAAGATCAATGGCTGAATACAGCAGGGAAAAGTGTGGGCAGATCAGATGGTTAGTCGAGCTGCTAATGCGCAAGTGCCTATAAGCATGAACCAACCGGAGGGGAAATAACAGCCCAACTTGATAGATAGCCATTGGGGTGTTAATGCTTGAGAAAGGAAAAATATTGGAAGATAAGTGAACCATGAAAGGGCCAGATGGAACATCCAGGAAAGAAGTCAGGGTTGTAGTCCCTGAGCATATATGCTAACGATTGCTTACACTTTGAGACCACCAGCCCCTACCCCCCCACCCCCATGAGATTGCTCACCAGAAAAGGAATATTACAGCGAGACTGGTAGTGGATGAAGGGGCGTAAAAATTTTATCACAAATTCCTAAAACACGCAGCACAACTTTGGATAACCTATAGGATAAGAATAGGGGAATCAAGAGTGCAAAAGAAACCAAATGAAAATATCCAGATAGGACAGACATAACATTTTCTGGCTGTGTTGCTCCAAAACCACATTAAACTGCTTAGCCTAAAACAAGGTCATCTTTGGTCTGCAGCAAGTTAGGGAAATTTGCATGATGGGGCAATCATGGATTAGCTTGTCCTTTAGTGCACTGTATCTGCAAGCACTAGTTAGGCATTATTGGTCAGTGAGAAATCAATTGATTCCCTGGATCATCTGGATCTTTGGTTAAGACATACTCCCTCTGATTCTAAGTCTGCTTTGGGCTCAAAATGTGTTGAAGGCTTTGAGAATAGTCTCAAAGTCTACATAGGATTCCTCTATCCTCAGCCTCAGGAGCACCTCATCTGCTGCTGCACCTAAAGCGTAAAGCAAGAAACCGATTTGATGCTTTTGCTCCTTTTTGCGTGAAGATATAATGCTACTCTATAGCAGAGAAAATGCTAGTTTCAATACTCCCACTGTTAAATCCCTCGTCTCCTCAAGAACTATTCTACAGTCAAGCATCAGGGAATCATATTCAGTTTATTTGCTCCATATTGCGAACATTGACTGTCTACTCAGGATGGTTCCCAATCACCTCACCGCACATAAATGATCATATGACATGTCCCTTAAAAAGCTATACCCCAACATACATCTCACCAACCTTTGGCCTTCTGGTGATCCCTCTACAAGTCAAAATCAATGGTAATAGGGGCAGGAATTGTTCACTGGATACAGACATCAATTCCTCTTTCCAGTTTGCCTCCAATAAGTCCAAACTGCTATCATGTTTTTCTTTATCCTCTTGTTATAGTTCTACCAATGATAGCAATGCATTTTTTTTTACACTGATGTCTACACTGCTGTCATGATGTTAGATGGTCCCTCTGATCAGTGAATTCTTAGCATGGTTCTTGGTTGCAAGTATGCTTGATCTATCTTCCCTTAGACTGTAGTTGTACTCAGGCATTTATTTAAAGCAGGTTTATTAATATTACATCTAAGCAGGTTGTAGAGTAGGCATGTTGCTTCTGAGCAACCCCCCCCCCTTGAATTTTGCATATGACTAACTATCAGTGATGCATTACCATCCATGCCATATAAAAGCATATTCATTCTGTTCACCCTTGCAGCACACTTTCATGCTCACAGGCTCTTGCAGAAAGTTTTCCAGGCAATTATATATTTTTTTATGTTGTCACTGTTGCAAAATATGAAATAATGCAGTCAATTTGCACACAGCAAGATTGTACAAACAGCTATGAAATGATATGAAATCATCTATTTCAGAGATTTGGCTGAGAGACAACTAGGTGGCATGGTAGTACAATAGTTAGCACTGCTGTCACACAGTGACAGGGACTCAGGTTCGATGCCTGCCTTGGTCATTGTCTGTGTGGCGTTTGCACTTTCTCCCTGTGTCTGCATGGGTTTTCTTCAGGTGCTCCAGTTTCCTCCCACAGCCCAAAGATGTGTGGGTTAGGTTGACTGGCCATGCTAAATTGACCATAATATCAAGGAAATTAGCAGAGTAAACAGGGCCTGAGTGGGACTGTGGTCGGTGCAAACTTGATGGGCTGAATGGTCTCCTTCTGAATTGTAGAGATTTTATGATTCTATAAATTCTGACCAGAATTCTGAGGAAAAGAAGCCTCCTCTTCGAAATGGTGCATGAAAAATTTTAATTCTACCTGCAAGAGTTTAACTTCTCATTCCTGATTCCACTGGCAATGTAGCATTCCCTCACATCTACGTTAAAGTATCAGCATTATGGACAATAAATCTGAACACATTATTTTAAAGATTGAGCAAAAATTTAATACAAATTCTACATTTTATATTTTCTCTTCCACTTCCTTCCATCAATAAAAAGATACAAAAGTCTGAAAACATGTACCAACCAACTCAAGAACAGCTTCTTGAACAGCTTATTGTTCCTTGGGAGCGGCTGGTGTGAGGAGAGCTGTAAATTTCTGTGTTTTTTTTTCCAAAATCGTGTCTGTTTTTTTTAACTCTTAAAACCAGAAACAGGAAGTAGTCACAGGGAGGCCTGTGCAGGAGTTTTGTTTTTCACCTGGACCTCCATAAATTGGGAAGGTGAAGAATCCTGATACTCTACATGTGTAGAGTGTCCCAACCCTCCCCCCTCCTCTAACCTAATAAAAAAAAGGAGACTAGGAGTGTGAGTGGGTAAGTTTAAGTTTATATTTGTTTCTGGGTAAAGGAAGTAATCGTGATGGCAGTGCAGGCAGTGCAATGTACCTCCTGTGGGATGTTTGAGGTGAGGGACACTGGTAGTGTCCCAGCTGATTACACCTGCCAGAGGTGCATCCAGTTCCACCTCCTTGAGGACCGTGTTAGGGACCTGCAGCTGGAACTGGAGGAATTAAGAATTACTAGGGAAGCAGAGATGGCTGTTGATAAAAGCTAAGGGAGATAGTTACTCCTAAATGTGATACATGGGTGACTGTTAGAAGGGGTAAGAAGCAGTCAGTGCAGAGTTCCCCTGAGGCTGTTCCTCTAAGCAATAAGTACTCTGCTTTGGATGCTGTTGGGGATGTAGATACAACCGGGGTAAGCCATGGATACAGGTCTCGGGAGTTGAGCCTGTCCTTGATGCTCAGGTGGGAAGGGGGAAGAAAAGATCTGGATTAGTGATTGGGGACTCCCTAGTTAAGGGGATAGATGGGAGGGTCTGTGGGAAGGAGCGGGACTCGCGGTTGGTATGTTGCCTCCCGGGCGCTGGGGTCAGTGATAACTCTAACCGAGTGTTCGGGATTCTTAAGGGGGAGGGGAACCAGCCCCAAGTTGTGGTGCATGTAGGTACCCATGATGTAGGTAGGAAAAGGGATGGGGATATAAAGCAGGAATTCAGAGAGTTAGGGTGGAAACTTAGGGCTAAAACTAACAGAGTGGTTATCTCTGGTTTGTTACCTGTGCCGCGGGATAGCATAGAAAAGAATAGGGAGAGAGAACATTCGAACTCGTGGCTAAAGGGATGGTGCAGGAGGGAAGGGTTCAGGTATTTGGACAATTGGGGCTCATTCTGGGGCAGGTGGGACCTCTACAAGAGGAATGGTCTGCACCTGAACCAGAGAGGTACCAATATCTTGGGGGGTAAATTTACCAGTGTTATTCGGGGGGGTTTAAACTGATTCGGGGGGGGATGGGAACCTGAATTGTTGTGCCAGTATACAGGAGGATGTGAATAGGGAGGTCACGGATAACGTTTCTAGGTCGCAGCAGGGGGGGGGGGATGGGAACCTGAATTGTTGTGCCAGTATACAGGAGGATGTGAATAGGGAGGTCATGGATAAGGTTTCTAGTTTGCAGCAGTATAGTGGCAAACGGGAGGGTGGTTTGAAGTGTGTATACTTTAATGCGAGGAGCATACGCAATAAGGTGGATGAACTTGCAGCCTGGATTGGTGCTTGGGACTTCGATGTTGTGGCCATTTCAGAGATGTGGATAGAGCAGGGGCAGGACTGGTTGTTGCAGGTTCCGGGGTTCAGATGTTTCAGTCAGAGCAGAGGTGGTGGTAGAAGAGGGGGAGGAGTGGCATTGTTAGTTAAGGACAGCATTACGGTGGCAGAAAAGACATTTGATGTGGACTTGTCTGCTGAGGTAGTGTGGGCTGAGATTAGAAACAAGAAAACTCACACTGTTGGGAGTTTTTTATAGGCCTCCAAAAAGTTCCAGAGAAGTAGAGGAAGGGATTGCAAGGTTGATCCTGGATAGGTGTGAAAGTAACAGGGTAGTTGTAATGGGGGACTTTAACTTTTCTAATATCAATTGGAAAAGCTATAGTTCAAGTACGTTAGAGGGGTCAGTTTTTGTTTAATGTGTGCAGGAAGGTTTCATGACTCAGTATGTAGATAGGCCAACAAGAGGTGAGGCTATATTGGATTTGGTATTGGGTAATGAACCAGACCAGGTGTTAGACTTGGAGGTTGGTGATAGTGACCACAATTCGGTTACGTTTACCTTAGTGATGGAAAGGGATGGGCACGTACCGAATAACAGTAGTTATAGCTGGGGGAAAGGTAATTATGAGGCTATTAGGAGAGATTTAGAATGCATAGGGTGGAGCAGGAAATTGCAAGGGCTGGGGACATCTGAAATGTGGAGCATATTTAAGGAACAACTTCTGCATGTCCTTAATGAATATGTACCTGCCAGGCAGGGAGGAAGTGGTCGAGTGAGGGAACCATGGTGTGCTAGGGAAGTTGTATCTCTGGTGAAGAGGAAGAAGGAGGCTTATATAATGATGAGACGTGAAGGCTCAGTTAGGGCAATAGAGAGCTATAAATCAGCCAGGGAGGAGCTAAAGAGGGAGTTGAGAAGAGCTAGAAGAGGACACGAAAAGACTTTGGCGGATAGGATTAAGGAGAATCCTAAAGCTTTTTACAGGTATATAAATAATAAAAGATTGGTTAGGGCAAGATTAGGGCCAGTCAGAGATAGCAGTGGGAAGTTGTGCATGGAGCCTGAGGAGATAGGAGAGACACTGAATGAGTATTTTTCGTCATTATTCACGCAGGAGAAAGACAATGTTGTCGGGGAGAATACTGCGATACTAGGTTGTAGACTGGGCAGGATTGAGGTTCATAAGGAGGAGGTGTTAGCGAATCTTGAGGGTATGAAAATTGATAAGTCCCTTGGGCCAGATGGGATTTACTCTAGGATTCTCTGGGAGGCTAGAGAGGAGATTGCAGAGCCTTTGGCTTTGATCTTCATGTCGTCGTTAGCTACAGGTA